>CM023402.3:0-600000 GCA_004368105.4 Eucalyptus melliodora | reverse complement strand
AATGCTCGGGATTGTGTGCACAAACTCTGAGACGGCATTTAGTCTTGAGACATATGACAAAAATGGAGAAGTTGATCTCCAAAATGCTGTTTATGCAAAAGCAGCTGAACTTGGCAAGTCTATTAGTGGTGTATTTCGTGTCATATGTCTTGAGGAAATAAGGTACATAAGTGGTATTTTTATAATTTTATAACATTTACTGTTATGGAAGATCATATTCACTACCAACTTAATTGAGTTCTTGAAGGCATTTCTTCATTCATTTGCAATAAACCTTTGGCAGCCCATACAGAGGAGAGATTGAAGGCTGTGATCCTCAAAGGAAACTGGCTTTGCCTTATCCTACCTTACCTTGTGGAGAAATCCCTCCAGGTTTCGTAGGATATGCAGTTAACATGGTCAACATAAGACTTTGATCATTTGGCAACAAGAACAACTGAAGGCCTTGGTCTACGAGAAACACTATTTTATCGGCTTTTTGGCAAGTTACAGGTTTATGACACCAGAGAACACATGAAGCAGGCCTCTGTCTGCATAGAACATGGTGCTGTATCACTGGATGGTGGAATAATACAAGAGGACGGCTTGATTTCTCTAGGCTTCTGGTATCTCCCTTTCTCCCTCCAATTTTCCAGATGTCGTTAGTTACTATTAAATTTCTGTGACTAGGGTCTGACTGACTGAAATTAAAAAAGAAAAGGAAGTTGGTTGCTATTCCTGATAGTCAGTGATCAAGCTAAATATTCTTCTTTGCATTTTCTTTGAGATCGAGAAAAGGTAGAGAGACATTTTAGATGCGTAGTCAATCATTCTTCAAATTGATCAAGGAAGTTGTTTCTTTGCTGTAAAAGCTGTTGCAGTAGCAAGAATATCCTGTGGATTGTTTTTTCTATTTGTTTCATAATCTTAAGCAAGTTTCACAACACCATACTATTACTACATGCTCTGTTGATTATTATGGCTGCTGAGTTCTTGGTTGACCCGATTGCTAGTTCATGTTTAAGGAAGGATATCTCCATTAACTGCTATGAGTGACCTGGTTTACCATTTTGCCTCTTCAGGAAGCCAGACATAATCTTTCCTGTTGTCACATCTGAAATTCATATAAATACTTTGCCGGAGAGTACACAAGTAGGGATGCAGATTGCAGAGGCTCTGTCGGAGTTGAGAGTGACCCTATGCAAGATACGTAAGATTACAATAGCTTGCGAGGAAGATAAGCGGCAATTTTATGGTTAGAGTAAGGACTTTAGCAGTAATGGACACAAAACAGCCGAGGCTTTCATGAAAAATCACTGTCCGAAGGTGGAATTCTGCCCGGATAATTATGTCTACCCCACCATTTCCTCGTGAATTATTTCAAGTTTTATATTTCGGGCCTTGGAAACATGGGATAATTGTCTATACCGAGTAAATGAAAGAGAACGAGAGAATCACCGAGTGTGTTTTTTGCATTTTTTGCAGCTACAAATTTTTTGGAATTGAAACTATTATCATAAGTTGAACATTTTTGTCCTCTTTTTTGGATTGGTGTTCCGGAATCATTAGTCAAGAGGCATCACTCCATCTATCTATCCCCTTGAATCGTAAATTTCAAAATTAATGCCAATGAGGATGCCCGATATTTGCAAGTGCTTTTCGTGATCTCAGATAAAATTTCGATTATCATGACTATAGTACTCTGCACTTGTGGAATGCACTTATTAGAATTTCTCAATTAGGATGGGTTCTTCTTTTAAGGAAAATGGGCAGACAAAAAAAGAAAGTGAACGGTTAGAGATTTGAGAATAAATGTTACAGAAATTCATAAATAAAAAGACACAAATATAGTTGATGATTTGAGAATAAACGTTACAGAAATTCATAAATAAAAAGACACTAATATAGTTGATGGCAAGGTACAATGTGATTTCTAAAGGTAAGATCCAAATAAGTATTTGGTTTTTTCAAACATAAAAACATCATAATAGGCGCCTAACCTAACCAAAGCCCTATTATTGTCGACATGCGTGTGATGTATTTATATTCTTTGAACTTGAACTGCCGTGAAATTAGCAGCAGCCGATTGATGCCCTTTTGAATGTTAGTTGATTGAAAATGACAAAAAAAAAGAAAAAAGAAAAAAAGAAAGCAGCTTTGGTCGAGAATGTACAAGGTGAGATCATTCTTTAGGCCGTTTGGCTATGATCGAGCACATACAAAAATAAGGCTACTAATTAAAAAATGGTTTATATTTTTAGGGATTCACATAAAAAAAAAAGAAGAAATTATTTTAAAAAAAAACTCTTCAGGAGCAAAGATTGGGTGCCTTTGTTATCTATCCTTATCAAGATCATAGATAGATTTGCCCCCATTGTCGCCACACTTATCAAGAAAACAGAAAAAGATATCTACAAAGAAAACTAAAATAAAGGAGTAATTTCCACGAGACATCCTAAACTTTTTCCCCGATACACCAATTCTTGAAGCTCTATTTTATTTTGTTTTTCCCGACGCCAATTCTGCTAAAATTGTTGAAGATACGGTTGCCAATAGTTAGTGGTCTTAATTGATCTCATGCCGATAGGAGGTGATCTTAAATGATCTTGATTGTGGGGAATATTCTTTTATTTGATTTATTGTATATTCTCCTTCCTTATAGATTTAGATCTCTTGTATTATAAATAGTGATGTAATTATACACATGAATGATATAGAAAAGAATTTCAAACTTTACTCTCTATCCAAACTTCTGACAAAAATCAATCAAAAATATTGGAGCTTGGAAGAATGATATATGCAATTATTGGACTAAAAACCATTGGTTGAATCAATTTGCATTCATCAATATGTCCCTTCTCCAATATTTTCGAAATACTACCGTATGGATACGGTATCAACTGTTTAATTCAGGAAGCACTTTTAAATAGTTATGAATTCAAATTAACAAATAATTTTAAATAATAAAAAATAACATGTGAATTTCATTTTCAACTTATTGTAAACCCATAAAAATTTTATCCTAAAATTTCAATAACTAATAAAAAAGAGAGAGGATAAAACAGAGATTATTAGGTAGGAATGTGGAAAACTTTCCCTGCATTTTCTTTGGCTTCGAAATATATTTTGGCAAAGTGGACGTAAATTTGGAGTAAAAAAGTCAAGTAAAAAAAAAAGGATAATTGCCCAAATTTACTGGTGCCTGTAAGTCGTCAATTAGATCATGTAGCTATAGTACCCCAATTATCCACACAAAAAAAAAAAAAAAAAAAAAAAAAAAAAAAAAAAAAAAGAGAGAGAGAGAGAAGGATGTGAAATATATATTTAAAAGATAGAATACATTTGATTCATTTTAAAGCCAAATGAAATGCACAAAGCACCACAGCGTCCATTTTGAATTTCTTCTTAAAAAATTAAAATACTCTAATCTTCCAACCATTGATAAACTCCAGTAGAAAATTTAAAGGAGTAAAAGTGCAGAATAGGAGCATATGGTTCATCTAAAAGCCATATAAGAACTGCCAAAGAATAAAAATTGTCCGAGCGTCACTTATATTGTCTAAATGTCACTTAAAATATTTACTTCAAATTGTTCGAATGCCACTTAAAATTTGCTACTCTTCTATATCCTTAAAAGGTACTTTTCAACAAAAAATTTAGGATATAATCGAACCAATTAAAATCTTTAAAGCTTGATTGCAATTTTTTTATCACAAAATCCTGTCAAATTAGAAAGAGTAGGCTTAAAGAGAGACTATTGAACCTTGAGAGAGAGAGAGAGAGAGAGAGAGAGAGGCAATCAAGAAAGAAGGAACATAATAGTATTATCACCGGCTACATGTAGATGGCACATGAGTCTAAATATAGCATTTCAAATTACCTTTAGACCTACCTTAGCCTAGAGGCTTTTAGAGAGTTTTTGACATGCAATTGCATCTCCCTAAAGCATTCCAAAACATTTTCTTGATAATTTTGCAATTTTTTTTCTCCACAAAAGAAAAATCACGTGAGGAAATTTTGTCAGGACATCTTCACAATTTGGCCATCTTTGCGAATGTACCAAAAGAAAATAACATGATTAGAGTTTTATTCCTCCCTTCGCATGTATTTGCTCTCTCGCATGATTTGACCCTATGGCAACCTAATATAGAAACTAAACTGCTTTTATCAAGAAGGAAGAAAACAGGGAAGTCAACGTCATTGATTGAACTAATGACTGAACTAACGATAGCATTTATTCCTAATAAAAAGACTAAAAATGAAAGTGCTAGCAAGCAAGCTCTACGGCCAGCATCTTGGTAATGGATCCGCAAGTCGTCGACCCAAAGGTATTTTCTAAGACATTGATGGAACAATTCTGCTCGCTAACGCAAGCCTACAAGATTCCCGACATATACAAGTTTACGTTAGAAAAAAAATATAATTATATTTAAACCCAAGTGATTTTGCAACAAACTCTCAAAAATCAGTGTGTCCACATTAATAATGAGCCATTATTGCAGAGTATAACATCGAACACAAGACAGTATAATAGTCAAGTTCTCAAAATTCAGGAGTTCGCTATCAAATACAAGAATTGAGCTGATTTTGTTGCTTTCCCCTATAAGGCAAATGGAAAGAAGACCATCAATGACACAACTAAAGATTATATTTGTGGCGTAAGGCTTCTACATAAAATGAGTACAGACAAGAAATGGAGAATCATAACTCTTTTCTGTAACTCTATAATCCTATGCGATGTAGTTTTATTTGCTTCGCATCCGTGAAGCGCATGTACAGGAAATGGTGATGATCACATAGAAGATAAGAGGTGATTAGAACATTATTGAGGAAAACTAAGTTGAATGAAATTGAGATCATAGCAGGGGCTTAATTTTGGAATAAGACATGAAAATTTGTTAAATATTGCTCTTGTTGACATAAGGATAATAAACAGCTTTGATAAACATCAAATTCTTTCGCGCTCATGCGCCAGCTCACCTTCTAGAACACGTAGGTTTTGCTTACGTCACGCGCGTTTATTTTCCTTTGAAGCAAAGGTTAGAAGGATGGGCTGGGCTGGGCTCTTTTTTCTTTTTAATTTTGATGTGGGCTTCGTAAACAATGGAAGAGGTGGGCTAAAGAGAAAGACAAATATGGGCTAAAAAGAAAAACAAAAGATGGCCCCAAAAAGAAAGAACCAGACTACGTGGGGGCTGATGGGGCTTAGAAAGTGGAAAATGCCAAAGTGGGCTGGACAAAACCAGCCCACTCGATTTTCTTTCTATATTCCCCCCCCTTTTTTTTTTCTTTTTTACTTTCAATTACTTTACTTTATTTATTTTATTTTTATTAAAAAAATTCTGTCTCTCTCTCTCTCTCTCTCTCTCTCTCTCTCTCTCTCTTTTATCTTATCCATCCTTTTTTTTTTTTCTGTTTTTATCTTTTATTTTTGTAAAATAAAATGGATACCTAAAAACTCGACAAAAATTCAGGCATCAATAATATGATATCGTGTTTTTAAAGGAAATCTCTCTTTTCCCCCTACTTATTATGGAAGATGAAAATTTATAGAAAATGACATGAAACTAAATTAACTGAATTATTGATAAGAAAAAATATATAGTGCTAATAATTTTAAACTATAATTTGCTAAAATTTGATAAATATAGCCACTTTAATATATTCAATTAGGTATTTGAGTAAAAAAGAATAGAAAAATTGAATGAAGCAAGAAAACGTCTCAATAATAAAAAGGTAACATGACAAAATTTGATTACTAGTCTTATATATTAAAGGGTTAATTTATATGAAGTCATTTAGTATCATCACGATTGTTGTGTACAAAAACTGAGATTGTCCCTAAATATCAAATTTAGAGCCGATTCAATCACTCCACACTTTACTTGTTAGACTATTTAAGGTGTATTTATTAACTGGAATCATCCATTCTTAGTCATGATTCACGAGGCATTAGGCCCCCAAAGACCAAAAGGAGTAAGTCGAGCACTTCTCAACTTAAAATGATTCAGGACATTATAACACAATTGCTCATTCCCATCAGATTCACGATCGTCATTATGTTAATATTCAATTCAATTAGATTCAATTGTCTAAGAGTAATGTTGATTGAACTCGATTAGAAAGTAAATCTAATTGAAGCTCGAGTTCAAATATTGAAACTACTATAAATTTAAGAAACGATATTATTTATCTATTCCTAATATTGACTATTGTGAATTTGAGAAATGACAGTTTATTTTTATGGGCCTTCCCCTAAGGTGGATATATTCTTTGTATCTACGTGAAGCCAAACAATAACCATGCATGTTGTTTTCATGTTCTATGTTGTTATGGATATTTGTACTTAAATGTATTTGTACTTCTTGTTTTATTATAGATTTATCAAATAATCCACGTAAAATGTGAGTTAAATTCAAGTATATAATGATTATACTATAGATACCAATGAAATAGGGCCCTGAGATTTGACTTGATGGTTCAGGAGGGGCTTGTTGTTCTTCGGTTTCTTTGATTTTTCTTTTTGTTTCTTTACACATCCACGATATCCAGTTTCATATAAAACAAAAATTAATGTTTTTTTGGCCAGTACATAAATCGATGTTAAAGCAAATAGTTTTGTGATGGTATTACTCAGCTTACAAATGAAGCCAATGGTTTTCCTTTGTGGATGTCAAGTTATCAGTTTGGCTCAATCGAATTTATTGCTTTTTGCTTTGTCAAACAAATAAAGCCAAATAACTTTCTTTTTTGGAAAATTAAGTTACAAAGCCCTATTGATAAGGTTCAATTTTAATATAAATTAGTTATACTTTATCTCTATGAAAAATAATGATAAGTCACAAGTGACTTTAATTCAAAAATATTGACATATTTAATTTCGAGAATGCAAAAGTAATAGAATATTTCAATTTGATTTGTCATGTATCCTTCACATATTGTGATATAATGAATGGAGTATTATCTGATTGTTTAACTCTCTCTCTCTCTCTCTCTCTCTCTCTCTCTCTCTCTCTCTCTCAAATGTGTGAGAATATTCCTTTTCTTATTTTTCATTTTAAATTATTTTCTTTAGTTTCTTTCCACGTTAAACATATCAAATTTCATAAAAAAAAAAAAAAAAACATAAATTGATGTTGAAGCAGATAGTTTTGTGACAGAACTATTTAGTTTGTAGATGAATCTATTTTCGTTTTGTGGATATCAAGTTGTTATCAGTTTGGTTCAATCAAATTATTGATAATTACTTCATAAAACAATTAAAGCCAAATCAATAAATTAATGGATCAAAAACTTTTTATTTTCCTAAAACTATCTTGGTTTAGTCCAATCTAGAGATTGTGATCTATTTGTTGCCAATGCCTACTTCTTTATACTTTGGTAGAAATTATTAGATAGGTCAAAACAAAAACATGTTTGTATCAATAAAAGTTATTTCTTTATATAAATCGTTTTCAATTTAAGGCTCAAAACATATCGACGCGAGAATTCTCCTCTTTAAACAGTACTTGAGGATGCGCCTGAAGTACAACTTCTGCCTCATAGTTTTCACGTTTTTTAAATTTTGCAGCTTAGGCATCTTTTGACTTTTTTTTTTAATAATTTGAACCATCTAAAGCTTTTACAAGCTAAAATTTTTGACAATAGATTGGCAAAGAATTGTTTGATACTTAGAGAAATATGGGTATCCTTTTAAATTTGGAGCGAGAAAAGAAGAAGAAGGAAATATCTGCACCTAAAACCAAAACAAACCTGGCTTTTCCACTCAAACACGCTTGTATCGCGTGCAAACCTCAGATAGAGAGGGACCACATCAGTTCAACCATCGCTGAAGTTAGGATTTCTCTCGGTTAGTCTTCTTCTGTTTCTCGCTGACGTTCCACCAGTATTCACGATTGAGTTTCTAGGCGGTTAGGTCTTTGTCGCATGATACAATCCGTTCCGAAAACCAGAAAGATCGTTGAAGTTTCTTGATAGTTTCTTGCGCATCAAGCACTGATTCATTGACACCGTGATCACGATAGCCACCCTGGATCGCCCGACATATTTTCGGCTACAAAGGGAACGCATGGCGGAGCGTATGTTCTCAACCACGACGACTCAGAGTCAGCCCCCAAGGCACGATAGTCCGCTCATGTCGCATGATGGAAGAGATGAGGATGAAGATGGAGGTGAACTTGAGGCTAATTTGGAGGGTGGGCGAGAGGAGAAGAGTGCGAAGAATGCAAAGAGGAAGGAGGAGGAAGAGGACTTGGAGGAGGAGTCCGTTGACGAGGCGAAGCCAATCAGCAAGCCAATTAGGATTTCCTTCAAGAATAGGGAGCGGAGGAAACATTACAAGGCATTCGAATACGATGGAAAGCAATATGATCTCATAAGTATTTTGCTTTTTATCAGTTTTCCCGTGCCATGTCGTGCTTTCGGGGCATGAGCTTCGATTATGCAGTTCGTCGTTTCATGCCTATGACACTTGGGTGGGGATGAATTGTTCCTTCCTGTTTTGAGTTTGAACTTGGTTGCCTTTAAGCTCTCCCATGCTGTGTACACTGATTTTGGGGAAAAGTACCAAAAAAGTCCTAAACCTCTTGCATTGGTACCAATTCAGTCCTAAACTTTTCAATTGGACCAATTCAGTCCTAAACCTTTTGATATTGGTACCAATTCAGTCCATCCGGCCAATTTTGGCCGGCCGGCGCTGATGTGGACATCGGCCGGTGACCGGATGCTGACGTGGCAATTTTTATGATTTTTTAATAATTTTTTTGAATTTTTTATTAATTTTTTTCTTTTTCCTGTTATTTTCTGGCTTCTTCCTGGCGGTGGCTGGTGAGCCTCTGGTGAGGCTCGCCAGCCACTGGGCGAGGGCCGCAAAGCCCTCGCTTGCCGCCGGTGAGGGTTGCAGCCCTCGGCCGGCCTCTCCCAGAGCCGCCGGCGAGGCGGCTTCGCCCGGATCTGGGCGAGGCCAGCCTCGCTCGCGGCTGGCGAGGCCATGGCGGCCATCGCCAGGGCGGAAGCGAGGGCTGCGAAACCCTCGCTAGCCGCCGGTGAGGGTCGCGACCCTCGCTCGGCCTCGCCCAGGGCCGCGGGCGAGGTGGCTTAGCCCAAATCTGGCCTCACCCTGGCCTTACCGCTGAGTTCTCGGCGACTCCTCCACTGTTGACCCTAAAGCTTCTCGTCCTTGTCACCGTCGCCCTCACCTCCATGAAATCCCAATTCAAGGCCTTGGTCCCCCACCTCCCGCTCCTCACGCCGCCGCTCCTCCGCCCGATCTTCGCCTCCGAAACCCTAGCCCGCCGCCTCAACACACTCCTCTCCTTCTTCCGATGGTGCCAATCCCACAACCCGTCCCTCACTCGCTCCCCGTCCCTCCTCCTCTCCCTCCTCCCATGGAAAGGCCAGGGCAAGGCTGGCCTCGCCCAGATCCGAGCAAAGCCGCCTCGCCGGCGGCCTTGGGAGAGGCCGGGCGAAGCCGCCTCGCCGGCGGCCTTGGGAGAAGCCGGCCGAGGGCCGCGACCCTCGCCGGCGGCAGGCGAGGGCTTCGCAGCCCTCGCCCAGTGACCGGCAAGCCTCACTGGAGGCTCACCGACCACCGCCAGGAAGAAGGCAAAAAATAATAGGAAAAAAGAAAAAAAAAAGTTACTAAAAATTAATAAAAAAAATTAATAAAAAATTCGAAAAAATCATAAAAGAATAAAAAAAAAACTGCCACGTTAGCATCCGGTCACCGCCCGACGTCCACGTCAGCGCCGGCCGGCCAAAATTGGCCGGATGGACTGAATTGGTACCAATATTAAAAGGTTTAGGACTGAATTGGTCCAATTGAAAAATTTAGGACTGAATTGGTACCAATGCAATAGGTTTATGACTTTTTTGGTACTTTTCCCCTGATTTTGTTACCTGAGATCAATTGTCTTGGTGGGGCGAGGCGACCATCTGTACCTTGTAGAGAGAGAAGGGAAGCGTGCCTTTTTGTCCCTGTCCTCGCGTACTGGTCTTTTTATTGTCTAACACGAAATAGCTTGGATAATTATCTAATGTCATAAATTTGGCCAATTCAGTCTAAAATTTTTCAATAATATTAATTTAGTCCTATCAATTTAATCATAAAGTTTTCAATTATGTAAATTAATTCTATACATTTGGGAGATTTGTCAATTTAGTTCCAATTTTTTTTCTTTTATTATAGACATTTGGTTGAAATGACTATATTAACAATGATATGATCTCCCTCCATTTTTATGTCCAAGTTGCCTTTTGCCCTAGAGAGGCCAATTCAGTTGCAGATTGGGTCGCCAAAGGCCATAGGACAAAAGCGCTTCCTAGTAATTGGTTATCTACACCTCCCTACATACTTTTGGATCTTTTATATAATGAAACCCAACTTGTGGGATCTTTCAGTTTTTACTTAGCTACTTCAATAAAGGAATTTTTGACCAAAAAAATTAGCACAATTGAAAATTTTAGGATTGAATTAGCCTTTGGACAAGGTTTGGGACTTTTTGGATGATTTTCCCCGAAGTAGCTCATGTTATAAATATCTACATTTTTCTTAACTTTTTAGCAAAAAAATCGGTACTTCTCTTTTCATTTTGAAAGGAAATGCGCCAAATTGATAGAATATATCCAACCAAATTGCTTTTGACACTTTCATCTTGGTTATCATTGTTAAAGAGTATGCTTACTCTCCCATTTTAGGAGTCGCCTCAATTTGAATTTACTATCTTGCGGTCGATAGCACACCTACATATTGTAGTACATTTATATCATGTTATTTACCAAGATTTCTCTTTCTCCATCACTCCTTCGATTACAAATGTAATTTTGTTTTTTTCACACGACAAATGGTAGATGCTATGGTCTATGTCTTCATATACCTAATTGAAAGGAAATTGTTTTTCTTTTAATTATGGAAAGGATTGGCTGAAGGCAATTAGTGTGAACCATCCTCTTGAGATCGATATGTTAAAAATGTCTTATACCCTACACGAAATTATTAGATATGGCAATTCATTCGAAGTCGACAAACCCTTCACCGCATTTCTGTACTCTATTAAGTGTCACGAAGTTGCAGCCACGGAGAAAATGCTATGGCTAGGAGGGAAGTGAAAGGACCCAAAAACTTAGCAAAGAGTTTCCATTTTTCAGTCGAAAAAAAGAGAGATAAAAGAAGGAAAGAGGAAATAATGTAAGTGGTCCTTGAATTTGATTTAATTTGTAATGTTGTCTCATGGTTTTTAATTTATCTAACATGATCTTTAAATTGTGATCTAATGTGCTATGTGATTTCTAAATTGAAGAATCATTTATGTAAAAAGGAAATAGATATAAATGAAAAGGAATTATTTCATCCACAATTTTTATTTTCCCTTCAAAATTGGAAAGAGTTGCAGGGAAATAAACTTTTGACTCTACATTTTTTTATTTTTATTAATACCCCTCAGTTTTCATTTTTTGCTCAAATCTAGAAAGACCCGAAAAGACCATTTCAAGTAAAAAATTTCTCACCTATCAATTTTCCTCCATGTCATTTCTCCTTTAATAATCAATTTTACCACGTTCAAACAGCAGCAAGACAGAACATCTTGGCACCGTTTTCCCAACGTTAAAAAAGGAGAGAACCTTGACGCTGTCTTCTTCTCCCAACGTTAAACCCTAATGAGGGGAAGCGCTTCCCGGGGTTTTAAGGACTTCTCTGCGCAATCCCCATTGGAGCGTCCACCCAGACATGCGCAGAAGAGGGCTCCACCACCTCCTTCGTCGCTCGCCTCCCGTTGCTCTTCTTCCGACCTCCAAGCCTCAGAAGCTGGTCGCTTTCCCCCCTTCCCGTGCGCCCCCGTCGTCCCGCTTTCGCCCCTCTGCCGCTCCTGAAGTCCCCCCCGTGCCGTCCCTGTTTGGGCCCGGCGATGCTCGGTTCTTCTCCACCTCTTCGCCCGACGACGATCTCGAGGGCCTGATTCATCCGGACGACCCGGTTTTGGCTGGGGATTCTCGGGTCGAGGCCTTTTCGGCTGCCGAGTTCGAGCTCCTGCGCGAATCGTTGTCGGGTTCAGGGCACGGGGGAGAGTCCTCCGCGCATGATCTTGGTCGGGGTACGGGCGACGACGAGGCTGTTTTAGTCGCGAATGTCATTGAGAATTGCGAGGATGGGTTCGGGGGCGGAACCCAGAAGCTTATCAGGCGGTTTAGGGAGAAATTGAATCCGTATCTGGTGATCGGGGTTTTGAAGATTGTGAAAAACCCGGAATTGGCTGTTAAGTTCTTCTTGTGGGCAGGTAGACAAATTGGGTATACTCACACGGGGGCTGTGTATAATGCATTGCTGGAAAGACTCGGTTGTGATGATAGTGAGAGAATACCTGAATCGTTTTGGAGAGAGATAGGGGCCGAAGATGCGGAACTCCTCGGCAAGTTGCTTAATGTTTTGATTCGAAGATGTTGTCGAAATGGATTGTGGAACTTAGCGCTGGAAGAATTAGGAAGGCTTAAGGATTTTGGGTACAGACCGACTCAATCGACATATAATGCTTTGGTTCAAGTTTTTCTCAAAGCTGATAGGTTAGATACAGCTTATTTAGTTCACAGGGAAATGTCAGACTCGGGGTTTCATATGGATGGCCATACCTTAGGTTGTTTTGCATATTCCCTCTGCAAGTCAGGGAAGTGGAGGGAAGCTCTCGCCTTGATTGAGAGTGAAGAATTCCTTCCTGACACTGTACTTTACACAAAAATGATAGCCGGTTTATGTGAGGCTTCACTTTTTGATGAAGCTATGGAGTTCTTGGATAGGATGCGTTCTAATTCTTGCATTCCTAATGTTGTGACCTACAATGTTTTGCTTTCCGGGTGTTTGAGGAAAAGACAGTTAGGCCGGTGTAAGAGGATCATCAATATGATGATTCCTGAGGGTTGTTATCCAGGTCACCAAATATTTGTTTCTCTTGTTCATGCTTTTTGTAATTTGAGGGACTACTCTTATGCATATAAGTTACTGAAAAAAATGGTTAAATGTGGGTATCGTCCTGGTTATGTGGTCTACAATGTATTACTTGGTGGATTATGTGGTAATGAGGAATTGCCTGGCCCAGATGTAATTGAATTAGCTGAGAATACTTATGATGAAATGGTGGATGCTGGGGTCATATTGAATAAAGTAAATGTGGCTAACTTTGCTCGATGTCTGTGCGGGGCTGGAAAATTTGAGAAAGCACATTGCATCATTCGCGAGATGATGAGTAAAGGATTCATACCTGATTGTAGCACATACTCCAAAGTGATCAGTTTCCTGTGCGATGCATCCAAGGTAGATAAAGCATTTACACTGTTCGAAGAGATGAAGAGTAATGGTGTTGTTCCTGATGTTTATACGTACACAATTCTGATTGATAGTTTTTGTAAGGCTGGACTGATTGAGCAGGCATGTCGCTGGTTCGATGAGATGGTGAGAGATGGCTGTGCACCTAATGTGGTGACTTACACTGCTCTCATCCATGCTCAGCTCAAGGCAAAGAAGCTCTCTTGTGCAAATCAACTCTTTGAGTCTATGTTATCTGAAGGTTGCTCTCCTAATGTGGTTACATATACTGCTTTGATTGATGGTCATTGTAAAGCCGGAGAAATTGAAAAGGCATGCCAAATATATTCGAAAATGAGGGGAAATGCAAGTCTCACTGATATAAATATGTATTTTAGAGTCAGTGAAAATGACTTAACAGAACCGAATGTTTTCACTTATGGGGCTTTAATTGATGGTTTATGTAAAGCTCACAAGGTCAGAGAAGCTCGTGAATTATTAGATGCCATGTCAGTGGCAGGCTGTGAACCAAACCAAATTGTCTATGATGCTCTCATAGATGGATTCTGTAAGGTTGGGAAACTTGATGAAGCACAAGAGGTTTTTGCTAAGATGTCAGAGTCTGGGTATAGTCCCAATGTGTATACATACAGTTCTTTGCTCGACAGACTGTTTAAGGATAAAAGGCTTGATCTTGCTTTAAAAGTTTTAACCAAGATGCTAGAGAACTCTTGTGTTCCTAATGTTGTCACCTACACAGAGATGATTGATGGCCTATGTAAAGTGGGAAAGACTGATGAGGCATATAGACTTCTGGTGATGATGGAGGAAAAGGGTTGTCATCCTAATGTTGTTACATATACTGCAATTATAGATGGTCTTGGTAAAGCGGGCAGAATCAACAAATGCTTTGAGCTTTTTGAACAGATGCGTTCTAAGGGTTGTGCTCCAAATTTTGTGACTTATGGGGTTTTAATAAACCATTGTTGTGCAGCTGGCCTTCTTGATGATGCTTACAAACTTCTGGATGAGATGAAACTCACATATTGGCCTAGGCATGTAGCTGGGTACCGTAAAGTCATTGAAGGTTTTAATCGCGACTTTATAATTTCTCTTGGGCTTTTAGATGACATGGGTGCCAGTAATTCGGTGCCTCTTGTTTCCGTCTACAATGTTTTGATAGATAATTTTCTTAAGGCTGGACGACTGGAGGTAGCTTTGGATCTACATGAAGAGATTAGATCATCTTTAGTTAGTTTAGCTGGCTACAAAACAGTCTATGCTTCACTTATCGAAAGTCTCTCTCTTGCTGGTAAGGTTGATAAGGCCTTTGAGCTGTATGCAGACTTGATAAAGCAGGGTGGCGTTCCAAAGTTAAGCACATTTGTAGACCTCATAAGAGGCCTTGTCAAAGTTCATAAATGGGATGAAGTTCTGCAGCTGTCAGACAGTTTATGCCAGATGGTTTGTCTCTCTCTCATCATGACTCGCTTAAATTTTAGGACATGCACAGTTCTGTTCGCTCTTTATGCATGGTTCAGATAGGTAGTGAAGTGACCTTAGATGTCTATCTGTTGCTTATATGAAATCCTATTATCTTATGGTAATGAAACTACCTGGTTGATGTTACTGGACTAATTAGTTCGTTTGAAAAACTTGATAGTTTTAGAAAAAAGAAAGAGCAGCTTTACTGTAGTTTTAGAGTACTGAAGACCTTGGTGATTGGAACATACAATTTGGTTTGTTAATTGTTCAAACGTGTCAAGTTTTATAGTAAATGTAGGTGGCGGTTCTTACAAATTTGCCATTTGTTCCACACATGTATATTTTGGAACAGTTATAATTTCGTTTGGGATTGTTAATTTGTGGAAATTTCTTGAGAAAATGAGTTTCGTATGTGTAAACATATAGTGTGGTTAAAATGTCAGAATATTTGTTTTATTGTGATTATGTCATTCCCATGCACATAATTGATGCAATGATCAAGATTTAATTTCTTGGACTTTTCATTCTTTCTCCTTATAGGATTTGCTATTTCAATGAAAGATTTTTGTTGAAACCTGTTAATGCTGTACTCCAGATACATTATAACATTTTAATTGTTTGAAGCTTCTGTTCCTACTATTTAATTTTTTTTTTCTCGTATTGTGTCTTCCATCATCACCCAAAATTGATCATCTTTGATCTTTCAAAAACAGAATATTGTGTTGGTCAAAGATGAAGGAACAGCTGTAAAAGGTTGACATCACCTGCTTTTCTACGGCTTTCTGTTGAACCTACTGGCAATCAGCCTTGTACGGAAACCCCAGAATTCCCTGGTTTTGGACTGCTGAGATATTATTACCAGGAAAAAGGACCATAGGTGCAAATAACAAAGCAACTTGATGGAAAACAATGGTATATACTGTCAGATTGGCACTTTTATCCAGATTGCTGTGTGTATGTAGTCTGCTTAATTTATTCTAATTCTTATGGTTGGCTTTATATCTTTGAGTTTGTTCAATTCTTCCAGTTTCAGTGTCTGGACAGGGCATATCTGTGCTAGGAGTGAATGGTGATTTGCTGATGGAGTGAATTCAACATTCTAACAGAATCGGACTACATGATGCTTTCTCCAGTTTGTTGATAGAAACAAATGATCACATGCGTTATGCTCATTTACCGTCCTAGGTTGATCTCTTTGTTTTCTTTTCCTGTTGCATATCCGGGATCTTAGATACTATTTCTATGCAGCTTGCTTGAGCAGCTGTATCTACGGCCATTGCACTGCCGGAGCATCCAAAGATGACAAGGTGCAGGTATATCATAGCTTACTTTGTGTTACTTTTAGAATCTGGAAGATTGCTTGCTTATACAGCATTCTGCATTCTGCCTGTTGGACCATTCCCCTATTAAAGACTGCTTTTATTGTTTGATTTGTTATCTCCATTTTAGGTTTGGTTTAGGTGACTCGTCACTGAAGTGAAATCGGTGAGTTGCTAAAGTTTGTAAGTAATAGACCACGGGTTGGGATGTGGTGCAGGAAGTGCTCAGATCATCAGAGACTGGGCTGGCTCAGATCTACTCCCTCTACTGAGAGGTGCATTTGTAGCATGGTGTGAAGAGCCCTTGGATACAGCGCTTACTTTTGGGGAGTTTTTTCAATCCCATGAGAGGGAGAGTTGTCCAGTCGCTGCCACAGGGAACGAACATTAATAATTAGTAGGAAACTTTCTAGACAGCCATTCGGTTGAAGATGTTTCTGGTGTTAAGGCCATTATGCTGCTAAGGAAGGTACCATTGCCGAGGGGGTAGAGGATGTTTCTGTGGTGCCAACACTAAGAGCTTCTGTGGCAGGTGTAGGAAGAAATGCACCTTGAAAGCACTGTCCCTGCTCTCTTCTTGTTTTAACCCTAGTCTTTTGGCGTTTTTCTAGTTGTATGAATGGGATCAATGGGAGATGCATGAGATTCTTCCTATCCTGGGTAATTGAAATATAACTTACTAATTCACTGAGCGCTTCTATGCTTCCATAGTTCGTCATTCTCTGTATTGGCTGAGGAGGGATGTATTAGTCCTGAGTAATTTACTGGGAGCAATCACAAACAGTGTGGACACAGGTTGTGTCTGCTACTTTATAAATGGAAGCCAAACCCAAATCAGCAAGAATATTATATTTTTTTTTCTGTGAAAAATAGTCATATTTTTTTTATTATATATATACAGATAATTGGTGACGTGTTACATTTGTAATTAATCAACTAAATTGATAAGTCCAAAATTGAAGTATCTTTACCTGATTATGATATCACATGTGATGTACATGTATAAGGTTCGGCTCACTCTTATGCTCTCTTTGTTTCATGGAAAGTGTTTTTCAAAAAGTGATTTTCAAGGAAAATGACTAATTTTCAATTTTTAGTTGAATTTTGAAATAGAAGATGAAAATATTTTTCGTCGTTTGCAAAGGAAAATATTTTTCGTCGTACATGTACATGTAGAAGTTGAATTTTAATTTTCCTAAATACACAAACTTTTTGGGTGCTAGTGATTTGTGTATGAGTGTCAAGATCCTGAGTCTTGAGTCTAGCTTGATGGACCTCGACATGGACATCGGAGAATGGGCACTTGGATCCTGAGAAAGAGCATAAACATTGTTCCTAGGTCCACAGAATCCAAAATTGAGAATCTGATGCTTGTGCATAGCTTCCTAGAGCCTTGACCAGAGTCCGTAGAGGTGTTAGTGCCTTTGGTCGAGTCCACCAAGGCCAAGAGTAGGATCTTGGTGCCTGGGTCTAGTTCCATAGAGGTCAAGCCAAGGACTTCAATGACCCAAATCCTTGACACTTGAGTGTTGGTCAATTGAGGTTAGGCCTAAGACGCAGATGCTCGTGCTTGGGTCCCTAACGACTAGGCCCAAGTCCTTAGCACCTGAACTAGAGTCCAAAGAGGTTGGACCAAGGACATTGGTGCTGTTCTTGGGTCCCTGATGCCTAGGCTCAAGACCCTAGTGTCAAGCCTAGATCCCTTGCGCCTAAGCTCAGGTCCAACAACTAGGGTCTTGAGACCCCGGCACTTGCGACCAAGTTTGTCAAGGTCCCGGCCTGGAACCTTGGTGTTTATGCTTGGATCCATTGAGGACAAGGCTTGGGAACTCGTTGCCCATGTCTAGGTCCATCAAGGTTGGGCCAGGGATCCTAGCACTTGGGCTTGGTTCCATCGAGGCTAGCCTAGGACCTCGGTGGCAATTCTAGATCCCTACCACCCAAGCTCGGGTCTTCAAAGGCCAAGCTTAGGACCATAGTGCTCATGCTTGGATCCGTGGCACCCAGGGTCGGGTTCTTTGTACATGAACTTGGATCAATTGAGGTTGAGCCTACTCAACGAGCACCGCTCTAGGCATGGGCACTAGGATCCCAGGATTTGACCTTGATGGACCTAGGCTCAAGCATAGGAAATTTAGGTATGGGCACTAAGGTCTCTAGCACGAGGGTAGGGGACCCAAGCACAAAAACTAGGGTCCTAGGCCTAGCCTTGTTGGGCTTGGGTGTGGGCACCAGGTCGCTGGCACGACTTCGATAGACAACCGCTTGGGTGCTTGGGACATGGTCCTTAATGCTAGAGACCGAGAAATGAGCGTTAAGGTTTTTATACCCAAGAGTAGAGTTTCTCATCTTAGCGTTGATATATGGTTATATTTGGAAAAATAATTTATCATTTTTTATAGGGAAATTAATTTTCTTGAATTTCATATAGGTTCTCGGTTGACTCATTTCCTAGGTGATCCAAATGTTGGAAAATGAGAAAAATAGTTTCTCGAAAAATGTTTTCTGCGAAACAAATGGAACTTAAGATATGTGCTTGACCATGTATAATGATCACGTTTCCTTAAACTCATGGCTAGAGAACGATTTTCTAGCGTGCGGTATTAGAGCATAAATCAACAGGTTGAATTCTAATCTCTGTTCTTGTTATGCCATCTGATTTCTTTTATTATCTTTGTGTTCCTCTTAATATGTATCTTTGATGTAGTTACATCCACACATTTCAAGTTTTGTTTTTGAAGCGTCTGCTCTCATAAAGTTTATATGTTCGCAAGAACGGCCGCTGGACACACATGGATTGCTGGATATAATTTCAAAGATTTAAAAAGATCAATGACTAACACAATGACACAATTCGTTCAAGATGCAGGAGACCATGTCAATAATAAAATTAACTATAAAATATTAAGCCCACAATGGATCCTTCCTTTTACATTTACTCATACAACCAAACCCACAAATAAAAAAAATAAAAAAGACAATTAGCTCGTGGCATAGAAAAAACATTACGCAAAACGAAAAGCACCCAAACATACAAACTCAACTAGAAAAAGCACACATGCAAATGTCAATCTCTTGAACCATGTTTGTCCAAATTCATGACCTTGCTCCCTCAAATGCTTCCAGTATCGAGGCATCATGCCTCGCCCACAAAGCCAATTCATTTCTCTTCCATCTCATATCCAATGAATTCTTCAAGATTTCCCATGATGTATCTCCCCATCATCTTCTTCCCGCGCTCTAGTTCCATTTCGATACTGATGAGCTAAAATGGCAAATGTTGTGAAGTTTGTGGACACGCGATGTCTATATATATACATGCCAAGAGGCCCCTTGTCCTTTTTTTTTTCGAGTTATAAAATTACGTTCAAGGAAAGCTGGTGTCCCCCCTTGTAGCAACATAGAGCAAAGCAAGTGCACAATGAAAGTGAGAATAAGACAGTTTACTCATTGTAATCTAACCCGATTTGGAGTGTCTATAGAACCCAATGCGTCCAAAATTAAGATGTCGAGCAAGACATTAGAGAATTTTTATTCATGCCGCTTCCCTAACTTCTAGCAATTCCAAGAGAAAATTGTGCATATTTTGCATGCTGAAATAGAAAACATACGGGAATTTCAAAGATCAAGAATTGAATCATCAATAAATTAGAATATGTTCATTGTTAGCGAAATGTATTTTTCCACGTTGATCTTATCATCGTTGTTGCTAAAGGCTAAGAATTGGGATGTACAGTGTACCTGCGAATTGTGCTCAAGATATGAAAACTTCTGCGCCCGTTTGATGATTTCAATGAAAGTTGAAAAAAATCAATGTATTCAGCACAAGAACGAGTATTTCCCAGGGGTCTGCAAGTATCCGGTGATACGGAAGTCTTATTGAAAATCACGTATTTAACTGTTCTTTGGTGTAAAAGGACAGGTGTTTTGACTTGTTTTCAGGCAATTTTCGTTGCCATGTTAAGTTTATGTACAAATTACAAGAGGCAGCAACTTCAGTTTCCAGGGGGAACAAACGTTGATATTTACTTGCTGCAGAATGTTTAGGGATTGATCACAACATGTATCGATGCTAACGCAAGTGATCATAGCGACGAAGCGCATAGCTTTGCTGCTAGCCAGTAAAAATGCAGAAAGTTTTTTTTTTTTCGTTGTCGTAAACAATGCAGGAAGTTAAGAAGCAAGAAATTCTTGATTCCTATAAATTCGCCCTCTTTCTACCGGGAAAATTATTAAAATAGTCCAAATACATTACACTAGTGCTAATTTAGTTTTAAATCTTTCAATTTGGTCAATTAAGTTTTAAACCTTTTGATGATTTGTTAATTAAGTTGTTTTGGCCAATTTTGGCCAGAAATTACCGATGTAGACTTCGGCCAAGGCAACATGGACAATTTTTGTAATTTTTTAAAAATTTTCTGATTTTTTAAAATTGTTTGAAGCACCACTCACTTGGCAATGTTTAACCAAATAATGAAAGTTATCTTTGTAGA
Source organism: Eucalyptus melliodora (assembly GCA_004368105.4). NCBI lineage: Eukaryota > Viridiplantae > Streptophyta > Magnoliopsida > Myrtales > Myrtaceae > Eucalyptus > Eucalyptus melliodora. The sequence continues at coordinate 579,433 of CM023402.3, read as the reverse complement.
CTTTGTGTGCAAAACTTTAAAAATTCGTTTTGATTAAACCGTAATTTGAAATTAGTTTCCGCCAAATCTCACGGCTCTAAAGCACCATAAATTATCATTTTCATATAATTCCACAGCTTAGTAATTCCTAAATTGGACCCTCCGGTTCAAATGTAACATAACTTTGAATTTTTTCGTCAAAACTCATGGCTTCACAACACCTCGCAATTATCATTTCCATATAATTTCACAACTTAATAATTGATAAATCAACCCCAGTTCAAAACTTACATAGGTTCGAATTTATAACTTAACTCCATCCTCTTTCTTTTAAATGGATGAAGTCCTCTGCCTTTTATGTTTACCCTTAGTTTAAGTGAGGCAGCGGCTTTGATTTTTTCCACAAAAATTATCAATAATTATCAATATCAATGTCGACCATACTATATAAAACAACCAATGTTTATCTCAACAAATTTTGGTTGAAATTGATCGGAAGAACTATATTGCCCAATTGTCAAAAGTTTTAGGACTGATCAAATTAAAAGATTTATGAATGAATTGGCACAAACGCAATAATATTAAGATTTTTTTTTTTTTTGATAACCATCCCCCTTTCTTTATGTACTCGGTGGAATAAGTTGTCCAAAACTCATACACGGACTCTCTTCAAGTCTTGCAGGTCTCACAGTCGTGTCAACAGCCGTAACTGCACTCCCGTTATTTCACTGAGGGAATAATACTATCCCTATAGTTGCTAGATTGCAATTAAAACTTAGACAATCCTTTTACTCGAAATAATCCAGGTAAAAAGTACCTCCGATATTTCATAGCTTCAGGCGGAAAGTATTGAAGATGGGGTGAGCGAGGCAGAAAGTATTGAGGATGGGTGAGCATATGTCAAAATGCAAAACACATTTGGATAACACCATACCATCCAAGCTATTATCATATAGACAAAAACTTCAAACATGACAGGATAGATATCATTTGAACACACAGGGCATCCCCATGGTCACAATACAATTGCGGAACAAATAAATGAAATTACCATACTGAGGAACCTCCAATGTGATTCAAGTCATCATCCCATGGCATGGTTGAAATACAAAATTTCACCATCCGACTACCTAATTTACAATGAGTGCTCTCCAGATTATGTGAATCTAGAACCAATTTGAAATGCTGAAGTCTCTTAGCTTCCTCAGATGTCTCTCCATGTCTTGCCTTGTCTTGACCCACTCTTCCCTCTCTATAACTGTGGTGGGATCATCTTTCTCACTCTGAAAGAATGAAGGAAGGATGATGAATTACTCAATGCACGTTCAAAAGGACGATACTATGCTTTTTTCAATGCACAAATTAAAGCGAAAAGACTAATCTGAGATACTCACAGCATGAGTTATCTTGAAGGAGGTCCCATTATCACGTATCACAAGCAAGTCATCCTTCCTATCCCTATCTCTTCCTCCTGGAACCGTGACCTGCAGAATGAAGAAAGAGGTAAATATCCCAGCTGAAGGCATGTGAATGATTAAAATAAAGTATTACAGTGAAGGTCCATCAGGGAAAAATTAACATTCATGCATAAATGCAGGACACCACTCATGATCGTGCAACTTTTAACAAAATCAATCATCAACATCTATGCCTTCGGAGATAGTTGCCAGAACTATACCGTTAAACAGCTCCACCATTGAAGGTATCTATTACACACTTGGGAATTCCTTTCCACTTGTCATAGTAGTTTTCTATTTGCCCAAAATTTGTCAAAGTACTTGGATTGCCATTTTGGACCTGAGCAGGTCCTTAAAAAGGCTCAAGGGGAAATTCCACCCGATTGGAGGAAGTTCCTCCATGGGAAAATAACCCAATCGGAGGGAGAACCTCCCAGGGGTGAGAGACCCCGATCGGGTGCCCCGTATTCCCTTGGGATGGGAAGAAAAACAAACTCACCCCACTGCCCCTCCCGCCACCATAGTCCGGTTAACAGCCGGCTAAGGGAGGCGCACATCGGTGAGGACCGGGTTGGAGGCCACCGGCCACTCTCTACGGAGATTAGGACCGGCAGGATCAACCTATCCAATGAGTCCGGTGCGGGGGAATCTGGTAGTGAACAATGGTATCTAACAAAGACGTGATTTGAAAATAGTGGCATTAAAGATCATGCAAAAGACCCAGAAGAAGTGGGTGCAAATAGATCCACACCAAAGACGAACTAATGAGATGCCCCTTTCTGCCACTCAATTTGTGTACTGGCTTCTGCTAACCCAAACCCCCTCCGGCCAAACCCTCCACCCAACTGGGACCCACAAACAGAAAAGGAAGGAAGAAAGCACCCCACTATACACCTTTATTTACTCAATTTTGCAGAGACCATTTTGGTTTTTGTTTGCAGTGTATGCTTAACTACTTTGATCTCTGAAATAACAAATCTAGAGTAATCTGAGGAAAAGAAGAAAATCTTACAATCACTTTTGCCCTGCTTATCGATTTTGTTTTCGAATCAATCACGTATATCTCCTCAAAGTCAAGAACAAATTCTGGGTCACCCAGCCTCCGATTCCTGTAGTGCTTTGTAAGGAAAACCTGCAGCAGGAGACACAAGTCATGCCATTAGTTAAAAGTGATGGTCGTTCACTAGAATAATTATAGAGAAAAAAAAGAATTCAATAAAATATCATCAAGAACTACTTCCAGCAAATTTTTGTAGTATAAAGAGGTAAGAACAGAAAGGAAATGCTATATCTACAACAAGAAGGCCAGCACACAAACAAGAAGGCAAAACCAGGGAGGATAATCAGGATATACTTTTGTCTGAATTTCGCGGAGAACAGAAAGTATCAACAAGTATTTCTTTATACAAGATATTCAAGTGCCGAGGATTCAGTTCCTAGCGCAAAGCATGAGATGTATCGCCAAGTATTTGTCGTACTTTAACCCTCCTTAATCAGACCATCATCTAGTTACTCATCTCACTATGAGGAGGCAAAGACAACTGATGGTATTAAAAAAAGTTTCAGATTCGAATTGGAAGGGAGGTGGATCAGCCCAGATGTCCAATGTGACAGGTTACCATGATCAAGCTGAAGATGTCACTGTTCTCCAACCAATAACAAATAAATAAAGATGAAAAAGGTCTGAATATATCAGTATTTGGAAAACCATATGATACTGAGATTCTATGGGGATGAAGTATTTAGACAATGAGATTTTTCAGAAATCAAGAGGCCTCAGTTGTCATTTATTCCAATATTGACATGCACTCTTTTACAATCTAGCATTTTCTTCTGTTCTGCAATGTACTTAATGAATATGTTCTGATCTAATGAATAGAGGTAAAGAGTGAAATTATTCAACAATTTCATCGACAACATCTAGGATAGTAACTGTGAAATATATGGTGATACAATCAAAAGCAACTAAAAAATGGTTTCCTTCCAGCCTGTTACCTTAGTGATCTCCCTCTCAGACTTATACATAGGATCTCGGTATGCATCGATGGGTGGCTCGGTGACATTGTAGCATCCATAATCGCTCATCGCACATCGAATGTACTGTGAATTGGACATAGAAAAAAAACCATATCCATAAAATCAGCATAAGAGGACCCAAACCCAAAGATTGCGATGCGTTCCATCTCAAGAAGCAAACTTTGCCAATCAAGGAATTACAGTCCAGCAATTGAATTACGAACATTACAGCACAGCCATTCAAGTGACAAGTGATAAAGCGTCACAATGTCGCATCCACACTGCATAAGTTACCTTTTGAGGCATCGGCGCGAGCACTTTAGGAATCGCATAAACATCGGTGTCCGGAGGAGTTACGTACATCTGTGGAAATGATAAAAATCTCCTCAGTTCTTGAACAAGCTCAATTGAACCAGAGAGAGAGAGAGAGAGAGAGAGAGAGAGAGAGAGAGAGAGAGAAAGTTAACAAACCTCTCTGAAATCATAGACATCGTTATCTGGATCGGGAGGCTTGCGGATGAAGAAATCACAGTCGAGCAAGCTGATCTTGTGGAACTCGTCCTCGTTGATCCTGTAATCGACGACCATCTCGGAGCCCCAACCCTGGATGGAGACGAAGCTCTTGCTGTGGACCATGGCAATGTCGTCGTCGCCGTCGGCGGAGCCGGAAGCGGCGGCGAGGGAGGCGGCCATGGTGAGGGGGTCGTACTCGACCTCGAAATCCTTCTTGTTGTCGACCTCCTCGACCTCGTCCTCGTCCATGTCGTAGTCGTCGGGGCCGCCGCCGTCGCCGTCGCCGTCGTCGACGCGCACGACGAAGGGGCTCCGCCTCGCGCGCTTCCTGTGAATGAGGGGCGGGGCGAGGCTCCGGAGGGAGAGGAACGGAGAGGCCGTGGTTGCGACGGAGTTGGGGACGGCGAGGGAGGGGAGTTTGGCGGCGGCGAACGGCGGAGGAGGGCGGAGGAGGGCCGCGGCGGTCATGGCGAGCGGCGGAGCGGGAGGTTTTGGATGGGTTTTTGCCTCTTCTTTATTGCAGAGGGAGGGAAATAGATATGGATAATGGATATACCACTTTTTTTTCATCTTGCAAAAGTTGCCCCACCTTTTTAATTTAATTTTAACAAAGACCCCAAAAGTAAACTTTGTTTCAATTATAACCCAACCGAAACCGGACAACTCGCGTACCTTTTTGCAAAGGATATACCGCTTTTTACATTTTTCAAAGTGGCCCGATCTCTCAATTTAATCTTTAAAAAGGCCCCACAATTAAACTTTGTTACAATTATAACCCAACCGAAACAGAATAATAACCCGGGTACTTTTTTGCAAAGGCTAAACCACTTTTTTTCATTTTTCAAAGCAGCCCCATATTTTAATTTAATCTTAAAAAAGGCCTCACAAGTAAACTTCCTTTCAATTTTAACCCAACCGTCAAACTATCATTTGCTCCTATATGAAACCTATAGATAATGGCATTTTTTTTTTTTTTTACTTTTCTTCTGCACGTAATGCCATTTTCATCAGCTGCAATCTTGTTTTCAACATTGAAACCGATTATATGTTCCTTTAGGTTCTCCGAAAATCAACGGTTCATCGATACATGTTGAAATATTGGCTGCACAGGGACCTAATGCTTTTCATGCACCAAACAAGTCCGGGGCGAGATCGGCTTTGTCACAAAGAACTTCCTAAAGTTGCTTCGAGGATTAACAATGTGCTTTGGTTCGTTGCAGGAAATTCTTGCATAATTGCCTAACGACAGCGAGGCCGAGTGCAGTCCTCCCCTAGAAATGCAACAAAAATAGACCACTGATTGTAAATTGAGGTCTAAGCGCCGCCCGGCTCGTGATGTAAAGTATCAGCCCGTGACACATTCATATAGCATTTAATCATCCGCGTAAACCAAGAATAAATAAGTACGTCGATATACTCAGCATGTTACTTTGCATTTGCCAGCCAATATCAATGATTTCTCAATGGATCAGTGCCTCTTCCAAGACACCTTGCCAGTAGCTCCCTCTCGAGAGCCCCAAATGGATGCGCTGAATCGAGGTAACGTCTAGGCCTATGATGAGACAGATGCTCTGCTTCGTCGAATATGCTGTACAAAAATGACTCACGAACTTATCGGCTCGGAATTGTCGATGCGAAGAACCTTTTCAGGATGGTACGGCCCATTCTCGCCGTGAAATACCTTGCCGTTCCACCTCATTCGATCCACCGCATCTTTCACTTTGACAATTACGTCGACATGATCCCTTATAATCACAGCACCTTCAGGGCGGAGAATCCGATGAATCTCGAGGAGGATGTCAAGAATGTCACACCTGCATACAGCATGGTAAAATTAGAAGTATTATAATGGGTCTTTCTCGTGTCCTGTATGCATTTCGTCGCACCAGAAAGAGATGATGTCCCTAACCTATTCCATACCAGTCCATTTTATCACCCACAAACTGGACAGAATAAAAGCAACCACCCGTACACTGTGCACAACGTATGGCTTCCGTGGGAATGAAAATGGATGATGAAATCGTGTGCATCTAAAAAACAGGCAGAGATAATGAACCAGAGACTAGCATGTCATGGCAGCTAGATTCAGTACGACAAGTCACAGTCATTCTGCTTTGTTTCCTAGTTTTTCGTACTTTCGGTTCATAAGTAACACTCCAAATGCCTCATAAAGAGCAGAGACAGAGCTGTAGTGCTTACTTGTGTATGTACATGCTGAACAGACCATTGGCATGAATCAAATCATAAGTCCGAGGATATGTAGAGAAGGCCTCGCACCTGCAAGCATATATTTCTACGGCGCTTTAGTCACCAAATTATGAGCAGCAGATATATAATTCTCTAATGTATCCCAAGAGCATATCTTAGGTCAAAACACATCAAGTTCTGTGATCTCTACTCAAAGATCAGAAAAGGCAAGATCTCGAATAGATAACGAAAATTTCCAGGTCTATTAGAGAAAAGATGGAAAGTACATCTACAATCATATATCTATGTGCACACGTGCAGAGAGAGAGAAAGAGAGGGAGAGAGACTATGCAAGTCTCAACAGCTCTTACCAGTTCATGTATGTTCCAATAAGGCCGCGCTCATAGATAATGCCGAGTGTATTATTCTTCGCATCGTACGGGACAACATTCATCACCCAAACTGGATACTTAGCCAGTGCAGCAGCAAATCCTCCAAGGCCAGCATTCATATCCATAATATTTCTATATTTTCTTCGGGCAAGGGATTTAAGAATTATCTCATAATAAGAAACTCTCTTTCTCCATGACTGATTGTCTTCATTGAAGGCCTTAGTTGCAATTCGTTCTGACATCTCACTTCTAGTCCTTGGAGGAGCAGTATTTAATCTTTTCGGCCATTTCTCAAGGGTACCGCCTGATGTATCATGGATGTCTTTGACATTCGGCAGAGGAGTGATGCATGTTTCTAGCTTTGTGTACCTTTGAAGAAAGATAGAATGAGCAAGGACCAGAAAATTGTTAGATACAGCAGACAGACCTATGAACTTGCCATTTTCGTCCATCCACTTACACCATACATATAAGTACTAAACCCACATTCAGGACACCAGTCGACCTCAGAAATGGTCCTGTGTATCTTCAAAACGTAATTTGCTTTTGCATGAATGAATAGATAATCTGCAACTTGTGAGACGTCCATCGGTTGAACATTTAACATTTTGCATTTTTCCTTTATGCATGGTCAAATGGGATATCAATTAGTTTATCATTAGAAGCTTGCTGCCCAAAAGGGGCAGTAGATATCACATTAATTCACCAAATGACAATGGGCATTGTTCTATAGTGCTGATCAAGAGCAACAAATGAGGTTTTTCAAGTTTAGGCTGGAAGTATAGAACATAAGGTACGAGCTGAAGAAACTCACCAACCAGCATCTGGATTACCCTGAGCACATAACTTGGGTGACTTCCAAGCCTTCAACTTTTGGATGCAATGCATGTGGTTGGTAGGCTTTCTCCAAACGGCGATGGGTCCCCTTTCAGCAATCTTCTTCCAGCACAGCCTCCTGGCAAGATCTTCCAGAATATTCTGCTCATTTTCCAAATCCTTGGCCTTTCTTTGCCAACCCTTGTAGCTGGTCCTCCAACTTATAGGTGGTCCAGATAACACCCAATAACCACCAGGGCGCAGCACCCTGTCGATTTCCATCAGATATTGTCCATCTAGAGATTGTCACATTGCAGGCAACAACAAAGAATGAACAATTGGAGAGTAGAATTGTATGAATAAATGGCATGCAAGAGGATTATTTTGAAGCCCCAGATACAACAGAGAATCTCAGAATCAAATGGAATGAAGACTATTCCATCCTGCTACCGCTTTACATGGAAAATATGGTCATATCGTGCCGTTGAAACTGTTTAACGTAGAAGTCTCTTAGATAAGAGTGACATATAGAAAACAGAGAACAGAGGTTAAAGAATAGTTTATTTGAGTTAAGGAAGTACAGAACTATAGATTCGCAGAGTGCTACGATTCATCATTGATAGTCGACGTTACTAGTAAGAATCCAGTCAAGTTCTCCCCAATAAGATTGTGATTTCCATAGAAGAATTCAACAGAATTGAAATTAGAAAGCACTTTTAGAGAAGATGCAAAAATTTGAGAAACAGGAAAGGCAACATTTCACGCCAGTTCTACAATGTCTTCTGATATTAATAGACAAATCCAATTGCCTCAACTCCAAAGTCCAAAATAAGGAATAAAGGAGTTCAGTTCCAATGTAAGCGGAGGATGCGAGGATGAGTACCATAATTAGTCCAGGGAACAAGACAGCGAGAACAATGAGCCATATCAAAAGATCTTGATGGGTACGGTAATCTGTAGGTGCTTAGTATGCCGATCATCGCTGGAAGTCCTCTCTCCAAGGCAAATTGTACTTGGGCTTCGTGTATGTCTACTGGAGCAATTGACATAGTAATGATGTTGATATCCAGCAGAGAAGCTCCAAAGCTGGCAACCTGGGGAACTTACAGCATTTAATGGGATTTGAAGAGCAGACAAGTACAAAAAAGTTAAGAAGCAATTGATTCCACCAGTAATGTGTAGGCAAGTTACCAATTTAGAAAGGTGTTATTTTACTTAGAGCCATTTCCACAGTAGACAAGCATGTTGCACTTCAATGCAACATGATTCATTGAAACAATATATTAAAAGGACCGCATGTGTGGTGAATGAAAAAAACAAAGGAAGGAACCACAATTAACTCATTTTTTAGTTGCAAGAAAACACGAGATTAGCTTTTCTGTATTTGTGAAACATTGATACTAAGAACAAAAAGAACTGGGTATCAATGTAAATGAATATAACTCCGTCCCATTCTCAGTTCAAGTTGATACATGCTTATAAGTTTTACCCTTGATTTCTATCATAGAGAGCATTTAAATGAACGTAAGAGCTAGACAGCAAAACCAGTCAGAACAGTGCTTATACTGAAAATGGATGGTAGAGACAGCGTTTCCCCCCTAAAATGAAGCCTCCCTCGATCCTAATCAACTTGCTAATCTAACGAAAGTGCAAAGTATAATGTAATCAATGGAAAACAGAAACACAATAGAGAGAAACTCCAACTAGAAAGCATAAGAATTTCGCAACACCTACCCCACAACCAACATCAAGAACAGTCCTTATAGCCCCGGACTTCAAAGGCACGACCCGCTTGACCAAATCCACATAGCCTTTGGCACCCATCGGGAACGAAGTCCCTCCACCGGGGAAGAAGAAGCGGTCCCCCTCCAACTTGACCCAGTTCTGGGTCTTCTTGTAGGCGATGAGCCTGGGGAACGGCACGTTCTTGAACCAGGCATAGTCTCTGCTCTTGGGCCAGGGGAAGGGGCTCTTGTATCCCACCGGCCTGGGCACCAGACACCGGAGCCGCTCGTGGGTCTCGGGGCAATGCCTCTCCCGGTGGAAGAACCTATGGACGGCGAATCTCTTTTGCCTCGATGGGTCGTGGCAGGGGCAGTAGTTGGTGTAGTTCTTGGGGCAGGGGGCCAAGAGACGGGCGGCCTGCTCGCGAGGCAGAGGAAGAGGGAGGGTGTGGTGAGGCTCGAAGTCGAGGGGCTTGGCGACGGAGTAGTTGAGCGGGAGAGGAAGGCAGCGGGAGGGCGACAAGCGGGGAGCTCGAAGCGGAGGAGATACGGTGGCGGAGTACTTGGTGTAGGAGCCGAGGATGAAGGAAAGGGAGCAGAGGAGAGAGACGGAGAGCAGCTTCATCAACGGGGTTGGGGAGGGGGGTAGAGGGAAGAGGAGGGATTGGTGGGTTGGAGCAGCAGCAGGAGGAGGAGGAGGAGCTGCCATGTGTGATGCTGCTGCTGGTTGCTGCTGCTGCTGCTCTGCAGCCGGTAGTGGTGTGGGAAAGTGATCGGGATTGGCGTGCTTTTCTCTTCTCAACTTTTTCTATCACTCACTTCTGCTTCCTTCCCGGAGACGACGCAGGTCAACAGAAGATCCAGATCCGAAGAACGGCACAGATCCCCGTGCGAACTGGCGCAGTACGAGGTCGTTCGTACAAATTATGGGAAAATTTCGTCCCTTGAGATTGCAATCTTACCTCCTGAGTTTACTTGATAAGCGATATGTGGACACACAGGAATCAATCAAAGTGTCTCTCAAATCGGGGATACAAGGCTAATAAATCGGCTGAGACACACTGTGCAAAGTAGTACCCACCCCTCTACCTTCATAAAGATGACTATTATACCCACTTACTAATTCTCAAATATCTCTTACAAGATGCAGTCCACTTGAAGGGCCTTCTAATTTTTCGGTGTAATTTTTTCTTTTCACCACTTAGAATGGAATACCCCAATATTTTCCATTTCAGAACTTAGAAGAAATAGTTTTAGGATATACTCAAATTCACTTGCCCACTCTTCATGATTTGAACTTGATGAAGTGAGGTCTCCAATCCATGGCCACAATTGTAAGCTCCCTAATTGGTAAATTTGTGGAATAGATGGGTCGGTAATTGTCACGGATAGCTTGCCATTCTTTAAAAGAGGAGCAAGAAAATTAGTAAATTCACGATGGAACGAAATTTGCCTTTTCTTATGCCAAATTACCAACCGCAAGAGAAGGGTACTAGCCGTTGGTATTTATTTCTCGAATATGGATCGACAGTAATCTCTTGTAGCCCAACCAAGCTAGGCCCACCTAGCTGACATGACCGGTTTTGCAGGCCCAGGCAAGTATTAGGCCCCCTTGCTTGTCCAATTATAGCTGTTCATGCATTTACAGTAACATTACGAAATGGATGGGTTGGGTGGGGTGGGGTGGGGTGGGGTGGGGTCGAAAATGATTTAACGATTTTCATATAATAAAAATCTAGTGATCCATAACCAACTCGACTCAACAAATATTTTTAAAACACTTTTATATTTTATCAAATGTAAAAGAGTTCATATCTAAATTGAGGTAAAATAATAAAATGGCATAACCAAATGATGAGAGAAAATGATTTAACGATTTTCATATAATAAAAATCTAGTGATCCATAACCAACTCGACTCAACAAATATTTTTAAAACACTTTTATATTTTATCAAATGTAAAAGAGTTCATATCTAAATTGAGGTAAAACTGCAGAGTGTGGTGAGTGCAAAGCCCAAAATGGCATAACCAAATGATGAGAGAAAGTGAAGAGAGAGTTATAGATAGAGGTAGGTTTAGTTTAAGTAACTTATGAGCCAATTTAATACCTATATTTTATTGTATTTTACTATTCTAAATCCATTTATGACTTATTTATAGAATATAACTAACCCATATAACAATTTAGTTCATCAAATATAAGTTAAAAAATGGTTAATTACCCATTTTGACAAGTCTAATTTATAATTATCTTTTCATATATAAAATCACCAATCCCAAGGAACACTTATGAGTTAGGTTCTTTTATGAAAAGATACCAAATCACACAGGAAAATTAATGAATATCAGTATATCTAATTTAAGTTTTTTCTTTTGGGGCGGGGGTGTTGGGAGAAGCTACTGTTGAATGGATGGTTAGTAAAAATAGTCATAAGCGGTTGATTGGCGACAACCCACATGACCAACACCCAATGAACCAAACACTTTAAAGTATGCATTGCACCAATTCAAAAGGGTCAATTTCAGAAATCTTGGAATTAAGTCGTAAGCAACTTAATTCACCTGTATGTACTTGATGTCCGGTTTCATTAAACTATACCCTACAAATATAATCATTCACGCTCTCTCAAAAGCTTAATAATGGATATATAAAATAGGGGCGAGGTCGGGCCTCTACAAGCGAATATAGAATGGGCCAAGGGCTTACAAAAACCAATAAGGCCAATCCCACAGTGCAAATTTTTGGGAACTGAAAGCAATAATGAAAACTTTATCTTCCCGTATTAGAAACCGAATTAGGAAAGTAAGTGTATGCCTCCATGCCATTAGTAATTTCTCTAGGGTTTAGCTAGTAAACTTCATCATCTCATGATTTATAATTTTTTTCTTTTTAACACGTCTTCAGAGATAATCATGGAGAAAGAGCCTTTAAACCGAGGCGCATATATACTTGATAGGATTTGACTTTATGGCTTCAGGAAGATGAAAGGGTGCTGCCGTCCCAGAGTTGACTCAAGTGTGTTCATTTTCCTCGCATAAGTTTTGGGTCTCAATCAACGAATGCGTCATTGAGGCTGTGCAATGAACCTCTCCTACTCGAAGACTAGTGGTAGGTGGTCCCGCGGAGCTTTCGGAAAACGGTAGCCTAGTGTGTAAGCACAGCAATCGTTCCTTTAGTTTAGAGCTTAAGCGTGTTGACTTCCCCCATTTTACTTCTATCCAAACGGTAAAGTCAACGGACTTTCGCGTGTGCTTTCTCTCTTTTTCCTTTGGTCGGAACTTTTGGATATGCTAAATCTATGTATAAGACGGAGAGGCTATCCCACCTTGGCTCATGGTTAACTTGCTTCTAGATGCTTGGACTCCATGATTTTGGAAAAGGGTTTCGCTTTTGCCTTTTGAGTCGAAAACTTTTCACTCGGGAGGGATGGAGTTGGATGTGTTTCGATAAAAGAAGTAGGATAAATTTATCAGGTAAGTAGATCTATATGGATATAGAGCAGTTTATACATAAAAAAAAAAAGAAGTAGCTGTAGGAAGCAGATTGGAAGGGAAGTCCTTCGTTTCGATGATCGAACCAGAGAATTCATTAGTATTATATTCGCATTGGCCCCATCAGAATCTTGCAGTTTTGTAGCGAAATTAAAAAGCAATTATCCCGAGAGCCAAAACGATCATCATCATCGCTTGCCTTTGCCATCCGAAAGCTTCTCGGGTCGACTTCGATAGGGTTTTGGCGTAGGTATTGGCGCGTCGCTGTCCCAATTTTTCATTTTGCAGCCTATGATATCCGATTATCTTTTCTAAAAGAGCTAATGTAGACACCACGCACACGTCAGCATCTTGCATGCTTATTGGCACTGAAGAGTTCGAATGGGAAGAGGCTACACATTCAATGAACCTCCAGAGAAAATCTGGTGTGGAAATGATTTGAAGTGATGGGTTGCCCACGTAAAGCCCTTCTTTAGCGTGGAATCGTTGGTATTCCATGTATGGTGGGGAAGAAAAAGATACATATACAATTAGAAGGTGAAGGGGCATGCAGATATTGGCACATTAAAATAATGAATGCAATCTTATCGGGCGCTCCGTTAGAAGACTACCTGGGACGGCCCTTGTGGGTGGTGAGGCTACACATTCAATGAACCTCCGGAGAAAATCTGGTATGGAAATGATTTGAAGTGATGGGTTGCCAACGTAAAGCCCTTCTTTAGCGTGAAATCGTTGATATTCCATGCATGGTGGGGAAGAAAAAGATACATAATACAATTAAAAGGTACATGGGCGTGCAAGCACCGGCACGTTAAGATAATGAACCCAATTTTATTGGGCGCTCCATTAGGAGACTACCGGGGATGGCCCTTGTGGGTGGTGAGACCCCACCCCTCCCTCCCCGCCACAGGCTCTCAACTAGCCTGGAAGAAGGAGGCCCTCGGTTGAGGAGCCTGGCTCAAAATACTCATCTTTCGATTTTCAATTAAGAAATATCTTCATTTTCAAAATACCGATTTTGTATAACACGACAAAGGCGATAAATCTTTATATGTACTTAAATATTCCACACGGCTTTGAAATGGCCAGGTCAAAGATTATAACAGGTAAGAGGCCACTTTTGAGAAAGAGAGAGAGAGAGAGAGAGAGAGAGAGAGAGAGAGAGAGAGAGAGTCCAAAGGTGAGTTTTTCAGGGTGCTTTCAAGCCTTTTATTTATCATGGAATAAAATACACAGACAGAGAAATAAATATATAAGTTAGCCCGATTCCTTTCCGTTTCATTACTGATTTTCCTTTTTTGTCTCTCTCTTTTTAAGTAGCCAAACAGGATCACAATGCTGCTTTAAAGATTTTCTAAATAGAACTTTTGAAAATTTGTAAGCATCCTCCATAAAAAAGTATAAAAGCACAAATTCAAGGAGTCTGTCTGACTCGATCAAATCAAATTTGAAGAAAACAAACGAGTTCTTTTATGTGACGTCAAATTTCAAAAATCGGAATGAAAGGATCACGACCTCTGTGCGTGTTCATCGACTTTGAGCCATAAACATGGCAAGGAGTCTTGCATTCACCTAAACTTGTTACATAATTGGCACCAAATTTAACCGAACAGCTTTTAAGCTGCTGTTATCAATTAGTCAAGCCAACAAAAGGAACCACTGGCCTACTTTAGGCTACGAATCGCGTAAAGCAAGCCTTGACAGTAGTTCAAATCACTTAATTTTCAAACTCAATAAAGATCATTAAAAAAATGAGAGATAATGGTGATGATTCCTCAAGAGACTGAAAAAGCACACCAATATGACAATTACACCCTTTAAGCTTTAATTCAAAGTTTCCAAGAAACGATTTTACCTTAAACTCAATAACCTTACTGAAACAACCAAAAACTCTTGTGTTGATGCTCGGTAATGTTCCACGACTAACCGCCAAGAGTATGCAATACCTATCCTTCACCATCTTTGAGTCCCTGTCCAATTCAAACAGTGGTGGTAGCAATACCAGTTCCACTTTGAGAATCCATATGTCGATTATCCTTAAGATTGTTTGTGGGAAAAAATATTAAATAACATGAAAATAATAATAATTGTTGGAAATATGTTGAAAAATATTAGAAGATAAATATAGATGTTTGAGGCGTGCAAGTATTGTTCTTGAGGATAATTTTGTTTCTCGGAGTACGAATTCGGTGCATAAGTTTTTAGTAGCTATTCTCTCAAGATACAATAGACTTTCTTTTTTATTTCACATTGAATAATGGAAGGAAATAGAACAATGCTATTTGTATAACCTAGCAAGGAAATGAAAAATACGTAACGAGATAGAACAAGAGAAATAGGGATTTTCTGATTTTTATATACCAATATCACTTTTCAATTGTGTGTAGATAATGGAAAGAGAGCTGTTTGCAAATCATTATAAGTCTGTTGATAATTAATACACGACCATTCCAAATAATGGAGGTTGAAAAAGAAATAAATCAAATGTTACCATTAGAAAGCCGGCCATTATAAAACTTTACAAAAACGTTATAGATTATTGGCGGACAAAAACAGTTACAAATTGATGATGCTAGAAAATTGTTACAAGACTAATAGCTTTCGAAATTTTGAAAACTATTGAAATATCCAACGGTATCAACTCATGGTTAAGTTGCTCCTAGATGCTCGGACTCCATGATTTTGGAAAAGCGCTCTGCTTTTGCCTTTTGAGTCGAAAACTTTTCACTCAAGAGAGATGGAGCTGGGTGTGTTTCGATAGAAGAAGTAGGATAAATTTATCAAGTGAGTAGATTTATAAGGATACAGAGCAGTTTATGCATGAAAAAGAAGTAGCAGCTGGAAGCAGATTGGAAGGGAAGGACAGTGAAGGTCTTCATATCGATGACTGAACGAGGGAATTCATTAGTATTATATTCGCATTGACCCCATTAGATTTTTGCAGTTTTGCAGCCAAATGAAAAACAATTATCCCGAGAGCCAAAGCCATCGTCATCATCCCTTGCCTTTGCCATCTAAAAGCTTCTTGGGTTGATTTGGATAGGGTTTTGCCGTATGGATTGGCGCGTCGCTGTCTCGATGTTTCATTATCCGCCTATGATATCCAATTATCTTCCTTGAGAGAATTAATGTAGACACCGTGCGCACGCCAGCATCTCACGCAGAGGCTCAATAAACTTATCTTTTTAAGCTATCTTCATTTTCAAAACACCGATCGCGTATGACACGACAAAGACGAGAATCTTTTTATGTATTTGAATATTCACGAAGCTTTGGAATGTCCGGGTCAAAGATTATGAAAGGTAAGGGGCTACTTTTGCGAGAAGGGAGGGCAAAGGTGAGTTTTTTAGGGTGCTTCCAAAGCCTTTTTGGCTGGTAGGCCTTGTATTTATCAAAGCATGGACAGGAATAAAATAAATACACAGGAACCTTTGACTCGTTTTGAGGGGTGGGAGCAGAGCAAGGAGCAGGCGGTGCAAATTCTTACCATGACGTATATTAAAGGAGGAGACTTTTGGGTGTGCTTAGCACATGTATAAGACGGAGAGGTTCTCGCACCCCATGACGAATCGACTCAGGGTTGACTTGCTCCTACTTCCTAGATGCTTGGGACTCCATGATTTTGGAAAAGGGCTCTGCTTTCGCCTTTCGAGTTGAAAACTTTTCGCTCAGGAGGATGGAGCAGGATGTGTTTCGATAAAAGAAGGATAAATTTATTAAGTGAGTAGATTCATACGGATACAGAGCAGTTTATGCATGAAATAGAGGCAGCGGCGGAAGTAGATTGGAAGGGAAGGACGGTGCAGGCCTGTATATTGACTATTGAACGAGGGGACTTTGCTGGTATTTTATTCGGATTGACCCCATCAGATTTCTGCAGTTCTGTAGCCATATAAAAATAGCAATTACCCGAGAGCCAAAACAATCGTAATCATCCCTTGTCTTTGCCATCTAAAAGCTTCTCGGGTCTGACTTTGATGGGGTTTTGGTGTATGGATTGGCACGTCGCTGTCCCAATTTTTCATTATACGCCTTTGATATCTGATTATCTTTCCTTAAAAAGGCTAATGTACACGAGAGCATCGCGGGTGTTTGCTATCATTGAAGAGTTCAAAATGGGAAGAGGCTCAAAAAGCTTTTCTTTTGATGCTTAATAAAGAAATGTCTTCATTTTCAAAACATTTATGGCGTATAACGTGAGAAAGACCATAAATTTTTTTGAACACCCCATTTTACACTAACCCTTACGGGCTCCATTCTGGATTTAAGATGATTTCTTACTTTATCTTTTTATTTATTTTTCATTTGTTTCAATTTTCCTTGAGACAAACTACCCATGCCCCCACCCACCCCGCTATGGGCATGTTGGGTTGGGCCTTTCCCCCTCTAATTGCGGTAGGGGGAGGTTCAAATCCCGGTGTGCACATTGCGTGACTCACTTGCGGCCGGGTCAGGTGAGTGGGCTCGGTTTGCCTCGGGTTTACGTTGCCGGCAGCCAGTTGTGCGGTAATTCTCGGGTCACCAAAAAAAAAAAAAAAAAGCTACCCATGCCCCTCTCCAATAATATTTATTAATATTAAATGTGGGGCCCACTCTTGATTTAAGACTGATGCTTGCTCTTTTTTTTTGTGTGATAAAAGTAAGCAATATATTGGGGAGGTCAAACTGTACAAGCAACATGTCTCTAAAAACTTGCACTCAATATGAACATGCTCATTATGAGTGGAAGGAAGCCATGAAAAAGGCCAAGTGGCAACAACAAAATGACCGACAGAAGGCCAATGGCAAACAACGCTTGGCAAAAGCAACCTAGCAACCAACGAGATGCTTATCCAGTTGGACTACAATCAGTGGAAGAGAAGATAATGGGGTCCACATCCCATGAGTGTTGCATCTCCTGTTCCTAGTAGAGTCCTCAACATTCTTGAAGGTAAGAGCCTTATCTTTGACGACCTTGAGGAGATGTTTCTTAATGACCGAAATAGACAGCAGCTTCCCTTGAAAAGAATATTGTTCTTGTTCTTTGAGATGATGTGACAAAGCGCTCCAAAGGAGAAACGGGCAACACATTTGTAAAACTTCTTGCCGGAGAGCAAGGTAATGGCCCAACTAAGAGTCTCCTCCGAGGTTCTGGTCTAGGGAATATTGCATCTAGTAGCCAAAAAGAAAGCTAATGCAATATCCAAAAAAGAAGGTGATTGATAGAGTTAGGCATCTCGTTGCAAAAAGGACAAGAAGCAGCATCAATCCTATTATAAGACATGAATTTGTGATAGCTGTGGGATTTGAACCCACACTAACGCTTGCTTTTATTTCTTCTTTTTTGGTTTTTTCCTTTTCTTTCTTATTTTGGAACAAAATTGGTGCACCTCTTTTTTAAAAAAAAGTTATTTTATAGATAGCTACCTAATTTTTATTTTTTTGGCAAAAAAAAATTTGTTAATGATTTTTATATTTCTTTTTTTTAATATTAGGAAGCAATTATTCAAAAAGTAATTTAAGCACAAGTAGGAGGATAATCTTTGAGTAACTTTGTAATAAAATTCAAGGTCGAAAAATTCACAATCATGAAGATAATCTATGAAAAAAAATGTAAAAAATTTGCAAATAAAATTAACATTTATTCACTCAAATATATGATTAATGCCTGCTCAGGTTATAATAGTGAAGAATAAGTTTTGAAGAAGACAAAGATGAAGGAGACATTGAAATATAACGAGTGTGGATGAATCGGCTGGGGTGAAAAAAAAGTCATTTGAAAGTGACGTGGGTAGGTCTTTTTTTTCCTTTTAACAAAATTGAAAAAGGAAGAAGAAATAAATGTAAGATATAATCTTAAATAAAAAGTAGGATCGTAAGGGATAATGTAGTTAATTCAATATGATAGAGGATACTATGAGCCAATAATAAGAGGCGAAAACGATAAGAAATAATCTCCAATTTAGAATATAACCTGTAAGGATTAATGTAGTCAAATCAATGTCAGTAGACAATAAAAAATGTAATAAATAATCTTAAATGAAGAGTGAGACTCACGAGGGTTGATATAGCCAATGCAATATGAATATGAAATATCAGGAGCCGGCCTAAATACGGTGAGTCATTTTTTTTTGTTTTATGTATTTAAATATTGATGAAGGTTTGGAATGGCCAGGTCAAAGGTTCTAAAGATAAGGGGCTACTCTGGAGAGAGAGAGAGAGAGAGAGAGAGAGAGACAAGAGGGTCCAAGGGGTGAGTTTTTTAGGGTGCTGCCAAACCCTTTTCTAGCTGGTAGGCCCTGTACTTATCAAGCATGGACAGAGAATAAAATAGTGAAATTACACGTAAAGAAGGAAGCTTTGACTTGTTTTGATGGGTGGGAGGGGCAGGGCCTATATACGTTGCATATGTCATAGAAGACGATACTCCAGGTCACCCTCTGGGAAAGCGCCGCCATCATCATCGCCATCATCGCCCTCTTGGAAAACCCAGGAAGGAAAAACAGTGAAGGAGAGAATCTGAAAGCGAAGCCGCAACTTATTATAATCTGGGGTGGCGGTAGGAGGAGGGGGCGGAAAAGCGTCTTCTGCTTCAAGCTCTGCCGCCCCATATTCAACGGCTTCAGACGCTCTGACACGACCCCCCCATTCTCTCTCTCTCTCTCTCTGTCGATCTCAGTGGGTAGGTTGAGGAGAATATTGGCAACTCCGCATAGCCAGCCGCTGTGGCTGACTTTTCGATTCTGACTTAAAAATCGCTCCTTTTTCCCGTCCTCTGCTCCCTCTGTGCCCGTCGTTTTCACTTTTCGATCTCGGGTTCCCGCGAAATCCGACTTCGCCGCGTGTGGGAATCGCTTCCCCCGTCGAAACTCCCAAGTGGGTATTCGGAATTCAGCCATCGTTGCTCTGTTTTCGATCGGATTCCATCATTCGTCGTCTTCGTCTGGTCGGGTCTGGTCGGGTCTGGTCTAGCTGTGGCCTGTGTACTCCTCCAATTCCTTATTATTTTTAACTGGTCCTCCTTTTGGAAACGCCCCATTTGAATGAGTTAGCTCATCATCACTCATATAAACACACACACACGCACACACACATAGAGAAAGAGAGGAGAGAGAGAGAGAGAGGAGACGGGGAGGATGGGGTTCAGCTGGAAGGAGTTTTGTACGAAGAAGACATTGGTGGGGCTTGTTCTTGGCCAGTTTCTCTCTCTTCTCATTACTTCCACCGGCTTTTCTTCCTCCGAGCTCTCCAAGAAAGGTCCTTCCCTTTTTCCTTCCCTTTGTCATCGATCGTCCCGTTCTTCTCATCACCCTTTATTTTGAATTTCGATTTGCTCCCATGCCTTGTCGTATTTTTCCCGATTTTGTTGTAGTGCAGCTGTGAGTTCTCTTGTTTCTGATATTGACTCTTTGGTTGCGGCATAATTCGCCATTGCCTTCTTCTTTCCAGTCTAGTTAACAGTGGAATTTCTTTTTATTTCACCGATTTTTTCTCCTTTTTCTACCTTCAGTGAGGATGTAGTGGCCTCGAATAAATACAATCGATTGAGTATGTCCAATTCATTTATCAATGGGTAGTTTGTAATTACGATAATGTTTGTATTGGCTTGGTATGTTAATGATTAAATGGACATGGCTGTACATATTGTCGGGATGTTTTAGTTCATCATCTCTACCGAGTTGGAAATTATTGTTCTGCTGCCTTCACTCTCTTTCAGATTCTCACCGCCGTTCTTCTGTGCTTGCGAGCATCAGGAATCAATGCGCCGACTTCGCAGTCTGCTCTAAACTATGTGTTGCTTGCAATTGTCTATGGAAGTCTGATGCTTTATCGCAGGCAACCTCTCAAGGTTATTTTTCTTGATTTGTCATCTTGTTCTAGCTAGTTGTTGCTTTCTGCTGATCGGTTGTCAATCACCCATGGATCACACTGTGACTGTCTGTGTGTCCATACGTGTATGAAATGATTTCTTCATTTATAACTAAAATTAGGCTGGGAAGCTGTTTCTGGACATTTGCTCTTCTGATGACAGGAAAATATCAGAGCCATTGATGACATCAGGTCTGTTAAAATGTCCATGTGCCAGGATTTTTTTCTAAAACGCCTGATACAAACAGTCATGCTATTGTCCGAAAATGCCTCCTATATGTAAAATCCAGGGACTCTTGGTTTTGAATATCTTCAAATAAAGTCGAACTTGCTTGTTTAGTTTTCATTAATTCCTTGCTGATTGATTATTTGTATATACTGGCCTCCTTCTTCGACATCTAATTGGAAGTAACGAAGTCAATTGCTAATTGAGGTTTTATCTCTGTATGTTCAACATACAAGTGAAAGATGCGCTAATTGGATTGGCTCTTACAACCTATAGAATTGACTAATTAACCTCCTGAAGACTTTTCACCAAAACGTTAGGTGACTAGTGATTTTTTGTCATAAAATAGAAAGAATATGATTAAGACTTCTATAGGAGGAGCAGTAAGGTGTCATGTATGGTCTGATATTCTTGTTCACAGGGATGCTTATTGCTATTTTTCCTGTATTTCATATTTTAACATTGCCAAGAGAACCTAAAAATGGCAGCTAGATGAGTCTAATGCTGATTTTAGAGGAAAAGAAGCCTTAGAAAAGAAAGACATCTTTATAGGGCGATCAAGACAGACTCAAACAAAATCCTTCATGACGTCAAAGGTGTTGATGTTTGAATATTTATTTGTTAAACACCACCTCTATTAAAAAATTAAAATTTTCGAATGGTTGGCAGTGGTTCTACAAAACTTTTTATAGTATTGGAGCAGGAGGTCCCAAGTTAAAATTAGTCTACATCCCATTTGTCTTCTTAATTATATATTTCCATAATTAGTCTTAGGTCAAAGGCCAACCTACGAGTGGGAGTGTTAGGAGGGGAGAAGAAGGGGGGGAGGGGGTGGAGTGTTAGAACATTTAAACAATAAATCATGTATTTTTTTTGATATTTTAAGCTTTTAGAACTCTTGGTATTGGTCCACAAAAGTTCACAGTGAGAAAAGGCCTATGATTGTCTGGTGTTTTGCATCATATGTTTTTCTTGGTTATATAGCAAACGTTGTACTTCTAGAACTCAATATGAACACGCAACAGTTCTAAATTGGGTTTTCATGAGAGCAGCAATGTGAAGGCTGTTGAGAGGTGGGGGATGTTCTAAAGAGGCAGATCTCTTGAACAAGATATTGAAGATGTTCTCTGAACCTTCACAGTATTATATTGGAGTATCTATTTAGATAATATTTTAAGGTATCTCTAGTAATCAATTGTTTACTGGTGGAAGCTAGAATTAAGAAGAGACAAGTTCCAGATATTTTGATTGATTTTGTGCACTTCTGTTTCGACTGATTTTGCTTTCTTCCTGTGTATCTTTTTCAATCACTCTGTTCATGCGAGTTCAACTTAATTCTTAAAAGTGGTGCAGGCGAAGTGGTACTACTATGTTATTCTTGGAGTGGTGGATGTGGAGGCCAATTTTCTTGGTGAGTGTCTTTCATTTTGTAGAAGTTCCCATGATAATAGCACAAAATCTACGTTCTCGCTCCTATGTCTTTTGTTTGTATTGTTGACTGGTCATATAAACTTTTTGTCTGTTAAAATCCATGGTCAACAGACGTCCGAGGTGTTTTATACTCATAGCATGTGATTCTCAATCCATTAAAATCCATTGTCAGTTATGGCCTTCTTCAAGCTTTCTGGTGATTGAGACTTTTCCAACAACTGAAGCAAGTCTTATACCATTAGTATGATTGCTGCTTCTTTGGATTGAATCACATCCTTTTGCCCTCTATATTGTTGCTTCCTTGTTCATAATAAAATGCCAGAATGCTTTGTTGGCGATTACTTTCTTATGGTATTGGAAAAATTTGATTCAATGTCCATATCTTTCTTTAGTTGACCTGAGCTCCAGCTTATAATTGAATGACCAATCGAAGTCCTGAAACTGTGGATGTGCCATTCAATTAAGCTGCTCTTTTTACTAGCATGAGCTCCTACATTCACAATACGATTAATTGTTTCTTATAAACTGGCCTGAGAATATATAAGATCTGAGCAGTGATGTGAACAAGTCAGGTACTCCTCTTAGCATTTCCTTCTGAATAATCTATTAATAGCTAGACGTTTTAGAGATCATGTCTCTATGACTCTGCTTTTGTTAATTATTGGGTAATTTTTTTTTAATAAATAACGTATTAACAAAAGAACAAAAAAACCAGCCAAGTTCCTTTATTAAAATAGATAAACAGCAAACCTCACGTGAAACCTACCACTAAACAGGGCTTGAACAAGCTGTGCTATCAAGTCTAATCATGTCTCTGCTGTTGACATTTGATCTTTATATTGTAACTTATTTATTTGTCTAATGCTCACTATACTCACAGTGGTGAAGGCCTATCAGTACACATCCATAACAAGTGTCATGCTCCTGGATTGTTGGTCAATCCCATCGGTCATGCTTCTTACTTGGCTTTTCTTGAGCACAAAGTACAGATTCAAGAAAATAGCTGGCGTTCTTGTTTGCGTTGCTGGCCTTGTTATGGTTGTCTTTTCAGATGTTCATGCTGGCGATAGATCAGGTACTTGACATATGTCTGCTTCAATGTAATCAAGTACACTACCTGTTGAGACTCTACTCCGTGTCCCACAACTATTATTAGCTTTCTCCTTTATTTGTCTTCTGTTGATTGCTGTTCTTAGGAATTCTCATGCTACTACAAATCGATTTGTCAAATGTATGTTCTTTGTTGAACAGCCATTTTTCTGATGCTTCTTATGTTAATATATTTCTATGGCATGTAATCTTCATGTTTCTATTCACATATATAGATTCCATTATTGGAGTTTCTTAGCAATGAAAGTATGGTAACTTTGTCCAAGAAAGATTGTTTAGAGGGGAAAGAATACGCAGCTAAAGCTGCTAATTTGTAATAGTTGCTAATATAAAGAATCATGGATATGGTAGCAAAAGTAAATGATTTTGCACTGGTCTCTTTATTGCATACTAGAAATTCTTCTATTCAAGTGTCATAATTCAAATTTATTACATCTGATTGAGTGAAATTATCACATTATATGCATCTGTTATCTTTCTTAGCTGGAAGCAACCCTCGGAAAGGTGATGCACTAATTATTGCTGGGGCAACACTCTATGCTGTCAGTAATGTCAGTGAGGTATGCAAAGTCATATCTTCTTTTGGTTTCTGTTATAAATATTTCCGGTTCACCTTTTTGAATGGTCTTATGCATGAAGCAAGCTTGTAGTATCATGTCTTAGGTGATGTAGAGCCCATTTGTTGCACTCTTATTTATAATTTATCTAGATGTAAAATTGGAAAGAAACAGAATTGTAAAACCTTATTTTACCTTCAGTATAGTAGCACGACTTTATAGGTGAAGGAAATTTTGAAGGTAGGATTTATGTCATTACTGCACGTGTTTTCTTTATGCCTAGGTATTTTCAAGTTTTTATTGAGTCCAGGACTAGAAAACACATGCGTCATTTATCTCATCATAATCGAAGTACCAAAGAGACATTGCTAAAAGTTGAATCAGACCATACTTAATGGTGTTGTTAGTCAGAAGAAAGGTCAGGTCAGTGTAGAGAAGTTCTGTCAATGATAGTTTTCCCCCAACTTATTAAGTTGGCTGTACTGCGAGCTTGAGGTGTTTGTTGCAAGAGATTTTTTTGCTTCTTTTTCTCTTACTGTGGTTAATTGATATATTATTTTGGTATTGATGAGTTGATTTTCTCTCTCTGGACAGGAATATCTTGTGAAGAATGCTAACAGAGTGGAACTAATGTCAATGCTTGGACTTTTTGGTGCCATTATAAGTGCTATACAAGTGTATCCTTTTTTTAGGTCTTCTTTATCTGATATAGAGAATAAATGCCTATATTTTCATGAGATCAATCATTTTCATTGGTCTGATTTCATTTGTTGATTCGCAGGCAAATGTCGTGCATCTGATTGAATTTAGCCCGTTCTATACATACTAATTCCAGATAGGACTTGCACCAGTGTTACCTTTGCTTTTGCAATCACTCAAAGTGGTCTCATCTCCATGTGTGATGGAAAATGCTTTTGGCGTCGACCTATTCTCCAAATTTTCCTTAATCTTCATACAGAAGCATTTTTGAGCGCAATGCACTCAAATCTATTCATTGGACAGCTGGAGTAGTAAGGCTCTCTTCCTCTAACACCGCACCACCCCCCCCCCCCCCCCCAAAAAAAAAAAGAAAAAGAAAACACACACCATGTATATATCTAAACATTTGTATCATACACGTATATCCACTATGTATCTAATGAATATCAATGTGTATGTACGTGCACGAGCACAAAAACCAGTACACAGTTGCCATCTGCACGTGCACTCTCTTCAGGACTTTAAATTGACTTGTACTTGTAAACAAGTTTAGAAGCTGCCTAGCTGAAATGTAACTAGCTTTGAACTATTTCATCTCTGATACAATTCAATGACTCAGAGATCTTCTGAATAGCTCGATGCAAGAAGCAGGAAATGATAAATCACTTGAATGTGAATCAGTGGGCTTTTCCATGACCACTTAAATTTTATTCTTGCACTGTTTGCAGAACTTTGGATACAGAAAAACTTGAGACGACTGTTGTTGCTCTTAATTAAGAATCAAGCATTTAATTGTCAAATGTCCGTTATAGATATATGTTTTTCACTTAAGCAAGTCTCATCGCAAATTTTTTTCAATTATGCCAATCAAAGAAAGAGAGTAAGAGCTGGGAAATTTAGAAAATATGCTCATGGAAAAATATTCAGGGGATTTTCTTGTTTCAGCTTTGTATGTGCTAATCTTTCATCAGATAATCAACAAACTTAAGTCAACTTGTAAGTCTAAAATGTAAAAATTATATTCACTTCATCAGTTTTTTGGAGTTGCCTCAGTATAAAGCCTATTATTGAGTATCGGAGTTATTTCATTGGTGGGATTCAGCAAAGATTAGCATGCTTAAAACTTCACTGATATGCTTTTATATGCTGTTTGCTGACTAGAACCTGTACTCCCTCTCTTTTATGACTATTTTAATTGGTGCAGACACTACCTTTCGTGGGATTTTCACTGGCTATGTTCCTTTTTTACTCATTTGTCCCAATTTTGCTGAAGGTTTGAATTCAGGAAACTGCTTTTTCTGGTAGTGCAGTTTTTCACTCGCTTGAAACGTGAGATTCATAGGTTTTTTCTTCCTTTGCAGAGAAATGGGTCTACAATGCTCAACCTATCTCTATTGACCTCAGACATGTGGGCTGTCTTAATCCGCATCTTTGCTTACCATGAGAAGGTTAATTTGCAGGATAATTGGCATGATTGGG
Organism: Eucalyptus melliodora; assembly: GCA_004368105.4. Taxonomy (NCBI): domain Eukaryota; kingdom Viridiplantae; phylum Streptophyta; class Magnoliopsida; order Myrtales; family Myrtaceae; genus Eucalyptus; species Eucalyptus melliodora. The sequence continues at coordinate 553,506 of CM023402.3, read as the reverse complement.
ATTTGGACTTTGTCTGCGTCTCTTTGTGTTGATTTTCATTTTCATTTGATCTGTTTACAGGTCGACTGGATGTATTTTGTGGCCTTTGCTGCTGTTGCAGTTGGTCTGGTTATTTATTCAGGGTGAGCAACTAATGGATTTTCATAGCTGTTTGTTGGTTTCTCTCAAATTTGCTCGTTAAAACACCCACTTTAGTCAGTCTGCTTTCAATATCTTGTTCAAGCAGTTGAACTTTAGGATTCACATCTCTTGGTAATCTCAGTGCGCAAAAGAGAAATCAAATGGCTTTGTCTCCACGCTGAAAATTAATTAGAGTGGTAGAAATTGCTCTAGAATTTCAAGTAATGTTCCATTCTTCTCTGTGTTTTCCCTGGGTACTTTTGGCATAATCTGTTAAGCCTTATCCTTAAGACGTTGGGCAGTATGTTGTTTTTCCGGGACTTTTTGGTTCTGTGCTATCTGCTATAAAAAAAAAATACACATGTTGATTTCGTTTAGATCGACTGTAATTTGAATAAAAGAGAGATATCTTTCTAGTGTAGTAGCGAGTGTTCCATCTGACTTCTAGACAATGTGTTTTTGTATGCTTGTAGAAGTGGTTTATTGTGTGAAACTTAATTTAGCATATGCGTGTCTGGCTTTTGTGCAGAGGAGACAGAGAAGACGATCAAAAGCGGGCTGATGTTGCTGATGAGAATGTTGAGAGGAGCAAGAGATTTGATGAGGAGGCGTGCTCGGTCAAAACAGAGGTCACAAGAAACAACGAAGTTGCTAGTGGCAGCAACTCAGCTTGGAAGAATCAGCGCAACGCCGAAATTGCCTCATAGCAAGTAAAGATCTGAAGGGAGGGCGTGATTGGTCTTTTCTCTGTCAAAGTATACCCCAGGAGCTCGGCCTCAAGAACGACTCTTGATTCATGTCCATGGCAAGCGCTATTCAATTGTAAATGTGGGAGAAATGCTGTTTATTTCGTTTGCCTCTTCAGTATTCGCAGAAGCTACCTTCGGATAAGTCATAATTTGATATGGTCGACTCAGGATTTCATTCCAAATGCGATTTCAGGGTGTTAATGCCAGATTGTTGTTAATCATGGCGAGCAACCATTGAAAGGTAGGGAGTAGAGATAAGAAATAAGTGCTGACAAGACGAGTGGTCATGCACCTCCCTCTTATTATTACAAAGCTGTAAACGCAGGGTGATGAATAAACACAGATACATATATATATTTGACTCGCCCCAGAGAGCAAAGAAAGCTCCCCTTTATTCAAAACTCATCTCGCAATTCTATGTAGCGAAGTTTAGCAAAGGCACCGCATCAAGCTTAGGATTTTGCACCTGCCGGTGGTTGGGGAGGATCAGTCTTTTCTTAGTTCAGGTCGTCGTCGTTCAGGTTGTCGAAGATCTTGGTGGAGTTAAAGATGGCGTGTAGGACAAAGGGTACATAGATGACCAGCGCAAGGCTGTTGACCGCGATCAGTGCACCGACGGCGTGTATTGTCTCGGTACCTTTGCAAGCTATCTTGCCAAGCCGGAGCTGGATCATGTCGACAATGGAGTGCATGAGGAACACGCCGCCGATGATGGAGGTCGACGCGGAGAGAGTGAACAGGGTCCCTCTCAGAGCCTTATTGGTTTTTTTTTGGATGTTTTTTATTTTAAGAGAAGTCTCCAAGTCATCTTTCTTGTCGAATTTGAGGTAGGTGAAGAGGTGGGTCTTGAGCCCTTTGGCCACGAGGCTGGACAAGAGATAGCAGGCGAACGATATCACCTCGTTCTTGACCAGCCTCCTCGCCACGTGAACTCCGACTTCGCAGAGCTTGTTGCCCTCTATGTTCTGCTGTCCGGCGCTTGCAAACGCGAGGCCCACGAAGACCGCGGCGGTGAAGAGCGAGTTCACTTTCACCAGATCGTCCAGCGCACTCTGATGGACCTCCACTGCCTCCTCCAGCTTCTCATATCTAATAGTGATGCAACATGACAAAATCACAACCCAAAACAACACCAACAACAACAACAACAAAGAAATTGCGTTATATCAAAGAGCAAAGTGTAGAATACCGAGCAAATACCAAGCAAACGTTCTCGAGACTTTTTTGGCTATATAAAATCAATCTATTTGGAAAGATTGAAAAACGAAACCTTTATTGAAGAATAATATTTTTTGTATTGTGATTAGTTCCGTTTACTACGAATATGAAAAAGAGAGAAAAAGAGACTAACTTCACTAGATCATTGCCGCCGCCGCCGCCACCATTGCTGCCGTGGCCACTGTGCATGATTTCTTCTTCTGTCTCGTATTCTTAATTACCAACCTTACGGATTGAGGGTTTTTATAGAAACGAAAAATAAAATTATATGCTTGGCCAGCTTTGCAAGCAACGTTGGTTCGTGAAAGAGATAAAGCGCAAATGGAATAAAGACAAATAATATGATGTTCTCTTCTCTGTTGTGTTTCACGCTCGAGGTATATTATTTACATGCAGCAACGAAACAAAAAAAGTGGAAGTCAAGAAAACTAAAGAAAATATGATGATTCTCTTGGTTGAACCACCCACAAGCATTCGTCGGCCAGGGACAGAGTGGAAATTCGGGAAAATTGCCAAAAATAAGGTCCCAAACATATTGTCCTTGTATCAATTCAATTCTAAATCTTTTATTGTGCTAATTGAGTTCTAAACATTTTCACATTTTGTCAATTGAGTCCATCTGATTGGCCGAAACTTGCTGACATGGATGCTAGTTATCTTATGTGGCATGGCTGGCGTTAATATTATTAATTTTTGCAAATTTTATTCAAAAGATTTGAATTTTTTTTTAAATTTATAGTTTTTTTTTTCTTTCCTTTCATTTGATTTCCTTATCTTTTTTCCTTATTCTTCCGTTGGTTGCCATGGCCATCAACTAGTGAGAGGTGAGGGCCAATGGACTCGAGCCTAAGTTGGCGAGGCTGCACATTGCTAGATTTGACGAGGTTAAACGCTTAAGGCCAGCGAGGCTCGAGCTCACCAGGCAAGCCTCACTTGAAGTCGGCGAGGGTGATGCTCCTCGGTCCTCACTTTTGGCCGGTTGCCAGCTATGGCGATCGGCAAAGGAAGAAGAAAAAGGAAAAGGAAAGAACAAAAATATAAAATACAAAATTATTAAATTATTAAATTTTTTTTTTAGATTAAATTTGTAAAAATTGTTCACGTTAGTGTCGGTACATAAGACAACTGGCATTCACGTTAGAAATTTCTGGCTAAAATTAATTGAATGAACTCAATTAAAAAAATATGAATTTTAATTGGTAGAATTAATATGTTTAGGACTGAATTAGAATAAGTATAATAAATTTATGATTTTTTTGGTAACTCCGTAGAAAATCGTTTTATCCAAGTTGGAATTCCCAAATAAGGCAATCAAACTCTCTTAGAAGCCCTCCATTTTTTTTTTTTTTTTTGAGGTGATGTATATGCTTTGACCTGGGAGAAAATAACCTGGATCCGGTGACTCACTCAAACTCGTGATGAGAAATAGGACATGAGGTGAACCCATCTTGGGCTCAATTGGGTCGGGTCAACTTTCTTTAACCCGACTTATAATTCGGCATGTGTAGATTTCTTTTGTGCTTAAACCATAGTCAGAATTTTGCGATAGGCAACATTGCAAAATGTTCAATCTTGTTTGCTGACATATATGTTCTACACGCACTGAAGAAATATAAAATTTATCTAATTGAATTGGTGAATCAAAATACTTTATTAAATGCTAAAATTTGAGTACCGAATATTAGGTGCTACAAAGATAAAAAGAATGTTTGATAGTATATTGATGATAATTGAGTACTAAAATTTATTATTTTCTTACCAACATGGAAAAGTGAACATTATTGAGAGGCTTTCAGAATGTATTGGGTAAGTTTTAAATATTTTATAAGTTAAACATTTTAGGTAAGTCATCCATTACTTATCGCATTATGTGGTTTTTGACTTAATATAACCAAAAAGTCGTGTGCAGTTGGAGATTTTTAATTGCACTTAACATTTAAATACTTTTTCTTTTTGGGTCGGAATAACATCTAATACTTAGAAGCTTAATTTTCAGCACTTAATTTGGTTATCAAACATACTCTAAATTTACTTGTTAAGGGATATGATAGATTTCTGTTGGCTATTCAATTGTAAATGTGGGAGAAATGCTGTTTATTTCGTTTGCCTCTTCAGTATTCGCAGAAGCTACCGTCGGATAAGTCATAATTTGATATGGTCGACTCAGGATTTCGTTCCAGATGCGATTTCAGTGTGTTAATGCCAGATTGTTGTTAATCATGGCGAGCAACCATTGAAAGGTGGAGAGTAGAGATAAGAAAATGCATTAGTGCTGACAAGACGAGTGGTCCTGCACCTCCCTCTTATTATTACAAAGCTGTAAACGCAGGGTGATGAATAAACACAAATACATATGTATTTGACTCCCCCCAGAGAGCAAAGAAAGCTCCCCTTTATTCAAAACTCATCTCGCAATTCTATGTAGCGAAGTTTAGCAAAGGCACCGCATCAAGCTTAGGATTTTGCACCTGCCGGTGGTTGGGGAGGATCAGTCTTTTATTCGTTCAGGTTGTCGAAGATGTTGGTGGAGTTAGAGATGGCGTGTAGGACAAAGGGTACATAGATAACCAGCGCAAGGCCGTTGACCGCCATCAGTGCGCCGACGGCGTGTATTGTCTCGGTACCTTTGCAAGCTATCTTGCCTAGCAGGAGCTGGATCATGTCGACCATGGAGTACGTTAGGAACACGGCGCCGATGATGGAGGTCAACGCGGAGAGAGTGAACAGGGTCCCTCTCAGAGCCTTTTTCGGCTTGCTGTTGAAGGTATTTTTGACTTTGTCCAAGTCTTCTTCCTTGTCGAATTTGAGGTAGGTGAAGAGGTGGGTCTTGAGGGCTTTGGCCACGAGGCTGGACAAGAGATAGCAGGCGAACGATATCACCTCGTTCTTGACCAGCCTCCTCGCCACGTGAACTCCGGCTTCGCAGAGCTTGTTGCCCTCTATGTTCTGATGTCGAGCGCTCGCGAACGCCAGGCCCACGAAGATCGCGGCGGTGAAGAGCGAGTTCACGCTCACCAGATCTTCCAGCGCTTTCTGATGGACCTCCACTGCCTTCTCCAGCTTTTTTTCATAGCTAGTGATGCGACATGACAAAACCACAACCCAAAACAACAACAAAAGGAAGTTGCGTTATATCAAAGAGCAAAGTGTAGAATACCAAGCAAACGTTCTCGAAACCCGTTGGGCTATATCATATCAATCTATTTGGAAAGATTAAAAAATGAAACCTTTATCGAGAAGTAATATTTTTTATATTGTGATTAGTTCTATTCCTGCGAATACGAAAGAGAGAAAAAGAGACTAACTTTGCTAGAGCATCACCACCGCTGCTGCCGCCACCGCCGCCACCAGGCATGATTTTTTCTTCTGTCTCGTATTCTTAATAACCAACCTTACGGATTGAGCGTTTTTATAGAGATGACAAAAAATTATATGCTTGGCCATCTTTGCAAGCATTGTTCGTTTGTGAAAAAGATAAAGCGCAAATGCAATAAAGACATAATATGATGTTCTCTTCCCTTTTTCGTGTATCACGTTTGAAGCTTATTGCTTACATGGAGCAACAACAAACAAGAAAAAATGTAAAAAAAGTGGCAAGTCAAGAAAATTAGAGAGGATAAGTGATGATTCTCGTGGTTCGACCACCTGCAAGCATCTATCGGCAAGGGAAGAGTAGATATCCCTTTTATCTAAGTTCGGATGCCCAAAGAAGGCAATCAAACTCTCTTAGAAGCCCTCCTCCAATTTTTTTTCAAGGTAATGTATATGCATAGACCTGGCAAAAAGGGAACCTGGACCTGGTGCCTTGCTCGTACTCGTCGCGAGAAATAGGGTATAAGGGAACTCATCTCAGGCTCAGTTGGGTCGGGTCAACTTTATTTAATCCGACTCATAACTCGGCATGTGTAGATTTCTTTTGTGCTTAAACCATGGTCAGAATTTTTCAATAAGCAACATTGGATCATATTTAATCTTGTTAGATGAGATATGCGTTCCATACCAACTGAAGAACATATAATTTATCTAATTGAATGGGTAAATCTAAATACTTTAAAAAATGTTACACATATTAGTACTTGTTGGGGCTCGTTTATTGAAACAGAGAAAGAAGCGCTAAAATTTGAGTACTGGATATTAAGTGCTACAAAAGAAAAAAAGAAAAAGAATGTTTTATGATATATTGATAATAATTGAATAGTAAATTTTACAAGTTTCTTACATGACATAGTTTAAATGACTATCTACATTATAGTACATCACTTAGCAATAAGCGCATTCGCTAGATGGACTTTAGGGTCTCCAAATTACTCAAATAATTCACGCCTAATTTCATTCGACTTGATTTAAAAGGAGAAGAATTATTCCTTTTTTTGTTTGAATTATAGTTGGAAATTTAGAATAGTCAAAATTACAAAATATTCAACTTGTTAGTCAAAATATGTGTCATATATCACAAAAATGTTTTATTTATATAATTTGTTGGAGGTTTTGTCACTTTTGTTTGTTAGACGATAAAGTGGGAGAAAATATTCAGTGGTATGTGCGCGCCACGTCATCTGCTGATGTGGCGCGCACATACCAATGAAATACTGACACCTGTCCCTGAGCGGGACCATGGAAAATGAGAAAAGCGCTGGTTTTCGGCTGGCTTGGCCGGGCTCCACTCAGAAGAAACGATGGTCTACTCCTGCTCAAAATTTTTCTCTCCCCTCACTTGAATGGGCGGGTTCTCTCTCCTCGTAAAAGAACCAAGAACGCTCAGAGCCTTCACCTCTCTCCGCCTCCGCCTTTGACTCCGCCTGTCCAAAAGCCTCGTTGGTCATCTGCCTCTGGCATCTCGGTCTCGTTTCTGAGTGGCACTAGGCTCCCCGCTGCTGACCGGGCGTTGTCCTGATGCTGGCCCGCTCGGTCGCGAGGGAGATCTCGGCGGACTTGGGCGGGGTCAACGGCGCGTCGAAGAAGGACAGGCCTGCTGCATTTTCTCTCTCTTTTTTTCAATGGAGCGCACGCTATTTCTTCCCGCTTCCGCCTCTCTCTTCCTCAGGCACTCCTCTGTCCTCATTGCTGTCATTGACTTACCAGCCGCGGCTCCAGAAATCACCGGCTATCGACTGGCCTCTCGAGCTTCTTTGTCTTCTACTCCTTATTCGGTCTCGATTTCGGGCTCGAGGACGTAACCAAGGATTTTGAAGAAAAAAAAGGTTTGCGAGGCTAGATATATTGGTGGCGGACGGTGAGAGCACGATCGACCTGAGTCGTTACTCTTTGCTCGGTGATCTCAGACTCGACGTCGAAGCAGAGAAGGAGGGAGAACAAGAACAAGATGAAGGAGAAGAAGGAGAAGATGGGTCCTTGCTTTTCTGCTTCTGGGTTTATCTCTTGAAGTCCGCCACTTTCCCTTGTACCATTTTCCATCAGGTAGAGGAAAGTCACCGTTTTTCCATCTTTTTTTCGTCCCTTTTTGGTTCGTTGGTTTTTGATGGGAGGGACGGTGTTCGTTACTCAATTCTGTGAATTTTTTTTTTTTTTAATGTTTGGAGAGGTTGGGTGTTATGAGTTGCTTGTTTGGCGGTTGTTTTAGCGATGGTCACTCACCGGTTGTTGGATTTTGTGATTTGGAGGGATGCTTTATGTTGGTTTGGATGGATCACTGTTGCTCAGCTCTCGAGTTGTGTCTGTCGGTCTAATTACGATGAGTTTGAATCATTGTGGAATTTTCCCAAGAGTGTCTTTTCACATTCACTGAAGTTTATTGCTATGTTGTTCCTGTTAGATGGTATACTGAGTGTCAATGCCTGTTGGTGGAACCAAAGCTTATTGATTTTTGTGGATTTGTTTGGGATCCTTTGTAATGCGTCAAGTCTTGTTTTTTTTTTTTTTTCCGTCCCCTATCGCAATCTATCTTGGTTTGTGACACAATGGACTAGTCGAAAATGGTGATTAAGGGATGATGTATACCATAATCACAAATAGTGTTGCCCGTCACTTCTTTTTCAGCTCAAAGTTCTATGGTTAATGGGGTTACAAATATTCTTTCACACAGGTGAACTCAGATGTCAAGAATGGTTTTCCAATTCTCGTTTTGAATGGAGATAAGAGACTCACACTTCTGCCACCGCTTCCTCCACAAAAAGAATCTCCTGATTCTGAGGTTTCTCCTTTTTCAAGTGAAAAATCGTACGCTTATTCAGATAGTGAGTTTCCATTTGGAAAATGGGTCTATGTTGGCTGTTAGGTATGTATATCAAGGGGGTGCATGATAACCAAAATTTCTGTTCCAGAAATAATTTTTCTATTCCAGACATGCTTCTGGAATAGAAACCTGTTTGATAAACCTACTCAGTTTTTTTATTTCTGGAATAGAATTCTATTCCAGACATTAATTTGGAAGAGAAATCAAAAATAATTTCTCCCACTAAACCCTAATTTCGGTGAGTCCTCCCTCATCTCCTTTACGTCTTTGCCTCCTCCTCCTCTTCCTCCGCCTCTCCTCTTTTTATTAAAAATAAATAAATGATTTTTATTTATCATTTTATTTTTAGTTTATTAAAAATAAATTTATTAAATGTATTCAAAATAATTTATTTATGATAAATAAAAATAATTATTTTTATTAAAAATATATTTAATAAATATATTTTTATTTGCCTTGAGTGTTTTGTCAAATAAATTTATTTTTATTTCTAATTTTTATTCATTTTAAAATAAATTTATTTGTAAAATAAAATAAAATAGAATAAATAAAATAAATTTATTTTTAAGGATTTTTTTATTTTATTTTTTATGATTCTTTTTTTTTGTTACTAAATCATTTTTATTTTTTATATTAAAGGTTGTCGGTCGTCGCCGCCGCCGTCCGAAATGAATAAATTTTGTGTCGTTATCAAATGAAGTTCTATTTTTAGAGTAAAAATTATGTGTAATTATTAAACGGTTATTTTTGCTTAGAAATTCTTTTAGAAATAGAAATAAAAAAATCTATTTCTGTTTCAGAAACTATTTCTGGAACAGAATAGTTGTCATGCGGCCCCAAGTGTCTGAATTACTCTTTCTACACATGGTTTTTAAACTACTCGTTCCTTTTGAGTTGATAACTGCTGAAATTTTTATGGCTATAGCTGAGCACATTAATGTCTGTCATGTTTACCACTTATTGGTTCGAGCTGTTGAGCTGAAGCAAGTTGTTACTGAACATTTTATCTGTCTGTTTTACCTTTAACCAATCATTTTCAGGTGTAATTGGAATTGTATGAATGGAGCATGATCTTCAAATATATAAAAGTAAGGCATATTAGATGGATATTCATATAGCACGTAGAACTGTTGCACTTTCAATGTGATTGAAAAGAACAAGCTTTTATAGAGTACATACATGGAGTATGATTCTATTCATATTCATTGGAGTGCCTGTGATTAGCTAATTGCATGCATTATCTGGAGGATCTTGGACAAGAATTGTTATTTGCAAAATTTCATGTAAGTCTATGTCTCATTGTTGGTCTAATGAAAGAGATAAAGTAGAATTTTAGATTACATAAATGGTGCTCAACCGAAAGTCTCTTGTCAATCTTATGACGTCATTGTCTTTCCTAGGTTTTTACTCTTAGGGCCTTTTTCCCTTTGTAAATTGCTCAAAGTTCTATCTTCATGGCATGTCTCAACTTTTACGACTTCACATTGACAGGGAAGTGGTGGATGAGAAGCCCCTAAGTGCCTCAAAAGATGGAGAATCTAGCCCTTTTAAGGAAAATAAGTTTGGTTAGTACTAGTGGAACTGATGATGGTATAGAAGTTCATTTATATAGTCCAAAGGTCTTGCACCCTTCTTCATCCATTGAGGATCATTATAAGGTACCTTCCGTCGAGTTTGTTTGACCTTATTCATGTGGATATGATTTCTTTAATGAATATTTTCCTGTAATGCTAGGACTCACCTGTACACTTAGCTATTGACAAGTCATCTCCTTCTGACATAGAAGAAGGTAGTGATGGTATCTGTATTATCGTGGGTGGAAAGGTAAGTCGTTGTATGTTCCTTTTAATCCTATCATCCTATCACCACTACATTTTTTTTTTTGACAAAATCTAATTGAGTGTCACCTCCAGTGTTAAGCATTTGTCGTTGAACTGCGTTGACGAAGTTGAATCTTTTTTCTGTGACGTTAGGAAGTGATATTTCTATGTTAAGAGCTTCCGACTTTTTTTTTGTTGTTTTTCTTTCAATAGGAAAAAGTTGGCTCTAAAGCTTGCCTCTTTGGAAAAAGTGTCAATTTCTGATATGGCTTAAGCATTTGCAATTTCAGCTTTTCCAATTGTTTCCCGTTGTGCTTCCAAAGCAAGATTGCGAATTGGAGATTCCTTGTAATTGTCTATCCAAAATGAATTTATATTAATGATTGACTGATTGGGTCATAGCTTTACTTGCAAGTGTGTCTGGGAAATGAGATGGGCGGAGAAAGCTTACTCAATGGTGTTTTACATTCAGCGTGGTTGTATGAGTCTGTTCTTCCTTCTTTGAAACCCAATAGGCTCCGTATATGTAATGTTCAATTTGCTCCTTAAAAGTCAGGTGCCATGCTCTAGCTACGGCCTTCTTCCAATATGCAGTGACAATTGGTTTACTGAATTGCAGGCATCGTGTCGGAGGAACTTTGCGTTGGATGTTGTCTTGCTAGATGCCTTTGGCCAGATTGTGAATAAGGAAATGGAGGTTTGCTTCTTCTTGCTTCTTACTGTGGCTCTTTCTCTCTCTCTCTCTCTCTCTCTCTCTCTCTCACCAATCCCACCTAAAAACAACTATCGTAAGAGAAAAAAAGGAAACAGAAAAAAAATCATAGATAAGGTGCTGTTAATAATTGACTTTTTTTTGTGTTTTTATTTGGTAGGTTGTCACTTCACTTTTGTATGCTAACAGTGGGTCACTGGTGGAGAAAACCAGTGATGATGAAGCCCCGCTATCGAATTCGATTCCTATGAGAAACCTAGCAAATTATTGCATGGCCCCCTTCTTTTAAGCTCAAGATATCTCAGGTAGATGTTGATTGGGTCACTTGTTTTATGTTAATGACAGCTTGTCATCTGACTTAAAGATTGCATTAGTGGCCTGCAGTTTGTTTCCAAATATTTGAGTAGGACTGTACACGAAAAGTAGATGGCATGGGGTAATTGCTATTAGCATCTCGTTAATATGTTAAGCAGTACTAGCATGCTCTGGAGATTGCCTAATCCAAGTAGATAGAAAAAAAAATTATCACTAGCTGGGCAGAGTAATCATGTGCGTAGGTTGTAGATTAAATTTTTCTTTGGTTGAATATTTTCTTAAACATTGTTAGCTACAATGGTTAGATCACCTCTTCAAGAAAAACTTACAGTAGAACTGCAAGAACTTGGACCAATTTTTCCTCTTTCATATAAATTCGTTTGGGCATACATAAGGTGTTCATACTTAATACAGTTGATCAACTTGAATCAATTCCAAAACAATTTTTGAATTCAATTCCTAAGTACTCATAAAAAAGAATATAATAATACATGCCTAAGAGTAGGTGTAATGACCTATTATTGATTCAAACTTTTATATGTGACATTTCTGCTTGTATGTGTGTTCTCCTCTGCATTAGCATGAACTGCATTTACTAAATTATTGGTGTGGCAAGTTTATAGTCTTCTTGGTTTTCTAGTTTGCCCCCACCAGGATAATAGTCTTTGATTTGCCATTGCCTCATTTTATGATTTTATATATATAAATATATAGAAGACAATTGCCTCATTTAATGATGTTTTATTTTTATTTATTTTTATTTTTATTGAAGACAATCATACAGCTTACATGGAAAGAAAATTTTCTCGTCCCTGAAACTTAGGCTCTTTTTTTCCATTTTTAGCTTTCATCCAAGTGTGATAACAGGTTGTTCCACGTGAGATTCAACATATCACAGGCTGGAAATTATCCTTTCTTACAGGCTTTTTGGAATCCCATCCGCTGTATTTCTCGCAACCGCAATGATAGAACATCTCTGATAATTTGGAAGAGGTCGGCATCTAGCATTTTACCAGTTAAGTGTACTCTATCTTCCAAATATGAATCACCAAAACTCGAGCATAATACTGTACGTGAAGCAAAACCTAGTCCATCATCAAAAAGGGTTAGATTGGGAAAGGCTGATTATTCCTTTCAGCAGCTGGATGACGAATGCAACTGTTGGGAATAACGGATCTCCGAAAAACGGATTCGACACTAAATCAAACCCCTAAATTGAATGTGGAAGACAAGCCCGGGAAAAACACGTATCATCGATCCTAAAGCACACCACGGATTCGAGCGTACCTTATTAGCCACAAATTAGACACCAATACCGATAAGATGAAGAGAATTCGGTCCTGTTCGATCCGATGACTCCAATTCGCCTTGAAGGGAAGAAAAATGTGCCTTTTGCTTACTGTTTTCTTTTTGGAAGAGAGAGGGAGAGGGAAAAAGATGTACGTACGTTATGCACCAAAAGGTACGTTCTCCCTCTCTCTCATCCCTTTTATACCTCACTCCATCCACGGCCCGTAATCCTGTGGTCCGGGCTTTTAGGCCCAACATGGGTGGACGGGCCTTAAGTCCATCACTAATAAAACCATCATCTCCCACTCGCACATGGTGGGCCGAACATGATTCTCTTAACCTCTCTTCAACATTCATACCGGTGAATAATCCGTGCAACCAGCATATTTTGAGAGCTCGTTGCTATACATCTGTTAGGAATATATAGCAGCTCATAATGGGCATCACATCTTGAGTAGATTTAGTATGCAGTACCCTAGATTGATCGATCACATTTATATATCTCTTGATATCTTTTAAACAATGATATATATACATACATACATACATACATACATACATACATACATACATACATATATATATATATATATATATATATATGTATATATATATATATATATATTGTATTCACAATTATGATTATCACAAAGATAGTCATAATTGGTCGACCAGTGAACACAAAACTACAATGTGATTATCCAAAATCGATCTTCCTCTTTCCTTCAAACTCTCAATTTCAGTTCAGCTTGCTTTTTTAAAAATGCCCCATTAGATCGAATCATCTCATGACCATTGGTAACATCCTAAGATAGCAAACACTAAATAGAAATCTTGAGAATAAATAAGAGTCCTGATGGGACTAAAAATTGAGGAACTCTTTTCCTCAAGAGTCTCACACAACATAAAAGTTGAGATCAAACTTTTTGCCATTCTTATTGGTCGTCTCATGCATACGTAGTATGAAATACGTATTATGGTATTAACTCCTTTCCCATGGAGCGTATGTCTACACCTTCAATACCGTACAGATGATAGTTCAGATATACCCAATGTCTAACTTGAGTTCACGTATCTACTCATTCACAAAATTCATCAGAACTCACATCTGGCATCTTAGACAGATTAGGTAAAATATGTGGGGTATTTTACTTTCGGACATCACAAGTACTATATCCTCATCTTAACACTTAGTTAAGGCGACATGCATATTTTAAGCTTGAGCTCTCGATTATCACCTAGATAATAAGCTTAAAAACAGTCTCATATCTATTTATCACACAATAAATAGAGGCGATCACCCATGTGAGTGGGCCAATCTTATATCTGTCTGACATACTTTCTCAACTTAAAGTAATGCATTGAGCATTAAGATGCATAAAGATCAAACATAGATTCATAGGCATTAATCAATGAAAAACAAAATTTCATAAATGTGAACAACTCAGGGAAATTACAATTTAGTACATCAGACTCTACGCAATCCTAGAGATTTTACATGACCACAAAACACATCTCTAAGTATTGGCTTTGTCATAGGATCTGCTACCATTCTATGCATAGATATGTACTGTAAGTTCACATCCTTTTGTGCAACCATATCTTTTACAAAGTTATACTTGGTATCTATATGTTTGGTTTTGCCATGATACTTTGGATCTTTGGTGTATGCTATAGCTGCTTAGCTATCACAGTTAACCAATAATTGATTTGCAGCTTTCTCAATAACACTTAAATGATCCAAAAATCTCTTAAGCCAAACTCTTTCTTGTACCGCTATTGATAATGCCACGAACTCAGCTTCCATTATGGATAATGCTATATACGTTTGCTTCTTACTACTCCATGATATGACGCCATTGTTCAGTAAGAAAGCAAATCTAGAGGTAGATTTTCTTACATCTAAATCTCCTCCCCAATCAGCATCTGAATAGCTTTCAAGTCGCAGATCCTTTCCTTGGTAATTTAAATTGTAATCAGCAGTTCCCTTCAGATACCTCAGTATTCTCTTAACGGCCTTCCAATGTGCTGGACTTGGATTGGATTGGTATCTACTCACCATTCCAACTACAAAACATATGTCGGGTCTTGTACACATCATAGCGTACATCAAGCTCCCAACAGCACTAGCATAAGGAACATGTTTTATTTGTTCCTTCTCTTGTTGAGTCCCTGGACACAGTCTATGGCTTAATCCTTCACCTTTTGCAATAGGAGTGTCTATGGGTTTACAGTCTTGCATACGAAATCGTTCAAGAACCTTATTTATATATGTTTCTTGCGAAAGAGACAACGATCTCTTTGAATGATCCCTCGAAATCTTAACTCCAAGAATGTATACAGCCTCACCCATATCTTTCATCTCAAAGTTGGAAGACAACCAACTCTTAACAGTATTAACAAACTCCATATTGCTTCCGGCAATGAGTATATCATCAACATATAATGATATGATCACAAATTGATCATTGGATCTTTTGATATATACACAATGATCCTCATCAATCATTGTAAAATCATATGCCATTATGGCATTATGAAAACGTATATACCATTGTCTCGATGACTGCTTGAGGCCATATATCGATCTCAAAAATCGACATACCTTTTCTTCTTGGCATTTCACTATGAAACCGGCAGGTTGTTCCACATATATTTCTTCCTCTAATTCTCCATTGAGGAAAGTAGTCTTTACATCCATTTGATGTAACACAAGATTCATACTAGCCATTATTACCAGAATAATGCGAATCGAAGTAAATCTCACTACAGGAGAAAATGTTTCTTCATAATCAATTCATTCCTATTGATTATACCCTTTCGCCACAATGCGAGCCTTATGCCTTTCTATCGAGCCATCAACCTTTTGCTTTATTTTGAGAACCCAATTGTTCCCAATAACTCTGCGTCCTTTTGGAAGATCAACCAGTTCCCAGACTTGGTTTGATTTCATTGACTCTATTTCCTCTTCCATTGCACGAATCCATTTTTCCTTACTAGGGCAATTCAGAGCCTCATTAATATTTCTAGGCTCATCTTCATCTTATGGAGCAACCATAAAAGTTTCCCCTTCAATGTCGAAACGTCGACGAGGAATACTTTGGCGACTTGTTCGCCGTATGAGAGATTGTACACTTTGCACATCATTCCCCATTATGCTCCCACTTGGATGAGATAATGATGATGTCGTCTCATCATGTGGTTGCAATTGAGAATGAGTTGAATTCAATTAATCACTTATCATATTACTCCCACTTGGACGAACTCCACTAATATCATTATCTTGATCCAAGGTTTCAAATATGGAGTGATCTTCCCCTATTTCGCCCTTCTTAGGAAATTCATCCTCTAAGAATGTGACATCTCGTGATTCAAATTCAGTTATACTCCCACTTTCCTGCTCACCTATGAACACATACCCCTTTGAGTGTTCTGAGTATCTTATAAAAGTACTCTTCTTTCCTCTAGGACCCAATTTCCCAAACTTGTGAGAGGATTCATGTGTATAGGCAACATAACCCCATGGCTTAAGAAAACTTAAGTCCAGTTTCTTACCTGTCCATAACTCATATAGAGTGAAAGTAACTGATTTGGAAGGCACCCGGTTAAGTATATAGCCAGCAGTTAACAATGCATCACTCTAAAAAGTGATAGGTAAGTTAGCATGCGCCATCATGGACCTAACCATTTTCAGTAGGGTTCTGTTTCTTCTTTCCGCAACACCATTTTGTTGAGGAAAATATGGAATAGACAACTGTCTTTCTATTCCTTTTTCATCGCACAATTTTCTGAACTCATCAGATAAATATTCTCGACCTCGATCGAATCTCAATGCTTTTATTTTCTTGTCTAATTGATTCTCTACCAGGTTCATAAACCTTTTGAAATAACTTATTGCTTCAGATTTATGAGAAATCAAATAGACATATCCGTATCGAGTATAATCATCAATAAATGTGATGAAATAAACAGCCCCATGCCTTCCTCTCACATTCATTGGACCACGGACATCAGAATGGATTAAATGCAGAGGAAATTCAGCTTTTTTACCTTTCTCAAATGGTTTCCTTGTCGTTTTCCCTTCTAGGCAATGCTTACATATGGGCAAATCGGCTTTTTCAATGTTGCCCAACAAGCCCTCTTTGGCTAGTCTATTCATATGTTGTTGGCCAATGTGACCAAGTCTAGCATGCCCCACATTCACATCATTATCATAGGTATTAGGAGACGTGATAAGGGAATAACAAACATTATCATTAACATAGTCAATATTTAATACAATGAAACCATCCATAAAATAACCACAACCATAGTAATTTATATCTAAAAACAAATCCACACCTCTATTATAGAAGTTCATATTAAAACATAGTCTAACCAACACTAAAACATACACTAAATTCCGACGAATCGCCGGAGCATACAATACATCATGAAGGAACAAAGTGCGTCCACCACACATGTTCAGTTGGCAGGTGCCAATTCCTTTCACTTCAGCTCTAGAATTGTTTCCCACATAGATCCACTTAGTTCCAGTTGGTACTCGTCGGAATTCCACGAAGGATTCTCTATCATTCGCTACATGGTCTATCGCTCTTGAATCCACAGTCCATAAAGGATTAGACTCAGTTAACAATACAGAACTTGACACAAAAGCAAAGTTCTGAAAAGTACAAGGGGTGCATACCTTCTTTGGCTCACGACAGTCGCGAGCATAGTGACCCTTCTTGTCACAGTTGTAGCATTTCACCCTTGCAAGCTTCTTCATGCGAGGACGCTTTCCTCTTTCATGTTGGTTAAACTTGGGTTTCTTTCCTGAAGGACCTGCTTCCTTGCCTTTCCCTTTATCAAACCAGTTAAGGCGCTTGCGCTTGGAGCTTGAAGCTCCATTTGAGCTAGAACTAGCATGATAGAGTTCAACATCTGGCTTAGCTACCAAGAGGTAGTCCTCTTCCAGCTCAAGATGGCGTATAGCATCCTCAAAGGTTTTGATATTATCATTATGGATCAGGTGCACCTTCATATGCTCCCAACTCTGAGGCAAGGAACGATTCACTGCTTGCACTTGCTGCTCATCTGTCAGGACATGGCCAGTATCTTTCAACTCATTTATCATGTTTGACATATTTCTAAGATGTTGCTTCATGGTCTGACCATGAGGCTTCTTATAAGAGTCAAACTTGATAGTGAGTTGCCTCAGTCTGGTCATTGAAGTATGACCAAATCTTGCTGCCAATGCTTCCCACATTTCCTTGGCATTGTCAAAACGCCTAAACTCTTGCATGACGTCATTGTCCATGCTGCTCAGCAACGTAATGCGAGCAAGAGAGTTCTTTCTTTTCCATGCAGCAAATGCTTCCTTATCTCTCTTGTGCTGCGCAATGTTTCCTTCTTCAGGTTCTACCATGGTTAGGTTAAGAGCTTCTAGTGCCTCTTGCTCTTCCAGCACATATTGGATTTTCATGTGCCATATTTCATAGTTGTCACCATTGAGCTTTTCACCTTTGTTCAGCTCGGCAACTATACTCTTTGTGGCTGAAGCCATTGATTTGAACACATCAGACATATATGCACGAATTATTATTAATGCCTATCATTTATGCATCCTTATTTGCATAGACCCATCATATTAATAAATAATTTCAAGCAAGGCTTTAGAATCAAAAGGTCACTATGTTTTCAATCATCTTCCAAAAATCCTAACTTAAAACTATCATTAATATAATTGTCTTATGCAAAATAAATTCTATGAAGCTACAAAAACTTCTATAACTACCCACAGCAACCAGCAATAACAGAAAGCAACATATAATTGACATCCAATAAAACAATAATGCTTTCATCTAATACAACCAAGATATCAATTGCTACATCAACAACAATCAGGTAGTAAACATTACATAATATGTCCACAAAGCACATTTAACAAAGATCAGCCAACACAACTAACACCAAGTCAGCACACGAACTAGGAAAGATCCTCTTTTGTTCAATTTCTTGATCTTTTCCCTTGTAACAATCCAGTAATATTCATTTACAAAATCCATCACAATTTTCTTATATGAAGCAGCTCCATTGACATCCCATATGTGATTCAACACATCTTGCCATTCAGGTGGAAGAGTGTTCATGAAAAATCGCACCATCTCTGACTATGGCATAGGATGACCATTCCATATGACATTTTGAATTTTCCTATTGACTTCAAGGACGTGATCAATTAAGTCACCACTCTCCCATCGATGATTAGTTAGCTCAGCTATCAACTTAGACAGCCTTTCCTTTTGTTCATCGGTAATTGCGCGAATATGTGTCCGCAACCTCAGGGGAGGTATTGTTCCTGCAACAAATGCATAACAAATAAGGGATTACATATAATCCACATAAGATTTAATTGAAAAAGAAATACATTCTTTTCCTCCTTTTTTTATTATTTTTTTATGTCAATGGTCAACGGTCAACGGTCGTCGGTCAACGGTCAACGGTCAGGTCGCCGGTGGTTGGATCGGTCAGACTGGTCGGGGCGGTTGGGCAGGGTCGGACGGATTGACCGGCACGTCCCGTGCGCGTGCGCGAGCTGACATCACGCAGACGTCATCGGCACGTGCCGTGCGTGTGCCAGGCGTTCGCGGGTCGGGTCGGGTCGGGTCGCTGGCCGGCCAACGGTCGTCGGCGATGACGTCATCGGTGACGTCATCCCAGTGGTTATCGACCGTTGGGTGACGTCAGCGCGTGATGTCAGCACGTGTTGGTTTGCCGACTGGCGCGTGCCGGTTCGTCGACCGACGCATGTGGCGCACGCACTGGCCGATGCCAGCGCTTTGGGCGGGTCGCGCCCACGCGTAGTGGCTGCTGGCCGTGCGTGTGGGCGCGTGCGGCGTTTCCCAGCGGCGCACGACATGTCAACGGACTCATCTCGACGAGCCCTTTCACCCTGTGCCTTCAGAAATTAATTTCGACTTACAGAAACTCGAAAAAATGGACGAACAACGCTTGGGTGTCGGGATTTCTTGCCCCGATCCGTACTGGCCGATTACTTTTGCGAAAAATCAATTAAAAAACATGAAAAGGGTCGGGAAAACGTGAACTAGGGCTCTGATACCAATGTTGGGAATAACGGATCCCCGAAAAACGGATTCGACACTAAATCGAACCCTTAAATTGAATGCGAAAGACAAGCCTGGGAAAAACACGTATCACCGATCCTAAAGCACACCACGGATTCGAGCGTACCTTGCTAGCCACAGATTAGACACCAACGCCGATAAGAGGAAGATAATTCGGTCCTGTTCGATCCGATGACTCCAATTCGCCTTGAATGGAAGAAAAATGTGCCTTTTGCTTACTGTTTTCTTTTTGGAAGAGAGAGGGAGAGGGAAAAAGACGTACGTACGTTATGCGCCAAAAGCTATGTTCTCCCTCTCTCTCATCCCTTTTATACCTCCCTCCATTCACGGGCCGTATTCCTGTGGTCCGGGCTTTTAGGCCCAACATGGGTGGACGGGCCTTAAGCCCATCACTAATAAAACCATCAACACCTCTAACATCCGTAGTGATTTTAAGGTACAACTGATCATCATTTTACACTGTGGTTTCCATCCTGAGATTGTGAGCAGGGTATTGCTAATATGATAGGGGAAGCATGTTTGGATGTGCTGGTGATCTACGAGCCCATTTTAGAAAGATGGTTACATCTATATATTTTTGAAAGATTGCTTTTGATGCATGCAGTCTATATTTAATGACGATTGAGGCTATAGCTTTCTTTCTTTATTCCATGATGAAGGGGTACTTTTGTTGAACAAAAGTAAAAAGTGGATAGTGGCTATGTTTGTACTGATTAAGGAGTAGATACTTGGAATTAAGCGCAAAAAAAATGGAGTAGATTCTCAGTTTTTGTAAGATGCTTTGCTTGTCAAGAGAACTGATATTTCTCCTCAGTCTAAGTGGCAGAAATGCCACATCAACATTTAGCTATTAAGTTACTATTACACTGTGAGATAGTGGAAAGGAAACATGTAGAATTTGTCAAGGGGACAGAATGATATATAAAGCCATGTTGTATGAGGAAATAAAACAATCTGAAAGCCATGCTAGTTCACAAGTATAGCTATCTGACATCAAAGGTAATATTTCGCTTTTGTACATTCATGTGGTCGAGCATGTGTGTCCAATTACGAAGCACCTTGTGAGTCCACTGTCCCAAATTATGAGACACAGAAGAGTTGGACAATAGGGCACATCTGAATTCATTTACTGGTTCAACTTTCCTTTTCCTTTGGAACGAAGAGGTGCCTCTTTCAGAACTCCCAGTTTTCTTTCTTGCTGAACGAAGCAGATGAATTGTTACCTTAAGCAATTTCACCAGATATTACAAACTTGGCGGGTATATCACGAGGACATAATATTTTCCTTGGTAATTGTCATGAATAATCGGTTTTGCATCATAGATCAGCAAAACTGCGGATTGCTTTATTTGATATAAATGCTTTTGAAGAGCAAAGAAGTGTATTCAGTTTATATGGGATGGTTTGGCCAACTTCCATAAATTGGCATAGTTGAGCGATGCTCTCCATTGATATATTAGTAATGATGGTTCATCAAGAAGCTCAGCTGGACTCATGTTAGTTCAGTTGTATTGTGCTTATCACAAACCATGGGTTTCTTTTTGTTAGGCTTGTACTGGTTTTAGATATTACTTATCCAAAAAAGACTGTTACTAATCCTAGGCTTTATTTCTTCTTATAGAACATAGTATGTGTGGAAACACCTCGTAGTGTCCATATCTGGACCTGCTTTGATGTTTAGACTATTCTAAATGACACTGTTACTTTCACCTGGCTTTGTTTCCTTCTTTAGAACATCTCATGTATGTCTGCAGATTTCTTCTAGTGTCCACCACTAGAGCTATGTACTTTTCTAATTGTAATTTCACTTTCTCTGACTCGATAATGCAGGAACATCAGCATGCCCAAATGGAAAATTTTATTGTCGGAATGCAGGACATGTTCCTGTCATTATATTTTCTTTGAGAGTAAATGATGGCATTTGTGGTAAGTAGTCCATCGGAACTTGTTCTCCATGGTCTTGGCCTTTCCAAGCATTCGTTTTCCTGTGTTGATTGTGGACCTCATTCTCCCTTCTAATCATCTGTACATAACACATGCATGTAAGTTCATGTACCATCGAACAAGATCCTGCTGCATTTGAATTGCCCAACAAGGTTGCAATTCCTTCTTAGACATAAGAATATCAGATATGATATTATGAACAGCCAGGCCAGAAGTCCTCTTTTCAGATTTTAATTGCTTCAATGTCAAGGATATCTCTAATATTCACTGCAATGAGATGTTCCACGCTTTAGTGTCATGGGGCATTGATTAATCATAATTGTGCAACAACAGATTTATTTACAGTGATTAAGCAACTTCATGTCCTGGATTGTCTTCCTCCCCAACAAACATCACCGTTAAAATTTTACTTTACAGACTATTTAATGAACCCTAATACCATGAAGACAAGTAATTACCTATTGGGCTTAGATGTTATAATGTTGTTTCGGGTAATTACCTATTGGGCTTTGATATTATAATGCTGTTTCGGGTGTCTTTACTATTTAATAGTTTGCTTGAATCATCAATGCAGTGACAATGGACAAATTTCAGGGAAGGTATTAATATACCGCAATCCTGGTTTGCACTTTGGAGATATTCATGCTTTGAACGCTACATATGTGGAAGCTCTGGAAACAAAAGTTGGAAATTCAAAGTATGCTATATTTTTCCTTACTAGTGGACCGCGCTCCTTGGCCGATGAAATAGCTGGTGGGGATTTCGATGGGGATATGTATTGGGTTTCACGGAACCCTCAGGTTGGTGTTTATATGAGATTCGCTCATTCTTGTTAGATGTCTTGTATTACATTTGGTTGATGTCCTTTGCTAGCTAATGATGATACAACTTTGGACCTCCTTCCCCTTCCCCCACAACAGGAATTAGTCTTTTTATTTTTATTTTTGCATTTTCAAAATCCTTTCATGATTTTCCTCTTTCTAGTGAGGTTTTGGTAGTTGGATGGTATTTTTCACCATCCTTTTTCTCATTAGACAATTTTTCCGCAGTTTCAATTATTTTGTTCCTGTAAATGGCTCATGCAATATAGCATTGGAATTCTGTGTGGCACCTCATGACTGCAGACTTTGAGATTTTCCTGCGGTTCAAAATTTCCCTTGCTTGAAAGTTGATGCATACTATTCTTCAAACTATACCCAGAATAGTTGTATGTCATTGTAACTGGGTTCCAACTTGGATAAGCAGTTGTTGTATGGCCAATGGAAAAGGACTTAATATGGTGAATTACTTAAGTTATTTGAAGTTTAACGAAAAAAGTAATATGAAATTCGTACATGTTATTTACTATTGTGACAGACCTTTAGGAGAAGATGAGCCTGAACTTAATTCCTGAACAATAGGGAAAACTGTTCATGTCCATGTTTGCTTTCATTGGTTTGGCTTTGCTCATAAGGAATGTATAATGGCCTTTTCAGCCACTCTTTATGCATGTGCCTGTTCCTCTTTCGTCTCTCCTTTGGCGTACAGGCCTAGACTTTGAAAGTAATTTTAAACTGAGTGGAATAACATGAATGACCAACTGGGGCCTTTTACTGGAACAGGATTTCCATCCTTAATGTCCTTGGATAATTTCTACTTCTAAGATGTTTTGCTGTTGCTTTTTCTAAAAATCTCTTGGGCCTACCAAAAACCCGCAGTGGAAAGATAATGAGGAGAATCCTGAGGAAAATTGCCTCGAGGCAATTAGACAAGCTTGGAGACAACAGCACATTGGCAGATCCATCTGTTGTCGATCAGCTGATCTCACTTGTTGATACCTAAAGCGCCAAGGTTTGTAACTTATGAGGTCGCCATCAGGATTTTTGGCCTCGGGCTCTCATCGTTGTTGGATTTTTTGAGTTTGTGAGTAGCAAGATGGTGCTTATTCCGAGTCAGCCATTTCTTTAGCACTTCTGAGAACCTGTTGGCATTTGATCTTCGTCATAAGAATAAATGAAATAGGTTCTCTTCTGGTTAGCGGTGTAAAAATTACTTGTCTGTCCACAAGAACACAAGCATTATCAATTCTATAGAGTAATACTTCAACATGCCTTTCGTCCTGTAAAAGGTTGTGTTATCAGTTGCAACCATTGTCAGCCACCTTCCAACAATCTACACATTGAATATCTTCCATCACTAAAGGAAAGCTATTTTCATTGCCATTAGTCGGACTACCACAGAATAGCAATGACAACTGACTATGCAGAATTTCTTATGCTGAGGTGACGTTAGCTTGTATGTGTGACTCGTGATTTACACTTCAGATGACAGGTTCGTCTTACTATGAGCTCTTATTCACAGTTGTTACATCTTGTGGTAGGACCACATTGGGAGGGAAAATATTGACTTGAGCTATTTAACCTTCCTTGTCCTTGATGAGGCTGATAAAATGGTAAGGATGGGTTTTGTTGAAGATGTGGAGCTAATTCTTGGTGTATGTGTACTAATTTTTTTCCCTATGAAGTTTCTGGCAGAAATATGCTTTACTTATTTATTGCAATTACAATTATTATTAGTGATGTTATTTTTTGATATTTGACAATAGGTTTTTCAGTTTCAGCATCATGCAGCTGCTTAGAACATTTTAAAAAGAGATTTTTAAATCTTAATTTTTAGAGCAAGATCTTTTTTTCTTTGTGCCTTTAAAATTCTCTACTACATGTAACATATATCTTATTGTGCATACATTGAGAGGGACTCAAACCAATATTGCTATTCCTCTACTTGAGGCTTGTCTTAGTAGGTTTACGTAAGGCATTATCTAGGCTACAGTTTGAAAATTGATTATCTCCTGAGATATTTGGAGAATCTCTGTCTCAATTATGTGACTTTCTCGATTTAACCACATTGCTGATTGATGTGTATATACTTATCCTTCAATTCTTCTGGTTCTTGCAGGCAAGGTGGAGGATACAAGTGAAGTTCAAACGCTGCTCTTTAGCGCTACTTTACCAGACTGGGTGAAGGGTCTATGTAATCAATCTGGCAAAATTGTTTTGTTGTTATGAATTTGTATCTTGGTTGTCAATGTTTTCTTGTAGTTGTTCAATAGATTTGTGTATGATTCAAAAAATCGTGTTGTTTGTGGTTAGAGGAAAAACAATTGTGCTGTCATTAGTTGCTGGACTGGTGTTGTATGTCCATGCCAAGGCATATGCCTTGCCTTCTTTTTCGTTGCTTAAGCAAAGCCCCTGTTGATGATGTGCAGTTGAATGCTCTCTTCATTAATCCCATTCATAATTTGCTCTGGAGATTGTTTTTCACTTGCTTTCTGGATTATTTCAATCAGCCGTAAAATGGTAGGGAACTCAGCTTTGACACAGTGTCATGTCACCATAACATAAATGAGTGTAATATGGGCAACTTCTTGCTTTCAAATGTTCAGCCCAACTTCGATATCTAACTCAGTTGATGATGATTTTCAATAGATTTTTCCCTTCTCTCGGGTCCACCGGTGAACGAACTAAAATCCAATTAAGTAGAGAACATTTTTCCACACCTAAAATGCACTGATTGTCATTGGGTGAGCTAGATTACACCATATTCCACACAAAATTTTGAGACCCATAAATACTACACAATTCAGAATGCTAGAGGAAGGCTAATGATGAAAAACCACCCTTTATCCTCAAAATGCTCTCCAAAAAGAGTGTATTGGGAAGACTAGATAAAAGACTCTTTTGTGATGAAGTCGCCAATTTATAGTGCGCCAAATGAACAAAGGACACATTGCCCAACCTTTTATGCCGTATTGGTTTCCAGAAATTTAGTAGTCGGCGACCTTTCTAATTCATGAACCTTCAATCGACAGATCCGAAGTTAGGCTTAATCTGCTAGTAATTGATACCGATAACTCTTGAAGATGAAAGGCATCGTACTGTAAACTATAATACCAATTAAGTTGTTCAGAACCATTCCTAGGTAGGCTTACTTTCCCAATCATAGAGACGAGATATAGAACTGAAACAGCAAAAAAAAAAAAAAAATTGATGCCAGCTTTTAAGAAGAGTGACTTCTGCCCCCTTTAGAAAAATAATTATGTCCCCATTGCAAGAATCTTGAGCGTTCTACAGGTTCTTAAAAGCATGCAAGCACACTTGTATACAAGTAGGACATGCACACACCTAACCACATTTGCACACCCCATGCATGCCCTATATATAGCAACAAATCAAAGCAAAGGTGTTCATGCCCCATATCCATTATCTCTCCGTAAACACATGCAAAGCAGTTCACTTGCTCAATCATTTGTCTAACAGCAAGAGTAGCATCTGTGAAATAGCCACCTGCGAATCACATAATCTGTACAACCATCTCTAGGAACAGTAGCAATGAAGAAGATCACTAATAAAGGTGCCATTCAATTCTCGGGCAACAAAGAATTCTCAAAAATTGCCGCCTAACTTGTTGGCATTACAGGTCTAAGTACATCATCAAAAGCAACAAGAGCATCTATATTTTGATCTTCATAGTTGATAAAGCTAAAAGGTATATAGAATAATGTAATGTGGAGCTGCAATTGACGCCCAGCGCCTGAAGTTACTTCCAGCCCCGACAGGAAGTTGCTCGAACTCATCAAATAATAGAAGACCTGTCAATAACACTTCAAGTTTGGTGCTCCCAAGTTAGTAGGCTCAGGCTTCCGCTTTATCCCCAAGAAATGCTCAACCTAGAATATAGCTGAACATCAGATCTTATGAAGTATGAACCAAGGGCAGGTGCCTTAAAAGTCGGGACAACAAGATGACCTGCTAAAAGAAAACAAAAGCAGAAGAGAGAAGCCCTAAAACCATTTTGACAAACCCAGCTTGATAAAAATATCACTAGAATCGTGATGCCTAAGACCTTGCTTTTCTTCTAAAAGTCTAGTAACCTTAGTCTAAAATGCATCTGGAAGCAGAATTACAAAAATGATCTGGTGGTGGCAAATACTCAGAAATTATTCCGAGTGGTGTTAAAAAGATAGCTTGGTGGTGCCGCATACATAGAAAACCTTGCACCCGAGATGCATCTTGATAATTTGCGTCAAAAATCATGGTGCAAACAAACACAGGCCAATTTTCTTTTTGCAATAAAATAAGAGCAATACTTGTGACATCCTGAAATTCGACCCTATTTCGATAAAATGAAATGTGCATTTCGTCGACGTGCCTATGGTCCTTTTTCTCTGAGCTGATCACTCACGAGTTAACTAACCTATTGGGTGAAGCCATTAAGGGATATATCCATGGTAAAATCCCTAAAAGCTACCTAATTGGTTGGATTGGACTAAAATCACGTTCGGTCGATTTTAATCATGAAATTTAATTCGGTTTTGGGAATCGAATATTCGGACGTGTCACAATTCATTTTTAGGACCGTCTCATCGTCTATCAATTTATTGCCGAGTCCAAAATTTCAAGAAAGAAATGATCGGAGGAAGATTTGAAGACCAAAAGAAAATAGAAAGTGAAAGGGAAAGAGAAAAAGAAAAGAAATAAGAGAAGTAGTATTATTTGAATTCTTTTTCTCTCTCTCCCTTTTCTCTCTTTTTCTCTCTCTTTCTTTTTCTCTCTATCTTCTCTCTCCTCCCCCTTTTCCCCTCCCCCTTCGTGCGTAGCCTTCCCCACCGCCCATTCTCTTTCTCTCTTTTTTTCCCTTTGACTAGTCCAAGCTTATCTTCTCTCTCTTCTCTCTCCTCTCTCTTCTTTCTTCCCCCTCACGACAGAACCAGCTTTTCTTCTCCTTCTTTTCTTCGCGTGCGAACCAGGAGCTCGGAGATCGCAGCTCGCCGAGAACCGCTCGCCGCTTGTTCCGCCGCCGCACCGCCGCCCGCGCGACGCCGCCCGTTCCGTCGGCCGTCCCTCGCGCCCAGGCGTGCTCCCCCGCGCGGTTCAGCCTCTGCTCAGCCTTCGTTCCACCCCGTCCGGCCACCTCCGGCCGCCGTTTGAAGCCGCCGGACCTCCACCGGCCCTCCCCGGAGCACCGCCCGCGCTCCCGAACCCTTCTCCGCCCCTAACCATCTCTGTTTTCCCCTGTTTCGCAGCCAACCAGCAGACCCACGAAGTGGGTTTCCAGCACTTCGGGCTCGCTTTTGGGCCGTTTCCCGGCCCCGGATCCGCGAGTCGCTTTGGGAACAATCGTTCCTCGCGCCGCCGCCGTCGGATTGATCCGAATTGCGCGCGATTTGGTGAGTAATCTCACTAATCTAGGATTAGTGGCTAATTTATGCTTAAGGTTGGTTTAGATTTAATTAATTATGTTTAGGTTGTTAGATTAGATTAAATTAGCATTTATTAGCCAATTGTGATGCGAATTAGATAAATTGAATGTGTAATTAGCAAGTAGACGCGGTCTACTAATTATTGGAAGTGCCTCGGGATTTTTCCCGACCCTTAGTGGGCTCCAATTAGGCTTTTCGGCCCTAAGTGGATTTTTTTGTATTTAAATATTAAATTTCGGAATTAAATTAAATAATTATTTATTTTCCGAAAAATCAACTGAGATGGCTTGGAACCGGAAAATTATGCTGATGAGCGTGGTGAAGTCCGTTTATTTAATCGGGCTTTATTTTGAAATAAATTGAATTTTTAATATTAATTAATTAATTTTCGAAATTAATAAATTAATTATTTATTTTCGGAAATTAAGATTTTGATGGCCGACGACCGAAATCTCGTGCTGATCGTCGTGGCGCAGTTCGTTTATTTATTTGAGCTCTACGTTGTATGGAATTAATTAAATTGTGATATTTTAGGGATTTACCCTAAATTGATTGGAATTGATTGTGATTGAATGGTTGATCGGTAAATGGCCAAGTACGTTATTTAGCATTTTAATGCTTTGTTGAGTTGATTTAATTATTTGATTGAGAAATTGAATTGTTGATCGGTAAATGGCCAAGTATGTTATTCAGTATTTTAATGCTTTGTTGAGTTGATTTAATTATTTGATTGAGAAATCGTTGAGCATTGGTTATCGGTATTGAAAGTAGATTGGTAATCTCTTGAAAGAGGGCACGTGGGCTTGGTGAATTGGAATGTCACCTTGAGAATGCACGTGAGTTCAGTGGTTGAATATGTCACCTTGGCGAAAAGGTCGCCTGAGAGAATGCACGTGGCTCGGAGACTCGGTATGTACTCCTGGAGAATGCACGTGGCTCGGTGACAGGAAATGGCATCTAAAAGGGCACGTGGGCTCGGCGACTTGATGCATCGCTTTGGTGAAATGCACCTGAGAGAATGCACGTGGGCCCGGGCATCTCAAAGGGCACGTGGGCTCGGCGACTTGATGCATCGCTTTGGTGAAATGCACCTGAGAGAATGCACGTGAGCCCAGGCATCTAAAAGGGCACGTGGGCTCGGTGACTTGATGCATCTCTTTGGCGAAAAGGTCGTCGCCGAGAGAATGCACGTGGGCCCAAGGTTTGAGGCACGTGAACTCGGAGACTTGGAAGGTCGTCCTGGAGAATGCACGTGGCCTAGCTTTTAAGTATCCCACAGTGGGGATTGATTCATATGACATGTAATCGACTGGTTCGATTTGTTTGAAGTGAATGGATGTTTATTGTGATTTATACTTGACTTGCAGGTGGGATCGAGGCCAAGGTAAGTCCTCTCGCCCGTGCGTGGTTAGGCAGCCTTTAGTATAGTAGTTTACTAATCGGGCTTAGTGGGGTAGAACTCGGCGAGACGTAGTCTCATCCCGTTTGGGGAAAACCATTTCGGGACCCCGCTGAAGAGGCGAGGAGGAGGAATCCGAGAAGGAGAACTCGGAGGTGAGATCGAAGAGAAGGATTTTTGGAAGAAGAAGACAATCCTTCGGCCCAGTTTGTCTAAGTTTCTGTCTTCTTTTGAGATCTCCGTTTTGATATGAATAGTTAGGAAGTGATTTGTGGTTTGTATAAAAGTGTGGTTATAAATTTCAATATGAAAAATATGGCCCTGCTTTTCTATCCCATCGTTTTATTGTCTGGGGATTTTAACTGCTTCCGCATGTGCTATAAAATGAAAGGGTCGGCGATATATTGTCCTGGGATATCGCATTATAAAATCGACCAAGCGAGATGGATGTGTGCGTGCCTGAGGATCGGGGCGTGACATCCGGTTTAAGTGGTATCAGAGCGAGGTTGAAGATTGGAGTGATAAGGAGCGATGGTTAATGGGATAGTTAGTAGGATGGCCTTTAAATTCATGCTGGTGCATGTCTGTGTTAGTTGAGTGCTAGAATTGTTTGTTGTGTGTGGATCGCTCATCTTCTAATCCAGTGTGGGTTTGGAAGTCGGATTTCAGTATAAAGACTGAACCATGAGTGAGCAGGAGTTGAGAACTCCTAGTGAGAGGACAATGTCCTCTGTGACTCGGGATAATGCACTAACAAATGTCAGTACCCGAGGTGGTTGTGGCATAGTATTGGCTCTGGCCAGCTCGAGTGTAAGAGTATCACCGCAGGTTGGTACTAGTGTAGCAGCGTCGAATGATCCTAAGTTTGATAGGATTGTTCTGATGCAAGTGTTCCATGGGAACTAGATGAGCTAGCAGGCTCAGGATCGAACCGCCGTCAGTGTTGCAACCGCCGTTGTCGCTTCACCTGCTGAGATCCAAAGTGGAGATGTGATCCAGGAGCGAATCATTACATTCGAGCCGAGGTATAGATCCAGTTCAGGCAGAAATGAAAATCAGTCAGGGAAAAGATCGAGGTCGAGAGTGGTTTTAGCAGACCGATGGGAAAACTAGAAAGAGTGTGTGCTGTTACTTGGCAAGAGATAAAAGACTCACCTGATAAGTGTCAGAATTGTAGAAGGAAGCATGGATGAATCCAGTGTCCGAATATGACTAGAACCTATGGTGATTATGACCAGCGTGGCTATTAGGTGAAGGACTATCAGAGGAAGTCTAAGGTGACATAGACATTGTTACCGCAGCCAAGAAGGAATGGGAGTAGAATGGACCTTGCACCGATTAGAGAAAGAATGTGTTGGAAGTAATCTCATCAGAGTAACGTAGCTGAGTTTTGTGCTGAGTTGGTAGAACTTAAATTGTTGAAGTAAAAGTGACAGAGGGGAAATCACTAGCAATAGTTGTGCTTGACTAGTTGCTGAGGTGTGAATTTGACGCCACATGAATAGTGAGAGTTCATGAAGCATATTGTGATAATGAATCATGGTCATGGAGTAATCCGGTTTAGTCTATTAACATGTGAGAGTGTCGAGGTTATTGGGAGGCGAAAAAAAAAAAATCTTCTATTTCATTAATCTCGTTGTCTGAAGGCAATCTGTTTGTTAGACAGAGGTTGCCAAGATTGATTTGACAGCTGTAGTGGATGTGTCAGTTGAGAAATAGAATGAGAAGAAGGTGGTCGTGATACATGAGTTTCCAGATGTCTTTCCAAAAGAATTGCCAGGATTACTGGCAAAAAGAGAGATTGAAATTGCAATCGAGCTAGCACCAAGATAGAGATACTCTCGAAGGCTTCTTACCAGCTACTGTTGTCTGAATTGGTAGAATTGAAGATGCAGATGTGAAGATTGATGAATGAGGAATTCGTGCATATCAGTGCATCACCTTGGGGAAACATCGGTTTTGTTTGTGAGAAGAAGAAAGATGGTTTGTTGCGAGTGTGCATCAACTATCGTCAACTCAATTAGGTGAAGATCAAGGACAAGTGTTCTTTGCCAAAGATCAATGAATGGTGTGACTAGTTATAAAGAGTATCGATGTTTTAAAGGTCGACTTGAGATTATGAAGTCGTCAGTTACGAACCAGGAAGGAGGTTGTACGAAAGATAGCTGTTCGTACTTGATATGGTCTTTACGAGAGTATTGTAAAAGATCGTTTGGCCTAGGTGAACACTCTAGTTGCTGTCATGGATTTGACAATCAGAATGTTCAAGGAATATCTGGATCAGCTTGTGATCATGTTTATTGATGACATCTTGGTCTATTCGAGAAGTAATGAAGAGCATGAGTATCATCTGAGAATAATGCTTCAGACCTTAAGAACACATCAGTTATATGCTAAGTTTAGCAAATGCAAGTTTTGGCTGACTCGTGTTGCGTTCTTAGGTCATGTGATTTCCGGAGAAGGAATCTCCGTCGACCCGAGCAAGATAGAAGCCGTGATCAAGTGGCCGAGACCGACATCAATGACGGAGATCAGAAGTTTTCTAGGGTTAGCAGGTTATTACAGACGGTTTGTGGAAGGATTCTCATTGATAGCGTCACCTCTGACAAAGCTCACAAAGAAAAATGAGAAGTTCATATGGACAGACAAGTGCGAGCGTAGTTTCCAAGAGCTGAAGGAAAAGCAGCTGACTACCGCACCTGTGCTGACGATTCCATCTGGTCCTGGAGGATTCGAGATCTATAGTGATGCGTCATTTAGGGGATTGGGTTGCGTGCTGATGCAATATGGCAGAGTTGTTGCATACGCTTCTCGGCAGTTGAGACCTCATGAATTGAATTATCCGACGCATGACTTAGAACTCGCAGCCATCATATTTGCGTTGAAGATTTGGAGGCATTACTTGTGTGGGGAAAAGTTTCAGATCTTCACGGACCATCAGAGTCTCAAGTATTTGTTCTCTCAGAAGGAGTTGAACATGAGACAACGGCGATGGATGGAATTGCTGAAAGACTACGACTGTGATATTCTTTATCACCCGGGAAAGGCGAACAAGGTCGCCGATGCATTGAGTCGGAAGTCTTCAGTGGCACGGATCTTGGTTAAGGAGTGGAAATTAATCGAGAGAGCTCGAGATTCGGAATTCAAATTTGAGGTAGGCCACTTCTCAAGTCTTATGGCCACCCTCAGAATTAAGCCGGATGTCCAAGTCAGAATCAAGCAGCTCCAACCGACAGATCCAGATGTACAGAGAATTCTTCAAGAGGATAGCGATAAAAGAAAGGTTGAATTTCAAGTTTCTGATGATGGGACTTTAAGGTTCCAAGGACGTTTGGTGGTACCTGACGATGTAGAGCTTAGAGAAGAGATTTTATCTAAAGCACATCGTAGCAATTACAGCGTTCACCCTGGAAGCACTAAGATGTATCAGAATTTGTGTCGACATTACTGGTGGTCAGGTATGAAGGCGGACATCGCCAAGCATGTGGCCAAGTGTTTGACTTGTCAGCAAGTAAAAGCCCAGCATTGCAAGCCGGGAGGATTTCTACAACCTCTCGCGATCCCAGAGTGGAAATGGGAGCATATCACGATGGACTTCGTGACTGGACTACCAAGGAGTCAGAGGGGGAATGATTCGATTTGGGTAGTAGTCGACAGGCTGACAAAGTCGGCTCACTTCATTGCAGTTCGAAAGGACCTGAGTCTGGATAGACACGCAGACTTGTATGTGCGTCAGGTGGTTCGTATGCATGGAGTGCCAGTTACGATAACATCTGATAAAGACCCAAGGTTTACTGCTGCTTTTTGGAAGAGCTTACAGAGTGCTTTGGGTACAAAGCTTCAGTACAGTACGGCATATCATCCTCAGACGGATGGCCAATCGGAAAGGACGATTCAGACTCTTGAAGACATGCTGAGAGCGTGTGTAATAGACTTCAGAGGAAGCTGGGAGGATCAGCTTCATCTGGTGGAATTCGCCTACAACAACAGTTATCAGCAGAGCATCAAGATGGCTCCATTTGAAGCGTTGTATGGCAGAGCATGCAGAACTCCAGTGTGTTGGGATGAAGTCGGAGAAAGGAAGATAACAGGCCCAGAGTTGGTTTAGCAATCGGTAGATGCCGTGGCAGTGATCAGAGCCAAATTGAAGACAGCGCAGAGCAGGCAGAAGAGTTATGCAGATAAGCACCGAAGGTCTTTGGAATTCCAAGTTGGTGATCACGTTTTTCTGAAAGTGTCACCAATGAGGGGAACTTCGCGCTTTGGTAAGAAAGGCAACTGAGTCCGAGGTACGTAGGTTCGTTTGAGATTCTTGAAAGAATCGGAAACCTAGCGTATCGTCTTGCGTTGCCGCCAAGATTGGCGCAAGTGCATGACGTCTTTCACGTGTCGATGTTAAGGAAGTACGAGCCTAACTCGACCCACGTCCTCAATTTCGAGGAGTTGGACGTGGATGACCGTGTGTCATACGTGGAAAGCCCAGCTCAGATTGTCGATCGCAAAGAGCAAGTTCTGCGTACAAAGACTATTCCGTTAGTCAAAGTGGTTTGACAACACCACGGTGCTGAAGGAGTGACTTGGGAGACTAAAGAGTCGATGAGACAATTATACCCCCGCCTTTTTAAGCAAAGTGTGTAATGGTTTAAATTTTGAGGACGAAATTTTTATAAGAGGGGAAGAGTTGCGACATCGTGAAATTCGACCCTATTTCGATAAAATGAAATGGGCATTTCGTCAACTTACCTATGGTCCTTTTTCTCTAAGCTGATCACTCATAAGTTAACTAACCTATTGGGTGAAGCCATTAAGGGATGTATCCACGGTAAAATCCCTAAAAGCTACCTAATTGGTTGGATTTGACTAAAATCACGTCCGGTCGATTTTAACCATGGAATTTGATTTGGTTTCAGGAATCGAATATTCGAACGTGTCACAATTCATTTTTAGGACCGTCTCATCGTCTATCAATTTATTGCTGAGTCCGAAATTTCAAGAAAGAAATTATCGGAGGAAGATTTGAAGACCAAAAGAAAATAGAAAGTGAAAGGGAAAGAGAAAAAGAAAAGAAATAAGGGAAGTAGTATTATTTGAATTCTTTTTCTCTCTCTCCCTTTTCTCTCGTTTTCTCTCTCTTTCTTTGTCTCTGTCTTTCTTTTTCTCTCTATCTTCTCTCTCCTCCCCCCTTTTTTCCCCTCCCCCTTCGTGCGTAGCCTTCCCCACCGCCCATTCTCTTCTCTCTTTTTTCCCTTTGACTAGTCCAAGCTTATCTTCTCTCTCTCTCTCTCCTCTCTCTTTTTTCTTCCCCCTCACGACAGAACCAGCTTTTCTTCTCCTTCTTTTCTTCGCGTGCGAACCAGGAGCTCGGAGATCGCAGCTCGCCGAGAACCGCTCGCCGCTTGTTCCGCCGCCGCACCGCCGCCCGCGCGACGCCGCGCGTTCCGTCGGCCGTCCCTCGCGCCCAGGCGTGCTCCCCCGCGCGGTTCAGCCTCTGCTCAGCCTTCGTTCCACCCCGTCCGGCCACCTCCGGCCGCCGTTTGAAGCCGCCGGACCTCCACCGGCCCTCCCCGGAGCACCGCCCGCGCTCCCGAACCCTTCTCCGCCCCTAACCATCTCTGTTTTCCCCTGTTTCGCAGCCAACCAGCAGACCCACGAAGTGGGTTTCCAGCACTTCGGGCTCGCTTTTGGGCCGTTTCCCGGCCCCGGATCCGCGAGTCGCTTTGGGAACAATCGTTCCTCGCGTCGCCGCCGTCGGATTGATCCGAATTGCGCGCGATTTGGTGAGTAATCTCACTAATCTAGGATTAGTGGCTAATTTATGCTTAAGGTTGGTTTAGATTTAATTAATTATGTTTAGGTTGTTAGATTAGATTAAATTAGCATTTATTAGCCAATTGTGATGCGAATTAGATAAATTGAATGTGTAATTAGCAAGTAGACGCGGTCTACTAATTATTTGAAGTGCCTCGGGATTTTTCCCGACCCTTAGTGGGCTCCAATTAGGCTTTTCGGCCCTAAGTGGATTTTTTTGTACTTAAATATTAAATTTCGGAATTAAATTAAATAATTATTTATTTTCCGAAAAATCAACTGAGATGGCTTGGAACCGGAAAATTATGCTGATGAGCGTGGTGAAGTCCGTTTATTTAATCGGGCTTTATTTTGAACTAAATTGAATTTTTAATATTAATTAATTAATTTTCGAAATTAATAAATTAATTATTTATTTTCGGAAATTAAGATTTTGATGGCCGACGACTGAAATCTCGTGCTGATCGTCGTGGCGCAGTTCGTTTATTTATTTGAGCTCTACGTTGTATGGAATTAATTAAATTGTGATATTTTAGGGATTTACCCTAAATTGATTGGAATTGATTGTGATTGAATGGTTGATCGGTAAATGGCCAAGTATGTTATTCAGTATTTTAATGCTTTGTTGAGTTGATTTAATTATTTGATTGAGAAATCGTTGAGCATTGGTTATCGGTATTGAAAGTAGATTGGTAATCTCTTGAAAGAGGGCACGTGGGCTTGGTGAATTGGAATGTCACCTTGAGAATGCACGTGAGTTCAGTGGTTGAATATGTCACATTGGCGAAAAGGTCGCCTGAGAGAATGAACATGGCTCGGAGACTCGGTATGTACTCTTGGAGAATGCACGTGGCTCGGTGACAGGAAATGGCATCTAAAAGGGCACGTGGGCTCGGCGACTTGATGCATCGCTTTGGTGAAATGCACCTGAGAGAATGCACGTGGGCCCGGGCATCTAAAAGGGCACGTGGGCTCGGCGACTTGATGCATCGCTTTGGTGAAATGCACCTGAGAGAATGCACGTGAGCCCAGGCATCTAAAAGGGCACGTGGGCTCGGTGACTTGATGCATCACTTTGGCGAAAAGGTCGCCTGAGAGAATGCACGTGGGCCCAAGGTTTGAGGCACGTGAACTCGGAGACTTGGAAGGTCGTCCTGGAGAATGCACGTGGCCTAGCTTTTAAGTATCCCACAGTGGGGATTGATTCATATGACATGTAATCGACTGGTTCGATTTGTTTGAAGTGAATGGATGTTTATTGTGATTTATACTGACTTGCAGGTGGGATCAGAGGCCAAGGTAAGTCCTCTGCCCTGTGCGTGGTTAGGCAGCCTTTAGTATAGTAGTTTACTAATCGGGCTTAGTGGGGTAGAACTCGCTGAGACGTAGTCTCATCCCAGTTTGGGGAAAACCATTTCAGGACCCCGCTGAAGAGCTGAGGAGGAGGAATCCGAGAAGGAGAACTCGGAGGTGAGATCTGAAGAGAAGGATTTTTGGAAGAAGAAGACAATCCTTCGGCCCAGTTCGTCTTAGTTTCTGTCTTCTTTTGAAATCTCCGTTTTGATGTGAATAGTTATGAAGTGATTTGTGGTTTGTATAAAAGTGTGGTTATAAATTTCAATATGAAAAATATGGCCCTGCTTTTCTATCCCATCGTTTTATTGTCTGGGGATTTTAACTGCTTCCGCATATGCTATAAAATGAAAGGGTCGGCGATGTATTGTCCTGGGATATCGCATTATAAAATTGACCAAGCGAGATGGATGTGTGCGTGCCTGAGGATCGGGGCGTGACAATACTACATCCAAACTTGGGTTGACACTGACCTTCCTATCTCCAAGCATGGGCGTTAAGCTCCCGGGATCCTTCTAAATGGTGGCAAAGCCACTTCTTGGATCACTGTTTTGACTGGAAACACCCTAAAGGAAAAAAGAGAAAAAAACAATTAAATAAACAGGCACAAAGTAACAAAAATCTAATCATTATTTTATCATTCAATTACCATGGTAAATAGACATTGCATGAAGTCCAGCTTACACTTATTAGATGGTGTCTGATTGTCTTCTCAGATATAGATTGTTTATCATCAATCAAGTCAGAGCACTCAAATTTCTATTAAGGTGCTGCCTTTTTAAGCATAAAGATGGAGACATCTATAGGTTGATCTATAATGCATGGTCATAGGCTATGATTTTTAAGTTAACAAATTCACGAGTCTTGAAACTGGAGATTCCCCTCAAAGGAAATATAATCTGGAAAGAGTCATCCAGGCAGT
The DNA here is from genome assembly GCA_004368105.4 of Eucalyptus melliodora. Classification (NCBI taxonomy): domain Eukaryota; kingdom Viridiplantae; phylum Streptophyta; class Magnoliopsida; order Myrtales; family Myrtaceae; genus Eucalyptus; species Eucalyptus melliodora. The sequence continues at coordinate 516,295 of CM023402.3, read as the reverse complement.
GATCCATGGAGCTGTACATTAGCAAACAGAAACATCTCCTCAGCAGAGCCCAGGCTCTGAGGGATTTGGGATAAATAGAAAATTTGAAGCAGCAAAGCGAAAAGACAGTCAAGCACTTTGGTCATGGAACAAGACACTCCACATTGACATCTTATAAAGTCAGATTAATCTAAAATGCTATGTACTTAAATGCCAATGAATAAAGAACTAGTAACTTGATTTTTTAACACAGGAAAACATACCCAGGCTTAACATGACCACTAAGCATAAGATAAGGTGTCTTCATTTGAGCTTGAGCTTCCCTCATCCTCTTTGCAGACAAAGAAGGCATGTCTGAATTCTTCATCTGCTTCAACTTCAATTCTTCCTGCTATTGCTTCATGTGCTTCTCTTGCTTCATTTTGCCAGGCCCTTTTCCATGAAATTTATGGGAAAGCAATCGGAAAGCTTCGTTTGGGGTTAACTGTTGCAAAACATTCAAAACAAGAAGATTGGCATGAAAACATCAAAGTAATGAATTGGCGTTTCTTTGTCAAATGCAAAAGAAATTATAATGGACATTTAGGGTGCATTTGTTTGTGTTTCTGTTCAAAAATTATTCCAGGGAACACAAATAGAAAAAACTATTTCTGTTCCGGGGAACGATTTTTTACCAGAAAAATGCGTTTGGTAAACTTGTTTGTTGGAAGATATGCATCGATCTGGAAGATATGTTCGGATTCCTGACCAATTTGGTCTGTACATATTTTAGCCAGGAATCTTAGATTGAGAGTAAATTCTGATTTCTAAATATTTCTTTGCCTTTATTATTTCATCTTTGTACTATAATTACAGAAGCATTGTACATCAGAATATACAATTGAATATACACAAATTCACAAATCTCTATAGTCTTCTTCATCTTCTTTCATGGTATCAGAGCCCCCAGGCTGCTGATTCAACTTCGCTTCCACTCTTGGTCACCTAATCCAGGGGAACTCTGATTTGCAAACAGACAAATTTGCTTTCTAGAAAACAGGGATTATTTTACTAAAGAAGAAGATTTTTCCTTACCAACCATGGCCAGCTCTCCTTCGCAGGCTAGTTTCTCTGCTAACAATCAAACAGCGGCAGAAATCTTATCCCAGCTTACTGCAACGACCCAACCTCTTCAACCTTAGCCATTGCAATGGCGGCCAACTCAGGCTCAGATTAATCTGGGGCAACCCATTGCGGTTCAACCAATCCAGTGGGTACCTTACCCGTGGTATATTGGGTCGAGCCCTATTCCATCATTGGATACATGGGCCACCAAAGCCACGTCCAACCCGAAGGGAGCCCACCATCCATGACTGGGGCAAGCCCAACCAACGGGTTGGAGCGGACGAGTGGGTCGAACGGGTCAGGAGACCCGGGCAATGGAACGAATCCCTACCCGGGAAATTATAATGCGGGTTACCAATTCGGGTCAGGCGAATCGGGTTTAGGGACAAATCCCTACCCGAATTTCGCGCCCGGTTTTTTGCCGTTTGCCATCGGAGCCATCATCGGACGACTGGAGCCCGGAGACCCCCTGTATGTCTCAACAGCCGATGGCCCAGAATTGCGGCTAATTAACCTGCAATTAACCGGGCCAGAAAACTATTCCAGGTGGTACCAAGATCTCAGACGAGCACTGGTGACAAAAGACAAGGACGGGTTTCTAGATGGAACCGTCCCGATTCTGACCGACGACCAACTGGCGCGACTCTGGAGAAAATGCAACCAGCTCGTTCGCACATGGATCAGGAATTGCATCTCTTCAGACGTCGCGGTCGATCTGCCACCGACGGAGGATGCCAAAAATATGTGGGAGAATATCAAGTAAATGTACGGCAAACTAGATCGGGCAAGAATTTTCTCTTTAATGCAGGAACTTAGCGAATTAAAGCAATGAAACATGACGATTTCCGAATGCTACAACAAATTATCGTCTCTGTGGAATGACCTCGAAGCTACAGAAGAGAAGCTTGAGGGACTAGAGGAGACACTCGCACAGTACCAATTGATGAAAGAATGAGAAAAGGCGACCCAATTTTTGCTTATCTTGAATGACTCGTACCTGACGTTCCGATCGCAGATATTGGCTATGGAACCCGTGCCGCCTCTCGGGCAGATCTTTCAATTGGCCGTCCAAGAAGAAAGCCAGAGGCTCGCTTCATTAGAACTGGCGAAAGGAGGAGAGAGCTTCGCTCTGGCCAGTCGCGGCAAGCGGTGAAATTGGGCGCCCAAAACCCTAGCACACGAAAAAGGGGGCGAGCTAGGGTTACGGGCATCCGGATCTGAGGATCCTCGTCTCCTTAAAAGGGGAGGAACGAGGGGCTCAGATTTGCTGCACGGATCGGACGGCTCAAAAGGGCCTATCTATTCGATTGGATCCAACGGACGAGATGAGGGGACTTGGAAGACATCCGACGGTGGCGGCATTTCCCTCACATTCGACGATGGGAGTTATTTCTTGGGATCTGACGGTGGAGGACTTTTCTCGGCATCAGCCAAAAATTTTAACCCAAAAAAGGGTAAATTATATTGTGATTTTTGTAGAAGGCCACACCACAAAGTGGAAAATTGCTGGAAATTGCACGGTAAACCTGGAGAAAAAGGAAAAAAAAATTCTGCAGCTTGTCAGGTTGGTATTTCTAATGCTGATCAATCCACCACAAATGATCAATACCAGCAATTGATGCAGGCAATATAGAAATTGGACACTTCAAACAAAGGAGGAAATTTCTCAGGTATTTCTCATTGCCTGATTAATATTATTTCCAGAAAATCTTGGATAATTGATTCTGGGGCAAGTGATCATATTGGTTGTGAGAGGGTATTATTTTCAGATATTCATGAGGATTTGGAATTTCCTATTTCTGTTCAATTACCAAATGGAAATACTACTCATGTCAAAATCACTGGAACAGTCAAACTCAGCCCACAAATCACACTTCAAAATGTTCTTTTCATTCTAGAATTTCAATTCAATCTTATTTCTGTGTCCAAAGTTTGCAGAGAAAATTCTTGTCGTGTATTGTTTGGTTCCGACACTTGCTTCTTTCAGGCCCTTTCGACTGGCAAAGTGATGTGCTTAGGTAGTCTTTCTGAAGGATTATTTTTGTGGAAGAATTATCCAAGTAATTTTAATTTGTCTTCATTTCCTTCAAATAAAATGTCATTGTGTAACACGACTACCAATGATAAAGACTATCTTTTACATTCACGATTGGGTCATAGTGCTTCCATTCCTTACTCTAAGTGTCAGATATGTCCCCTTGCAAAGCAATCACGTATTCTTTTTTCTCTTAGTAACAATCGTGCCATGCACATTTTCTCTTTAATTCACATAGATGTATGGGGTCCTTATCATACCCAACATCATGATGGGTCCCGATATTTCTTGACAATTGTGGACAATTATTCTCGTGCCACCTGGGTTTTTCTGATGTAATCCAAAGGACAAGTTTTCTCACACTTGACAACTTTCATTGCTCTGTCCAAGAATCAATTTGGGAGATCTATTCAACGAGTTAGGACAGACAATGGAAGGGAATTTTTCAACAATGATTGCAGTTCACTCTTATCATCTCATGGGATTCTTCATGAGAGTACTTGCATTTATACAACACAACATAATGGAGTAGTGGAGCGTAAGCATCGTCACCTATTAGAAGTTGCACGTGCATTGAAGTTTCAGGCGTCTATTCCAGAAAATTATTGGGGCGAATGCATCATTACTGCAGCATATCTCATCAACCGTATGCCAACTCGGGTACTCAATGGAAAAACTCCATTTGAATTACTCTTCAAGAAGAAATTGGAATTGGGACATTTAAGGGTATTCGGTTGCCAGTGCTTTGCTACTGTCTTGGGTCATCGAGACAAAATGAGTCCTCGAGCACGGCGCTGCATATTCATGGGTTATCTGAATTTACAAAAGGGATATCGTGTCCTGGATTAGTCAACATTGGAATTCTTCATCAGCAGAGATGTAATTTTTCACGAAGATGTTTTTCCTTTCAAAGAATGGGATTCTTCTAGGGAAGCATCAAACACTTATGGTAAGTCATTTTCTATGGAAGAATTTCCACATACTGAATTCCTTGTGACAGGAACTCATGCGCCAATTACTCCAATGGCTCTTGAGACTTTTGCACCAGAAATTACTGAAAATTCCCATGATGAAGTTCAAGGAAATTCCTCCATAGTCGAAGAATCCTCCAATGAAGTTGGCAATACAGAGATATCCTCCACCCCAGTTCAAGTGAATCCTCCTCGACAATCTGGTCGGTCTACATGACCGCCAGCCTGGACACAAGACTATGTTTGTGCATCCCTTAACTCACTAGGTATTCACTACCCAATATCATCTTATGTTTCGTTCCATAGACTTTCACCAGAACATAGATGCTGTGTGAGTCGAATATCAGAGGATATCGAGCCATCCACTTATGAAGAAGCAGTTAAAGACCCAAGATGGCAAGAAGCCATGGGGGCTAAATTGCAGGCATTAACTACAAATGGGACCTGGGATTTGGTCACTCTACCACCAAATAGGAAACTTATCGGATGCAAATGGGTTTACAAGATTAAATACTGCACTGATGGATCCATTGAACGTTATAAAGCTCGGTCGGTGGCCAAAGGATTTACCCAACGGGAAGGGTTTAACTATCATGAGACCTTTTCCCCGGTCGCCAAAGATGTAACTGTAAGATCATTCTTATTTGTTGCTGCTATTAATGATTGGTCATTACATCAAATGGATGTGCATAACGCTTTTCTACATGGAGATCTAGAAGAGGAAATCTACATGAATATTCCTCAAGGATTACGGAGACAGGGGGAGAATAGAGTATGTCGTCTCCATAAATCTCTTTATGGTCTCAAGCAAGCTTCTAAGCAATGGTATGCCAAATTTGCCGATGCTCTCACTTCTACGGGTTTCAAGCAGTCTAGATATGATTACACCTTATTCACATGGAATCAAGGTACGTCATCTATTTATTTGATGATATATGTTGACGATATCCTCATTATGGGAAATGATAGAACTACGATAGAGAGATTCAAAAAGTATCTGCACCTTGCTTTTCACATTAAAGACTTGGGAGCACCCAAATACTTCCTTGGGATAGAAATTGCTAGATCTGATCGTGGGATTTCTCTTAGTCAACGAAAATTTGTGCTGGAAATTATATCAGAGGCAGGTTTGTCGGGATGCAAACCATCAGTCATTCCAATTGAGCAAAATGTGAAATTGACCACCAAGGATTATGATGCTAGGACATCTGAGAATAATGATCCCATCCTTAATGATCCTCAGGTTATCAGAAACTCGTTGGGAAACTAATATACTTGACTATGACCAGACTCGACATATCATATGCAGTACAGACTCTTAGTCAGTTCATGCATAGTCCCCAAGTTGTCTCACTTAAATGTTGCTTTGAAGGTCGTGAAATATTTGAAGAAGTGTCTAGGACTAGGGATTCTTTTATCCAGAGATTGCAACATGGAAATGTTGGCATACTGTGATGCAGATTATGCGACCTGTCCTATGAGTCGACAATCCGTTAAAGGTTTTTATATTAAACTTGGAAATTCTCTTCTTTCATGGAAAACCAAGAAGCAGGCAACCGTATCATTGTCTTCAGCCGAAGCAGAGTATCGAGTTATGGCAAAGACTACTTGTGAGATCATATGGATACGGGGACTACTTGGGGATCTTGGGATAAAATTGAAGGGTCCGACTAAGTTGTTTTGTGACAATGATGCGCACTCAAACTTGCAGCGAATCCTATAGTACATGAAAGAACGAAGCATATAGAAGTGGATCGTCATTTCACTCGAGACAAGATTCAAAAAGGAGTAATCGAGACCAGAGGAATTGGAATGGAAGAACAACCAGCTGATATCTTCACCAAGCCTCTATGTCAAAGACAACATGCATATCTACTAAGCAACTGGGTGTCTTGGATATCTATCAGTCACCAACTTGAGGGGGAGTGTTGGAAGATATGCATCAATCTGAAAGATATGTTCGGATTCTTGACCAATTTGGTCTGTACATATTTTAGCTAGGAATCTTAGATTGAGAGTAGATTTTGATTTCTAAATATTTCTTTGCCTTTATTATTTCATCTTTGTACTATAATTACAGAAGCATTGTACATCAAAAAATACAATTGAATATACACAAATTCACAAATCTCTATAGTCTTCATCTTCTTTCATTGTTCTTGGAATAAAAAAAGAACAGAAACATGTTTGGTAAATTTGTGTTCTTTTTTTGTTTCTTTTAGTTTTTAACTATTTTTATTTTATTTTTCATTTTTCTTTATTTCTCCCTTGTGGCCGGTCGCCGGCCGCGGCCATGGCTGGCGCTCGGCTGACGAGGGTCGGCGGCCTCACCTAGCCACGGCGAGGCTTGGCAAGGCTGAGCCTCGTTAGGGGTTGGTGACGCTCCAGCGAGGTCGCGGGCCCTTGACGGCCGGTCACTGACCATGGCCGAGGCCGGCGACTGGCCAAAGAAAAAAGAAGAAGAAAAGAAGAAGAGAATAAAAGAAAGGAGAGAGAAAATTTGTTCTTAAAAATTGTTCCAAAAACAAGAAACAAGTTTTTTTTGTTCCTTGTTTCTGTTCTTTTTTTGTTCTCGGAAACAAAAAGAACAGATTTGGAACAAAAACGTAAACAAATGTGTTTCTGTTTTTTTTTATTCTTGGAAAAAAAATCTGTTCATAAACAGAAATAAGAAACACAAACAAATAGCCCCTTAGTATTACAAGGCTTTATGATTAGTATCTTTCTTGCGTTGAAAACTTACTATTCGGCCAAATTCATATGTCCTTTCAATGCGGATCTCATTCTGTCCATCATCTGCAATGCCTATGAGCTTGCTTTTCTTCTTATCCATGTTTCTTCCACCCCACTCAACAGTTTCTTTAAGTTTTCCCCATTCCTTAAGAGCTGATAGTTTCCATTTTAGACAAGCTTGCTCTAGTAAGATACCTGGCCTCATTGAGTACAGCCAGAACCCGTTTTTGATGAGCAAACACTTCTGCTGCTACCTTTTTGCCAGCTTCGACACCTAAGAATATCGGTCGCACATCGGGGCCAAGAAAAAAGACAGCCAGTTGGATGAATTGATTTGATTTCTTGACTCAGAGAGGCCACACATATTCTCAACAGCAATAAGCCCAAAACATATAGCAATCATCTAATTTAAATAAGAATTATAAAGGTAAACTATTTACCAGGTTGATGATAGGCATTAATATTAACTAATGAGGCGTATATCTCAACTGCTCGCTCATACAATGCTATAAGAGCCCCCACTGATCTAGGGGTCACTTCTTCAACAGTGACTGTTATAGACTCACGATCATTGGCATATAGAGCATAGCCTGTCCCCTACAGAAGTTCACCATATCTAAAAGAGATCAATTGCAGAAAACAACCGAGTGACTATAAGTAAATCATCCACTGAACTCATGTCTCCTTTCCAAGAGAAGTGTGAGATCTTAAACTTCAGAAACAATAGACGTAAGAACTTCGATTATTGCTAGAATCTTCTTAAAGGTAAATATTAGTAGCTCTTATTGTAAACTAACTTGAAGCATTCCAAACAGATAGTCACCACAGGTAACACTAGGTTCAAGCTCCCAATCAGGACCAGGTGGTCTCTCACAAAGCACTTCAATGAATGTTACGAAGAAGTTGTGCACACCTTCTCTCAGTTGTTGTTTGTAGCTAGATGGAAATTAGACAATAACATGATCGGGAATAATCATGTCACCAGCACGTAAAAGTAATAGTGGCATTACTTTATCAAAAAATAACTTACGCATGCTGATCTGTGCTTCCTTTATTCCCATAAACAGTAAGCCCTTGATTGACCTGTGAAATGAACAATTTGAGATTTAACATTTTGGAAACTAGAGATGGAGACGGAACTCCCTATTTTAACCAAAAAATAAAACACATACCCGATAGCCATCCAAATCAAATTGTTGCAGATACCAATTGAATAATAGAAGGCTGTCTTTGTAAGGAAGAATTACCATGTCCTGACAGCAGCAATTTAAAAAATGAAACGATTGTCAATGACTGCAAACTGAAAAGGAAAAAAACAACAATTCAGAAGACACTCTCATTCAAATATAATACCTTAGATCCTACACCATCAGAAGCCCAATACCAACATAAAGCAAGCAATGCAGTAGGGTTGTTCTTCACCTGGAAAAGAAAAAGTTATTTCCGCTGACACATGACTAGAAAAGGCAACAACCATCCTTTGATCAGTGTCAGTAGAGAAGCCACTTAGACAGCTACGGAAAACTACCGATAGTTCTTATGTTGTAACCTCTTTTTTTTTTTTTTTTTCATTTTTGTTTTTTGCACCAAGGGGGGGATGATAGGGACTGCACATAAGGTATTATGGCTTTTGGTCACTAAAAGTTATTATATCTTCATTTTAGAAGTAAAATTATCCAAGAATCCAAATATCTATGATTTAAGGTTCAGCCTTCAGTACTATTAAATTCTCAAAATGAGCCAGTCACTTTCAAGGTAGAAGTTATGTCTTCTACCAACTTCATTTCTTTAAAGTCAAAGCTAAAGCCAAAAACTCAAACCCACAGCTAAAACCAGAAAGGCAAGCTGAAACTCACAGCCACCCCAAACAGGCCTTGACATTTATGTTTGTGATTATTTGACAAAAGTAGTACAGTGATAAGTTACTTGCCAAAGGATTTACAATCTAGGAAGCACATACAATGTGGACATGCTAAGTTAATCTACAGTCCCTACATCAATGTTTCTATGGATCTTCTGAAACAACACACTAGTTAGCAATATCTTGGACAAGAAAACATAATTAATTCCCAGACTTACATGGGACTGTATCCTTAAAGAGAATTTTATTTGCTGCCAGAATTAATACTCCAAGCAGAGAAAAGAATTACAATCTAGGAATGCAAACAGTGTGGATATGCTATCAGTCCCTAAATGAACGTATCTATGGTTCTTTTTCAGACAACCTACAATAATGGATATCCTGGACATTGAAATAGGATCATCTCCTCGACTTGCATTGCAGATTTACTCTGCATCTTGAACAAGGATTTGAGTTGCTGGCGATATTGATACTACAAGCAGGCAACAAGAGAAGGCACAAATCAAAATGCATGAAACCAAAAGGCTATACTTTGATTCACTGTTGAGTGCATTAGCAACTAGAAATGAATATGCCTTGAAGCAACTAAGCGACAGCAATAGCAATTGCCAGTCATGAGCTTAAATGGATCTAATGGATACTCTGCATTCTATTTTACAGTGAATTATACTGTATGACATCCTCTAGCACATATACTACAAAATCTTCTCAGTGCATAATGATGAGAAACAAGTGACAATTCTCCTGCATATAAGTTCACAAGTTACTCTTGCATACATCACAGTGCATACTATCAAAGACAACCGTTCAACTTGTTAGCTGACATCCTTGAATGCCTGATTAGCTATCTATAATCAAGACTGATATCTCAACCATACTTAGTTCATTCGGGCGACCCAGCTTCTTACATCATAAAAGTGCACATGCAGAATCCTAAGCACCACACACTGAGCAAGATTTTACACCATAAGTTGCCCCACTGGTACTGAAACTAATTCCTTTACTGGACTTGGATAACAACAAAACATCCGAAGAAACACCAAATAACATCAGTCGACAGCAATCTTACCACTTTCGTCCTAGTTGCCCCATCCATGAAGGATGCACCAGCAAGCATTTCTCTAATATTGATCCCCTGAAGTTGGAGTGCTAATGAATATGCTCTTCGAGTCAAATCAGAATATAACCACAATGAGATTAGAAGTTAAGCTTACGAACTTGAAGGGCTGCTGGAAGTAGACCAACTGTAGACATTTCAGATGTTATGCCACCCACCTAGTCAAACATTGGAAATCTAGCCAACCAGCCCTCAATCCGCGCAGTATTGTCCAACAACGCATTCTCTTATGTTATGGCAACACCCTACATTCATGATGGGAAAAACAGTGATCAATGCAATATCTGCAAAATTGAAGGTGCTAAAATTACACTCAAGCAAACAACCGAAAAGATTAATTTTGGCATAACTTCATCCAAGTGCACCATCAGAGTGACATATAGATGAAAACATCCAGTTACCCAAGATTTTGTTAAACATCACAAGCAATAACTTTTCCATACAAGACTAACAAACTGACTTAGCCTCATTAGCAATAATGACTTTAAAAAGCCACTAAACAGGATACTCCTAATTATAAAATACATGCACCAAAATGGAATTCAACTTGAGACATCTAGAAGCTTGCCCTAAACAAAATGCTCAACCAGAAAAGAAATCAACAAGGTGTTGGATTTATTTATCCATTAGTCGGATTTAGTTGATGTGCAACAACAATAGAAAGGCCATGGAACCTACTCTGTGAAAACCACATGAGCACCTTAGCCTTTGATAGTAAATCTCTCGTCAGTGCCTATAATTACAAAGAACTGTCAAGTACACTTCAATTAAATACAAAGAATTCGAGATCTAACCACGACATCAAATGATCAATAAAAGAATTGCTTACCAACCAAAAGTGTAGAGATTGGAAATGAACAGAGAATTTGAAATGTTGAAAGAAGCCAAGCATCTGCATTAACGTGACAATGATTAGCATACAAACACCCTAGTAATCATACTATAGAACTTATAATCATCATGACTGGGAAAATTATTTCACAAAGCCACGGGCATAGTTCTAGACTCTCAGAATTTGGGAATAAAGAGACACCTGCTTCTCAACTTAAAACATACCATTTAATGCTTAAACCAGCTATCCTACAGATGTCCATGTTTCAACTAATTAACAAAGATTATGTTAAAACTAAAAACAATAAACGATAAATCACAATTCCCAACGCTAGCAGTGGAGGGAAAAAAACTGCCACACAGAAGACAAACAACAATGAACTAAAGAGGTTGTCAAGGATAAACTGCCACACAATGCAATATATTTCTAGTTAAATTCCCAGCCATGACTAAAGTGAGTGGAAGAGTAATCCGGTCTCGCAACATCAAATATATAAGAGCGACACTTATTACCTTCTCTGAAACCACTCTTGAACCTCCAAGGTTGAGTTTTTCTTCAACAACTCTGCTGGTTGTTGTCCAAGAGACGAACAAATTTTACTCATTAAGAGTTCAAACTGTCATTTTATGTCTAGCACACAAATGAAAGAAAGTTTGCACTAACTTTCTCTGATTACGTTCTTTGGATATTTAAGAATATATTATAATGATGTCCAAAAACAAGTAGACAGAGAAGCATCAAAATGCTGCTACAAGATACAAAGATGCCTTTGAGCAGCTTGGTTGTTTTTTTTTTTTTGGGTAAAGTGAGTAGCTTGGTTGTTCATCCCAACATTGGAACAAAAAATAATAGATAACTACTAATAGAGATTGTGTAGTCTAAGTTAGTCAAAAAATTGTTTGATAAAGGTCATAGAAGGTCAATCCTACATAAAAGTGAGAGTATCATAAACTTCATGATTTTAATTAATGAAATCATTTTATAAAATTAAACAAGCATCATACCTTATGAGAGATGCCTCCAATGGATGAAGACATTTTTCTCTTTCGCTTTTCACTGTTGCTCTTTAATCGAGTATTTAGTATACCTTTTGGTCTTCTCCGAAGGAGATCAAACATTCGAATTTCATTATTTTCTACATCTTTAGATTCATCGTTTCTTGCCAAGAAATTAATATGATAATTACCCATAAAAAATTGCATTTTGTTTGTGATATGGAAGTGAAGACACAACAAGGTTGTAGTCGCAAGTTCCTCCGTAACATTATGATTTGCACTAATATTTATAATACTGAAAAATAATTGCATCAACCTTTTCAAGCGCAATGTTTTAGACTTTACCGTAGCATAAGAGCTTTGTCCAACATCACAATAAACCCATTGTTTTGCTGCTTTTGTCCACCTCTTCAAAATGTATTGCGAAGGAATACTTCTAACATTTACAGCGTTTGCCAAAATGCATAAAGTATGCCTACACAACCATCCTCGCATTTCAAATAACTTGCAGTTATATGTAATGGTTAAATCACTCGGACTAAAATGAACAATATGCCTCCTTTCATTATTTTCAGTTGCCATAATATAAGTGTGCAATGGCCCATCAGTTTCCGATCTACAAATAAACACAGACAAAACATGCAAGAACTCATTATGAAAGTTCCTATAAATGACATGTGTGTATATATCTGCAGCATGTTTCAAAATTCCGCTATTTCCAATTGCAATCTGCGGCTTCCCTCGAGCACACTCAAAATCATCAACAACTTTAGAGTTGTGCATTTTTTTTTTGTTGCTTGTTTCTCATAATGACCGACAAATTCAAACAAAGTCATAGTCTTACATGCCACATCTTGGAAGATATTATTTGTGCTCTCACTTCTTTGTGTAGATATGATTCCTACAGAAAAAGTATCTCGGCAAAACCCAGGACACCATTTATGACGCAACTGGTACATGTTCAACTACTTGTGGTCCCCTAAGCTCCATTCTTGACACATATCTTTTCAAATATTATCTATTTCCAATTCAGATTCACAATGATATAAAAGCTTATGCCAATATTTATCACGAAAACCCGACTTTCCAAGAAGATACCCAATATGATGTGTAGCATTTTTCCCAATATGCCATACACATAAACGGTGATTAGTATTTGGAAGAACAATCTTAATAGCATTCGTCATGGCATGATCTTGATCAGTGAAAATAGTCTTGGGTGCTTTGTTACCCATTGCCTCTAAAAAATATTGAAATGCTCAAACGAAAAAAACAATTGTTTCATCCAATAAAAATGCACAACTAAAGAAGACATTCTTCCAATGATGATTCAAGCCAACGAAAGAAGCACATATCATATTGTATTTATTTGTACGATAAGTTGTATCAAATACCATTACATCTCTAAAACTTTCATAGTCTAGCTTCGATACACCATCAGACCAGAAAAAGTTGGTTAATTTTTGTTCTTCATCCAGCTGAAATGTATAAGAAAAATTGTTTCCATTTGATTGTAAGCAATTAAAATGATTAATGAGAGTTTGACAATCACCCGTGCTAATCAAGTTCCTTCTTTTCGATTGTAAGAAATTTTGACAATCACGTAAAGTAAAGCCAATATTCTCATGTCCCCTCACTTCACCACTAAGGTAGGAGTACGCTTTTGTAGGCCTTATACCAGCTCCAACCATAGAAGTCAAAATACTTTTGTTAGTATTTGTCATGTGCCGGTTTGATCGTATGAGGTGTTTCTGTTTATCATCGATGAAAGGGTGATTATGAACATCCTTAAATTTGTCCACTATCCATACTCCATTTTCGATTTTGAATTTTATACAAGCTTCACATCCAGTTCTCTTCACAGTCCTATAAACATCTTTTTGTTCATGAGGTGGGATCGGTGGAGAGTGTCATTCACAATTACAAAGAAATGTGCATGTTCGTAATATTCTTTTACTATTGTTAGCATTTTGTCATTTTCTCACTTCAAATCCATTGGAAATTGCATATACATTGTATGTCTTATATGCTTTATCCTCATTAGCAAATGTCATGCCAATTCTAATTGAAATTCTTTATCAACATCATGCACAATGATATTATCCTCTGCGGCCTCTACAAAATTTTCAAAGAAAAAATCCAATCATTTAAAGAAGGCAGATAAAAGGAAAACTAACTTTAATTCTAAAAGAATGAGTCATACCCATTTATCCTTAGAACAAGTTAAGCTAGTGGTAGAGTATTCACAATAAGCTGCCAAAAAAATTGTACAAATGTAAGTTAGTGACTTTAAAAGATTGTGAACTGTGCATCTTTCAATCATAGTAGAAAATGCCATACCCACTTATATATGGGGTACTCCTGGTTTTGTTTTGACTCTTGATTTTGCAGCTAGCATGAACTTTACTTCCTCCAACTACAAGCTCAACATAACACAATGAACAACCTTGCCATTACATAATTAATTCAGCAGAAGAGCTTCCAAAGATACAATGCGCTACTGCGACAAAAATGAGCTGGTCATGTAATTGTTCTTTTGGATTGAATACTTTGTGAAAGAAATTTGGGTGTCTTGCACACAAGTCATTATGAAAATTATTATCCAAGAGAGCAAGTTTACCTTTTAAAATTTCTCCCAAAATCTGCATCATATCGAACAGCACTGTTCAAAGAAACAGTTAGTGCTCAAAGTTGAAGTTATTAGGAAGAAGTACATAAATAGAATTGACTTTTAACCAAATGAACAATCGACATACGCTTCTCTTATTATAAAGTTTCCAGCCCTAACAGCATAAGAGAAGGCAACTCAAATAAAATACCTCGTTGGCTATTTCACTTGGATGTGCTACATATGCTTCTCTATAAGAAATAACTTTTCTGACACGCTTTCTTAAATCAAGAGCTGCTTCCTCCTCACGTTGATATTTCTCCCATCTACAAAACACAAGTGATCATAAAAAGCATTAAAAGCAAGAATCTTGAAAGATGGAGGCCCATATTTTCTCCTTACTTATAGTTACAGAATAATCATTCTGATAAAGGATTTATTCCTCCTACCAAAGAAAAGGAGAAAGGATCTATTCCTTTTTTTTTTTCCCCAAATGATAAGTATTGATAATCTAGCTTTCAAAAACTAGGGGTTATTTCTTCAAAGCAACCACAAGGGTAACGGCTATCATCACAGCAATCACCACCCCATTTCAAGCTATTCCCATCACCATGACAAAGTATAGTGACATCACAGATTTAATGCAGTTGCGGAGAGCAAAGATTAGGTTATAATTGACATGAGCCTTCTGTTACTGTTGTAGTAACATTTACGAACATACAAACTATTGTAGGTTTTGGAACTAGGTACACCAGTTGTATTTCTGGACACCGGTTCGTGTAAAAAGCTCTCTATTGTTATTGTGAATCAATTTGCTTCTCTTTTTTGGCATCATCTTAAATATATTGCCCTTTAATGGTTAGATCTGCTACTTACTTTTGAAGAAAAAGATCACAAGACTTTAAAGAATCCAATAGAAGCTTGCATCATTGGGAAGGTACGATTTTCGCAGTGATAATTTTATTTTGGTCAGTACAGTAATGTTATTCTCTTGGTCAGCCGTTAAGGTCAAGAACAAAAAGAAATAAAAATTAATTGAATTTTTTTTATCCCTAATACCTTTTCTTTGTACGACTCATAAAGTTATACAAGTTTGGAGCTTCCACCAAACCATCTCCTGGATTTGGTCATTGCAGATAATAGGGGAACTTGTAGAAAGTGGAATCGAGGAGGAAGACATTGGCATCATTACTCCCTATAACTCACAAGCAGATCTCATCAGAGATGCTGTTTGCAAAACCTCTGTGGAGATTCATACCATTGATAAATATTAGGTTAGGCTTGATATAATAAACATGAAAATTCTTTTTTATTAATGTTACAGAGAACTGAACCTGTAAGGCTTCAATAGTTGAGATAAATTCAGATATACTGGAAAGATAAGTTCTAAGCTCAAAAAGAGAAGGCTTGGGGTTCCATTAGAGTAACAAAAAGGAAAATTTTTAATGCACTTGCCGGTTCACTGACTTTTATTTGCATTGTCAGATGAATGGCCTACTAATTAAAAAAAATCTGAGCGGCCTGGTATTGGTGGTAATTCTTAACTTGCAAGTAAATTACCAACAAATATTTCAATTTAACAAACTGCACTATGGTCAAGTTGATAAATAGGTTATTATTGACATGAAAGAAATTCTACTGGCAGCTGTCTGTTTTACCAAGTAAACTAGTCATTTACATTAGAATTCAATAACATGAAGTTATGTACCAAAGGGTACTTGAATTATCAATTGATAAACTTGAGGTTACATGCACAACCGACTACAAAAGCTTAAGCTGTTAGAGTGCGGTGGTTATTTTTGCTCATGTAAAGGTGATTTGATGACAAAGGCCTTAGGCATGCAAACCCTATGCTTGCAGGCATAAGAATAGGCAACCCATAACAGGTTGCAGACGACAGTTAGCAATCGAACTCAAGAACTCTAACTCTGCCATCAACTTGAAGCTAAATGTGCAATCGTTTACTTCAATAGTTAGGGTGTGGCACAAAGTAAATTTGTATCTTAACAGATATAAAACCTTACCAATTTAAATAGCAGTAAATATTTGACGAAGTTACCGGCATGCTTTCAATTTCTTCATGTCCAACAAATTATGAATGTTTGGCAAGTAACACAGTCAAATTTACAAAATAGGATAACGAGAAAACTTCCTACATCAAATAGGGTAACAATTTTATATATGTTCTTGAACCTTGACCACTGCTGCAAGGGCATTCGTTAACAATATTCATTTTGTTATGCAAGTCTAGCATGTGAAATGTGTGTTCTTCTCACCTCAATGCTTATCTTTTTTTCTTTTTTGTATTTTTCTTGGGAAGCGTATAATTTTCACACTGAGCATTATGTTACTGTTGTCAGGGACGAGATAAAGATTGCATAGTGGTTTCCTTTGTGAGGTCTAACAAAGAGGGGAATCATTGCAATTCCTCACTACTTGGTGATTGGCATAGGATCAATGTCGCTGTTACTCATGCCAAGGTAAGCAAACCTTGCCATTGTACTTCAAAAACTTTGGGTCCTAAATCTGG
The DNA here is from genome assembly GCA_004368105.4 of Eucalyptus melliodora. Classification (NCBI taxonomy): domain Eukaryota; kingdom Viridiplantae; phylum Streptophyta; class Magnoliopsida; order Myrtales; family Myrtaceae; genus Eucalyptus; species Eucalyptus melliodora. Next base: position 499,530 of record CM023402.3, on the reverse strand, counting down.
TCCTTCCAAAACATGGGTAGGATTATAGAACGATGGTTTTTTTATCATCCAGCTTTGACTCTAATGATACTTAAATCCTATTTAGCTGATTTTCTAGGAAGATATGTTTACTTCCTGCAGTATGGGAATGACAACCCTTTTCCCTTCATTCTCCTACTAGTAGGAATTTATTTAAATTGAATACATTAGAATACATGATGTGAGCGCAGGACATATGTGAAAAGTATTCAAAGTGCAAAAGGTCGCAAGAGCATTATAGTTTTCACATCAACAACGATCTTGGCACTAAAGAATGATCACTTTATCACCAATTGTAACAAGTGCAGACCATGGACAATTATCTATCATGCGCACTTCCTCACAGCAACAAATTAAAACTTTCATACCAAGTCACAATGACAAATACTCCGGTGGGAATGGCGGGACGCGACTTGCTTCAGGAGTCAAAAGGGCTAATGAAGAACTCTCCCCCTCAGCCTCCTGATAAGCTATCCGACTCTGCCTCGACCTAGAAGCCAAAGCAACTACTATCACCAAGCCTCCATGCCTCCTAAAACAAAGGCGATAGAAAAGAAAAGAAAGGCAAAGGAGAAAGAGAGGTCTCACGGTACCCATACGCCTCTCTCTCCTCCACCACAATATCCCTCGCGGTTGTCACAGCGTCGCCGAAACCCGAAAACTTAGCACCGCCACCAATATAGCCTTGCAAACCTCTTTTGCTTCAAAATCCTTGGCTACGTACTCAAGCTTGAAATCGAAATCGAGACCGAATAAGGAGTAGAAGACAAAGAAGGTTAAGAGGCCAGTCGGCAGCTGGCGATTTTTGGAGCCGCAGCTGGAAAGTCGATGACGGTGATGAGGACAGAGGCGAGGAGGAAAGCGCTTAGGGTGAGTGAGAGGGCTCGAGACAAAGAGAAGGGGGCGCTTGGGGTGAGTGAAAGGGCTCGGGACAAAGAGGAGAGGAGTGCTTGAGGAAGAGAGAGGCAGAAGTGGGAAGAAAAAGGGCACGCTTTGTTGAAAAAAACGGAGAGAAAACGCAACAGGCCTCTCCTTCTTCGCCGTGCCGTCGACCCTTCCCAAGTCTGCCGAGATCTCCCTCACAACTGAGCAAGCCAGTGTCAGGGACAGCGCTTGGTCAGCGGCGGGGAGCCTGGTGCCGCTCGGGAACGAGACCAAGATCCCAAAGGCAGATGACCAGCAAGCCTTTTAGGCAGGCGGAGGCGGAGCCGAAGCCGGAGAGAGGTGGAATGTGCGAGAAGGAAACCGAGGAAGGCTCTATTCGTTCAAGTGAGGAGAGAGAGAAATTTTGAGCGGGAGGAATACGCTCACCGTCCTTTCTTCTGTGATGAAACTGAGCCAAGCCGAGTCGACAAAAAACCAACACCTTCCCTTTTCAGTGGGTCCCGCTTGGGGACAGGTGTCAGTATTTCATTGGTATGTGCGCACCACGTCAGCAGATGATGTGGCGCGCACATACCACTGAATATTTTCTCATAAAGTGGGGCTAAGAAAAGAAAGAGTGCCATGACTTTCTTACAATTACTTGAGTGCCACAATTTTTTTTTTGTTTAGTAAATTGTCACATTGGAGTAAAATCAATCATTTAAGTGTCATTTCTAGCAAATCATCCTACGTGATTTTTTTTTTTTAAATTTCAACTAATTAATTTTTTAAAATTTTGAATTATCTTTTCCTTTCTTTTCCATGCCACATGAGTGTCACTGACTACCCTCGCTAGCTGCAAAGGCCTTGCCCTTGGCTGATGTGGTCATGAAGGCCCTAGGCAAGGCCATCCCTGACTGTGGCCGAGGTAGCCCTGGCCCATGGTCGATGAGGGCCTTTGCGGCTGGCAGGGCGGGCCTTGTTCAAGGCCATTGTGGCCTCACTGGCCACGGGCGAGGGTGCGAATGCCTTTGCCAAATCTAGGCGAGGTCGCCTCGCTCGGGATTGGCCAAGCTGTGATGGCCTTGCCTAGGATCTTTGTAGCCCTATTGGTCATGGGTGAGGTTGCCCTCACTAGTCCGGACAAGGCCTTTATGGTTAGCAAGGGTCATTGCTGATTTTTGTTGGTATAGAGAAAGAGAAAAAGAAAAATTTAAAAAGAAAAAAAAATTGTTCATGTCAACCCAGCGATGCCACATAAGACGACTGGCATCCACGTCGGATTTTTCGACAAGGCAAATAGTTGATGACACTAAAGTGATCGATTTTTCAAATTTGTAATACTCAAGTGAGCGAAAAAAAGTTATTATACTTAGGTGAACGCGATACGAAAGTTATGGCATCCATAGTGTATCTATTCTCGGTAAAGTGGGATGACTTCAAATCTAAAAGTTGGAGTTTTATTTCATTAGTGTTTATGTCATGTTACCATTATTGGCAAAGAAATAATGTGCTTGGTACAGTGTTTACTTTTGACGATACTCTTTAACGAGACCAACTTTATCATGGTTTGTAGACATTCATTTGTATGGTATTGCTAATTTGATTAATTATAGGTGTTGCGAAAAGTTTTCAAGTTCCTATTTAGTCATTTGTTATTCTGAAGCGTCGAGCAAATTAATTTTGCGGTTGTTTAGAAGATATCACAAAATTTACGACTAACTTTATGATTTTTTTACTTTTTTTTTCTTTGGAAAATTTTTTACTTATTATTTAGGCAAACGTGTTTTTAACGTGAGATATTTACATACTAAGATATCTCTTTTTCTTTTTAAAAAAGGGAAAAATCCTTTTAAAAAAGATGAACTTAGTTTTAATAGGGTCAGGTATGAGTGGATTAAATTTTGATCCATTCAAAACGACTCATAATGATCTAAGCTCGGATCTGCCCGATTGTCATGTCTCTGTGTGATACCGTTGCATATACTGAAAAGGGGAAAAGTGCCAAAGAAGTCCTAAACCTTTTGTCTTTGTGCCGATTTAGTCATAAACCTTTTTTTTGCTGCCGATTTAATCCTAAACCTATTTACGTTGTGCCGATTCAGTCCTTTTTAGCCAATTTTGGTTGGATTTTGTTGACTGGATGCCGGCCAGTTGACGTGGCCTGATTGGTGCTGACGTGGACAACTTTTAATAATATTTTAATATTTTTGAATTTTTCTTTTTTTCTTTCTCTAGCCAGTCGCCGGACCTTGGCGACCGGCTAGAGGCGACAGCCGGTGAGGTTAAGGCCCTCGAGGCCTAGGCGGTGAGGGCGAGCCCTGCCAGCTTGGCGCGAGGACAGCTTGAGGCTGCCTCCTTGCATCGAGCTAGTGAGGCTTGCCCTTGCTGGCCATGGGCGAGGCTCGAGCCTCGCTAGATTCAGCGAGGGTGAGCCTCATCGCCTAAGCCTCAAGGCCGCCCTCGTAGCCATTGGCAAGGTGGCCGGCGAGGTTGACCTCGACCTTGTCGGCCATCGCCTCTGGCTGGTCGCCGAGGTTCGGCGACCCGCTGGAGGAAGAAGAGGAGAAGAAAAAATATAAAGAAAAAAAGAAAAAAAGAAAAAAAATATTAAAAAATATTAAATAATTATTAAAAGTTATCCATGTCAACACTAATCAGGCCACGTCAGCCGACTAGCGTCCAGTTAGCAAAATCCGACCAAACTTGGTTGGAAAGGACTGAATTGACATAATGTAAAAATGTTTGTGACTAAATCGGCACCAAAAAAAGGTTTAGAACTAAATTGACACAAAGACAAAATGTTTAGGACTTTTTTGGCACTTTTCCCTAATGAAAAGAGTTCTAGTTGCAAGTCATCAAAGAAAAGTAGCACATGCAAGTACGACAATCCTAACTTAAGATTTAGAGTTTGATCAAAATCAATTAAGTGAAATCGTAAAATTAGATAAAAGAAAAATGTGCCAAGTACACTTTTCGGGAAATTATGTTCCTGAAAAATGTTTTCTTCTTTTCAGCTTAAGGTTAAGAATGCATATTTTCTTGGGGAAAGTACCAAAAAGGCTAAACATATTGCATTGATACAAATTTAATCATAAGCCTTTTAACATTTTGCAATTAAGTTTATTAGACCAATTTTGATTAGAAATCGCTGACATAAACGTTAGCCGCTTGACGTGGTGCGATCGGAGCGACGTGGATAAATTTTATTATTTTATAATTATTATTTTATAATTATTATTTTTCTTTTCTTTTTTCAATTGTGGTTGGCAAGGCGAGGGCAAGCCCTCATCGGCCACTATTGAGGGTTGCGGCCCTCATCTAGGCCATTGCCAATTGCGATTGAGGGCCGCCAAGCCCTCACTTAGGCCATAAGGGTCAAGGCCTTACCAGATCCAACGAGGGCGACTGTCACCTAGGTGAGGGCTCGACCCTTGCAGCTTGGGTGAGCATCATGACCTTTGCCAATGGCTAGCCACGATGAAAAAAGAAAAAAAGAAAGAAAGAAAGAAAGAAAAAAAATAATTAAAAATCAGAAAAATATAAAAAAAAAATTGTAAGATTGTTCATGGCATCGCTAATTATGTCACGTAGAACAACCGATTTCCAGCTACTGGATAGACTCAATTGGTAGAATATGAAAAGATTTACGATTATATTAGTCTAATTGAAAACTTTAGAACTGAATTGGTACTGATGGCAATAAATTGAGGACTTTTTTGGTAATTTTTATATATTTTGTTTGAACGTAAATCATTTTCCATCGACCAATTATTTTTAGCAAACCAAATGCATAAAAGTTTAGAAAATTAATTTGTGGAAAATTCTTTCACTCGAAGTGATTGCTCTCTTCTTTAACCCTATTCATCTTCTGGTACCTTCATCTCTATTTACCTTCTTTGAGATGCGCTTTCCTCTTTTCTTAAGCCTCAACTAATTAACTGATTTTAACCAATGCAGACAGAATTCAAAGCGGAGCTTATCGGAGGGAAGTCTCGCACTGCACTCAACCGTGACGAGTTGCCAGAGGGTTCGAAGAACCCAATATGCTAGTCAAGAAGAAGGGGATCCAACCTGTAGGACTGCCGAACCGGGCTATAAATCACTCAATCATCTAATCCGTCGTCGATACGTTGCTCTTGCGCTTTACCAAAAAAAAAAAAAAAAATATACCCCCCCCCCCCCCCCGCGGCCTTGGAGAGGGCAGCCGACCCTCACAGGGCCACCAACGAGGCTTTGGCCAAAACCCCATTGTCGTATCAAGTCTTATAAGTGGGAGAAGTTATACGTTGCGTGGTCTATAAATTATGTGTTATACTTTATTAGTACGTCTATGATGGGTAGCAAATTAAGACGCATCATTTCGTCTTAATATGTTATAATGGAGAGCCACCTTTTGAAAGGGTATGAAGGAAATCATATAAATAACTTTCGAGGATAACTGTTGGGTTGGTTAGTAGAAAGAATGTCAAAAAAGAAATTGTTCTCTCTTCTTCTCCTCTTTCCATCAAAGAACAAAAGACATTCCATTACTGCTTTGAGAAGACAATTGGCATTAACATTGTGGAAATTTGATGTTTTCCTCATAATTGCATACGGACTGTTGTGAAGTCATATTGCCCATCGTTCGCTCATGATTCAACGTTCGTTCCAGGGTAAATTGTTCATTGCACATCAAAGAGGTTAGTCATTTTTTCCGCCAACTTTTTTCCTACATTAGTGTTAGAGCCTGTGTTATGATTTCTCTCTTGTTTTCCCATCGAATTTTCTGATTTGTTGTTTGATATGAAGATCAAGATGATGAACTTCACATTGTCTGGATGTGCACTGCTCGGAAATAGCAATATGAATCATTGAAAATGAACCGAAGCAAAGAACAGGTTTAGAGGTCGTGTACACCCGTATGATTTTGGCCATTCTCGAAATATTTTTTCAACAAAAATCAATTTTTGAATATATAGGGTGAAAATACTTGTCAAGACAAGTTGAACGGCGGGTTGAGCGTTGCCGGAAGATGCCGGACGCGCCCATACATGTGGCCAAGCCGCAGCGCGTGAAGGCCATGCATGCGTCGGTGAACCGATGTGTGCTGACGTCAGCTAACAATCGGTAACCACAGATGATGTCACCCAACTAGTGGCAATTGGCCGGTTGGTGACCAACTCGTCCGGAGACCCAACCCAACCAGAGACTCGACCCGATTGACCGGTCTAGTGGTTGGACCAATTGGATCGGTTGCCGGTTGGACAAGAGCCTTAATGGCTTGTTGGCACGTGCGCCACGTGTGTTGGACACTCAGGCGGCGAGGTGAGGTGTGTGGGCACGTAGGTGGTCCGATTGGCACATGGTCAGTGGCATTTGGTTCATATGGATTTGCTCTATATGGGGGTATAGTTATTTTACATGTTGAGGGCTTTTAAAGGCATAAAAATGTGTACGGAACCCTAAGCACGCGCATTTTTGGGGTATAAGTGCATTGTTTATTCCTTTCAACCTATATTTTCTTATGGTTTTAGATATACAGAAGCTAGCCTACATGAAAATGACCGCATATATGCTATGTAGAGCTTGGTTCTATAATATCATGTGTATAGTTCAATATGCTCGCATTTCCCTGGTTCCAAACAAACTCGAACAATGATTGGAAATCCTTGATTTTTTCATTACGTGTTGAATTACAATTTCGATTATAGTTGCTACATGATTGTTTTTGGTTGGTTCACATCATGCTATGCTTTTTGTATTAATAGAAAAAATATAAAAATTACATGAGATCATGTAATAATGTTTCTAATGGGAGTTTGTGGGTTGGTAGAATTCGAAGGAATTCTTACCTATAACTTAAAAAATTTACGCAAATTAAGCTAGTTAATGATAGTGGAACAATCGTACATAGAAACTAATTGGGAACATAGTGAACTTTCATTTATATGTCTTTTGTTGAATTATCATTAATTTAGTTTGTTTTGTTCACAAATTAAATATGTGGGTTACTCTGAAAATGTGTCAGTATTGATTTTGCGTTTATTATATCAATGTGTTGTGGCAATTGATTATGGTTTTGGCATCTAAGACCATTGTGGTTGACCTCAATAAGTGTGAGAAGCTGAATAATGACAATTATGATATTTGGCATCGAAAGGTTTAATACATCCTTGAAGAGCAAAATGTTTTAGAAACCCTTAACCACACCATGGTTGAGTCTAAGCATGGAACTTTAACTCAGTATAGGAGAGATCTAAAAGCTTATCAAGCTTGGAAAAAGAAAAATAGTATTGCTCTTATTACGTTACTGAGTTGTATGCAAGATAATTTCATATGTGAGTTTGAAAATTATGATAAAGCTCAAATAATGTGGGTTGCCTTGAAAGATAAGTTTGGAGGTATGTCTGCCACTAAGTTGAGGAGACTCACCATCAAGTTTGACACATACTGAAAACGTCCAAATGTAATGATGAGATAGCATTTTCGGAATATGTCAAACATGATTCATGAGTTGAAGTTGGCAGGTCACTCATATACTCACGAACAGCATGTTCAAACTGTTATAAGATCTCTTCCTGATAGTTGGAGCATATGAAGATCTACATGACACACAATGAGAATATTATTATTTTTGACGATATAATGCGTCATTTAGAATTAGAGGATGAGCGTCTAAAGGTTGCAAGATCCTCTACCCATACTTATATTGCTAAATTGAGTTCACGCAAAATTTTGGGTTTTAAGTGCAAAAGGAACCATCAATTCAACAACAAAGAGAATGAGACTAATCAAGCACCTAAGATGACTAAGACCTTTCGATGTAAGAAGCATGGTAGGAAGAAGGATAAGACCAAGATGAAGTGTTACAATTGTGGCAAGATGAGTTACTTTACTTGTGAATGCGCTGAGTTGAAAGATGTATTATATTATTCCATTACTTTAAGTAATGCTTTTGTTTCTAGTATTGTAATATTTGTTGAATTTCATCCAATATAGACTGTAGACTCAGGTGCAACTAACCATGTAGCTAGAAACTGAGGAGCATGTGGAGTATCGTTGGATATAACTTGGAAGAAAATAGATATATGTTGGGAATAATAACTCAAGAGTTGAAGTGAAGGGTATTGGCACATGTAAATTAATTTTACATGGTGGTCGAAGTTTATTCTTACATGATGTCTTCTGTACACTAGATATTCAACGGAACTTGGTCTTCGTAATTGTTCTCTTGAGCTTAGGTTATGTATTGAATTTTCATGATGATTGTGTTGACATTTTGTTGAGATTGGTTGATTATGGTTTTGGTCATGTATTGAATGGTTTTATGATGTTTGACATTGACTATGATGTGTACAATGTTAATATTGATGGTTGTTTTTCTTTAATTGCATCTTTTAATAATGTTGAGATTGATATAAGTACTTGGTATGCTAGACTAGGTCACGTTGGATTACAAAGAATGCAATGTTAGTTAAAGAAGGCTTTTTAGGATCACTCGTTAATGTTGATTTATCCATATATGAACATTGTTTAGTCGGAAAAGCCATTAGAAAACCATTCGGTAAAGGAACTTGAGTCGAACTTCCCTTACAACTCATACATTTTGACATTTGTGGTCCTTTGAATATGAGGGCGAGGTATGAAGTCTCATATTTAATCACTTCTATAGATAACTTCACGCGTTTTGGTTATGCCTTTCTAAGCTTCCATAAGTCAAAAGTATTAAACTACTTTAAACGATATATAACATTGGTAGAGAATCAGTTGAACAAAATAATATAGGCATTGAGAACTGATTGCGGACATGAATATTTATCTAAGCAATTCAAGGCTCTTTGTGATGAAAAAGGGAATTGTACGATAATCGACTATTCTTGGTATTCCACAACAAAATGGGGTTATTGAGAGAATGAAGAGAACCATATTAAAAATGGTTAAGTCTATGATGATGCAAGCAAATCTATCTATCTCGTATTGGGGAGAAGAGTTATTGACTATTGCCTATGTGCTTAATCGTATGCCCTTAAAGTCAGTCACTTCCATCCCTTATAAATTGTGGACTGGTAGAAAATCAGACTTAGGTAATCTATCTTCTCAGAGGTGTGCAGCCTATATTCATGATTATTCCCATAAATATGGCAAATTAGGCTCTAAAGAGAAGTAATGTATCTTTATAAGATATTCTAAATACTCTAAAGGGTACGTGTTCATAGGTGAACAAACTGATGAAAGTGTGATTGAAATGGAGTCACGAGATGTCACGCTTTTGGAGAACAATTTTCCTAGTAGAGGTGAGATTGATAAGGACTTCCAATTATATGAGATGAAAGATCTTGATAACACACCTACTAATGTTGTTAAGGGAAATGAAGATTTACTTTAACATAGAAGACCTTGTGGAAGTGTTGCATCCATTGGTACACTCAAGAAAAGTTCAGTTATGTAGAAGTAATCGTAAAAGTATTTCTCGTCGTCGTTTTGAGGTTGAAGGGGAAGCATTTATGATTGCTTCACAAAACAATGCCGAGCCTAAGACTATTCAAGATGCTTTCTCATCATTTGATAAAGAAGAATGAAAAAAAATTTTAGTAGATGAGATGGAGTCAATGAGGGAAAACCACGTCTGTGACTTGATTGATCTACTACCCAATCGCAAGGCTATTGAAATCAAATTGGTTTTTAAGATTAAGTGAATGATGGATGGATCAATTGAAAAGTATAAAGCTCGTCTTGTGGTGAAATATTATACTCAACAAGAAGGTATAAATTATAAGGAAACATTTTCATCAGTTTTAAGGTTTGTCTCAATACGCCTTATCCTAGCTATTGTTGTACATTTGGACCTAGAATTACATTAAATGGATGTAAAGATAGCATTTCTCAATGGATAACTAAATGAAGAAATCTATATGAAGCAGCCAATAGGTTTCATAACTAAAGATCAAGAGCGTAGAGTTTGCAAGCTTCATCGCTTAATATATGGCCTTAAGCAATCATTTAGACAGTAGTATCTTCGTTTTCATCAAGCCATAATGTCTTTCGGATTAACTATGATCGAATAAGATCACTGTGTATATGTCAAACAGTTCGAAGATAAATTTGTGATTTTATCACTTTATGTGGATGATATTCTGTTGGCTAGAAATGACAAGAGTTTGGTTATCACCATAAAAGAATAGTTGTCGTCTAATTTTAAAATGAATGACATGGAAGAAACTGCATACATATTATGAGTTAAGATCGAAAGGGATCTATCATATGGAAAGCAAGTCTCTTAATGTACATGTTGATCTCAGCTGGTGCTTTGGGCCAAGAAACATTCTTACCCGCTTGAAGTCCCAGCAGAAGCACCACCCACTTCTTCTATTGCCATGTTCCAAGATAACTTCACGACAAAACAAGTTCAGCAATTTCTGGGGATAATTAACTATCTCAGAGACTTTGTCCCCAATATTGCAAAGCTCCTGATCCCTTTGCAATTCATGCTGAAAAAGAACTCCCCACCTTGGGAAAAAACTCAAACCAAAGCAGTCGCTCAGCTTAAGGAGATTATGCAGAATCTCCCACCATTGCAAATACCATCAATAGGTAAAAGAATTCTTCAAACTGACGCCAGTGATGAATACTGGGCAGCTGTCCTATTCGAAGAAATTGATGGTAAGAGACTCCTTTGTGCTCACAAAAGTGGAAAGTTTTCTCAAGCTGAAATGCATTACCATTCCACTTTCAAAGAAATCCTAGCAGTAAAAAATGGAATCAAAAAGTTTGAATTTCATCTCATCGGCCATCACTTCCTGGTAGAATTAGACATGGCATCTTTTCCTCAGATGACCAAGTTTAAACAGAAGCAGATTCCAAACTCTCAACTGCTTCGATGGGCTGAATGGTTTTCAAAATACTCTTTTGAAACCAAGCATATTCCTGGAAAGAAGAATGTGCTTGCTGATTTTTTGTCAAGGCCCAAAGCACCAGCTGAGATCAACATGTACATTAAGAGACCTGCTTTCCATATGCTCAATCATGGTGTGAAGTACAAGATTGAGAAGATCAAAGACTTGCCAAGCTGGAAATTTCCTGAGGAGATTATTCAGCAAATTCAGAACGACAGTCTTACTGAGAACCTGGAGAACCTCATGTGGCAATCCCACACAGATCTATTCAGATTCAATTGAGGTTCGATTCTTTATCCTTTCGGGTTAAATTTGAATTATCCTTTCATTCACCCTCTTATCTGGAAGGAAGATGATTTCCCTGACCAGCTCAAAACGCTGTTATGGTACTTAACCAATAAGTACTTAATAGCTATTGAGATTCCCACCAGAAGATTCATTGCTAATCTCACCAGGATATTCTTGCTCGGAAGAAACATCGAAAAAGAATGTGATAGAAATCTTTTAGATTTTCTAAATTGGTTCTATCATCCTACATGTTGGAAACAAGACTTGGAAAGAGAACTGCGAACCATGACACCAAATCCTGAGGTTCACACTATTATGTTTTTCCGACGTCCATGGAATTTTTGCAGAAATAATGGTAGTATTTTGGATAGGCCACTTGAAATAGGAACCACATCATACAAACCCCACTTGAACAGCCGAGAAGCCCGGATTCACAAATCTTATCCAAGATCTATTAGATTTTGTGAAAACGAGTATCGAGAACTCCAGAGAATCCTATGCCAAGAAAACAAAACCATTCCTGAAGATATTTGGAATAATGTACCCACTACGTGGGATCATTATGACCTAGCACCAGAAGCTAAGGAAGCACTCAATCAGTACAGACAAGCTGCATCGTCCCAAGAGCATGAAATGACAAGCGAAGACGACATTGTCCAGTCTACTCAAGACCCCTATGCACGCTTTGGAGGTCCTCTGTCCCAGGATCCCTACGAACAGGGACCTTCGTCCTCATTCCAGAACATGGACACATCGTACTATGCACAGACATCAAATTGGCCCCAGCCAAGCATTCCTGTTCGTCCTACAAGTGAAGAAACAAACTGGGCAGAAGAAGAAGCATCCCATTGGGCCCATGTACAAGCATCCTCATCAAGAAGGCTAAATCAGATCCTCTCACCAGAAGATCTTGAAGCCCTTCAGCAGAAGTACGAAGCTCATCTCCTAGAAGACAGCTCAGATGACTCAGACTCAGTCTGTAGCTACAATGCCCGTGATGGACGAGACCGTTGAGTCCATACATTTTCACTGTAGCAGAGTCACTGTTCACTTTTACTGTAGCACTAGGCTAGGGAATGTACTGTTCACAGTACAGTTACTGTTCATAGTGTGCGAATAATTCCCTCCCAGAAATTTCCGTTGCCCCTGTTTGTACCTGGACCCATGAGCTTGGTCCTTGTTTGTTGCCTTGTGACCTCATTTTGCCTATATAAGGCCATGAGGGTGTATTGTGTTGGGCAAAGTCCCCTGAAGTAAAGTGTGTGCTTTGTGAAAAACTCTCCATGGCTTTCTAAATTTCTCCTCTTCTCTAGCCTGGTATGATCCTTCGAGAAATGCAGCTTGGATAGATTAGAAACGTTTCCATCCTGACATCTTTGGGTGTCTCTAGGCTCGGAACTAAAAGGCTGAGTGGTTTTCTGCTAAAAGGCTGTCCCTGAAAGGGCTCGAACTGGAGTTGTTCGCCCAATGTGGGATGCATACCTGCAGGAATTTACTCTCCTTCCCTGGTTCTAAGTCTAGGTCCATTCATTATTTATCACAAGAGTCTCATATAATGAAGATTCTTGAGCGTTTTAATATGTAGCATTGTAATTCCATTGATACCCCTGTCATGTAAGGTGAAAGCCTAAGTATTAAAATGTATCCTAAGTCTCCAAAAGAAAATAAAGAAATAAAAACTATTCTTTACGTTAGTGCGGTCGGAAGTTTGATGTATGCTATGATGTATACTCGACTTGACATATGTTATGCCATGGGGTTGGTGAGCCGATATCAATCAAATCTTTGTTAAGCACGCTGAAAATGAGTGATAAGGATCCTAAGATATTTAAAAAGCACCATGAACTATCAACTTTGTTATCAAGGCAATGATTTACGCTTATTAGGCTATTCAGATGTTGATTGGGGAAGGAGAGCTAGATGAGTGTAAATTGACTTTTGGATATGCGTTTTTGCTCAATGAATGTGCAATTTCTTGGAATAGTAAGAAACAGACATGCACAGCCTTATCTACAATGGAAGTAGATTTTATTGCATGCTCTGCCGTAGTGTAAGAAGCAGTATGGCTAAAATGTTTTTTGAAAAATTTAGCTATTGTCACTGAGGTTCCAAGACTAGTGATAGTTTATTATGATAGTTAAGTAGCCATTGCCTATATGAGACGTTATGTACATATAAATGTTGAAGAGCAAGTTTAGTACATAAATAACATGTCGCCTTGATTGGAGTCAAGATGAGATCTGTGATTTGTATATAATAAGATCGAACAAGATAGTCCCACAATCATGTATGCCTGAAAGATATCGAATGTGAGTACTTAATTAGGCGTTGTAGAAAGTGAGTTGATATAGCACTTGAGCTAAACTTGAATACGTGAGAAGTACGTGACTATGTTTAGGCTAAGATCCGTATAGTAGATGTATTTAATAAATGACACATGTTCTTATAGAAAGAGAAATCCACTGTAGCATGTAATTCATACTACACGTACATTGTATGACTAACAAGGGAAGATGAATGAAATTATCCCTATTTACTTATTGTGTGAACCCTTGAGGTAATTTATATTTTATCTCATTTTTGTGCCCTATATTACTTTTGACTATATTCTTGAAGTGAAAGATTAATGTTGTTACTTTAGCATGTTACCGGTAGTCATGAATAGATATGGCTTTATGGAATGTGTCTAGGAAAACAGTTGTTTTAAAATGGAGAGAGACATGAGTGCGAAGGAAGACTATTGTTGTGACAAGCTGAATTTTCAGATTTGTTTTCGATCAAATAAATCGGGCTTTTCGTTGACGTGTCTATAGTGTTATTTTCTGAGTTGGCCACTTGCGAAATAACTAGACTATCTAGGGAAGCAATTAAGGAATCTAAATGCAATGGATTTGAGAATTCGACTAGGAATCGACTGCTCGACCGTATCGATTTGCAATGGTCATTACAACATTGTCAAAATTGATCAGAGGTTAGAGATAGTTCGATTTGGCTGAGATATGTGATCGGAATGTGGGTGATTCCACTTGATTTAAAAATTCTCATTGATCAGCATTAAATTGATTTTCTAACGTTTTGGGTATCCTGTGTCTGTATTTGAAACCTTGAGATTTTCATGACAACTGTGAGTCGCTAATGTATCAAAGATGTACTTTGTGACTCGAGATAAATCGATCACAGGTTAATTGTACCAAAAATTCCTAAAAGTTACCTAGTAGACTAGGTCATGTTAAAAGCGCGCAGAATTGAAATTAATTGCTAATTTAAACCCGATTTTAGAAATTGAAAGTTCTGTGATATCACAATCTATTTTAGGAACGTCAACTCATCCTCCGAATAATTTTCGGAGATTTCGGGATTTTTACGGAAATTTGATTTGGATGTTTCGGAAAACGAATGAAAATTCGGATTGGCCAAATTGAGGAGATTTTCAACTTGCAAACCGAGCTACTTGGTGAAGGGGACTTGTAGAAATTATGTGGGCTTTTTCTACATCAAACATCAAATTGAAGAATTTGGGTAGAAATTAAGGCTTGATCGAGGAAATCCGGAGCTGGGAAGAGGGCAGAATTTTGGGCTTCAAAATTTAATTATTTGGGAAAATTATTTACAAGAAAGTATTAAGAGACATTGGGATAAGATTTCATGCTTTTGGGGGACCAAATTTTGATTAAAGGATAAGGATATCTGACTTTTGGTTCCTTATCTTCTTTGAGGCTTCCTTCGCACGCTCCCCCTCCTCCGTTTCCTTCGCATGCCGACCTCCTTCGCCACTTTTGCATTGCATTTCCTCCTTCATTTTTTGTTTCTCTCTTCCACTCACTCTTTCTCTCGGCCAAAGAAACCCACCGACAGCCCAACGGAAGCCGTTGCCACGAAGTCCACCAACGTGCGTCTCCTTCAGCCTCTTTGTTGGAAGATACGCAGAAGATAGGAAAGTCTAGCAAATCATGTCAAATTGTAAATTGATATGTAATATTGTCTATCTTAGGCCTAGAAAGATAGGGATAATTATTTTCCTTTATTATTTCTTCCTTTGTAGTTAAATACAATGTATTGTGCTCATATTACAATATAGAGAAATACACAGAAATTCCTACATCTCATCTCTCTCGATTTATCCTTTGCTTCACCTTTTGACATGGTATCAGAGCTTTGACTCTGACATTACTTCCGCACCATCTCTGTTGATTGCCTAGAGGAGCCATATCCTGCAAAAGGGTTTACCAAGAGGAATCAAATTCTTTTGAAAGTTTTTTTTTCAAATATGAACCCACCAGAAAACCAACCAGAGAACCTCACCTTCAATCTAGATGAACCACAGTCGACGACTCCTCAGACTTCCACTGGTGTGACCGAACAACAAACCGGTCAAATCCAAAATCCACATGCATTTTGGCAGAATGCTCCGGCTCAGTTTAATCTGGGTCAGCCATTTTCGGCGTATCCCTACCAATGGATGCCATATCCATGGATCCCAGGGATGAGTCCAGTCACATCATCGCCGGGAAGTATGCCGAGCGACGGAGGTCCACCAGCCAACATTGGGGCGGACGCGACCATCGGCCCGGAGCAGACAGGCACATCGAATTTTTCTGGAACAGGATCTCAGGGACAATCTGGTGCGGGACTTCAAGGACAACCCCAGGGAAAACCACCTGGGTTTCTTAATTTTCCGTTTGCGGCCGCCATGGGACGACCAGAGCCCGGCGACGCGCTTTATGTTTCCACTTCCGACGGACCGGAGTTGCGGCTCATCAGCCACCCTCTCAGGGGTCCAGAGAATTACTCAACCTGGGCGAGGGAATTTCGGCGAGCCCTAATCACCAAAGACAAAGAGGGTTTCGTCGACGGAACTGTTCCGATCCCGACCAACGAAAAAATGGGAAAACAGTGGAGAAAATGCCACCAATTAGTCAGAACATGGATCGGTAATTGCATTAACCCAGAAATCGCGGCTGGGTTACCACCAATAGAGGATTCAAAAATTATTTGGGACAGCATCCGAGAAATGTACGGCAAATTGGATCGGGCAAAAAAATTTTCGCTCCATCAAACGCTCAGCGAACTGAAGCAAGGAAACACATCGATAACGACGTGCTTCAACAGGCTTTCAGCACTCTGGAACGAGTTGGAAGCCGCTGAAGAGAAACTGGAAGGATCCGAATCGACCCTTCAACGGTACAAGGCTATCAAAGATAGGGAGAAAGCGACTCGGTTCTTACTGATTTTGAACGATTCGTATCTCACCTTTCGATCGCAGATGCTGGCGATGGAACCAGCGCCAACCCTCGGCCGAATCTTCCAGCTTGCGGTGCAAGAGGAGAATCAAAGGCTTGCCTCGTCGGACAACAAGATCTCCGAAACCCTAACGCTGGCGGCAAGAGTAGAAAAGGAGAAGGAGAAAACCCTAGATCGAAAAGGAGGAGAGAACAGAGAGCACTTAGGGTTCGCGGAGAACCGAGGGCCGCTAGGGTTCGTGGATCAAAAACCCTACAAATGGGGCAGCTCCGACGGCTCAAATCGGCTGTCGCGATCCGACGGCTCTAGAGGCACGCGAGCTTCGGATCATCTGGACGGTGGAGATTCATCCGCTTTAAGAGGATCCAACGGTCCTCAAAATTCGAAAGGATTTGGGCCAAATTTTCGAAATAAAGGCAAATTATTTTGCGATTTTTGCAAGCGGCCCCACCATACCATCGATACCTGCTGGAAATTACATGGCAGGCCTGGAGAAAAGGAAAAAAGAGGAAAAGAAATATCTGCAGCAGCCTATCAAATTTCAGGATCCATGAATTCTGCTAATCAGCCTATTACACATGGGGAATATCAGCAACTTATGCAGGCCTTGCAGAAATTGGATGTCCAGAAAAAGGGAAGCAGCTTTACAGGTATTTCATATTGCCTGGCAAGTACTATTTCTAGAAATACCTGGATTATAGACTCAGGAGCCAGTGACCATATAGCATGTGATAGAAGATTATTCTCTGTTATTAATGAAGAATTAGAAAATCCTATCACTGTGCAATTACCCAATGGAAGTGTTGCCTATGTCACTACAATAGGAACAGTGGAACTTAATTCCCATATTGTCCTTACTAATGTCCTCTATATTCCGGACTTCCAATTTAATCTGGTTTCTGTGTCTAGAGCATGTAAGGACAACTCTTGTCGAGTTCTATTCAACACTGATACATGTTTGTTTCAGGCCCTTTCGACTGGGACACTGATGGGCTGGGGTAATCTCTCTGAAGGATTGTTTTTCTGGAAAAGCTTGCCTGCAAATTTTCATTTTCCTTGTAATAAGAAATCATTGTGTAACTCAATTTCCAATGATAGAAATTTCCTTTTGCACTCTAGATTGGGTCATAGTTCTCAGTTTCCTTACTCTCATTGTCACATTTGCCCTCTTGCAAAGCAATCGCGTAATCCTTTCCCTTTAAGTGAAAGTCGTTCAAGAAATATCATTTCCTTACTACACATTGATGTCTGGGGACCCTATCATACAGTAAATCATGATGGATCTCGTTTTTTTCTTACCATTGTGGATGATCATTCCAGAGCCACCTGGATCTTCCTCATGCAGTCTAAAAGTCAAGTTGTGTCCCACTTGAAAACCTTTCTTTCCTTATCCAAAACCCAGTTTGGAAAACCTGTACAAAAGATAAGGACAGACAATGGGAAGGAATTTTTTAATCATGAATGTGCGGATCTCCTTTCATCTCAAGGAATTCTACATGAGAGCTCCTGTACTTATACACCACAACAAAATGGAGTGGTGGAAAGGAAGCATCGTCATCTCTTAGAGGTTGCCAGAGCTTTGAAATTTCAAGCTTCTATTCCAGATACATTTTGGGGAGATTGCATATTGACTGCTGCTTATTTAATAAATCGAATGTCGACCAAAGTTCTGGATGGACAGTCTCCTTTCCAAGTACTTTTTGGGAAGAAGCCTGACTTGAGCCACTTGAGAGTTTTTGGCTGTCTCTGCTATGCTGCTATTGTCGGACCCAAAGATAAGATGGGTCCCCGTGCTCGCTACTGCATATTCATGGGATATTCTACCTTACAAAAGGGATATCGAATTTATGATCCAAATGCTGGAGAATTTTCTGTCAACAGAGATATTATATTCCAAGAGACTATTTTCCCTTTCGTCCATCAGAACAAAAGTGGCACTGAACCAGGGTATTCTTTGACGTATTCTGCTGACGATGGATCTACAGGTTCCAGCTATATATTTATTCCTCCGCCGACGAATCCACAAGGTGTTTTCAACTCCACTAACACCACAACACCTTTAGAGGAAGCCCAGGATGAAAGACTGAATGATAATGAGATTTCTTCAGATCTACCTATCCCAGTGGAAGTCTCAAACAATACATCTTCAGGAGATGATCCACCCAGACGTTCTGGACGTGCTACTCGACCTCCTACCTGGACTAAAGACTATATATGTGGAGTCAGGAATTCATCAGGTATTCATTTTCCAATCTCTTCTTATGTTTCCTTCGATCGTTTATCCCCAATGCATCAATGTTGCATTGCTCGTATTTCTGAAGACCAAGAACCATCCAACTTTCATGAGGCAAGCACTGATCCACGATGGCAAAAGGCAATGGAAGCAGAATTGAAAGCCCTCATGGATAACCATACATGGGATCTTGTTGCTTTACCACCGCATCGTAAAGCAATTGGATGTAAATGGGTCTACAAGATCAAATATCGAGCAGATGGATCGATTGAACGATACAAGGCGCGACTTGTGGCTAAAGGCTTCACACAGAAGGAAGGTTTCGATTATCACGAGACTTTTTCCCCCGTGGCCAAAGATATCACAGTTCGCTCCTTTCTCTCTATAGCAGCTTCTCACGACTGATCGTTACATCAGATGGATGTTCATAATGCTTTTCTCCATGGTGATTTAGACGAGGAGCTATATATGGAAATACCTCAAGGCTTACGAAGACAGGGGGAGAATAAAGTATGTCGTCTCCGCAAATCCTTGTACAGACTCAAGCAAGCATCCAGACAGTGGTACGCGAAATTTGCTGAATCACTGATAGCTACTGGTTTTCACCAATCCAGATATGATTATGCTGTATTCACATGGACTAAAGGTACGTCATCTATCTACTTGATGATATATGTAGATGACATACTCATTATGGGGAATGATGAAATAGCTATCAAAGGCCTTAAAGGATACTTGCATTCTACTTTCCATATTAAAGATCTGGGATCGCCAAAGTATTTTCTTGGGATTGAAATTGCTCGATCTAGCCAAGGAATCTCTCTCAGTCAGAGGAAATTTGCATTGGAGATCATTTCAGAAGCAGGATTATCTGGGTGTAAGCTAGCTGTAGTGCCTATTGAACAAAATGTCAAGCTGACAACCGCTGATTATGATGTTGAAGTGCCTCAAGAGGCAAACCCTACTCTCAAAGATCCTTTGGGCTATCAGAAGCTTGTCGGGAAGCTCATATATTTGACTATGACTAGACCGGACATAAGTTACGCTGTGCAGACACTTAGTCAGTTCATGCACAAGCCAAAAGAGTCATATGAATGCCGCGCTGAGGGTCGTGAGATACTTGAAGAAATGTCCTGGTCTTGGGATTCTTCTCTCTAGGAAGTGTGACATGAAAATGATCGCATACTACGATGCAGATTATGCAACATGTCCTATGAGTAGAAGGTCAATAACCGGTTATTGTATCAAATTGGGGGATTCTTTACTTTCCTGGAGAACGAAGAAACAACCAACTGTCTCGTTATCTTCGGCAAAGGCAGAATATCGAGCCATGGCTAAGACCACATGTGAAATAGTGTGGTTGAGAGGGTTACTTCAGGATCTTGGAGTGCAAGTCAAGGGGCCAACAAGATTGTTCTGCGACAATGATGCAGCTCTGAAACTTGCATCCAATCCTATCGTGCATGAAAGAACAAAGCACATTGAAGTCGATTGTCACTTCACTCGAGAAAAAATCCAGGAAGGGATGATTGAGACACAAGGGATTGGAACATAAGAACAACCGGCGGATGTCTTCACCAAACCTCTGTGTCAAAAACAGCATGCGTATCTCTTGAGCAAGCTAGGCGTCTTGGACATCTACAAGCCACCAGCTTGAGGGGGAGTGTTGGAAGATACGCAGAAGATAGGAAAGTCTAGCAAATCATGTCAAATTGTAAATTGATATGTAATATTGTCTATCTTAGGCCTAGAAAGATAGGGATAATTATTTTCCTTTATTATTTCTTCCTTTGTAGTTAAATACAATGTATTGTGCTCATATTACAATATAGAGAAATACACAGAAATTCCTACATCTCATCTCTCTCGATTTATCCTTTGCTTCACCTTTTGACACTCTTCAATCCGCAAAGCCACGATTCAACCACCAATTGTTTCCCCCTGTCAACCCAAAACCCCATTGAAGACTTCCCATTTTTGCTGCCGTGCGCCCTTCAATCCACTTACGAGCTGCCTCTGCCGTTCTTCCATTCTTTCCTTCGAAGATTGAAGCTGCCACTTGCCCATTAATTCCCCACCGAAGATCAACGAAGCAGCTCCTCGATCGTCGTCTGCCGTTTCTCCGCCCCACACGGCCACGTGGTCTTCTTCCCCAGCAGTTCGTGGCCCAGCTCCAGTCTTCCCCAGATGCAATTTATTGACCCCAAAGCCACGCGGCCTTCAACGCCGCACATCAATCTCTCCATCTTTGGCTGCCAGGCGTCCCCAAACCTCTCGAGCAGCCCAGCAATTTGGCCAGCGCTTCCTCGGTCTTCCATCGCTCGACGCCAGCAAGCTGCTCCCATCGTGCGTGTCTTCGGCCCAGCGAAGTTCAGCCACATCAATAGGCCCAGCAGCCGCGTGAAATCAGCTGCTCTTCAGCCCATTCGCTCCAGCAAGTTGGTTCGGCCCAACCTTCACGCAAGTCAGGCCCACAAGAAATCAGCCCAGCAGAATTCAGTCTTTGATATTCAGCCCGCGAATCAAGTGAAGCCCAGCCCAAGTTGAAAACAAATCTCAGTTGGGCTGAGATTTGTTGGGCCCGTTTTAGGCCCGGTCCAAGTCCGCCGATGCCGCCAAAAATTTGGATTTCGACCGCCATCGCACCGTCGTCGCGGTGAACCGGTTTTTGCGATACACCGGTGAGTTTATACTCTAAACTCTTCTTAGTAGGTTATTGATGCTAAGGGGTATTTAGATTTATTTCATTAAGAATTAAGTGGTTAGTTAGATTAAATTAGTGATTTAATTATTTAATTGAGCACGTTGGTGGTTAGCATGTTTAACTAAGGCCTAATTAAATTGTATTATTTATCTAGAAGGGTTCGGGAATTTTTCGGGTCCGTATTGGTATTTAATTTAATAATTTTGGCCTAGGTTAGTATTTTTGGAAATTAAATGGAATTAATTAATTAATTTTCGAAATTAATTAATTATCAATTATTTTTTTTCCGGAAATTAGGCTGGGATAGCCGGTGACCGGAATTTCATGCTGATTGCAATTGTGTGGTTAATCTCTGCAATTGAGTGTTAAATTATGCAAATTGAGTAATAATTGGATTTTTGGTATTTAATTCCAAAAATTGTAAATTTTCAATATTTATTCAGAAAATCCCAAGTGTCGGATTTTAACACTGAAAATGATTTTATATAATATATAAAAATAGTGAGATTTTAAAAAGGAAGAATATCAATTTTTCTAGGTCAAGTTGACTGTGTACCCACATACTACTATTTTCATGCGTATTTCTAATACGAATAAAAGGCTTGGTTCACCATTTTAATTAGAGTATTTGAACACAATGCACGGTGCCTTGGGCCATATTTGAGTGATCGTATGATGATTAAGACAAATCGTCTAGGGCTGTTGAGCTGGACATTATCCCTATTTGGGATATCTCTTGACAAAGGGAAGCCGGTTGCAGTAGATTCTGGACCCTATGCTCCTTCGAGAAAGCCGTTGATGAAGTAACGTGTTGTGCTCAATGGGGTGAGACGAAGCCTGGCAATGCCAAAAGACCGCCGAACTGAGAGTAAGCCATGCTGTATGTAGAGATCAAAACTAGGAATGCATGATGAATTGAGTTGAACGTGTCTGATTGTGGGACAAAATTGTGTGACACGGTATGGGACGTGTCATAATGATTTAGCTCTATAATCAAAACCCCTATATTGATTTAAGAATTGAGTGTTGCGTTCCCATTTAATTGATCTTGAGTACTGCTCTGGTTTGTGATATGAATTGTGTTGACCCGCAAGGTGGAATTGAAACGAGGTAAGTCTCATTGATTGTGTGATTGCGTGCTTAGGACGCTTCTTAGCGTCTTTCCCTCTTAGTCGAAGTTTAGAGCATAGACTTGCTAAAATATTATCTCACTGGTTATTAAATAACCATTTCAAGGTCATCGAGTGGAGGTCTTGGAGCAGAGAGGAGGTGATCTGAAGTATAGGTCGGATAAGACTGCTTCTTTTGGAGAACATTCTTTTGTAATTTTTTAACCATAGACTCTTGTACTTGACTCAGCATATGTTTATAAAGGCATATTTGTTTGTGAAATTATTGTTATGCTTTTCTATCCAGAGATGGTTATTGTCAGGGGATTTTTAATCTGCTTTCGCATGTGCAATAAAATAAAAGGGTCGATGACTAGTCTTGGGAAGTCGCAAAATTTTATCGATTAGAGAGGGATGGACATGCGCTCAGGGTTCAGGGCATGACAGTTGTTGTTTTATATATATCACATGTATTTACCGATTGACCAATTATATCACATTCTGTGGTTTTAGATTTAATTGTAAATACATGGTGTCATGAGAATAATCAAGTATAACTTTAAGAGATAGGTATAGTTGGACTAATATAACAAAGCACTGTGAGACATCAATTGTTATTTCTTTTTTAGGGTTGTGGCCATTATGTCATCCCTAACAGGTGCATAATTTGGGATTCCAAGTGCAGGTTTACATCACACAGTTTTCTTGCTAGTATAAATTGTTTTTAAAGTAGATGAATGTTGAATGCCTCATATTATTGATAGAGTGCTATCTAGCCCATTATGTCTGAGTAGGAGATGTTACACTTTATTAGTACGTCCATGATGGGTGCAATTAAGACGCGCCATTTTGTCTTGATATGTTATAATGGAGAGATACCTTTTGAAATGGTATAAAAGAAGTCATATAAATAACTTCCAAAAGTAACTGTCGAGTTGGTTGGTAGAAAGAACGTTCAGAAACAAACTGTTCTCTCTTATTCTCTTCTTTCCATCAAAGAGCAAAAGGGATTCCATTATTGCTTTGAGAAAAAAAATTGGCATTAACATTGTGGAAATTGAATGTTTTCCTCATGATTGCATTCAAACCATAGTGAACTCATATCGTCCGTCGTTCGCTCATAATTCAATGTTTGGTCTAGGATAAATTGTTTATTATGCATCAAAGAGATTAGTTGTTTCTTCCGCCAATTTTCTTCCAACATTATGTAAACTAACATTATTTATGCTATTAATTATGTGTTCTTACTGCGGCATGGACCAGCATGATGAACGATCCAAACGAATTTTGATTTGAATCCGGCAATTTATATATTTTACTTGTATAAACGGGTGAGGAAGCAAATCCTATAAGATGATGGTGCGCGATTTTATGCTTGGAAGACTGACTGCCACGTACCAATTGGGATTGGGCGTTTCATTGTGAATTCAGGACATGGAAAAAATCAAATTCCAAACGGTGATCACTTTGATTAACGGATGCGTCTGGCCAAAATGCTTCCCCAACCCAAGAGATTTTCATCTAATAAAACGATTGTGAGGAGTTAAATGTTTGCTTTGTGCCAAATCCACTCATACATTAATAGAAAATTTTATATATAGGCCGCCGGTACATAACGGGGGGCAAGTACTGAAAGAAAGAAAGGGAAAAAAAAAAAAAAGCATCGCCGTAATTGATAACTGATTGATCACATCGCATCCGCATATGATATAATATTGGCAATGAAGTAAGAATACTAGTAATTGCCACGGAGCTGGACGTAAGATTGATAGACGGCAAGCATCATGCAGGGCACATAGATGATGAGGGCCAGGGAGTCGATGCCAACCAAGCTCCCTGCAGCCTGAACCGTGTCGCTCGCCCCACAATCGATTTTCCCGAGGAGCACGCGGACCACGTCGACCATTGACAGCGTCAAGTAGACGCACCCGAGGATCGACCCCAATGTCGACACCAGGATAATCGCGTTCCGAATTGGGCCCCAACCAAGCGGAGTTAGTGGGCCCTTTGGATTTGAACACGACGTACATGGAGAGGTGCATCTTGACGGCCGTGGCGAGGACGCTCGAGAGGAGGAAGCACACGAAGGACACCACCTCGTTGACCAGGAGCTTTATCGTCGTCCGGCGGTCGGCTTGGCACCCTTTCCGCAACTCGAGGGTTTGCGGGTTGGAGCTCGCAAAGGATATCCCGATGAACACGGCGAAGGTGAAGAGGGTGTTCACGCTCACCAGATCACCCAGCATACTTACCTGGTTCTTCATTGTCTTCTTCCGTTTCTCTTCCCTACCACAACAAATCCATGACATATAACAATCCAGATATTAATCGAACAATTAACGAGGTACCAAATCAACTTCTTTACAGGATCGCATGCGTGCAGATAATCATACGTTATCATACCGTTGATCCTGATCGGACTTTGAAGGGTCAAGTTTCGTCATGATTCAACAATTCCAATGGGATTAGGGGACGGATTGGAGGAGGCAGGAGGGGTTCGAACTGGTAATATAGCCGGTGCGACCGTGAGATATTCCTTGCCTAAGGTCACAAGCGACGTCAACGAGAATAAAAGGGGGAAAATGATAGAGAAGATCAATAGGTTTAAAAAAAGAAAAAGAAGAAAGAGGATGCGACTGTACCCTACTCTGTTGCTTTGGCCACATTTTCGTGAACCCGTTGGGTGACCGGATTCTTCCTTTAATTATCATGCAACGCCAAGTGTAATTAGTAGCCATCTACTTTTTATGTATTAACTTGCGAATGAAAACCGACGTGATCAGAAGATTATCCAAATCTATAGATGATCACCCATACATGTCAACCGCAAAATAACATTGTATACCGTTGTGGATTGAATTTGATACTTTCGAAACAATATAAGATATGAGGGATAGAGAAATACTCCGAAACTTAATCAGATCTCTTATGCATAAATATAAGAAAGAGTGAGATAATAAACCTATCATTCGTCATTGCATGACTTCATACGAGCTGCAGTTGGTCTTGTATTTCTTGAATAATAGCTATTCTGCACCCCCTTTCTCCTGTATACTATTCAGTGTACATGTAGGTCAAATGAGTTTGATTGAACTCAATACATAATAGAATAAAAGCCTATTACAACTTTATATTGAGAAAATTCTTTTCTTGTAAAGGCAGGCATGGATTCAATCGATGTCCTATAAACTGTTAAATTAATATGTCGAATTTGACTGTTTATGAAATCCAATCCGATTTTTGATAAGTCATCAATTTTGATCTGGAAGAGCTCTCTCATAAACGATAAAACCAGGGCACGTATCCATTTCACTTGTGGGGGCAAAAAGGCCATCGTGTGTGAGAGAGAGGGAGACAGAGGTGGACAGAGAGACACAAGGCGAGGGATTTTGTTTATTATTTCTTTTTGTCTTTGTAGCCGCGTGCATGCAAGGGTAAAAAGGAAGACTTTGTGGGTCCCCCTTGCTGAACAGCCGTACAAGAGAGAAAAGACCCGCCGGACGAAGCACAAAAGAAAAGAACGTGAAGGACGTTCGTGGTCCACCAGCCGTACATAGAGCAAACAAGGAAGTATTTTATTATTTTCTCTATCCGAGTTTTCTAAGTAAATTTTCTGCGAGAAATTATGAGATAATACATGTGAATTTACTTGAGCTTAATTTAGGTGTGCAAAATACTCTTTATTGTTTTTGGTCTATTTTTTTGATGACTTCGTATTGATCTAAATGCAAGTTCCATTAGTATTTTTTTTGCGTTATTTTACATCAATGTGGAAAGATACTTTGGAGATTGAGTGCTTTTGAAGCGAGTATAGTTCCTAGAATAATAAACTGTCAATAAGAGCAATCCTACGACGCTATGAAAGAGCTTAATTAAAGATGGAGAATAAGCGACCTATCCCGCAAAAGTCTCTTCGCAGACAATCCTATCCTATCTTTTTCGAGTTAATTTGCTGTGCTATCTAAGCAAAGCAGAATGCACAAAGCAGCGCATCTTATTTGCTCAGGCCTTCTGATAACTCTATAAAAATAGAGTTATTTTACCTATTTTAGGCAGTAATTAATGCATTATCTGTGAGAAAATATTTGAATTTCCTTATGATTATTTGAATTTTCCTTGTTTATGCAGAATAATGAAATATGGAGAAGATAAGGAAAAGAAGGGCAATTATTAGGAATTCAAATAAAAGCAGCGATGGAAGATGGATATCAAATCAGGAAATTCTTGATTTTGTTCCCTAATGTTATCTACAAGTAGATATTTTAGATTTCCTATAAATAGGGAGAGAGAGCAGCTAGGGTTTTTTTTTAGCCAGATCGTTTTCCATTGTTCTGAGAGTTTTTCAAGTATTTTGAAGAGAAGACAAAAGTGGTGACAGAATTCTTGTTCTTTGATTCAAGATGCTGGGTTTGATTTATATTTATATTCTTATTTCTTATTCTACTATGTTCTAATTTTCTTTTGTTAGAGCTACGATGTAGCCTAACCATGATGATGTGAATTTCATGATTTTTATGTTCTACAATTGATTTCATTCATGTGAGTTATTTATTATTGCGTTTAATGCTTTTGAGTGACTGGCCACCACTTGAATGATCTGATGTGCATGTTTGAGACTGAGAGGTGATAATATGCAATTGCTCATTATAATATATAACCATGAATTAAACGTGGATAGAAATATACCACGTTATTTGTGTAGCTTTCGGTGATAAGGTGATCCAAAAGACTCATTGTAAACCGGGAATATTCATAGTTTTTAATGCACTCATGTTTATTTTAATTCACATAGAGATATAGTGGATTAATAAGCTGAGTAGGTTTGCTATACCTAGAGATAGGATAGTAAATAGATTAGGAAATTCCGCTATCACATGTTTGATATCGTTCTTGTATTCATAACAATATGAAATTCATATCTAGTGGTTATGGTGAAATCGGATGCTCTAACATATTTATCTGATTGATTTTACTGCATTTAGTCTTCAAGTTTTGTTTTTAATTTATTCTAAATTATATTTTGATTTGTTAGATAAATTTTAGAATTAGTCTATTTTAGTATTTAATTGGTTTATTAATCATCGATCTCCGTGGGACGATACTTTATCTCATCATTATATTACTTGTTCGATACGTGCACTTGCGTTTAGAATTTTACGAACAAGTTTTTGGCGCCGTTGCCGGGGATCGTTTGTTTAATACTAATTAATATTGATACCAGATAATTCTAAGTTTAATCTAGCTTTCGTTTTGTTTTATTTTTCAGGGTGTACATCGGTTTATGACACGTAGCCAACAAGGGGAACTTGTTGAGCTTGATCCAGAAATCGAGCGTACATTCAAAAGGCGACTAAGAGAACAGAAGAATCACGCTAAGATGGCAGACGGTGATAATGAAAATCCACGTAGACTTTTAAGAGATTATGCTGCGCCAACAGTTCAAGGCACCACATCAAGTATCAGAAGACCTGCAATTCAAGCAAACAACTTTGAGATTAAGCCGTCACTTATTCAGATGCTTCAACAATCGGTGCAATTCAGTGGGCTACCAAGCGATGATCCAAACGCTCACATCGATGCTTTTCTTGAAATCTGTGACACCATTAAATATAATGGAGTTACAGATGATGCTATTAGATTGAGATTATTTCCATTCTCTCTTAGAGATAAAGCTAAGAGTTGGCTTTCTTCTCTTCCTGCAGGATCAATTATTACATGGAATGATATGGCTCAGAAATTTCTTGGTAAGTTCTTTCCACCTGCAAAGTCTGCGAAGATGCGTAACGATATTACTAATTTTATGCAGATGGATAATGAATCATTATATGAGGCATGGGAAAGATTCAAAGAATTTCTTAGAAGATGCCCACATCACGGACTACCCGTATGGATGCAGGTACAAACTTTTTATAATGGCTCTAGTGCAAATCTTCGTTCTATGATTGATGCAGCTGCAGGGGGGACTTTAAATAATAAAACACCAGAAGAAGCCTACAATTTATTAGAAGAGATGGCGTCCAATAGTTATCAGTGGCCTACTGAGAGATTACCAATGCGAAAAGTTAGCGGAGTTCATGAAGTTGATGCTTTTGTTGCAATTGCTGCACAATTTGAAACAATCAACAAAAAGCTTGATAATATGAGTGTTTCAGCCATGAAAATTCACACTTTGACATGTGATTTTTGTGGTGGAGGACATGTTAGCACAGAATGTCAGGTAGGTAATACTTTCAAACAATCTCATGAAAATTCTAACTTTGTTGGGAATTTTAACAGGTCGCAGAATAATCCCTACTCCAACACATACAATCCGGGATGGCGCAATCATCCAAATTTTTCATGGAACAATCAGAATGTGACGAGACCACAAGGATTCAAACAATCAGAAGAAACAAAGTCAAATTTGGAAGACATAGTCACCAAACTTGCTAACACAACTCATAACTTCATCAAAAGCACGGATGTGAGATTTCAAAACCAAGAGGCTTCAATCAGAAATCTGAAGATGCAAGTGGGTCAGTTAGCAAGCATGATGTCAGGAAGACAACAGGGTTTTTTGCCGAGCAACACAGAGAAAAATCCAATTGAAAACATAAAGGCTATTACCCTGAGAAGTGGTAAACAAGTGGGAGAAGAAGAGATTGTCAGAGACAAAGAAGAGGTGATCAATAAACAATCGAAGGAGACAAGTAAGAGTAAACTTTTTCCAGATAATCCAAAGCCATATGTGCCGCCAATTCCATTCCCTCAGCGACTCCAGCAGCACAAAATGGATAAGCAATTTTCTAAATTTCTTGATGTATTTAAAAAATTGCACATTAACATTCCTTTTGCAGATGCTTTAGCACAAATGCCTAGTTATGCAAAATTATGTGATTTAGGTGCCATCCTACAAAACAAAGTATTAAAAGATCCAGGGAGATTGCCTTATTCTATTTTCAAAAAATTATGTGATTTGGGCAAGAGGTCAAGAAAAGCAACCACAATATCACTTCAATTGGCTGATCGATCAATTAAATATCCGAGAGGTATTGTGGAAGATGTTTTGGTAAAAGTTGACAAATTTATCTTTCCTGTAGATTTCATAGTTCTTGACATGGAGGAAGATTTTGAGGTACCACTTATCTTAGGTCGACCTTTTCTAGCAACAGGAAGAGCTCTTATTGATGTACAACAGGGGAAGTTGATCCTTAGAGTTCAAGATGATCTTGTTTCATTTAATGTTTTTAAAGCAATGAAATATCCATCTGATGATAATTCTTGTTTTAGAGTTGAGATAGTTGACAAGTTGGTGAATAAGGTTTTTCAGGAAAATATTTTTGAAGATCCACTTGAAGCATGTCTGATTCAACCAATGGACAAAGATATTCATAATGAGGAGATAACGGAGTACGCAAATTTCATGGAGGCAATTCCACCATATTCAAGGCAAAAGGCAATTAAATTTGAGGAGTTGGGACAACACATTACAAAGCCTAAACCATCAATTGAAGAGCCTCCAATTCTTGAACTCAAACCCTTACCTTCTCATTTGAAATATGCTTATTTAGATGGAGTTTCTTCTTTACCGGTAATTATATCTTCTTCATTGACAGATTTGATGGAGGAGAAATTGCTCAGAGTATTAAGAGAGCATAAATGTGCAATTGGATGGAAAATAGCTGATATCAAGGGAATTAGTCCTTCAATTTGCATGCACAAAATTTTGATGGAGGAGCAATATAAACCCACTATCCAACATCAGAGGCGTTAGAAACCGAAGATGCAACAATTAGTGAAAGCTGAGGTAATTAAGCTACTTGATGCAGGTATCATCTATCCTATCTCTGATAGTTATTGGGTAAGTCCTGTACAAGTTGTGCCAAAGAAAGGTGGTATGACTGTTCAGAAAAACGACAACAATGAATTGATTCCAACTAGAAGCATCTTGGGTGGCGTGTGTGTATGGATTACAGAAAATTGAATGACGCCACTAGAAAAGATCACTTTCCTTTACCATTTATTGATCAGATGTTAGAAAGACTTGCAGGGCATGAATTTTATTCCTTTTTGGATGGATATTCGGGGTATAATCAGATTCCTATTGCACCAGAAGATCAAGAGAAAACTACTTTCACTTGTCCCTATGGTACTTTTGCTTTTAGAAGAATGCCCTTTGGTCTTTGTAATGCACCAGCTACTTTTCAAAGATGCATGATGGCTATTTTTTCTGATATGGTTGAAAAATATATTGAGATTTTCATGGATGATTTTTCCGTTTTTGGCCTATCATTTGATTCTTGTTTAAATAATTTGGCTTTGGTCTTACAAAGATGTGAGGAGACTAACCTTGTTTTGAATTGGGAGAAGTGTCACTTTATGGTGCAAGAAGGAATAGTGCTCGGGCATAAAATTTCTCAAAACGGAATAGAAGTCGATCGAGCCAAAGTGGAAGTCATTGCAAAATTACCTCCACCAACATCTGTGAAACTTGTCAGAGGATTTTTGGGGCATGCAGGATTTTACAGGCGATTTATAAAAGATTTTTCAAAAATTGCTAAACCTCTTTCTAATCTTTTGGAAAAAGATGCTCCTTTTAATTTTTCTGTTGAATGCATGCAGGCTTTTAACACTTTAAAGGAGAAGTTAATATCAGCACCAATCATGGCAGCACCAAATTGGGATTTACCTTTTGAGCTGATGTGTGATGCTAGCAATTATGCAAAGAGGAGCTGTTTTGGGACAAAGGAAGAATAAAAATTTTCGAACCATATATTATGCCAGTCGAACCTTGTCAGGTGCACAATTGAATTATTCAACAACAGAAAAGGAACTTTTGGCGGTAGTATTTGCTTTTGATAAATTTCGTTCTTATTTAATTGGCTCAAAAGTTATAGTTTATTCTGATCACTCTGCTCTTAAGTATCTACTTGAAAAGAAAGAATCAAAACCCAGGTTGATCAGGTGGATTCTATTGCTGCAAGAATTTGATTTGGAAATCAAAGATAAGAAGGGGACTGAAAATCTAATTGCAGATCATTTATCAAGAATTCCAAATTCAAAGGAAGAGGTAAGACCAATTTTGGAAGAGTTCCCTGATGAGAAATTTTTTTCCATCATATCCACAAAAATTCCCTGGTACGCCGACTTCGTAAATTATTTGGTTAGTAATGTTCTTCCTCCTGAATTATCATATCAACAGAAGAAAAAAATTCTTTTCTGATGTTAAAAATTATTTTTGGGAAGAACCTTTCTTGTTTAAAGTATGTGCAGATCAGATCATAAGGAGATGTGTTCCAGATGAAGAGAAGGCAAACATTCTACATCATTGTCATGATGGAGAGACAGGTGGCCATTTTGGTGCCACAAAAACTGCAGCTAAGATTTTACAATCTGGATTTTATTGGCCTACACTTTTTAAAGATGCATACTCCTATGTAGCTTCATGTGATAGGTGTCAAAGAACTGGAAATATTTCAAGAAAAAATGAGATGCCTTTAAACAACATTATTGTGTGTGAATTATTTGATGTTTGGGGTATTGATTTCATGGGACCCTTTACACCTTCTTATGGAAATTTATATATTTTAGTAGCTGTGGAGTATGTGTCTAAGTGGGTAGAAGCTGTAGCATTACCAACAAATAATGCTAAAGTTGTGGTGAAATTTTTGAAGAAAAATATTTTTACCCGATTCGGCACTCCTAAGGCAATCATAAGTGATAGGGGGACACATTTTTACAACAAGCAATTTGCAGCACTTTTAAGTAAGTATGGAGTCACACATAAGGTTGCAACCCCTTATCATCCTCAGACTAGTGGTCAAGTAGAGATTTCAAATAGGGAAATCAAGAGAATTTTAGAAAAAACAGTGAATGCCTCTAGGAAAGATTGGTCAATAAAACTTGATGATGCACTTTGGGCTTATAGGACAGCGTTCAAAACTCCAATTGGGATGTCTCCTTTTAGGCTAGTGTTTGGAAAAGCTTGTCACTTACCAGTGGAATTAGAGCATAAAGCATATTGGGCATTGAAATTTCTGAATTTTGATATGCAGTCTGCAGGTGAAGAAAGATTATTGCAACTGAATGAATTGGAGGAATTTTGCAATGAGGCCTATGAAAATTCTAAGTTGTACAAGGAGCGTACAAAAAGATGGCATGACAAGCACATATTTAGAAGAGAGTTTAAAATTGGTCAAAAAGTCTTACTCTATAACTCTCGTCTTAAACTTTTTCCAGGAAAGTTGCGGTCTAGATGGTCTGGTCCTTTTACAGTTACACAGGTATTCCCATATGGAACAGTTGAAGTTGCGCATGACATTGATGGCACATTCAAAGTGAACGGTCAACGTTTGAAGCCCTACTTTGAAGGTGGTTACAACAAGCAGAAGACCACCATTGAACTTCATCCTTCAGAATAGCGACAACTGAGATAGTTTGGCTGAAAACTATAAAGCAAGCGCTTCTTGGGAGGCAACCCAAGCATTTTAATTATGTTTTTATTTATTTTTAAGTTTATGTTTTGCAAAAAAAAAAAAAAAAGATTAACTTTTCTCTATTTTATTCAGGTTAATTTTTAGGGAGCACCTTTCAAGAGTTTAATCATCAAGATCATCTATGGACTTATCCTACAACCAGGGAAGTTTTCTTCTTCCTATTCTATTTTTCGCATTGAGGACACTGCTTCATTCAAGTTTGGGGGGAAGACAAATTTTCGGATAATTTTTTATCATGATTGCTTTCCTGGTTGTGAATTTTTGCAATTCTTAGGAAAATTTAAATTTATTTAAACTTGCAATTGAGGTGTGAGTTAATCTTAATTTTGATTATGTTGATCCACTTATTGAGCACTAAAAGTCCTTACTTTTTGTATTATGTGTAAATCTAGAGAACATTCATGTGAAATATGTGATTTTCTTAAATTTCATCCAAATCTTAGAATTTGTTTGATTTTCTCTTGAGGCGAAATCCTAAGCTAAATCTAATTGAGAAAATGATATAGGCAGTTTTTGGATCGATTGAGCCTTTCAAGCCAACCCTATTTATTTATCCCTAGTCACCCCGTTGAGCCTTAATTATTACCCAATCTTTCATTGGCACCCATATATGTTTAGCCTAGCCGTGATCAAATTATATCCTTATCCCATGCACTATGAACACATTGATTTTCTTTTGGGATAAAAAAAAAATTATTTGAGCTTGATAGAAATTTGGGAGGAATGATGGAGTAAAAAGAAGAAAAAAAAAAGTGATTGCAGTGGTTGTTTGGGGTGTATTGTCAAAAAAAAAAATTGCTTTTATGGTTCCCTATTCAACTTTCAATTGAGTGAGCCTTTTGGATACTCAATGGGTTGGAAATTTTTATTTTATATTTGGAGGGACTTTGGGAGAAACTCCACCATAAAGAAATTCAAAAAAAAAGAGAAAAGGAAAAGGAGAAGACAAAAAAAAAAGGAATGATGATATATGGTGGCAGAAAAATTATCTTAAAGAAGTGAAATTGGACAATGACATTGGCTCTAATTAGATCCTCGAAATCAACGTGTTGATGGGTTATTTGAGCTTAAAAATTCCCTTTATCTCACCTTTAGCCCAGCCTTACATTACAACCCGAGAAAAGTCCTATTGATTTTTGGTTGGATAATTAGCTTACATTAGTGGAGAGAGGAATGAAAAGCAAACCTATGAGATTTGGTCATAATTATTGAGAATTTTTTAGAGGTTGCATGTTAATGTGAATTTATTTGGATTGCATATAATTCGAAAAAGATGAGGACTCTCACACACACACTTGGATCATATAGTTAGAATTGGTCTTAACTTATAAATCGATTTCAATGTTTGGATGAAATTTGTGTTTTTCTTTGAATTGTGAATTTGAGCAATTATGGAAAGATGTCATGGAGGAGGTTGTTAGCTTGAGTATGTGTTATGTCTTGATTTTGCTCGAGGACTAGCAAAATGTTAAGTTTGGGGGTTTGATAACTCTATAAAAATAGAGTTATTTTACCTATTTTAGGCAGTAATTAATGCATTATCTGTGAGAAAATATTTGAATTTCCTTATGATTATTTGAATTTTCCTTGTTTATGCAGAATAATGAAATATGGAGAAGATAAGGAAAAGAAGGGCAATTATTAGGAATTCAAATAAAAGCAGCGATGGAAGATGGATATCAAATCAGGAAATTCTTGATTTTGTTCCCTAATGTTATCTACAAGTAGATATTTTAGATTTCCTATAAATAGGAAGAGAGAGCAGCTAGGGTTTTTTTTTAGCTAGATCGTTTTCCATTGTTCTGAGAGTTTTTCAAGTATTTTGAAGAGAAGACAAAAGTGGTGACAGAATTCTTGTTCTTTGATTCAAGATGCTGGGTTTGATTTATATTTATATTTTTATTTCTTATTCTACTATGTTCTAATTTTCTTTTGTTAGAGCTACGATGTAGCCTAACCATGATGATGTGAATTTCATGATTTTTATGTTCTACAATTGATTTCATTCATGTGAGTTATTTATTATTGCGTTTAATGCTTTTGAGTGACTGGCCACCACTTGAATGATCTGATGTGCATGTTTGAGACTGAGAGGTGATAATATGCAATTGCTCATTATAATATATAACCATGAATTAAACGTGGATAGAAATATACCACGTTATTTGTGTAGCTTTCGGTGATAAGGTGATCCAAAAGACTCATTGTAAACCGGGAATATTCATAGTTTTTAATGCACTCATGTTTATTTTAATTCACATAGAGATATAGTGGATTAATAAGCTGAGTAGGTTTGCTATACCTAGAGATAGGATAGTAAATAGATTAGGAAATTCCGATATCACATGTTTGATATCGTTCTTGTATTCATAACAATATGAAATTCATATCTAGTGGTTATGGTGAAATCGGATGCTCTAACATATTTATCTGATTGATTTTACTGCATTTAGTCTTCAAGTTTTGTTTTTAATTTATTCTAAATTATATTTTGATTTGTTAGATAAATTTTAGAATTAGTCTATTTTAGTATTTAATTGGTTTATTAATCATCGATCTCCGTGGGACGATACTTTATCTCATCATTATATTACTTGTTCGATACGTGCACTTGCGTTTAGAATTTTACGAACACCTTCGGAGTGTTTAACAGATAGAAAATGAAGGATTGGCATCCAGGACCACTAAACATAAACAATTTACAATACAGAAACGTGAATAATAATATAATGGATTTCAAAACAGCGACAATAATCATAAAAAATATATAAATGGAAGGAAATATCACACAATATATATATGTGTGTGTGTGTGTGTGTGTGTTCACTTCCTTCCAAACTCATTAAATTCGAATGCATTTAATGTGCAAAAATCATTTTCACTATAACATATTATCAAGAGATTTCTCCTCACTCTTGTCTTCATAAAGCTCTTTTGGAAAAGAAAAAAAATCACTTCATTAAGTTGAATGTGTTCGGTGTGAAAAAGTCAAATTTTCCAATTTACATCTTTTATAACTATATGATCAAGAGATTTTCCTACTATACTTTCACTTTTCTCTTCACAAAGCTCTTCAAAAATTCCATGAAAAAGAAAAGAAACATTCCATTAAATAATGCACTAATGTGAAAAGGTCAATTTCATTAAAATATATCAGATTAGATTAGTATTGCCATTAGATTATTTACT
This sequence comes from Eucalyptus melliodora, assembly GCA_004368105.4. Lineage (NCBI taxonomy): Eukaryota > Viridiplantae > Streptophyta > Magnoliopsida > Myrtales > Myrtaceae > Eucalyptus > Eucalyptus melliodora. The sequence goes on along the minus strand of CM023402.3, from coordinate 463,534 downwards.
AGATTATATTAGACGGAAAATTTTCATTCAAATTTTTTCTTTCTCCAATAAGGTGATCCTTGGGGAATTCAGAGTTCATGATCTTATAGTTAACTACCCAACTATGGGTTACAATTTCACCTACTCACACAAGGACACCCCCTCTAATATTGAGGTCAACACTTGGTCAACCCATCAAATTTCATGTACTAAGTTTAGATTGGAGGTCTGCTTTCAAATTGATCAAATTGCTTCTAATTATATATAACTTGGGACGACAGAGAGCATTGGTATATATAAAGGAAAAGTTCCTAGGATCCCCAACTCCTTTTTATAAAGTGATATGTTTGTTCCTTCTGTCAATGTAACAAAGTGGTGCACAACTCCTTACGATAGCGTCACAGTGCCAAGGTGTCTATTTTGGGCTTAGACAAAGCTAATAATCATGAGGTTAATTCCTTATGCGGTGCGGGAAAATGCAGTACCATAATGGTAGTAGGAATGCAAGGAAAATGTCTCTCGAAAAAACAGAATAGGAAGGAAATCACATTGGCCCCTATTTTGTATTCCCTCAGTTGGTCCTTTTTCTTGGTCCTTTCTTGTGGTTGTCGAAAAACGAGTCAAGTCGGCTCGTTCTAATGCTTGACTTGCCTAGATTTTCAAGGCATCGAGATCGACTTGGTTGTGCAAATAAATTTAGAGTCAAGATAAGAACATTGAAAGTACCATAATTTTGATGCAACCCTCATTTGAGTATCATTACTCTTTTTTTTTTCAAACACTTTAGTACCATAAATTTGAATAAAAACTTCATTTAAGTGTCATGACTTTTTAAAAATGTTCAATCAAGTGCCATAATTCTAATTGACATTATAGTTGTAGTGAAAATTTTTAAAAGTTATGATGCTTAGGTGATTGATTGAAGAGTTGCATGACATTCAAGTGATAAAAAAAAGTCACAACACTCAAATGAGCGTTATATATAAGTTATGCACTTGTGATGTATTTTTCCTATTTTTAGTCTAAACTCGAGTCCGAGACTTCTCAAATTTGAAAGTGCAATAAAGTAGAAAGAGATTCATTTAGGGAGGAGAAATTTAGAACATCGGTTAATATTTTATCATCTTGTTCCTATAAGTATGTGTGAGAAACTGAAAACAAACTAGTATCAACATAGACTTATAGAAACAAGACTATCATACGTGTTATGCCACAGTAGGAATCATGCATCTGAAGTCGCGTGAGTTTTGGCTGCATGCTCATGTGTCATATCAAATTCGTTTTTTGGGCAAACTCATATTGTATTTTTGCGTCGCGTTGATAAAGGACATCCCTAAATCGAAATAATATTTTCTTTTTGAATTAGAAATACTTTAGACTTTTATCAAGATAATTTCAGTTAGTGTTTGGATCTATTTTTATGAATTTTCTCTTTTTCATTAAGGCTAATATCATTAAAAAAATCTAAACTGGAACACAAATGTCACGTTTATCCCATGCTAATTTTTGTATTTCATTTACCCTAAATTGACATATCTATGCTGCAATTATCTCAAAACGATATACCTGTGTTGCATTTACCATAAGAGTTAACCAGATATATTCAGCATAAACCTCTAATCCATTAGGTTCTGTGTTTCTTGAAGGAGAGCTATTTTTCTCCACCTTTCTCTCCTATATTGTTCAATATAAGTAGGTTAAACGAGTTGGATCGAACTTGATGTATGGTAGAATAAAAGTCTATTACAGCTTTATCTTGAGGAATCCCGAGTCTTGGTGAGTTAGATATGAATTCCATTGATGTACTACAAAAGTGGAGAGATGCTTTTGCGACCAAGTCGTTTTAAAGTGCACATAATTCTTAGTATAACCAACTGTAATAAAAGCAATTCAGTAATATTATGGGGGAGCTTCATGAAAAAGAGAATAAGTGATTGATCCCACAAAAGTCTCTTCGTGAACGATCCTTCGCTATCTGAGCGAAGTAGAAAGTGCGATGCGTAGACCATCTGCTTTCTACAGAGAAGCAACGCTTCTTGTTTACTCACGGCCCAGAGTGTTTAACAGATCGAAGATGGAGGATTGACATATGTGACCTTCAAATATTTCGTATGGTGAAACTCTTCCTTCTACAGTTTGCTTCTTCTTTTTCTTCTTTTTGTTGTATGGAAATGTGTTAATTCGGTTAATTCATTTTCATCACTACATATAAATCATATGCAAAACAAAAACATGAATAAAAATATAATGGATTTCAATAGTGAAAATTCCTCCTCTACTTTTGCACATTCAACTATATACTACTTTTCGAGCTATAACAGTGACAATAATCATAAAAAATTATAAATGAAAGGAAATATCACACAATATATATATATATATATATATATATATATATGTGTGTGTGTGTGTGTGTGTGTGTGTGTGTGTGTGTGTGTGTGTGTGTGTGTGTGTATGAGTGCATGTGTTCAATTATCTTTAAACTCATTAAATTTGAATCCATTTAATGGGAAAAAACAATCATTTTTTCTATAATATATTATCAAGAGATTTCCCTTTACTCTTCTCTTGACAAAGCTCCTTTGGAAAAAGAACAAAAAAAAAAAAAGAAAAGAAAGAAAAGATTCACTTCATTAAGTTGAATGCGTTGAATGTACAAAAGTCCATTTTGCCAATTCACATATTAAAAGTACATCATCAAGAAATCTTCCTACTATACTTTCTCTTTTCTCTTCACAAAAATCTTCAAGTTTTACATGAAAAAGAAAAGAAACATTCCATTAAATAATGCACTGATGTGAAAAAAGTCGACTTTAGTACAACGTATTAGATTAGATAATATTGTTGTTAGAATAAATTAGGGAGACATTTTTCATTGAAATTTTTTCTTTCTCCAATAAGATGAGCCTTGGGGAATTCAAAGGTCATAATCTTATAATTAAGGATAAGTGTGTTGAAAGTCCTAAAACTTACTATAAAAGTGCAATTGAGTCCTAAAACTTTCAAAATGTACAATTGAATCTTGAAACTTATCATGAAAGTATAATGAGTCCTATAATTTTCAAAAAAAGCAATCAAATCCTAAAATTTGTCAAATTGATCCAATCAAGAGCTTCCCTTGATTTTACATATTGAAAATTTTAGGACTTGATTGAACTTTGTAATAAATTTTAGGACTTGATTGCATATTTCGAAAGTTTTAACACTCAATTATATTTCTTAACAAGTTTTAGGACTTGATTGTATTTTTTTTTTAAAGTTTTAGAACTTAATTGCACTCTTGTGACAAATTTTAGGACTTTCAATACATTTACCCCTATAGTTAACTATCCAACTAGGTTACAATTTCACATACTCACACAAGGATACTCCCTTTAATCTTAAGGTCGAGACTTGGTCAACCAATCAAATTTCATGTATCAAAATTAGATTAGATGTATGCTCTCAGGTTAGTTAAATTGTTCATAATTTTATATAATTTGGGGACAATAAAGACATCGGCATATATAAAGGGAAAGTTCCTAGGATCCCCAACCCCTTTTTATAAAGAGAGATGTCCGTTCCTTCTATCAATGTAGCAAAGTGGGGCACGACTCTTTTTGATATCATCACAGTTCCAAGGTATCTATTTTGGGCTTAGACAAGCTAGTAATAAATTAGGTTAATTCCTTATGCGGTGCGAGAAAATGTGGTATAATAATGATAGTGGGAATGCAAGGAAGTTGGCCTCTTTGGAACGATAGGATACAAAGAAAATCACATTGGCCCCTATTTTGTACGGTGAAACTCTTCCTTCTACAGTTTGCTTCTTCTTTTTCTTCTTTTTGTTGTATGGAAAATGTGTTAATTCGGTTAATTCATTTTCATCACTAAATATAATACATATGCAAAAAAAAAAAAAAAAAACATGAACAAAAATATAATGGATTTCAAAAGTGAAAATTCCTCCTCTACTTTTGCACATTCAATTAAATACTACTTTTCGAGCTATAACAGTGACAATAAACATAAAAAAAATTATAAATGTGTTTGTCTGTGTGTGTTCAATTATCTTTAAACTCATTAAATTTGAATCCAGTAATGGGAAAACAATCATTTTTACTATAATATATTATCAAGAGATTTCCCTTTACTCTTCTCTTGACAAAGCTCCTTTGGAAAAAGAAAAAAAAAAGAAGAAGAAAAGATTCACTTCATTAAGTTGAATGCGTTGAATGTACAAAAGTCCATTTTGCCAATTCACATTTATTAAAAGTACATCATCAAGAAATCTTCCTACTATACTTTCTCTTTTCTCTTCAGAAAATTCTTCAAGTTTTACATGAAAAAGAAAAGAAACATTCCATTAAATAATGCACCGATGTGAAAAAGTCGACTTTAGTACAATATATTAGATCAGATAGTATTGTTGTTAGATTAAATTAGGCAAACAATTTTCATTGAAATTTTTTCTTTCTCTAATAAGATGAGCCTTGGGGAATTCAAAGGTCATAATCTTATCCTTAAGGATAAGTGTGTTGAAAGTCCTAAAACTTATTATAAAAGTGCAATTGAGTTCTAAAACTTTCAAAAAGTACAATTAAATCTTGAAACTTACCATGAAAGTGTAATGAGTCCTATAATTTTCAAAAAATGTAATCATATCCTAAAATTTGTCAAATTGATCCAATCAAGAGCTTCCTTTGATTTTACATATTGAAAATTTTAGGACTTGATTGAACTTTGTAATAAATTTTAGGACTTGATTGCATATTTCGAAAGTTTTAACACTCAATTATATTTCTTAACAAGTTTTAGGACTTGATTGTATTTTTTTTAAGTTTTAGAACTTAATTGCACTCTTGTGACAAATTTTTGGACTTTCAATACATTTACCCCTATAGTTAACTATCCAACTAGGTTACAATTTCACATACTCACACGAGGATACTCCCTTTAATCTTAAGGTCGAGACTTGGTCAACCAATCAAATTTCATGTATCAAAATTAGATTGGATGTATGCTCTCAGGTTAGTTAAATTGTTCATAATTTTATATAATATGGGCACAATAAAGACATCGGCATATATAAAGGGAAAGTTCCTAGGATCCCCAACCCCTTTTTATAAAGAGAGATGTCCGTTCCTTCTATCAATGTAGCAAAGTGGGGCACGACTCTTTTTGATATCATCACAGTTCCAAGGTATCTATTTTGGGCTTAGACAAGCTAGTAATAAATTAGGTTAATTCCTTATGCGGTGCGAGAAAATGTGGTATAATAATGATAGTGGGAATGCAAGGAAGTTGGCCTCTTTGGAACGATAGGATACAAAGAAAATCACATTGGCCCCTATTTTGTACGGTGAAACTCTTCCTTCTACAGTTTGCTTCTTCTTTTTCTTCTTTTTTTTGTATGGAAAATGTGTTAATTCGGTTAATTCATTTTCATCACTAAATATAAATCATATGCAAAACAAAAAACATGAATAAAAATATAATAGATTTCAAAAGTGAAAATTCCTCCACCACTTTTGCACATTCAATTATATACTACTTTTCGAGCTATAACGGTGACAATAAACATAAAAAATTATAAATGAAAGGAAATATCACACAATATATGTTTGGGGTGTGTGTGTCTGCGTGTGTTCAATTATCTTTAAACTCATTAAATTTGAATCCATTTAATGGGAAAAACAATCTTTTTTACTATAATATATTATCAAGAGATTTCCCTTTACTCTTCTCTTGACAAAGCTCCTTTGGAAAAAAAAGAAAAAAAGAAAAGATTCACTTCATTAAGTTGAATGCGCTCAATGTACAAAATTCAATTTTGCCAATTCACATTAATTAAAAGTACATCATCAAGAAATCTTCCTACTATACTTTCTCTTTTCTCTTCACAAAATTCTTCAAGTTTTACATGAAAAAGAAAAGAAACATTCCATCAAATAATGCACTGATGTGAAAAAGTCGACATTAGTACAATATATTAGATTAGATAGTATTGTCGTTAGATTAAATTAGGCAAACAATTTTCATTGAAATTTTCTCTTTCTCCAATAAGATGAGCCTTGGGGAATTCAAAGGTCATAATCTTATAAGTAAGGGCAAGTGTGTTGAAAGTCCTAAAAATTATTATAAAAATGCAATTGAGTCCTAAAGCTTTCAAAAAGCACAATTGAATCTTGAAACTTATCATGGAAGAGTAATGAGTACTATAATTTTCAAAAAATTCAATCAAACCCTAAAATTTGTCAAATTGATCCAATTGAGTGCTTCCCTTGATTTTACATATTGAAAATTTTAGGATTTGATTGAACTTTGTAACCAATTTTATGACTTGATTGCATTTTTCGAAAGTTTTAACACTCAATTATATTTCTTAACAAGTTTTAGGACTTGATTGTATTTTTTTAAAAAAAAAAAAATTAGAACTTAATTGCACTTTTGTGACAAATCTCAGGACTCTCAATACATTTACCCCTATAGTTAACTATCCAACTAGGTTACAATTTCACATACTCACACAAGGATACTCCCTTTAATCTTGAGGTCGAGACTTGGTCAACCAATCAAATTTCATGTATCAAAATTAGATTAGATGTATGCTCTCAGGTTAGTTAAATTGTTCATAATTTTATATAATATGGGGACAATAAAGACATCGGCATATATAAAGGGAAAGTTCCTAGGATCCCCAACCCCTTTTTATAAAGAGAGATGTTTGTTCCTTCTATCAATGTAGCAAAGTGGGGGCACAACTTTTTTTGATAGCGTCACAGTTCCAAGGTATCTATTTTGGGCCTAGACAAGCTAGTAATCAATTATGACAGAATTTTGGTAAGAAGTGTTTTCTTGTATATCTCTGTATGCTAGTACATTGTACATTTATAATGTATAGCTGAAAAAGTAAACTAGGAAAGGAAATATACGACAATATACATCTATCGGAGATTTCCTATTTACTGTATTAACAGAATATCAATTACAATTAGAATCAATTCTAAGATCTTCCAACACTCCCCCTCAAGCTGGTGGTCTATATATGTCGAGAACACCTAGCTTGCTCAATAGAAACTTGTGTTGTCTTTGGCATAGTGGCTTAGTGAAAATATCTGCAGGTTGATCCACTGTTCCAATGCCTTTTGTGATGAGAACTCCCTCTTTGATCTTGTCTCGAGTGAAGTGACAGTCAACCTCTATGTGTTTCGTTCTTTCATGAAAAACTGGATTTGCTGCTAACTTAAGTGCAGCATCATTATCACAGAACAACTTACTTGGTCCACTGACTTGTATTCCCAAATCTGATAGAAGTCCTCGTATCCAGACTATTTCACAAGTTGTTTTCGCCATGGCTCGATATTCTGATTCAGCTGATGATAATGATACAGTAGATTGCTTCTTTGTCTTCCATGAAATCAATGATTTTCCTAATTTAATACAAAAACCAGTGATAGATCACCTAGTCATCGGGCAAGTTGCGTAATCAGTGTCACAAAATGATGTCATCTCTATATCACACTCGCGAGATAAAAATATACCGAGCCCTGGGCATCCCTTCAAGTATCTTACAACTTTTAAAGCTGCATTCATATGTGACTCTTTTGGCATATGCATGAATTGACTGAGTATTTGTACGGCATAACATATATCAGGTCTCGTCATGGTAAGATATATCAACTTTCCAACAAGTCGCTGATATCCTGATGGATCCCTAAGCAATGAATCATTACTTGATGAAGATGAATTGAGATCATACTCATGTGTTGTCAACTTGGCATTCTGTTCAATAGGAATTACTGCTGGCTTGCAACCTGATAACCCTGCTTCAGAAATGATTTCCAAGACAAATTTTCTCTGACTGAGAGAAATTCCTTTGTCAGACCTGGCAATTTCAATGCCAAGAAAATATTTGGGAGGTCCCAAATCCTTGATGTGAAAAGTGGAATGTAAATATTTCTTGAATCTTGCAACATGAGAATCATTGTTTCCCATAATCAAAATGTCATCAACATATATCAACAAATAAATTGATGATTTTCCCACATTTCGTGTAAATAAAGCATAATCATGCTTAGAATGTTGGAAACCTGCAGAGGTTAATGCAGCAGTAAACTTGGCATACAATTGTCTAGATGCCTGTTTTAATCCATACAAGGATTTGCGAAGACGACATACCCGATACTCCCCCTGTTTGCGTAATCCTTGAGGGAGGTCCATATAGATTTCTTCATCCAAATCACCATGAAGAAAAGCATTGTTTACATCCATCTGATGTAAGGGCCAATTGCGTATTGCTGCAATGGATAAAAAAGACCGGACGGTAACTTCCTTCGCGACTGGAGAAAACGTCTCGTGGTAATCAAAACCTTCTCTTTGTGTAAAGCCTTTGGCTACCAACCGAGCCTTGTAGCGTTCTATAGAACCATCTGATTTGAACTTGATCTTGTAAACCCATTTACATCCGATCGGTTTTCGATCCGGTGGCAAGGGAACAACATCCCAAGTATGATTCTCCATGAGGGCAGTAAGTTCGAACTCCATGGCATGTCGCCACTTGGGATCTTTTGTTGCCTCATTGAATGAAGATGGCTCATGCTCTTTGGAAATTTGACTAATACAGCACATATGATCTGCTGATAATTGTTTGAAGGAAACATATGAGGAAATAGGATAATGTGTACCTGAAGAGATGGCAGTAGAACAAATATAATCTTTCGTCCACGTAGGGGGATGACTTCGTCTTTCAGAACGACGAGGTTGGTCAACCAAATGTGCAGGAGCCACAGATAAGTCAGCAGCCACTTCTATTGTGTCCTCTGAGAGAGGAACTACCTCAGATGGAGCTTGTAATTCCGTCTCTGGATGGGAAAATTCCACCGGTGCTGGTACCATTGAGGGTGCTGGTACCATTGAGGGTTGAGGCATCAGGAGAAAACCCGGTGCTAATGACAAGTCTTCATCAGATAGAAGAAACCGATTGTCTTCTGATAAAGTGGCTTGTGATGAAAATAGCTTGTCTTTGAAAGGAAAAGTTTCTTCATGGAAAATAATATCTCTGCTGGTAAAGAAATGCCCTGTAGAGAATTCCATGACACGATAACCCTTTTGAAGATAAGGGTATCCCATAAAGACACATCGTGTTGCACGAGGACTCATTTTATCTCGAGGACCCACATTTGTTATATAACATAAACAACCAAAAACTCTTAGATGGCTATTATCTGGCTGTTGCTTGTAAAGCATTTCAAAAGGAGATTTACCATGAAGAATTCGACTTGGCATGCGATTAATCAAATAGGCAGCTGTGACCACACAATCTCCCCAAAATTCTTCAGGGATGGAGGCTTGATATTTGAGTGCATGAGCTACCTCTAAGAGATGTCTATGTTTTCTCTCAACAACTCCATTTTGCTATGGAGTATAGGTACAAGAACTTTCATGGAGGATTCCATGAGTAGATAGCAAAGTTGTGCAATCAGAAGAAAAAAATTCTCGCCCATTATCTGTACGAATCCGATGTACAGATTTATCAAATTGATTCCTAATTAAGGAAAGAAAGTTTGATAAATGAGTAAATGTTTGGTTCTTCGACTGCATAAGATATAACCAAGTGGCACGACTATAGTCATCAACGATGGTAAGAAAATAACGAGACCCATCACGATGAGGAGTATGATAAGGTCCCCAGATGTCCATGTGCAGCAAAGAAAAAGGATTTTTGGCTCGAGATGTACTAACTGGAAAAGATGCTCGAGTTTGTTTAGCTAAAGGACAAATGGAGCACTTTGGATGAGGAAATTTAGCACTGTGGCCCAATCGTTGATGCAAAAGAAGATTTTTATTATAACTGATCGTGTTACAATAAATGCCTTTATTCAATAATTCTAAATCTTCTGGAGAATTGGTCCAAAAATAGAGTCCTTGTGCCTCATTACCCAAGCCCATCACTTTGCCAGTCGAAGGGTCCTGAAAGACACAATTTTTGGAATTGAATATGACTTTACAGGAATTGTCCATACATACTTTTGCAACAGAAAGAAGATTGAACTCAAAATCTGGAATGTATAGGACATTTTTAAGAACAAAGTTCTGACCAAGATGTACGGTACCGATTTTAGTAACATGTGTAATGTTCCCATTTGGAAGACGTACCGTAACATGAGACTGTAGATTTTGATGAATTTGGGAAAATAGGGATTCATTACAAACTATGTGGTCACTAGCGCCTGAATCGATAATCCATGCATCAACAGACAATGAATTCCTTTCATGGAGAAAAGTACCTGAGAATCCTGCACTAGTGTCACCGGTCTTGAGTTGGCTCAAAGCTTGCACAATATTTTCATATTGTTCTTGAGTTATACTCTGCTGGGATGTTCCACCACTCTTTTGTGTAGAGACTTGATATACAGAAGACTCCTTTTTATTGTTGGGTCTTCCATGTAATTTCCAACATGTATCTATAGTGTGGTGTAGACGTTTGCAATATTCACAATATTTATTTTTAAATTTTGAATTTTGCATACTGACCTTCCCCGGTATCGGCGCATTTCGTGCAACGGACGAAGATTTATATACTGGTGCTGACGTGGCAAAATGCCGAGCGTCCGATTGCACGCGATGATCCCAGACGTCCGATGGCGCGCTAGAATCCCAGCCGTCCGATGGTGCGCGAGAATCCCAGCCGTCCGATGGAGCGCGAGAATCCCAGCCATCCGATGGCGCCCTAGAATCCCAGCCGTTCGATTCGGCAGATCTCCCTCGACCGTCAGATCTCACGCCGCGATCCCAGCCGTCCATTCCAGAAGACCTAAAAGCCCTCTGATCATTTCGCGAAGCCATGGCCGCGAAACCTCCCCCTCTTCCTCTCAATTCTCCTCCGGTCCCAGCTAGGGTTTCCGTTGAGACGAACCCAGAAGGGAAGGGAGCGAAGCCTGTCCCTTCTCCGACGCGAGCATGGTCCGTCGCAGCAGTCCTCTGATTTTCCTCCTGCACGGCCAATTGGAAGATCTGGCCGAGCGGTGGTTAGGGATCCATCGCAAGAACTTGCGATCAGAACACGGCGTAGGAGTCGTTCAAGGTAAGCAAAAATCTCGTGGCTTTCTCCTTTTCCTTAATCGCGTGATACTGTCGGAGAGTGGCCTCCGGCCCCTCCAATTTGTCTTCAGCCGCTTCGATTTCGTTCCACAAGCCCGACAGCCGGTTGAAGCAGGCGGTCACCGAAAGATTCCCCTGTTTTAGCTCGGTTAGGGCTTGTGTTAATGAGAAAATTCTCGCTCTATCTGACTTTCCATACATCTCTTGCAGGTTATCCCAATATTGCTTCGGATCTTCTGTCGGAGGAAGTCCGGCGGCGACGTCCGGTGCCAAGCAATTGCCGATCCAGGTGCGTACCAACTGATTGCATCGCCTCCAATGTCTCTGCAGTCGTTCTTCCATTGGGTAAGGAATTTTTCCTTCGATAAATTCTTCTTTAGACTTAGTAACGAGTGCTTGTCAGAAATCACGGGCCCAAGAGTGGTAGTTCGCCGTCCCAGTAAGAGGTTGGGTGATTAGGCGCAACTCCGGCCCGTCTGCCGGCGATGTGTAGAGTGGGTCTCCGAGCTCCGGCCGCCCTCCGTTGAACGGAAAGAGATACGGCGGTCCGTGTGAAACCGGGTAGGGTTCCATCCCTTGACCCGGTATGAATTCGGGTCTATGACCCGCATTTGACTGACCCGACTGACCAGTCGGGTTGGTTCCATATGGATACTGGCCCCATTGATGCCATGGGGTTGGAGGCCAGTAAGGATTCTAGGGAATCTGTATTGGAGTAGGGGCAGGGGCAGAGACATTGGTCACCTGCCCTTCTCCAGTCGATCCATCAGGATTAGAAGCCGAAATAGTTTGATCCTGAGTTGATGAATCTTCTACTGAGAGATCCATAACATTCTTGTCTTTTGTCATGATATTGAGAATGAATTCCTGATTGCTTTGCTAATCTGTTATGCAGGAAGGAGTCCTCAGTTACAAATTAGAAAGAAGCAATGGCAATTCAGAAGCGTTGCGGAAGCTAGGATAGTAAACGGAGCTCTGATACCATGACAGAATTTTGGTAAGAAGTGTTTTCTTGTATATCTCTGTATGCTAGTACATTGTACATTTATAATGTATAGCTGAAAAAGTAAACTAGGAAAGGAAATATACGACAATATACATCTATCGGAGATTTCCTATTTACTGTATTAACAGAATATCAATTACAATTAGAATCAATTCTAAGATCTTCCAACAAATTAAGTTAATTCCTTATGCGTTGCGAGAAAATGTGGTATAATAATGATAGTGGGAATGCAAGGAAGTTGGCCTCTTTGGAACGATAGGATACAAAGAAAATCACACTGGCCCCTATTTCGTACGTTGAAACTCTTCCTTCTACAGTTTGCTTCTTCTTTTTCTTCTTTTCGTTGTATGGAAAATGTGTTCATTCGGTTAATTCATTTTCATCACTAAATATAAATCATACATAGAACAAAAACTTGAATAAAAATATAATGGATTTCAAAAGTGAAAATTCCCCCTTTACTTTTGCACATTCAATTATATACTACTTTTCGAGCTATAACAGTGACAATAATCATAAAAAATTATAAATGAAAGGAAATATTACACAATATATATATATATATGTGTGTGTGTGTGTGTGTGTGTGTGTGTGTGTGTGTGTGTGTGTTCAATTATCTTTAAACTCATAAAATTTGAATCCATTTGGTGAGAAAAGCAATCATTTTTACTAAAATATATTATCAAGAGATTTCCCTTTACTCTTGTCTTGACAAAGCTCCTTTGGAAAAAAAAAAGAAAAAAGAAAAGATTCACTTCATTAAGTTGAATGCGTTCAATGTAAAGAGCATCGGCATATATAAAGGGAAAGTTCCTGGGATCCCCAACCCCTTTTTATAAAGAGAGATGTTCGTTCCTTCTATCAATGTAGCAAAGTGGGGCACAACTCTTTTTGATAGTGTCACAGTTCCAAGGTATCTATTTTGGGCTTAGACAAGCTAATAATCAATTAGGTTAATTTCCTATGCGGTGTGAGAAAATGTGGTATAATAATGGTAGTGGGAATGCAAGGAAGTTGGGCTCTTTGGAAAGATAGGGTACAAAGAAAATCACATTGGCCCCTATTGCGTACGGTGAAACTCTTCCTTCTACAGTTTGCTTCTTCCTTTTCTTCTTTTTGTTTTATGGAAAATGTGTTAATTCGGTTAATTCATTTTCATCACTAAATATAAATCATATGCAAAAGAAAAGCATGAATAAAAATATAATGGATTTGAAAACTGAAAATTCCTCCTCTACTTTTGCACATTCAATTATATACTACTTTTCGAGCTATAACAGTGACAATAATCATAAAAAATTATAAATGAAAGGAAATATTGCACAATATATATGTGTGTGTGTGTGTGTGTCTGTGTGTGTTCAATTATCTTTAAACTCATAAAATTTGAATCCATTTAATTGGAAAAACAATCATTTTTTACTATAATTTATTATCAAGAGATTTCCGTTTACTCTTCTCTTGACAAAGCTCCTTTGGAAAAAAAAAAAAAAAGAGAGAAGAAAATAAATAGAAAAGCTTCACTTCATTAAGTTGAATGCGTTCAATGTACAAAAGTCAATTTTGCCAATTCATATTTATTAAAAGTACATCATCAACCTACTATACTTTCTCTTTTCTCTTCACAAAATTCTTCAAGTTTTACATGAAAAAGAAAGGAAACATTCCATTAAATAATGCATTGATGTGAAAAAGTCGACTTTAGTACAATATATTAGATTAGATAGTATTGTTGTTAGATTAAATTAGGTAGACAATTTTCTTTGAAATTTTTTCTTTCTCCAATAAGATGAGCCTTGGGGAATTCAAAGGTCATAATCTTATAATTAAGGATTAGAGTGTTGAAAGTCCTAAAACTTATTATAAAAGTGCAATTTAGTCCTAAAACTTTCAAAATGTACAATTGAATCTTGAAACTTATCATGAAAGTGTAATGAGTCCTATAATTTTCAAAAAATGCAATCAAATCCTAAAATTTGTCAAATTGATCGAATCAAGTGCTTCTCTTGATTTTACATATTAAAAATTGTAGGACTTGATGGAACTTTGTAACAAATTTTAAGACTTGATTGCATATGTCGAAATTTTTAAGACTCAATTATATTTCTTAACAAGTTTTAGGACTTTATTGTATTTTTTAAAATTTTTAGAACTTAATTGCACTCTTGTGCCAAATTTTTGGACTTTCAATACATTTACCCCTATAGTTAACTATCCAACTAGTTTACAATTTCACATACTCACACAAGGATACTCCCTTTAATCTTAAGGTCGAGACTTGGTCAACCAATCAAATTTCATGTATCAAAATTAGATTAGATGTATGCTCTCAGGTTAATTAAATTGTTCATAATTTTATATAATTTGGGGACAATAAAGAGCATCGGCATATATAAAGGGAAAGTTTATAGGATCCCCAACCCCTTTTTAGAAAGAGAGATGTTCGTTCCTTCTATCAATGTAGCAAAGTGGGGCACAACTCTTTTTGATATCGTCACAGTTCCAAGGTATCTATTTTGGGCTTAGACAAGCTAGTAATCAATTAGGTTAATTCCTTATGTGGTGCGAGAAAATGTGGTATAATAGTGGTAGTGGGAATGCAAGGAAGTTGGGCTCTTTGGAAAGATAGGGTACAAAGAAAATCACATTGGCCCCTATTTTGTATACCCTCGGTTGCTCCTTTTTTTTTTTTTTTTGTCCTTCTCTCTCTCGTGGTTGCCGTATAATCAAGTTGACTCGGCACGTTCTATTGCTTGAGCTCGGACATGACTTAATGGGGGTAATGAATTACCCGATACTCAATTTGGGCTCAATCAATCTTGACTCAGTTCGATTTTCAAAGGGAAAAGTGTTAAAAAAAAGTCATAAACTTATTGCATTTATACTAATTTATTCATAAATCTTTTAATAGTGTTAATTTAATTCTAAACCTTTTGATTCAGTATCTATTCAATTTTGAATCTTTCAACCTAGTGCCAATTAAGTCTTTCTAACTAATTTTAGTTGGATATTGCTAACGTCAATGCTGGCTTATGTGGCATAGCCAATGCTAATGTAGAATATTTTTAATAATATTTTAATATTTTTTAAATTATTAATTTATATATTTTTCTCTCTTTTTTTTTGCCTTTTTCATCTTTTTTTTTTTTTTTCTTTTGGTTGTCCTACCCTTCCTTCTTCCTCCAATTGATTGCCAGACCTTGATGATCAGCTAGAGGCAAGGCCAGCCTTTGGCGATCCTTGCTAGTGGCTAATTGCCAAGGTTCGGTGACCAACTAGAAGGAAAGGAAGGAAAAAAAAGGAAAGTGAAAAAAATAAAAGGAAAAGAGGGAAAAAAATAAATAATAAATTGAAAAAAATATTATTAAAAGTTGTTTATGTTAGCATTGGTCCTAACACATAAGCTGATTGTCTTTCATGGTAGCAATATTGAGCCAACATTAGCCGGAAAATCTCAATCGGCACTATATTAAAATGTTTAGGAATAAATTGATACAAATACAATAAATTTAGAATTTTTCTAACACTTTTCCCAATTTTTAAAGGGTCAAGCTCAACAAAGGGTACGTAGATGACTGGCGCGAGGTTGTTGACATCAATCAGTGTGCTGACAGCGTGAATTCTCTCGGCACCTTTGCAAGCAACCTTGCCAAGCCGGAGCTGGATCATGTCGACCATGGAGTACAGGAGGAACACGCCACCGATGATGGAGGTCAATGCAGAGAGAGTGAAGAGGGTCCCTCTTAGAGCCTTTTTCGGCCGGCTTTTGAAGGTATTGGTAATGTTTTGGATGTTGGCTGGGTCTTTGTGCGGGTTTTTGAGGTCGATGAAGAGGTGGGTATTGAGGGCTTTGGCCACGAGGTTGGACAAGAGATAGCAGGCAAAAGATATCACCTCGTTCTTGACCAGCCTTCTCGCCACGTGAACTCCTGATTTGCACTACTTGTTGCCCTTTATGTTCTGCTGTTCGGCGCTCACGAACGCTAGGCTGACGAAGACCGCAGCGGTGAAGATCGAGTTCGCACTCACTAGATCATCCAGCGCTTTCTGATGCACCCCCACTGCCTCCTCCAGTTTTTCATAGCTAGTGATGCAATATCACAAAACCACCACCAAAACAACAACTCGAGGAAGTAGCGTTATATTAAAGAGCGAAGTGTGGAGTACTGACTCAACTTTCTTGAGACTTGTTTGGTTATATCAAATCAATCTAAATGGAAAGACAAAAAAATGAAACCTTTATCGAATAATAACATTTTTCGGTACTATGATTCGTTCTGTCCACTATGAAAGAGAGAGAAAGAGACTGACTTCACTTTAACATTGTTGTCACCCTCGGTGGACATGATTTCTTTTGTCTTGTATTCTTAATTACCAACCTTATGGATCTGGGTTTTTATTTTTAATTTTTTATTTATAGAGATTGTTGGGAAAAACGGATTTCCTAAAACCGATCCGATACTCAATCAAACCCCTAAAACGAACGCGGAAGATGAGCCTAGGAAGCACATGTATCACCGATCATAAGATACACTATGGGATCAAGTGTACCTTATCTTTCATAAATTAAACATCAATGTTGAAATTCGAGAAAGAATTTTGATTCTGTTCTACCGATGAGCATACTGTTGCTTCGAGGGAGGAAAAGTTCTGCAGAGACGCAACTTTTCACATTGTAACCGTTCCTCCATGGGCCCTTAACCCGCAGGCTGGGTTTTTAGGCCCAACATAGGCGGACGGGCCTACTTGGGCCCATCAACACATAGAAAAACCCATCACTTCTCACTTGCACATGGTGGGCCGAACAGGATCCTCTTTCCCTCTCTGCAACATTTATACCGATGAATAATCCGTACGACCAGCATATTTTGAGAGCTTGTTGTCATACATCTATTAGGATTATATAGCAGCTCATAATGGGCATCACACTCTAAGTAGATTTAGTATGTAGTACCCTAGATCGATCGATCACATTTATATCTCTCTTGATTTCTTTTTAAACAATAATATATTGTATTTACAATTATGATTGTCCCATAAAATAATCATAATTGGTAGACTAGTGAATACAAAACTAGAATGCGATTCTCTAAATTCGATCTTCCTCTTTTCTTCAAACTCTCAATTTCAGTTCAGCTTGCTTTTTTAGAAATGTCCCATTAGATCGAATCAATTTATGATCATTGGCAACATCCTAAGATAGCAAACGCTGAATAGAAATCTTGAGAAAAAGTAAGAGTTATGAGGGCACTAAATTGAGGAACTTATTTCCTCAAGAGTCTCACATGGCATAAAAATTGAGATCAAACTTTTGCCACTTTTATTGGTTATTTCATGCATACATAGTATGAAATACATATTATGGTATTAACTCATTTCCCATAGAGCGTATGTCTACACCATTAATACCGTTCAAATGATAATTCAAACATACCCAATATCTAACTTGAGTTCACATATCTACTCATTCACAGAATTCATCAGAACTCATATTTGGCATCATAGACAGATAAAGTAAAATATATGAGTTATTTACTTTCGGATATAGTAAATATTATATCCTCGTCTTAACACTTGGTTAATGTGACAAATACATTTTAAGCTTGAGTTCTCAATTATCACCTAAATAATAAGCTTAAAAAATGTCTCATCTTTATTTACCACATAGTAAATAGAGGCGATTACCTGTATGAGTGGGCTAATCTTTTATCCGTCCGACATGCTTTCTCAATTTTATATAATGCACTAAGCATTAAGATGCATAAACATCAAACAAAGATTCATAGGTATTAATAATGAAAAAAATAATAATGAAAAAAAAACACAAATTTATTAAATATGAACACTTCAAGAAACACATCTCTAGGTATTGGCTTTGTTATAGGATCTGCTATTATTCTATGCGTAGATATAATACTGTAAGTTCACATCTTTTCATGCAACCATATCCTTGATAAAATTATACTTTGTATCTATATATTTGATCTTACCATGATATTTTGGATCTTTGGTGTACGCTATAACTGCTTGTCTATCATAGTTAACCAATAATGGATTTGTAACATATCCAATAACACCTAAATGATCAAAAAATCTCTTAAGCCAAACACCTTCTTGTACTGCTGCTGATAATGCCATGAACTCAGCTTCCATCGTGGACAAAGCTATATACGTTTGTTTCTTACTGCTCCAAGATATTGCACCATTATTTAGTAAGAAAGCAAAACCAAAGGTAGATTTTTTTCATCTAAATCTCCTCCCTAATCAGCATTTAAATAGCCTTCAAGTCGCAGATCATTTCCTTGGTAATTCAGCTTGTAATCAGCAGTTCCCTTCAGATACCTCAGTATTCTTTTAACGGCTTTCCACTATGCTTGACTTAGATCGGATTGGTATCTACTCACCATACCAACTATAAAACATATGTTAGGTCTTGTACACATCATAACGTACATTAAGCTTCCCACAACACTAGCATAAGGAATATGTTTCATTTGTTCCTTCTCTTGTGGAGTCCTTGGACACAATTTATGGTTCAATCCTTCACATTTTACAATAGATGTATTTATGGGTTTACAATCTCGTATACGAAATCGTTCAAGAACCTTATGTATGTATGTTTCTTGCGAAAGAGATAATGACCTTTTCGAATGATCTCTTGAAATCTTAACTCCAAGAATGTATGCAGCCTTACCCATATCTTTTATCTCAAAATTGGAAGATAACCAACTCTTGATAGTATTAACAAACTCCATATTGTTACCGGCAATTAGTATATCATCAATATATAATGATATGATCACAAATTGATCTTTAAATCTTTTGATATATACACAATGATCATCATCAATCATTGTAAAATTATATGTCATTATGGTATTATGAAAACGTATATATCATTGTCTTAAGGACTGCTTAAGGCCATATATCAATTTTAAAAGTCGACATACATTTTCTTCTTGGCTTTCCATAATGAAACCAGTAGGTTGTTCCATACATATTTCTTCATCTAATTCTCCATTGAGAAAAATGGTCTTTATATACATTTGATATAACTCAAGATCTATACTTGTCACTATTACCAAAATAATGCAAATCGAGATAAATCTCATTACAAGAGAAAATGTTTCTTCATAATCAATTCATTCTTATTGATTATACCCCTTCGCCATAAGACGAGCTTTGTGTCTTTCTATTGAGCCATCAGCTTTACACTTTATTTTGAGAACTCACTTGTTCCCAATGGCTTTGCGTTTTTTTGGAAGATCAACTAGTTTCTAAATATGGTTTGACTTTATTGACTCCATCTCCTATTCCATTTCATGTATCCATTTTTCCTTATTATGGCAATTTAGAGCCTTATGTACATTTCTTGGCTCGTTTTCATCTTGTGGAACAATCATAAAAGTTTTCCCTTCAATGTCAAAGCGTCGACGGGGAATACTTTTACAACTTGTTCGCTGTATGGGAGATTGTACAATTTGTACATCATTCCCCATCATACTCCCACTCAGATTAGATAGTGGCAATATTGTCTCGTCATGTGGTTGTAATTGAGAGTGAGTTAAATTAAATTCATCACTTCTCATGTTACTCCCACTTGGACGAACTCCACTAAATTTATTATCTGGATCCAAGGTTTCAAATAGGAAGTAATCTTCACCTATTTTTCCATTCTTAGCAAATTCATTCTTTAAGAATATGACATCTCGTGATTCGAATTTAATTATACTTCCACTTTCTTACTCATTTATGAACACATACCCTTTTGAGTGTTCAAAATATCTTATGAAAATACTCTTATTTACTCTCGGACCCAATTTTCCAAACTTGTGAGAGGGCTTATGAGTATAGACAGCACAACCCCATGGTTTAAGAAAACTTATGTTCGGTTTTCTACTTGTCCATGACTCATATGGAGTGGAAGTAACTGATTTGAAAAGCACCCGGTTAAGTATATGGGCATCAATTAATAACGCATCACTCCAAAAAGTGATAGGTAAGTTAGCATGCGCTATCATGGACCTAACTATTTCTAGTAGGGTTATGTTACTTCTCTTCGCAACACTATTTTGTTGAGGAGTATATGAAATAGACAACTGTCTTTCTATTCCTTTTTCATCGCATAAATTTCTGAATTCATTAGATAAATATTCTCGACCTCGATCGGATCTCAATATTTTTATTTTCTTGTCTAATTGATTTTCTACTAAGTTTATAAACTTTTTGAAACAACTCAATGCTTC
The DNA here is from genome assembly GCA_004368105.4 of Eucalyptus melliodora. Classification (NCBI taxonomy): domain Eukaryota; kingdom Viridiplantae; phylum Streptophyta; class Magnoliopsida; order Myrtales; family Myrtaceae; genus Eucalyptus; species Eucalyptus melliodora. The sequence continues at coordinate 443,221 of CM023402.3, read as the reverse complement.
ATATTTATGAGAAATCAAATAGATATATCCGAATTGAGTAAAATCATCTATAAATGTGATCAAATAAATAGCCCTATATCTTTCCCTCACATTCATCGGACCACAGACATCAGAATAGATTGAATGCAAAGGAAATTAAGTTCTTTTACCTTTTCCAAATGGTTTTCTTATTGTTTTCCATACTATGCAATGTTCACATATGAGCAAATTGATTTTTTCAATGTTGCCCAACAAGCTCTCTTTAGCTAGCCTATTCATACGTTGTTGGCCAATATGACCAAGTCTAGCATGCCACACATTCATATCATTATCATATAAATTAAAAGATGTGAAAAGGGAACTATAAACATTGACATGAACATAGTCAACATCAAATACAATAAAACTATCCAAAAAATAACCACAATTATAATAGTTTGTATCTAAGTACAAATCCACACAATTATTATGGAAATTGAAATTGAAACCAAGTTTAACCAATACTAACACAGACACTAAATTTCGACAAATCTTCGGGGCATACAATACATCATGTAGGAACAAAGTGCGTCTACCACGCATGTTCAGTTGGCATATGCAAATCCCTTTTACTTCAGCTTTAGAGTTATTTTCTCCATAGATCCACTTAGTTCCAGTTGGTATTCATTGGAATTTCACGAAGGATTTTCTATCCTTCGCTACATGGTCTGTTGCTCCCAAATCTACAGTCCACAAAGGATTATACTCAGTTAAGAATATAAAAAACTTGACACATAAGCAAAGTTCTTAAGAGTACAAGGGGTGACTACCTTCTTTGGCTCACGATAGTTGCGAGCATAATGACTCTTCTGGTCACAGTTGTAACACTTCACCCTTGAAATAGTCTTCACACGAGAACATTTTCCTCTTTTATGTTGGTCAACTTTAGGTTTCTTGCAAGAATGACTTGATCCTTTACATTTCCACATACTGAATAAATCAATGCGCTTGCGCTTAAGGCTTGAAGCCCCTTCTGAGCTAGAAGCAACACATCAAATATTTGTTTCCCACTAAAATGCTTTGAAGCGGTTCTTTGCTAGCTCAAGGTGGCGCATAGCATTCTCAATTTCTTTCAAAACATGGTCAAGAGTTTTTAGTGCTTACTTTTCAAGCACATATTTCACAATTGTCGCCGTTCAATTTGATTTCTTTGTTTGAATTAGCAATTATGTTCTTAGTTGCTGAAGCCATCGATATGAACATATATACATATGCCAATTTGGCTAAAACTTGCTGACATGGATATTGAATATTCTATGTGGCACGGTTGGCGCTAATGTATTTTTTTTTTTTTGCAAATTTTATTTAAAAATTCAAAATTTTTAATTATTTTATATTCCTTTCCTTTCCTTTCCTTTCCTTTCATTTCCTTTCCTTTTCTTTTTGCTCCTTTTTGTACTGGTGGCCATGGCTAGAGACTGGCCAGAGGCGAGGGCTAATGAGCTTGAGCCTAAGCTAGCAAGGCTCTACCTTGCCAGATTTGACAAACTTGAACCTTGCCTAAGGCTGGTGAGGCTCGAGCTCACCAGGCAAGCCTCACTTGAAGTCGGTGAGGGTGACCCTTGTCAGCCCTCACCTTTAGCTAGTTGCCTAGACTATTGCGACTGGTGGAGGAAGAAGGAAAAAAGAAATAAAGAAAAGAAAAGAAAGAAAAGAAATATAAAATACAAATTATTAACAAATATGATTTTTTAAATTAGATTTGCAAAAGATTGTCCATGTTAGGGACACATACATTGGCCGGCATTCAATTCAGAAATTTTTAAACAGAATTGGCCAAACATATTTAATTGGCAAAATATGAATTTTAATTCGCATATTTAATATGTTTAGGATTGAATCGAAACAAACATAATAGATTTATGAATTTTTTAATAAATTTTCCATAGAAGTTCATTTTATCCAAGTTAGAATACCCAAAGAAGGCAATCAAACTATCTTAGAAGCCCTTCAATTTTTTTTTTTTTTTTAGGTTATGTATATGCATAGATCTGGCAAATAGTAACCTGGATTCAGTGACCCGCTCAAACTCATGATGAGAAATAGAATACGAGCGAACCCATCTTGGGCTCCATTGGTTCTGGTCAACTTTCTTTAACCTGACTTATAATTCGGCGTGTGTAGATTTCTTTTGTGCTTAAACCATAGTCAGAATTTTGCAATAGGCAACATTGCAAATTGTTCAATGTTGTTAGCTAATATTTGTTCTACATGTTCAGAATAAATATAAAATTTATCTACTTGAATGGGTGAATCTAAATACTTTATTAAGCGCTAAAATTTGAACCGAATATTAAGTGCTACAAAGATAAAATGAATGTTTGATGATAGTTGAATATTAAATTCTATTAGTTTCTTACCAAACATGGAAAAGTGAACATTATTGAGGGGTTTTTAAAATATATTGGGTAAGTTTTTAACTTTCGTAAGATATTTTATAAGTTAAGCATTTCAAGTAAGTCATTCATTTTTTTTAATCACAATATGTGGTTTTTGACTTAAACTAATCAATAAGTTGTGTGTAGTTGGAGATTTTATAATGCACTTAATAACATTTAATACTAGAACCTTAATTTTCAGCACTTAAGGTGGTTATCAAACGTACTCTAAATTTACTTATTAAGTGATATGATAGATTTTTCTTGATTTGATTCAACTTGACTTGAAACGAGAATAATTTTCCCTTTTTTGTTTGAATAATAGTTGGAAATTTAGAATAGTCAAAATTACAAAATATTCAACCTTCAGGTCCAGTCCCAATTCTACAATAAATTTTTTTCTGTATAAATATAAACAATCAATTTTAGGTCCAATACGAATTCTACCCTAAACTTTTTATTATCTCATACAAAAATTCCAATTTTAAATTCAATTTCAATTTCAATTTCACTCTTTTTTTTTTTTTTTTGTCTCATAAAAGATCGCCAGCTTTTACTTGACTCCCAAATATGCTCTCCATTAACCCTCCATCAAAATCACCTTTAGTAATTTTGTGCTCGTCAATCTCTCATGCTTGGAAATATCCCATCTCTCACCATTGAAGAGCTTGTGCTTTGGATGCTCGAATAGCTCATACTTGGGAGTTTTTAATTTCTTGGTTGTCAACAAGATATTTTTTTACAGAGGGTTAATGTGGGAAGATATGTGACTCAAGTAAAAGTTTGTAGTTTTCATAAGATTGTAAAAATCTTAGGATAAAATTGGGACAAGACCTAAAGTTGGGATTTTTCATAGGACAAAAAAAGTTTGTGGTAGAATTAGGACATGACCTAAAATTAAATGGCCTTTTATGAGAGATTTTTTTTTTTTTTTATGGAAGAATTAGGACTAGATCTAAAGTTGGAGGTTTTTTATGAGATAAAAGAAAAAATTGGGAAAAAAAAGCTAAAGTTGGAAGTCTCTCTCTTTTATTTATTTATTTATTTTTATGGCATTAGGCCAACCAAAATATGTATCATACGGTAAAGAAATGTTTTATTTATATAATTGCTGCTTGGAGGTGTCACTTTTTCTTGTTGGACGATAAAGTTGGATGACTTCATAATAAAAGTTGGTCTCGTTAAAGAGTATCATCGAAAGTAAACATTGGATCAAGTGCATTATTTCTTTGCCAGAGTGGCTGACCCTTGCATGAGCTCAACAGGGCTTTGGCCGAAACCCCGTTGCCGTATCAGACCTTATAAGCGGGAGAAATTATATGTTGCACGGTCTATAAATCATGTGAACTAACATTATTTATGCTATTGATGATATGGTCGTCACTGCGGGATGGACCAACATGACCAACTATCCAAATGAACTTTGGTTTGTAACTGGCAATTCTTATGTTTTTACTTCCGCAAACGGGTGCGCAAGCAATAATCCCGAAAGATGATGGCGCTTTTATGATGGTGCGTTTCCTTGTGAATTCAGGACGTGGAAACAATCGTTCCAAGCGGTGATCACTTTGATTAACGGATGCGTCTGGCCAAAATGCTTCCCAAACCCAAGAGATTTTCCTCTAATAATAATTTTTGTGCTTAAAACGATTGTGAGGAGTTAAATGTATGCTTTATGCCAAATCCACTCACACATTGATAGAAAATTTCATGTATAGGCCGCCGGAACATAACTGGGGCAAGTACAAAAAGAAAGAAAGAAAGAAAGAAAGAAAGAAAAACGTCGCCGTAATTGATAACCAACTGATCACATCGCATCCATGTATGATATAATATTGGCAATGAAGTAAGAATACTAGTCAGCACCATGGAGCTGGACGTACGATTGATAGACGGCAAGCATCATGCAGGGCACATAGATGATGAGGGCCAGGGAGTCGATGGCAACCAAGCTCCCTGCGGCCTGAACCGTGTCGCTCCCCCCGCAAGCGATTTTCCCAAGGAGCACACGGACCACGTCGACCATCGACAGCGTCAAGTAGACGCACCAGAGGATCGACCCCAATGTCGACACCAGGATCATCATGTTCCTAATTGGCTCCAAGCAATCGAAGCCATCGTCCTTTTTGCGGTGGAGCACGATGTACATGGAGAGGTGCATCTTGAGGGCCGTGGCGAGGAGACTCGAGAGGAGCAAGCACACGAAGGACACCACCTCGTTGACCAGGAGCGTCATTGACATCTGGAGGTCGGCTTGGCACCCTTTCCGAGACTCGAGGGAGTGCGGGTTGGAGCTCGCGAAGGATATCCCGACGAACGCCGCGAAGGTGAAGAGGGAGTTCACGCTCACCAGATCATCCAGCACCTTTAGGTGGTGCTTTATTGTCTTCTTCAGTATGTCGTGCGTGCCACAACAAATCCATGACATATAATAATTCAGATATTAATCGAACAATTAACAAGGTTCCAAATCAACTTCTTCACAGGATTGCATGCATGCAGATAATCGTACGTAAGTATTATTGCATGTTAATGGGAGGGAGGGAGGGAGGTAGAGAGAGAGAGAGAGAGAGAGAGAGAGAGAGAGAGAGAGAGAGAGAGGGGGGGACTCCTCTTGATCTTTCTCTTTATGATCAGCAGTTCCTTGATCGGGAGTCGCCATGATTCAACGATTTCAACGGGATTAAGGGATGGAATGGAGGAGGCAGGAGGGGTTTGAACTTGTTATATAGCTGGTGCGACTGTGAGATATTCCTTGCCTGAGGTTACAAGCGAGATTAATGAGAGAAAAGGGGATAAAAGATGGAAAAGAGAAAAAATAGGTTTAAAAAAAAAAAACAAAAAAAGAGGATGCGACTGAACCCTATGGTGCTGCTTTGGCTAATGGGTTATAATAGCCAAGTGTAACTAATAGCCTTCTACTTTTTATGCATTAACTTGCGAACATAAAGCGGACAGATCGTAAGATTGTCCAAACCTAGTAATGAAAACCCATACATATCATTCGCAAAATAATGTTGTATGAGGTTGTGGATTGACTTCAATACCTTTGCAACGATGGAAGATATGGGGATATAAAATTACTTTGATGCTTCACCAGATCTATTCAACATAAATATGAGAAAGAATAAGACAATAAACCTCTAATCCATTGTCGTATGACTCCATGCGGGCTGCAGATGGGTTGCGTGTTTCTTGAAGAAAAGCTATTCTGCTCCCCTTTCTCTTTTAGATTATTCGCATGACTTCATGCGACTATTGATCAAACTCGATATATGATAGAATAAAAATTTATTATAGCTTTATCTTGAGAAATCTTGATAAATCTTGAATCTTGGCAAGGCCGATATGAATTCGATGGGTGTCTTGCAAACTGTTCAATTTCGAGTTCGAGGTGTTTGCGCGATCCGACCCGATTTTGACGAGTCATCAATCTTGATCGCGAAGAGCTCCCTCGCTAAAAGCAAACCCAGGGGCGCGCTTTTACTTTATGATATCTATTTCACTCGTAGTCAAAAAGGTCATTGCGAGAAAAGGAACAAAAGGCAAGGGTTTTTTTTTTTAATTATTTCTTTTGACTGAGTAGGCCCAGGCATGCGTGTACTAGGGATGAGTATGGTCTGAGTTAGGCCGGTCACTCTCTAATCCTAGGACCAATCCGCACAGTGCTGATTCTTAATTTTTGGGACCGAGGACTGACCCTATTGAGCTTGGAATTGAGGACCAGACCGATCCAATGGGTTCGGTCCGGTTCCAAGGTCAACCCGAGATCAAATGATAATTTTTTATTTTATTTTTTGTACTCCTTAAAAAAGCGATTGAGCACCAGACTGGCTCAATGAGTTCGGTCCAATTTCAAGGTCAACTCAAAACTAAACAATAATTTTTTATTTTATTTTTTTTACTCCTTGAAAGGCCAACCGAGGACTGTACCGACCTAATGAGTTCAATGATGAGCAAGGTTAGCTAAGAAAGGCAAGCGATGAGGGTCAAGTGGGGTGAGCATCGAACATAATGAGCATTGAATCTCGAGCGGGGAGCAACAAGCCAAGCGAGTATCGAGCGGCGAGCGGCACGGGTGACCCAAAGCGAGCGAGACGAGTGTCAAGTGGCAAGTAGAAAAAGTTTTTTTTTTTTTTTTTCGATTTTAGCAAATTGAAGACTAAGAGGACAAATAAGACAAAAGAGAACAAATACTAAAGGAGGATGCCATAAGATGCATTTTTGGACGCCGTGAGGACTTCTCATAAAAACATTTTCCTCATTCGTAAATTATGACTATTGATGCCGTGAAAGACATTAAAAACCTAAGTTATTAAAGAAAATGTAAAATTATTTGAACTATTCACTAAAGAGTTGTTTAATGTTGTTGATGCTGTTTATTTTAAATTTTTCTCTATATAAAAAAATTATAAATAATATTATATATATAGTTAGGATTGGTCTGGATTGGACTGATTTAGAACTTTTAGGACCAAGGACCGACTCGTACAGTACTAGTCCAATAATTTTAGGACCAAAGACTAACGTAATCTCCCTAAAAACTAGACTAGGACCGACAGGATTGGGCCAGTCCAGGATTGGTCCAGGGTTGACCCAAGAACAATGCTCACCCCAGCTACGTACAAGGGAAAAATAAGACTTTTGTGGGTCCCCCTTTCCAAACAGCCGCACGGTAAAAAGGCGCAGGCTTGTTGGTAGATGAGAAAATATTGGGTGGTCTAGGAGCTCCACATCAGCGTGGTCTCGGACCACTCACGCGGCGGTGCCACGTGGAAGCGTGGTACCTTTACTATCTTTTGCACTTTCTTTTCTTTTTTTCTCTCACTAGCCTTCACTAGCCTTCTCTCGACGAGCTAAAATCCTTCTCTCTTGCAAACTCTCTCTCTCCATTTTTGCGTTCGACTCTCGCTCGGTTGCTCTGCCCTCCGCTTCTTCTCCGATTGGACGACGGAGCCGCCGTCCGACGAATCACGCCACCGCCGCCGCTTCCTCATCCGCCTCGTCGGCCGCCGCTGCATCTGAGCGACAGCTAATATTTTCTCGTTCGTTCTTCCCCTTCGCCGCGCTGCTCCTCCGGCGAACGACGGAGCCCGCCGTCCGACTAACCACGCCGCCGCACTTACGCATCCGCCTCGTCCGCTACCTCCGCATCTGCATTCTCCTCCGTCTTCAACGGCGACTGGGCTCTTCCTCTCCCAATCGCCGTCCTTATCGCGGATGCAGGGGATGCGAGGGAGGCAGAAGCGAGACCTCGTGGATGCTCCGGGTGGATGCATCTTGACGTGGAAGACCAGGGTCTTGTCGAATGAGAGCTCGTGCTCCCTGTAGCAGATAGGCATCGAGCTGCGGTAGCTGCAACCGCCACCGATGCTCTTGACGAATCCAGCCACGGCGAGACGGAACGTGACCGCGAGGAGCCGCCTGAACGCCCCGCCTCTCCTTGGCCACAGCAGCGCAAGGCAGACCATGTCCCAAGCTCTATGGGTGATGCCGGAGTCCCCGCTTACCAATTCCGGATGGAAAACGTGTTATAGAGACGGTGAGGACGGCGAATCGCGAGCGAGTGGAAGCCCAACGGTGGAGAAGATGCTCTCTTGGCAATGGCCTTTTCTCCCTGATTATCTAGGTACTGATTTTCGGAGCTTAATCTCCAGCATTATGTTTTTTTTGCCATCGATTGGTAATTTTGGGATTTTCTTTCGACCTAGGTTTTTTTTATCCCTCCCTGTTCTCGCCCTTGCTGAACCTACGCGGAAGTGATGAACTTTCTCTTTCGTAGGAAGTTCTATAAGTCCCAGTAAAAGAACCTACCCGGAAGAGATGATACAAATAGGAATCTTATGAATTCCATAGCTCGTGGGCAGAATATCCCACGTTTCTCTGCTGCTGGTCTTCCTCATAACAAAATAGCTACTCAGTTTTGCCGCCAGGCTGGTCTTGTGACGCTATTGGAGAAGGCTGACAGTATTACCAAGGTATATGTAGCATTTTTGCTGTATACCGATGTTATAATACCCTGCTCCATGAGTTTTGTTGCCTCGATAATTTAATGAACTACCATTAGTTTCACAGAACTTTCCTACGGTTTTGGAGTGAAGGTTCAGAATTCACCTAAAATGTACTAGCTCTGCTATTATCCGCTAGACTTCTCAGCCGTGGTTTCAGTTCATTATGCTGAATAGGTGAAGTGCAGGTTTGTCGCCTCGTTTTTCTAGTGTTTCAGATACTATGCTATGCCTTACTAGCAAATGAGACTTTTCTCTTGACATTCTAGTCATCTGTTCATGCTTCATACATGTTTTACGGTATATGGTGTGATATGACGCAGATTTTGATGCAATTGAGCTAGTAGTAGCTTGCCTAGTTTGGGATATGATGAATGATGGGCAAATGAGTGTCAAGTAACGCATTGTATATTATTTTATGCTTAGCAGATAATTTGGTAGAGAATCTGCTTGGAGATTTTTAGTATGAATTTCAGGTTCCGTACTTGTTATATTGTAATGCAGCGCAAGAAGTTAATGGCATTTAGTTCTACAATCCACGTGAATGCGAGGATGTTGCAAATCTCTCTACTAGGTAAAGTATCATTTCTTGTTTGTTTCCTATACCAGTTAAATTTCTGTTGTGATTAAAAAATTTATGATGAAATAGCAATGCAGATGAGGGGATGCGTAATTGGAGTAATGTCAAATAACATTTGTCAGCTAAACAGATGTGGGTTTAGAAGAAAAGGTAATTTATTGAAATGATGTCATTGAAAAATTGGCTGGACCAGCAAATGTGACTAGGTTAAGGGAATACCGGCCTTGAGATTAATATAGCACGTGAAACTGGATAGGTGAGAACTTGTACCCGTTTGGCCATCTGTTGCACAGATTATCCATTCAACTATCAAGCTTGCTTTATTAATTTTGGCTCTATGGTGAGGCTATTCTGTCCTGGACGTTCATTTTAAGGCCTATTTACCTATTAGCACAGGATTCTAGAAGGGTTTCCAGGTAAGCCACACCACTAACAACTGACTTACTGATCGATGATAAGTTTGCTTTCATCTAGAAAGCATATAGGGAGAAATTGCTGAGAAAGGACTTTGAATCTTAGGAGGGAAACATGGTTTGACTTTGGTTTTACCTTAGATGGCAACTAATACTGCTTGAGTTAACCAGTGCTTAGAGTAGGACAAACAATTCTTTCTCTTGTTTAGGCATGCACGCTAATTGGGGATTGTGTTTGTAATATTTCTAGACCAGCAAAAGATTGAGTATGTTCCAGAATTGCCACATGAGAGCTCATGAACCATGTATTACAAAAGCTTTGATGCTGGTGGCTTGGATGGATTTTTTTATTTCAATATCATACGCAAGGTGTTTAAGAATAGCATTTATCAATGTGCTGTAAGAATGATTAGTTGCTTATTGATTTTTTGGATGGCATCAATACATCTAAAGCATTCAAAATTCATGAATTATTGTTGTAATTTGATAATATCACATACCTTCCAAACTGGTCTTGGAATGACAAATTAAGAAAGGCTAATAATCTCAAGAGCTGTCAATCTAGTGGGTTTTCCATGTGGAGATGTCCTGAACATTTAATGTCAGTATTTGTTGTTTGGCGGAGCTTTTTAATATGGATTATGGAATGATCGTCCTGCTTTTGTTGAGTATGGATAAGTGGCATTGGAACATTGCTATTTAACAGGAATGGCTTACCTTTACCACTTTTTACTTTTCCCAGGATACTCAGTGCATATTCAAACGTGCCCTCAAAACCAAAGGCTTCAATCAAAAGGTAGATGATTCAAGCCTTCGAAGTAAAATGAACGTTGGATGAACATCTGTGCCTGTAAGTTATTGTCTACATTGATTCATAGTTATTCTAAGGAAAATGGAGTTTATATTTAGTTGCGAAAACTGCAGGCACCTCATGCAAAACATTTTGGAAGTTAGAGTAAGTTCAAGCTGCCTGAGAAATATGCTTGTGGTATTACTAATGGGAATCACGGATTAGACTGACCAAGTCTAAAGCTAGGAAAAATTTGCGATGATAAACTCTACAGAGGTCTTTTCTTACAAGTTCTCTTTAGATGTTGTGTATCTATTTCCTTGTGAAGTCTTGAATTGGCCGGCGGGACAAGATAAAATTTGACATTAATTTGTCTCTAATATGATATTTAGTGTTTTCACAATCCTTTGTTTTTTTCAATTGTGGACGCGTGGATCATTGAATTAGAGGAACTTGAAGGAGTTTCAAGCTTGTCAGTCGTGGAAACACTGCAAGAGCCATCCCCGACTGCTCCTACAATTGATTCTCTGAAGATTCAACAACATTTATGAACTTCTTCAATGTAATAGTTCTTAGTTTACGGTTTTAGTATAGATTCTACTCAAGCATGTAAACATGTTACGGATGCAGTTGCATGTTGTCTTGCGTTTTAAACAAACAAATATCGGTCTATTATAATGCTCTCTCCTTCAAACCTGTAAATTTGTGTTCATATACCTATGGGTTATTGAGCTTGAGCCATTGAGAAGGAAATTTGTGACACAGGGGGCCTACAACACCTGCAAAATTTATCAGTCTCTTAAATTGACTTGGCATGGACTTTGCTTCGTTTATTCCCTCGCAAGTTGCTTCAGCGTATACCAACATAGACACTGGACCACTACTACAGCTGTGACTCCACAAACTGATTTAAAGAAGTTGCGTGATTGTCACCAATAATCAGTTCATTGCAGAACATGACTAGTCTTGATGATGTTCACCGGTGCTCTATCATCTTTTGTTGGCTTGCCTGAACCAACCCCAGTTTTAAGGAGCAACTTATGATGGCTCACTAGCTTCTCCAGCCAAATAAATGGAATTCATCCTCATATGCTCCCTTATACATTGTCACATAATGTACAATTCCTCCCTTATATTTTCAAGGTTGTATTTATTGAATGAAATGTTCCGGAAACATGTAGAATGTTGAGACTTGGGAGAAAGATATAACTTTTGTTTGAATTACTGACAATTGATACAGAAAATTTGTTTGCATCTGTTTAATGTGAACTGCAGCTTTAGTTTCTTAGTTTGCGTCTTTGAAGAGCACGGGATGTGAACTCTCAAGTCACCTGTCAATATAATGTTCACAGTGAAACTAATTCAGGAACCATAGAAGCTGCATTCGCCAGCAGATCAGTGTGAGATGTTGGCTTTTTGCTGCATGACAAGTGACACATGGTTGTGGTTCGATAACCTTCGGTATATGTTAAAATATTTTGCTATGTTCCGAAAGGATAAGAAGGAATGCATATATGAAATGTCATCAGTTTCTAGAGCAAAGTCTTCCAATATCTTTGACTGTCTCTCATAGTCTATTGACCAAAGTTTTGCAATATCACAATAGACCAAGAAATGAAAGAACGCGCTATCTTTTGAATTGTCTATCTTTGAGTTGTGTCACAAAAAGAGAATCACGTATAACTACTTAGAATATCAAGTGGAAGACAAACTATAGGAAGAGGAGAAAATCGAATTAGAAGAATCCAAATGGTTTGCATGAGAGAGAGAGAGAGATCAGATCCTCAGAAGATAGAGCTTCTTCTCCAACCACGGCTTTCATAGCTTGAACATCTTTCCCAATTGCATAATTTGCACATAGCTGTATAAAAAACCAATAAAAGTTTAATACCAATTACCAGCATTTCAATAAAGACTAAACTATCTATTTCACAAGGAAATACCTGGTTGGAGACGTCAGCATGATCTCTATGCATCATTTCCTCGCCTATTGCACTCTGCAAGGTAAAGGGTACACATCAAACACCCAAAGTCAATCCAAAGGGAGCGAGGAAGTTTTAAATGTAGTAAAAAAATGTCTTACTTTCATCAGTCGCAAATGTGATGGAAGCACATCGATGAGAGGATATATCTATTTCAGAAAAGAAATTATGTATAAAAAATGATCTTATAAGTAGTCAAGCCTTCAAGATAGAGCTAAGCACCCTTTGGTATAGTCAGAAAGATTACATTTCCAGCCATACAACCAGAGTATTTAGCGAAGTAATAAATGAATTGATCTATCACATAAGCAGTAAATGTCACGTCACATAATATGGTCAAACTATGTTTGCCACTGAACTAGCTCATTAATTTCTCATATAACAGAAGCATGTAAACCACCTCATAAATGGTTACTTCCATGCACCAAAGTACAACTCTTTAAGTGTACAAAAGCTGTAGAACGATTATACCACCCTATGGGACAACAATGATGCATTCGAGTCAGCAATTCAGAACAAAAGGCAGTACAAGAAATCACGTGACACTAGTATTTTCTTTGGCCAATGCAGACAATGGCACTGAGGTGAGTTCTCCACATCCTAACATTTAAGCCCAACTAACCTGTCGATTGTGAAGTTATGTGTCGATATATAACTACCCCTCAGTAATATGTTGGAGAAATCTTTCCAGAATATTTTGAAGCTGACAAAACGTTTCTATCAGTCTAGTCTGGATAATTGCAGACCTTCTGTTTAGAGTCTGAAGACTTTCAGATCACCAGACTCAGCACTCAAGACTCAAGACTCAAGACTCAAGACTATTCTCATTGACAATTTTTCTAATCTAGTGACGAAGGCAATCCAGAGCCAAAGTATTTGGTTGAGGATTTAGTCCTATCCTCTGGAGAAGATCTCTTGGCTGGATAAATATAACAGATTCTTTTATTCGTAATCAAGATCGTTTGAAGATCTGATGGTCGACGAAATATTCTTGGAAGATTCTATTCTTGGAAACCAAGATCCTGATTGTATGGGCGAACAGGATTGATGGGCTATCGTCAGGTTCCTTTAATAGCTCGAATGATCTTCTTGATTGATTCCGTCCAACGGGTAGATTGGAGGAATTTCTTTGGTAAGTGCCAACGGGTATGATGGCATAAAGGAGTATAAAAGGAAGACGTTCTAGTTGCTTTAGTGCATGATCGATAGAGAAATTCCAGAGTCTGAAGCACCTTGAATATTAGTCGATATATTTTGAGCGAAATTGTATACACAACGCTGAGACCTCGAGCGAGTGTGGTAGATCATCTACACCGAGAAATCAAGGAAGAACAACGCTGTAACATCTCTTTGTTCATAGTGGAATCCAGCCAATAGGCTGTCAGTGCAGAAGAGTGGACGTAGGCTTGAAATAAGCCGAACCACTATAAACCGCGTGTTCAATTTTCTCTTCCATTCTCTCAGTCTTACTTTGATTATTGTTTGTCTCAAATCTATCAATTGTCTAGTATTGTGCAATTATCGAGAAAAATCTTTTATATACCTATTCACCACCCTCTAGGTACTTATACTAGCTATATCATAATAAACCAGTAAGATCTGGAGTCGGGTGCATAATATCGAATGAATAAACAGTAAATTATAGACATCTCATCAGCATAACAAGAATAAACTATATTTAAGTGTGGAGAATTGACTAGATTGCAGACCTTGTGTAAGCATTAAACCCATCATCATTAGGCATAGTCATAATAGGAATTTGAGTGATGGAGCCTTTTTGCCATTCAATACGCCCAGCAAGCTCATAAATTGTTGCCAGATCAGTGTACATGTACCCAGAATACCCACGCCTTCCAGGAACTTCCTCTCTTGCAGCTGATACCTACATGCAGATGACAGCTCAAAATTACCAATCAGAAATTGTAATGGGCTAAGAATTGTTTGGCCCTAAACTGATTGCAAGTTTAGCTGCAGTTTTCTAGTGCTTGAGGAGAAACAGAGAAGCAAGAGCTTGCCTCATTAATGAACAATTAACATCAAGACTAACTCTCATTATATGGTCATTATGGCAACTTTTTTTCAGACTATGCTTACCTCACAAAGGGCATTTGCATACAAATGTCTGCGAGTATGACTAAGACATGCTTCCCACATAAATAAGCCAGATACTCAGCAGTTGTAAGGGCAATTCGTGGACTGATGATGCATTCAATAGTTGGATCATTCGCCTAAAAAAAAGAGTAAAATTCATAAAATGATATACAGGCACCCGTACAACCCTTTAATCTGCAAGGATATCTATATCACAAACTCAATCTACAAACTTGAAAAAATTGCCAGAAACAAAATTCTGCGACACGATTAAATATCAGCTCATTAGAAATTACCAGATTAAGGAAAAGGGTCACTCTCTCCATTGACCCATTTTCCTCAAAGTCAAGTTCGGAAAATTGTGTGGTTTCCATGTTCACTCCCATGGCTGCAAATACTATGGCAAAATTGTCCTCTTCGTCATCCTACATAAATTTGCAGCACATCTTCATAAATGATATTGAAAGAGAGTGTTTGGAATATTAGAGTAAGATGAAGACTTAGAGTATCAATTCTCAGAGAAAAGAAACAAATAAAATAAGATCAGGAATCTTCACAAAGAATGCATTTAGCAATTGAGAAGTCTAGCGGATAATAGCAGAGCTAGTACATTTTAGGTGAATTCTGAACCTTCACTCCAAAACCGTAGGAAAATTCTATGAAACTAATGGTAGTTCATTAAATTATCGAGGCAACAAAACTCATGGAGCAAGGTATTATAACATCGGTCTACAGCAAAAATGCTACATATACCTTGGTAATACTGTCAGCCTTCTCCAATAGCGTCACAAGACCAGCCTGGCAGCAAAACTGAGTAGCTATTTTGTTATGAGGAAGACCAGCAGTAGAGAAACGTGGGATATTCTGCCCACGAGCTATGGAATTCATAAGATTCCTATTTGTATCATCTCTTCCGGGTAGGTTCTTTTACTGGGACTTATAGAACTTCCTACGAAAGAGAAAGTTCATCACTTCCGCGTAGGTTCGGCAAGGGCGAGAACAGGGAGGGACAAAAAAAAACCTAGGTCGAAGGAAAATCCCAAAATTACCAATCGATGGCAAAAAAAAACATAATGCTGGAGATTAGGCTCCGAAAATCAGTACCTAGATAATCAGGGAGAAAAGGCCATTGCCAAGAGAGCATCTTCTCCGCCGTTGGGCTTCCGCTCGCTTGCGATTCGCCGTCCTCACCATCTCTGTAACACGTTCTGCATCCAGAATTGGCAAGTGGGGACTCCAGCGTCACCCGCAGAGCTTGGGACT
The DNA here is from genome assembly GCA_004368105.4 of Eucalyptus melliodora. NCBI lineage: Eukaryota > Viridiplantae > Streptophyta > Magnoliopsida > Myrtales > Myrtaceae > Eucalyptus > Eucalyptus melliodora. Next base: position 427,698 of record CM023402.3, on the reverse strand, counting down.
ATTGGAGAAATCTTTCCAGAATATTTTGAAGCTGACAAAATATTTCTATCAGTCTAGTCTGGATACCGACAGTTTAAAGTCTGAAGACTTTGTATTCTCGAGACTCAAGACTCGAGACTCAAGACTCGAGACTCAAGACTCAAGACTCAAGACTCAAGACTATTCTCGCTGACAGTCTTTCTAATCCAGTGACGAAGGAAATCCAAAGCCGAAGTATATGGTTGAGGATTAGATCCTATCCTCTGGAAAAGATTCTTTGGTTGGATAATCATTTCGGATTCTTTAATTCTTATCTAAGATCGATTGAAGATCCGATGGTCGACGAAATATTCTTGGAATGTTCTATTCTTGGAAACCAAGATCCTGATTGTATGGGCGAACAGGATTGATGGGCTATCATCAGATTCCTTAAATAGCTCGGATGATCTTCTTGATTGATTCCGTCCAACGGGTAGATTGGAGGAATTCCTTTGGTAAGTGCCAACGGTATGATGGCATAAAGGAGTATAAAAAGGAAGTCGTTCTAGTTGTTTGGGGTGTGATTGATAGAAAAATTCCAGAGTCTAAAGAACCTTGATTGTTAGTCGATACGAAGCCTGCCGAGCGAAATTGTATACACAGAGAGTGTTTATACTTGGTGATACCTTGAGCGAGTGTGGTAGATCATCTACACCGAGAAGTCAAGGAAGATCAACACTGTAACATCTCTTTGTTCATAGTGAAATCCAGCCAAATTGGCTGTCAGTGCAGAAGAGTGGACGTAGGCTTGGATCAAGCCGAACCACTATAAACCGCGTGTTTAATTCTCTCTTTCCTTCACTTAGTCTTTCGTTGATTATTACTTAACGCAAACTATCTTTCAACTGTCTAAGTATTGCGCAAGTATACAGAAATTATCAAGAAAAATCTTTGTATACCTATTCACCCCCCTCTAGGTACTCATACTAGCAATATCAATTGGTATCAGAGCCTGTGTTCTTACTTTGTTTGAAGTGTTTTACTTCAGAGTAAAAGATCCATGGCTAGTATGCTAGCACCAGGGCTGATGGAAGGGCAAAGCAATACCAGACCACCCTACTTTGACGGAAAGGATTACAACATCTGGAAGAACAAGATGAAAGCTTTCCTACGATCCAAGGATCCTCTGGAATGGGATGTTGTGGAAAGAGGAATCACTCCTGTTGTTGCATCAATCTCGAAAGAGGGAAAGACATTATTGAAACCAGCGGAATGCCTCAGAAGAAATAAACAAGAGACAAGCACTCGATGCAAAAGCAATTTACTCTTTATATTGTGCCTTGTCTCCAACTGAATATAACAGAATATCTTCTTGTGTTACAGCAAAAGAAGTATGGGATAGATTACATATCACCTATGAAGGAACAGATCGAGTGAAGGAGACTAGAATCAACATTCTCTTCGGTCAATATGAAGCCTTCAAAATGAAACCAGGAGAATCTATAACTGACATGTTTAGTCGTTTTACAGATATTGTCAATGGTCTTGAGAACCAATGACAAAAAATTTCTGATCCCATGAAGGTGAACAAGCTTCTGCGTGGACTCTCCAAGGATTGGAATCATATAAAGACTTCAATAAGAGAGACACAAAGAATTATGCCTCTATCTGTCGACGAGCTGATTGGAACTCTTCAGTCTTATGAAGTGGAACGAATTAATGAGGACGAAGATCCAAGAGGTAAGAAATCTATTGCACTAAAATCAAATGATGACTCTGATGATGCAGATTCTGAAGATGATATGGATGATGAGGAGCTCGCCCTCATGATAAGAAGATTCAGAAAACTGAATAGAAAAGGCAGAAGGTTCAACCCAAAGAAACAAAGTTTTCAGAGACAGCAGACCAAGTCTGTTGATGATGAGGAACCAAACAAAGATGTAGTTTGCTTCGAATGTAAGAAGAAGGGACACATCAGACCCAACTGTCATCTTCTGAAAAAGAAAAGAGGAAAAGCTGAGAAGTTTCGAAAGGCTCTCAAAGCCGAAACCTGGAGTGATACAGAATGTGAAGAGAGTGATAATGAATATGCCAACATATGTTTGATGGCACATTCAGACTCGACTCGTATTTCGGATCGACTCGACGTTGAATTTGAGGTAAGTGATTTTAAAATTCTTGTCAAAGTCTCTAAATATATTGATTAACTGTGTTTCAGTCTTAAGACTTCTCTCAAAAGGATTTCCGAACTTAAAAAGGAAAACTCAGCTCTAAAACAAAAGGAAGTTATTTTAGAAGAAAGAGTTAAAAGTCTAGACCTAAATGTTTCTGCCCTTAAAGAAAAAGAAGATGATCTTTTGAAAGAAAATGCTTTCTTAAAAACGGACTTATCAAATATTTCAAAGAAGTTTTCGATAGGATCCGAAAAGCTTGAAAAAGTTCTTTCAGTTCAAAAACCTTACTTCAATAAGTCTGGTTTAGGCATGACAGCAGAAACAATTCCCTTGATTGATTTTCCTAAAGTTAAAGAAAGAATTAAGAAAAGACCGTCGAGAGAGGCTTACAAAAATCATTTCAAGAAAGTTTTTGTAAAGTCTGTTGGTCGAAATGCTCTAAGGTGTTCAAAGTGTAACAGTAAGGATCACTTTGAAAAAGAATGTCCTATGGTTTGGAAACCTGTTAAGAAAGTATGGCCTAATAATGCTTATCCTACTAACACCAAAGGACCCAAGAAAATTTGGGTACCAAAGAAAACTTGATATTCTCTTTTAAATGCAGGTCTCCGTCAAGAAAAAGATAAAATGGTATCTTGACAGTGGATGTTCAAGACACATGACAGGAGACTCAAAGTGCTTCATAAAGCTTGTTCAAGTAAATGGTGGAAATGTTTCATTTGGAGGAAACGGCAAAGGAAGCATCGTGGGATTTGGAACTGTGAAAATTGGAAATCTCACAATAAGCAATGTTTCTCTAGTAGAAGGACTCAACTATAACCTTCTCAGCATTAGCCAACTGTGTGATACTGGTTTCAAGATCTCCTTTCAAGAATGAATTTGCTATGGAATTAGTAAAGACTCTACTGAGTCTTTCATGGGTCGAAGACATGAAAACATCTATCTCTTAGACATGAAGTTGAATGAATCACAATGTCTAATTTCAATCCAAGATGAAGCAAGCTTATGGCACAGAAAGCTTGGCCATGTCAATATGAAGCAATTAGCCAAAATCTCATCAAAACAGCTTGTTCGAGGTCTACCCAAATTACCTTATCAAAAGTCCGATCCATGCACACCCTGTATTATGGGAAAACAGGTAAGAAATTCATTTAAGCCAATAAATCATGTCTCTACTAATCATGTATTACAGTTACTGCATATGGATCTCTTCGGACCAACCAGAACTCAGAGTATTGGAGGTAAGAAATATTGTCTAGTAATTGTGGATGATTTCTCTCGCTTTACTTGGGTATATTTCCTTGCAAGTAAGTCAGAAACCTTTTCGTATTTTGAAAAATTTGCTAAAAAGGTTCAAAACGAAAAAGGATGTGTTATCTCAAGTATAAGAACAGATCATGGAGGTGAATTTGAAAATCAAGATTTCACAAAATTGTGTGATGAATCTGGTTTTAATCATGTATTCTCTTCTCCATACACTCCTCAGCAAAATGGAGTTGTGGAAAGAAAGAATAGATCTCTTCAAGAAATGGCTAGAACACTTTTAATTGAAAGCAAAATTTCTTCACGATTTTGGGCTGAAGCTGTTTCAACAGCATGCTATATCATCAATAGAGTCTTCCTAAGACCTATTCTTGAGAAAACCCCTTATGAATTATTCAAAGGTAAGAAGCCTATTGTTTCATACTTTCATGTGTTTGGTTGCAAATGCTTTATATTGAAAAATGCAAAAGATCGAGTTGGTAAGTTTGAAGAAAGATCAGATGAAGGCATCTTCCTTGGATATTCTACATCAAGCAAAGCCTACAGAGTCTTCAATAAGAAGAGCCAGTCTATGGAGGAGTCAATGAATGTCAAATTCCAAGACTCAACGCAAGATGAATCCAGCCAGACTCAATATGAAGAGTCTGAACCCACTCTAGACCGTCCAATGTCTTCATCTCAAAAAGTATCTCAGACTCTGGAAGACCAGCATCAAGATGTTCATGAAGATTCAAATAAAGAAAGAGATCATCATCCAGAAAGATCAACCAGTAACTGGAAACACAAGTCCAGTCATCCTAAAGATCTCATTATCGGCGAAATTAATGAAGGAATTCGCACCAGATCCAAAAGACGTGAAGAGTCTAGTGCTGTTGCTCTCATCTCTGAAATTGAACCAAAAAGCATAGAAGAAGCTTTATCTGATGAAAGCTGGATCGAAGCTATGCAAGAGGAGCTTAGACAGTTCAACATTAACGATGTCTGGGAATTGACATCTAAACCAAAAGGTAAAACTGTTATTGGAGCCAAATGGGTGTTCAGAAACAAGATGAATGAAAAGGGAAAAGTCGTACGAAATAAAGCAAGACTCGTGGCCAAGAGATATACGCAAGAAGAAGGAATAGACTATGATGAGACTTACGCTCCTGTAGCAAGGTTAGAAGCTATTCGTCTATTACTTGCGTTTGCTTGTTACAAAAATTTCAGGTTATTCCAAATGGACGTCAAAAGTGCTTTCCTAAATGGGTTTATCCAAGAGGAAGTTTATGTGGAACAACCGCCTGGATTTGAAGACCCAAAGAAGCCAGACTCAGTCTTCAGACTGAAAAAGGCTCTGTATGGTCTAAAGCAAGCACCTCGAGCTTGGTACGACAGACTAAGCAAGTTCTTATTACAGAACGGCTTTGTTAAAGGTAAAGTAGACACTACTCTATTCAATAAAAAGGAAAACAAAAGCTTTTTACTCGTTCAAATATATGTTGATGACATTATTTTTGGATCCTCTAATGAAAGTCTTTGCAAGAAATTTTCTAAGTCTATGCAGGATGAGTTTGAAATGAGTATGATGGGAGAATTAACATTCTTTCTTGGCCTTCAAATAAAGCAATTGAAGGAATGAACTTTTATCTTCCAAGAAAAATATGCTAATGATCTTGTCAAAAGATTTGGATTGGAAAATTGCAAGAAGACTGACATACCAATGTCAAGTTCCTTGAAGATAGACAAAGATGAAGAAGGGAAGAAAGTTGATCAAAAGCTGTATAGAAGCATGATCGGTTCACTTCTTTATCTTACTGCTTCTAGACCTGATATTTTGTTGAGTGTTTGCATCTGTGCTAGGTTTCAATCAGATCCTAGAGAATCACATCTCATTGCCGTGAAACGTATTATCAAATACGTTGCTTCATCTTCAAGCATCGGTCTTTGGTATCCAAAGAGGGGAGACTTTAATCTTCTAGGATACTCAAATGCAGATCTGGCTGGTTGCAGAGTCGATAGAAAGAGCACTTCGGAACTTGTCAACTCGCTTGGAAACAGGATGTTGTCTTGGTTTTCAAGGAAGCAAAGCACTGTAGCTCTCTCAACGACAGAAGCAGAGTATGTAGCTCTTGGAAGCTGCTGTTCGCAAATTCTATGGATAAAACAATAGCTACAAGACTTTGGCATTGAAGACTCATGCACAGAAATCAGATGTGACAATACCAGCGCGATCAATCTCACCAAAAATCCAATCCTTCATTCAAGAACAAAGCATATTGAGATTCGACATCACTTCATTAGAGATCGTATTCAAAATGGAGAAATCTCGATTCAATTTGTTGATTCAAAGAGTCAACTAGCGGAGATATATTCACAAAGCCTTTGGAGAAAAATCAATTCGACTTTATCCGTTCAAGACTCAACATTTTGAAGCTTGAAGAAGTTAAAGTCTAGAGACTCACCAACTCTAAGACTCTGATCTCTCAGACTTTAAATCATGAGACTCAAACATTCATGGCTAAAGACTGTAAGTTGCTATTTTATCTAAAAGGTACGAATTCTTGTTTAGTTATTTTATCTAAATTTGAAAAGGTACGATCTTTCGTTCGATTATAATCCGTGTGAAATTCGAAATCTTGTCTTTTTAAAAGGGATTAATTTTAGGAGTTATTGATTTTGAAAAGAAGTGTTCGTACACTTTCCTTGTACCGATTGAACTTCCCTTTTTCAAAAAACTGAGTTATATATATACAGTTTCTCTTCGCCCAATCTTCAAAACCCTAAAAGGCACTCTCCTCCCAATACTGTTTTTCTACTTCTTGTTCGTCGTCGAGAAAGTGGTCATTTTTCTTGGGAAAAGCAAGTGAAGGAATCTTCCAATAGACAAAGAAAGATGTCATCTTCGAGGAAATCATCAAGAATCGCAAGCAGGGGACCACAAAGAATGGAGAAGGGACCGACTCACTTCGATCTTACTGAGGAAGAAGACTTATCAAGTCAGCGACAAAGTCCGATTCGCTCTCCTCCACGTCATTCAACACCTCCTGCCCCACAAGGTGCAAGTCAATATCTGGAAGAAGAGATAATCGAGGAAGCCGACCCAGTAAGAGTCCAAAGACCCTCCTTTATCTATAAGCTTTATCGTGCGTTGAAAAGCTCCGGTTCTTCATTAAAATATATAGATGACTTCCTTAAGGACAAAATTATGGGAATGAGTATCTTTTTCTGCGGAAAATGGAAGAATTGGGAGTTGCTCCTAAAGGAAGGGTAGAGGAGGCACTTGCGAACATTCCCAGTGACCCTCGTTTGCCAGGACAAAATCTGATTGAAGGGAACGATGATGACAGAATGTTCCTTGAATTTCAACCTAAAATGGGTGTGGCAGCAAAGGTGAAAGGAAATCGGATGGATTTGTTTAAATCCAAGGATCAGGAAAAAGTGTATTTCAGGCTGTTGAAAAGAGGGGTGATAAACCCTAGAAGTGTTGATTTTGACTTCATGGACGCCATCAACATGAACTTAAGAGAGAAGTTGAATTTGCTTCAACTTGAGACTTTTTGCTCTGACTCTACGGATGGGTATGCTCAACTGACCGCTTATTTCTATTCAAATTTTAGCTTTTTGGATGCGAATAGAATTTCATTCAGTGTTCGAGACCAAGTCTATGTGGTAGATGTGAATATGTTGGCGGACATAGTTGGAGTTGAACGAGGACGATATTTACCAATCAAAGTCTCACCTGCTCGTACTACTCTGGATCTTGTCAAAGATATGGACGCAGAGAAGAAAATTACCTACTCAAGGATGAAGGCCATCAACATTGTGCTTCATAAGATTGTGATCAACTGTCTCAGACCAAAGTCTACGTCAAAGACTTCTGTGTCTCTTTCTGAAGCAAAGTTGATGTACGCGATCAACTCAGGACGGAAGTTTTCTCTACCGCACACTATTCTCTTCCATATGTACAGAGTAATGTCGAAAAACAAAGGACAATTGCCTTATCCTGGTCTGGTGACCAAGATCTTCAGACACATGCATATTGAACCGCCACAATCATTTTGTGTTCGACCGTGTGATAAGATGGTGGTAGGTTTGAAGATGTTAACAAAGATGCGTCTGCAAGAACTTTCAAAGGCAATGGAGAAATTCAGAGTGAAATCTCCAGTTCAGTCTGCCTCAAAGAGAAAGGGAAAGGCGGCCATTGGTGCCCCATCGAAAAAGAAGAAAAGAACTCTCATCCTGGAGGATGAAGATGAAGATGAAGAGGATGAAGATCCCACTATCCAAGCACTGACAAGAACCAGACGTTCTGTGTCTCAACCGTCAGAACTTCAGAAGAACAGAGAAGAAGAAGAGCAGAGAGAGAAGGAGAAAGAAGCTGAAGAAGAAGGAGAAGGAGAAAAAGAAAAGTCTGCTGATGAATCTGGAGAGAAGGGAAATCAAGAGCATGATCATCACTCTTCCCCTTTCGATGTCTTAGAGACAGGAGGAGTTAGCGAGCAAGAGAGGTCCACACCTCATGCTGCTGACAGTGAAGATCTAAGACAATCTCCAGAAGACCCAGAAGAAGTTCAGGTCTCTCAATTGCCTGAAGAAGGTCACGATACAAATCTGCAAGACTTTACAGAAGCGCCATCGTCTGCATACACACCATCTGAGAAAGCCAATGCTAGTACACAGACGGACGATTCTGCAGATTTTCGTCGTATCATGGATATTCTTCTGGAAATGCGTGGACAGATATATGCTCTGGACTGTGAAATCCAGGCCATGAAGAATGCTGGACAAGCATCTTCAGTCTCTCTGGAGGATAAATTCAAAGACCTCGCTCTGCAACTTCAAGCCAATGCTAAAGGAGAAGAGGTAGCTCAACTGAGGGAAGACCTGAAGAAGCTCGAAGGAGTAGTCCAGCCCATTGGGGATTTCCAGATCGTGCGCATTCCCACTCGTCAGCAAACATAAGATAGCAATTACAACCCAAGAAGTTAAGGACTTCATGGACTTGAAAACCTCCTTTTAATGATGACGATATATCGTAAAAGTGTGTTGGGGAGAACCAATTTGAACTTTAAAGGGATGACTCATTTCTCACCCATGACAAAAAGGGGGAGAACCAATTTGAACCAACATCTTTTAAAACTTTGACTTTTGTGGTTATGTTTATTTTTGAGTATGACTTGAGAACTTGAACTTGAGTGTGAATTTAAATTTGACTGAATTGGCTGTGATTTTGATGCTTGACTGGTTGCATTTATATCAAGTGTTGTTATATGGTATTACTCATGAAAGACTAACCAATTTTCTATGGATGCAGAGTCTGGTTGTTTTATTAATCTTTAAGAGTTAGCCATATTGCTTGAGAAATGTTTTTGCAGGTCAAAGTTGTTCAAATCTACAAGAAAGTTTTGTCACCATCAAAAATGGGGAGATTGTTGGAGAAATCTTTCCAGAATATTTTGAAGCTGACAAAACATTTCTATCAGTCTAGTCTGGATACCGACAGTTTAAAGTCTGAAGACTTTGTATTCTCGAGACTCAAGACTCAAGACTCAAGACTCAAGACTCAAGACTATTCTCACTGACAGTCTTTCTAATCCAGTGACGAAGGAAATCCAAAGCCGAAGCATATGGTTGAGGATTCGATCCTATCCTCTGGAAAAGATTCTTTGGTTGGATAATCATTTCGGATTCTTTAATTCTTATCTAAGATCGATTGAAGATCCGATGGTCGACGAAATATTCTTGGAATGTTCTATTCTTGGAAACCAAGATCCTGATTGTATGGGCGAACAGGATTGATGGGCTATCATCAGATTCCTTAAATAGCTCGGATGATCTTCTTGATTGATTCCGTCCAACGGGTAGATTGGAGGAATTCCTTTGGTAAGTGCCAACGGTATGATGGCATAAAGGAGTATAAAAAGGAAGTCGTTCTAGTTGTTTGGGGTGTGATTGATAGAAAAATTCCAGAGTCTGAAGAACCTTGATTGTTAGTCGATACAGTCTGAGCGAAATTGTATACACAGAGAGTGTCTATACTTGGTGATACCTTGAGCGAGTGTGGTAGATCATCTACACCGAGAAGTCAAGGAAGATCAACACTGTAACATCTCTTTGTTCATAGTGAAATCCAGCCAAATTGGCTGTCAGTGCAAAAGAGTGGACGCAGGCTTGGATCAAGCCGAACCACTATAAACCGTGTGTTTAATTCTCTCTTTCCTTCACTTAGTCTTTCGTTGATTATTACTTAACGCAAACTATCTTTCAACTGTCTAAGTATTGCGCAAGTATACAGAAATTATCAAGAAAAATCTTTGTATACCTATTCACCCCCTCTAGGTACTCATACTAGCAATATCAGGGACGTGGTCCGCCTTGCGCTGCTATGGCCGAGGAGAGGCGGGGCGTTCAGGCGGCTCCTCACGATCAAGTTCCGTCTCGCCGTGGCTGGATTCGTCAAGAGCATTGGTGGCGGTTGCAGCTACCACAGCTCGATGCCTATCCGCTACGGGGAGCGCGAGCTCTCGTTCGACAAGACCCTGGTCTTCCACGTCAAGATGCATCCACTCGGAGCATCCACGAGGTCCCGCTTCCGCCTCCCTCGCATCCCCTGCATCCGCGACAAGGACGGCGACTGGGAGAGGAAGAGCTCGGTCGCCGTTGAAGACGGAGGAGAATGCAGATGCGGAGGTGCCAGACGAGGCAGATGCGTAAGTGTGGCGGCGTGGTTAGTCGGACGTCGGGCTCCGTCGTTCGCCAGAGGAGTAGCGCGGCGAAGGGGAAGAACGAACGAGAAAATATTAGCTGTGGCTCAGATGCAGCAGCAGTCGACGAGGCGGATGAGGAAGCGGCGGCGGGGGCGTGATTCGTTGGACGGCGGCTCCGTCGTCTGATCGAAGAAGAAGCGGAGGGCAAAGCAACCGGGCGAGAGTCGAACGCAAAAATGGAGATAGAGAGTTTGCAAGAGAGAAGGATCTTAGCTCGTCGAGAGAAGGCTAGTGAGAGAAAAAAGAAAAGAAAAATGCAAAAGATAGCAAAGGTGGCACGCTTCCACATGGCGCCGCGTGAGTGGTCCGGGACCACGCTGGTGTGGAGCTCCCGGACCACCCAATACTTTCTCGTTGGTAGATGACCCACCGTACGAAGCACAAAAGAAAGGAACGTTAAGAACGTTCTTGGTTCAGCCATACGTAGGGCAAACAAGAAAGGATCGTATTCTTTTCTCTACGTAAGAGATCATGAGATAATACTTATGAATTTATTTGGGCTTAATCTAGATGTGAGAAAGACCTTTCTATTATTTTCATTTATTTCTTTGACGATCTCATATTGATTTAATTACAAGATCCGTCAGTGTTTTTGTGTCATATGACAGTAATGTGGAAAGATGCTTTGGCGACTGAGTGCTTTCACAGCACACATAATTCCTAGGATAATCAACTGTCAATAAAAGCAATCCTTTGATGTGGGGGTTTCATGAAGATGGAGAATAAGTGACAGATCCCACAAAAGTCTCTTCGCAGACAATCTTGTCCTCAATCTTTTTAGAGTTGGGGAATTCAAAGGTCATGATTTTATAGTTAAGTCCCCGACTTTGGATTACAATTTCACCTACTCACACAAGGACACCCCCTCTTAATATTGAAGTCAAGACTTGGTCAACCAATCAAATTTTATGTATTCAGATTAGATAACATTAGATGTATGCTCTCAAGTTAATCAAATTGTTTCTAATTATATATTATTTGTGGACAATAAAGTGCATTGGCATATATAAAGAGAAAGTTTCTAGGATCCATAACCCCCTTTTTATTTTATTATTTTAATTTTAAAGAGAGATATCTGCTCCTTCTGTCAATGTATTAAAGTGGGGGCACAACTCTTTTCGATGGCGTCACAGTCCCAGGGTATCTATTTTGGGCATAGACAAAGCTAATAATCAATTTGGTTGATTCCTTATGCGGTGCGGGAAAATGTGGTACCATCATGGTACTAGGAATGCAAGGAAATTGGTCTCTCTAGAAAAACAGAATAGAAAGTAAATCACATTGGCCCCTATTTTGTGTTCCCTCAGTAGCTCCGTTTGTTTGGTCCTTCTCAATCTCATGGTTGTCGTATAACCGAGTCAACTAGGCACCTTCTAATGCTTGAGCCCGGACACGACTTAATTGAGGTCATCCATGACCCGTTACTCAATTTGGGCTCAATCGAGCTCGACTTGATCGTGGAGGTACATTTTGAGAAGAGATAAAGAGATTATAAGTGTCATAATTTTCGTATGACACTCACTTGAGTGTCGTTATTTTTTTTCCAAACCACTTTAGTATCATGACTTTGGAAAAACATTCATTTGAGTGCCATAATTTTCAATAGATCACTTGAGTATTATAACTTTTTTAAAAATGTCCACTCAAGTGTTAGAAATCTTACGTAGCATAGTAATTGTAGTGAACAATTTTTAAAAGTAATGATGTTTCAAATGATTGATTGAAAAGTTGTATGATAATCAAGTGGTAAAAAAAAATCATCGCGCTCAAATAAATGTCGTACCTAAGTTATCACACTCATGGTGCCTTTTTCCTATTTTTAGTCTAAACTAGAGTTTGAGCTTGAGTTCTCCAATTTGAAAACGTGATAAAGTAGAAAGAGATTTGTTTAGGGATGCAAAAATTTTAGCATACTTCGTGTAATATTTTATTAGCTTTTGCTATAGATACGAGTGTGAAATTGAAAACTAACTAGTATTAACATAGACGTATAAAATTAGGACTATCAATTCATGTTATGCCACTATACGAATCATGGATCTCAAGTTGTGTAAGTTTTGGCCGCATGCTCATATGTCATATCAAATTCGGTTTTATTTTGTGCAAATTCATGTTGTATTTTTGCGTTGCGTCAATAAAGGACATCCCTATATCAAAAGAATAACATATTTTCTTTTGTTGAATTAGAAATACTCAATACTATCATCGAAATAAGTTCAGTTAGTGTATTAGATCTATTTTTATGAAGTCTTCTCTTTTTCATCAGGGTTGTCGTGACCTTTTCAAAGGTGAGTTTCCCAAAAGAAAGCTAATGGATTACTAAGTTTGAAGACTTAGCACGGAACACCCCCCCACCCCCCAAGTCCTACCAATTGCAAATTGACACTAAAAAATTAATCCATTTAAATGTGCAATTATACTCAATTTGGAGCCGCCACTAACCAATTAGGATTGATTAGAAACCCAAGTAAAGTATGGGAGAATTACTTTTGTGAACCAAAGATTCAATAGGTTCGAGGACATGGTTACGCTAGATTAATCTAGATTAATCTAATGCCATTTTGGTACATTGATTAATTTTAACCTAAGTTACTAACATGCAAAGGGTGGTCATGCGGATGCACAATCAATAAAATAACATTCAATAAACCAAAGTGATAGATTATAATAAATTATAACTAACATTAAGCAAAATAAACTACAACTTTATTAAGGTTTACTCTCTAGAAACTTACAAAAAATGCTGAATAAAAATGCATGCCCCAAACATGGTTTTTAAATGACATGACACCTAATTTTTATATATTTTTTAAAATGTTAATTATATGCAATCTTAATTTAAATTTAATATGCATGAGTTTTACTTTAATGACACGTGAGATTACATAACTTGAACCATCACAATACGTGTGCAATCTAATTTACATGATCCTAAATATGCATGTGCTACATGATACGGAATGGATGACGTGATAAATCTATATGCATGTTCTTTTTATGATTTTTCTTTTTAAAGTAATGCAACTCCGATAAATTCTATTTTTTTTTATATATTTGCAACCTACACTAAATAATAATGACATGAAATGCGATTAATTATGAATTAAACCTATTAACTAACCAAATAAATGACCTTCGAGTTTCCTTTTTTTTTTAAAAAAAAATGAATTGGTAATTTTTATTGAAAAGAAAGCAACATAATGATGCAACGCTAATCTTTTGGCATTTTTTTATTAAAAAAAACCACATGATGGGAATACTAGACATTAAATCTATGACTCATTAAGTAAAGGCAACATATGGCGTGCATGTTATGAAATCTATATTATCTAAATAACATTTTTTTTTGTTTTATTAAAGGAATACTATCCTAATTCTATACAAATCTTAAAAATCAAGGTGCGTTGCTTTAAACATAAAATATGTATGGACCTAAATTCTAGATATGACATATGATGCATGATATGTGATGTGCACGTGACGATGACGCACTGAAATATATGTCCTATTGGTAGATTAGCAATAGTAATCAATGACATGTTATCTTAATGTGAATCAATTTCGCAATCCATAAATTTATCATGAAAAGTTGAAATAATAAAAAATCTAACCCAACGTCTCGCGGCTCAATATTTTTTATTATTATGACTTAATATGACAAATTTCCTAATCGGATAACAATTAAATATGACAAAACAAATCAAGTCGGAATCGCAAGCTAAGAATCAGAATATTTGAACTGAATTTAATCTAGAGAAATTACCTAGTCCAGGGCACGGCTTTCTTGAGGGGACGGTGACAAGGCTTGTGGATTGACAAATGAGGACTTCACCGATACTCAGCGTGTAGCCGGTGATCGACAGTTGGTGGTCTGGCAACCATCACGTCCCCGTGAGGTCTTGTCCAATGCACCAAGAATCTGCACAGAAAAGAATCAACGTACCGCGTTGGCTGGATATTGACTGAAACTTGTTGGAGGCTTCTTTGGAGATGCGATTATTGCTGGAATGTCTCCTGGAATCATCCCTTCGGTAGTGGATTTGCCAGACTGATTTGGATGAAGGATGGTGATACTGGGTGAGCGTCGGAGAACGAGGCGGAACAGGAATGTCGAGGCTGATGACAGGCTCGTCTGGGGGAGCGAAGGTCTACGGTTGGCTGGTCTCGCTGAATGTGAAAAAGAAAAACCAGAGGATAACACTATGTTGTCCACAATTTTCCACTCTCTAGACTCACGAACAATCTCTCTACTTCGCCCTCTCCTTTTTTTGCTTGTGGACACACACACACACTCTCTCTCTCTCTCTCTCTCTCTCTCTCTCTCTCTCTCTCTCTCTCTCTTTTGCAAACATCAGCTTCGTTCATATCAATGAACGGATTCTCTCCTCTCAATTTTTCGCACTTTCTCTCTTCCCATGAAACCACATGAACACTTTTTGCCCATTTCTTACCCCCTTGGCACGAAGCCTTGCATTCTCTATTTATGGAGAGAAAAAAAGAGGTTTGTTTTTTCAAGTGAAGATTTTCTGAGATAATTGCATATATTCATTTAACCGCCGACGATCATCTTTCAAAAAGAGGAGTACACTTAACAAGAAAAATGCTCCAAAATCTAAAAAAATTTGTGAAGATTTTCTAAGATAATTTACCCAACTGCTGATAATTGTCTTCTAAAACGAGGGGATACGCTCAACAAGACAAATGCTCCATTATCCAAATTCTAAAATCTTTCAAAATCTCCCTCCAGAATCAAATATTTTATTTTATAAATTATTTCTTATCCTCTCTCTTTTTTTTTTAATTTAAATTATTATTGTTACCTAAATGTAAATGTTATGAAATGCTTAATGTAGTTTTATATGACGAACAAGTAAATAAAATAGTCAAAATTTAGGTGTCAACAAGGGCTAATATCATTAAAGAAAATCAAAATTTGTATACCTACACCCCATTTTCTCAAACTAATTTTTAAAAAAAAATCTAAAATTGGTACACGAGTGCCACATTTATTCCAAACTAAGTTTTGTGCCACATTTACTCTAAACTGGCATATATGTGCCGCATTTACCCTAAACTGATATACCCATGTAGCATGTATCCCAAATTGTGGTAAATTTGAGTTTTAGCAAAAATGTGGCCTGGATGCACTAACTTGGGATAAATGTAGTATGGATGTAACTATTTTGAGATTTTTTATGATATAAAAAATTATTTTGAGGTAAATACAATGTCACTACATCAGTTTGGGATAATTATGGTAAGCGTGTATCTTTTTGGAAGCTTTTGTAACACAAAAATCAACTTGGGGTAAATGTGATGTATCGGTTTGAGATTTTTGATGATATTAACAATTTTCTTTAAAACACCTAAAAACAATTTATTACTTTTACTTAAAACAAAGAATTTGGTTTCAATGAGAGATCCTGTGTTCTTACTTTGGGCACATCATCTATTGAATCTAGGTATAAATAAACCATTTCTATAATCAAGCCAATAATCTTGTAAAAGTAATATTATAATTTTTATAATAAATAAAAAACTACGTATATAAAAAAGAAGAGAAAATAGACCCAAAAAAAGAGTCGGCGTCTGTCCATTAAAGAAAATTGAATGTAGATTTTGTACTTAATTACAAATCACAATTCAACTTTTGAATTGACGTAACCCTATTGTGTTTTTTTTATCGGTCCTCCTTTACTCATACTTAACCTTTCACTCTTAGATTTTTGCTTTGCGGAGCGTAGGATTCGAAATCCACACCTGAAACTAAATCGTCCCCATTTCAACTGCCCTAACTTTTGAGACTCATTTAATTTTTATTTTTTTTGGTCGATAAGTCTCATTTAGTTAAAAAGCAGCATTTATTACCATCTAAAACGTTTGTGAATGTATTAATGACCAGATTGTATCCTTTCATTAGGTTAATACTCTAGATTGAAATTAAAAACCTTGTTGAATCTTTAAACCCAAAAACAACAATGACAACAAACTTGATTTTTACAAAATAGGGTAGATTTATATAAATCCTCTTTCATCATTACTACAACATGAGCTTAATTACTCGGTACTTAAGGAGATAACCAAATCCATTCTATTTCTAGAGTTAATACAATTTATATTCTTTGGTTGATATATGTAAATTGTATTTGTTTGTAGAGCATGCTATTAGAGGGAGATGGATTTGTGAATATTTAGAGGTTGTTTGGTACAGTTTTCCCATAACGACTTCAGCTATGTCAAGTAGTGATACAGCTTTTAAAGATACTTGGCAATGCAGCACTTCAAAAGTTGTGTCAGATTACAATAAATTTTTGAAAGCTTGCCTTGCCCAACTTTGAGGGACTGCTACTTTAAAACAGTACTAGCAAATACTTGACTTGCCGCTTGACGGCACAACGAAAATGCACATAACTGAATTTCAGCCGCATCAAGAGTTTAATACTCTAAAAAAGCTTACACTATAGGTCTAGTCCAATTCTATTATAAACCTTTCTTTTTGTTTCATAAAAAAATCCCAACTTTAGATCTAGTCTCAATTCTACCTTAAACCTTTTTTTTTTTTTGTCCCATAAAAAACCCTCAACTTTAGGTTTAGCTCTAATTCTATCCTAAACATTTTTTTTTGCCAGCAAAAGTACACTTTAAGTGTCAAAACTTGGCATTTGATGGACACTTAAATGCCAAAACTTTTAAAAGGTATACTTAAGTGCCATTTAAAAAAAAAGAAAATTGGACACTTAAGTGCTAACTTTAGTGAGGCTTACCGGAAATTTGATATGACGTTATTTTAATAATAAAAGTGGTCTACGTGACTTGTAGGAATGTTCACTCAGCAATCAATGTGCAAAACGATGTCGTTTTGCCCCCAAATATATGAATTAAATTAAATACCAAACTTTGGCAAATTTTCATACTTAAAATTTCAGTAAATTTTATTTTTTTGATACCCAGGGAATCTCGTACAGCCGATAGCCAGCGAGTAAACCTTGGAGTGACGCTAGCGGAGGACCCACCACCCCAGCGCCACACTTAAGACACCAAATGCCTCCACTAGGTTTCGAACCTCTCACCTTTGGGGAAAGATCAACGGAGTTCTTATCCAGCGGAGCCACCACGGTCGGTGCTAATTTCAGTAAAATATTCATATATGGTCATGTATTTGAAATCAACCCGTCAAACATTACACATTTTCATTTTAAAACCCCATTGTTTTATTTAGCACGTAAAATTTGGCATTCAAACCCGACACCTCATAATTCTCTATTTTCTTGCCCATAAAACCCTTTTTTTTGGAAATAACAAATAAAACATATAATTGAGCAATCAATAACATAGCATCACAAGCTCAAAGAATCAGAATTAGCCACAATCTCATCCAGAAAAAACGAGCATAAAATTTTACTTAACGACTAATCCGTCATTAATGACACTAATTGCGATTAATTAAGCTAATCAGGATTAATTAGGTTAAGCGTGCGCGATTAATTAAGCTAATTGCAATTAATTAGGCTAAACTTGATTAATTAACCTAACTATAATTAATTAAAAACTAATATCCGTTAATTAAAATAATCACGATTAATTAAACTAAACTCGATTAATTAATCTAACCACAATTAATTAATATAATCATACTTACTTAAACTATTCACACTTAAACTTTATCTAAACAGTCCTTAACCACAATTACGGCTAAACTTAAATTAACTAATACTAACCGCCATTAACATTAAACTAATTTATCCCCTAAACGTAATTAACACCCTAATCCACGATTAGGAAGTTAACTCACGGGTATTCCGGTGACGGCAAGCTTGCGGCAATAGTGGCGCGACGGCATCGAGAATACGGTGTTCCCGGCTTGAACGGGAACTCAAACGGTGGCAGCGAAGCCTTTTAAGGTTCATGGCTAAAAAGAGAGGGTTCGGTGGTGATGAGTCGGCGATGGCAGCTTGGGCGGATGGTGGCAGTGACGGTGGCTTGGTGACGGCGGTGGTGACGCGGGCGGCTTTGACGGAGGGGCGGCTCGAGCGACGGCGAACTTGGGAGCTCGACGGTGGAGAATGGAGGAGGGGAAGGAGAAAGGGGCTGGCTTGTCCAAGAAGGGGGAGGGGGAAAACAACGTGAGGGAAAGAGAAAAGAGAGGGAGGGGGGGGGGGGGGGGGGAAGAGAAGTTAAAAAAAAAAAAAAGAAGGATTTTCCTAGATTTATCCTCAAAATCCCATCATTTCTTCACAAACTCTTCCTAAAAATCCACCATGCCAAGCATTATGTCCCCCACAATATTTACTTATTTCCATTTTTCTTAAAACCAAAAATCTTGGCCCAAAAATCACCATTTTGCCATTGGATCCGAATTTTTCCTTTTTTGGTTTCCAATTTTCCATTTGATAATTCCTTTTCCGAGAATTTCAAACTCGCCGATAATTTAACAGAAAATGAGGTGACATTCAATAAATAAGTCTTGTAACCCTTGAAAGTTCGA
Organism: Eucalyptus melliodora; assembly: GCA_004368105.4. NCBI lineage: Eukaryota > Viridiplantae > Streptophyta > Magnoliopsida > Myrtales > Myrtaceae > Eucalyptus > Eucalyptus melliodora. The sequence goes on along the minus strand of CM023402.3, from coordinate 409,072 downwards.
TACTCGATATCGAATTAAATTTCATAGTTAAAAATTGATTGAACACGACTTTAATACGATCTAAACTATTAGATGGCTTTTAGGGGTTTTCATGCGGTTGACCCGTGATTGATAATTTTTTATCCACGTTTGTGCCTCTTCGAATTATGGATGACCCTTGATTGTCATGTAATCGCGAGGGTTCAATTACATACCCTGAATATAAGATCAATAGAAAAATTAATTTATCATTGTTTGACGGGAATATCGTAGTCGTGCGAAATCACCCGAAAATCGACTACGTACTTCCATCGAATCGATTTATATTCATTTGCTAATTGACTTATAACAGTGTAGTATTAACTCTTGTCGATCTTTGTAGTCGAGTGGTCGATCCTTGATCGAATTCTTTAGTCTTTCGCGTTTCAATCATTTACGACTCCACCCAATAGATTAATTAACTCGTGAATGATCAAGTCAAAGTAAAATAACCATAAGAGCAACGATGAAATAACCATTTCATATATTTCAATATATGGCTAAATTTCGAGATATTACAGCAGTTGTTCACTTGTTGGCAACATCAGATCCATCAAAATTTTCTATTTGTTTGCAGATAAATGGGTCTACAATGCTCAACCTGTCTCTAATGACCCCAGATATGTGGGCTGTCTTCATTCGCATCTTTGCTTACCACGCGATTTAGACCTTGTCCACGCCTCTTTGTGTTGATTTTAATCCATTTACAGGTTGATTGGATGTACTTTGGTGGCCTTGGCTGCTGTTGCAAACGGTCTGGTTATCTATTTAGTGTGAGCAACTCATGGATTTTCATAGCTATTAGTTCGTTGCACTTACATTTGCTTTGCCCTTTGAAAGACGACTTTAGTCAGTCTGCCTTCATTAGCCTGTCCAAGCAATTTCAACTTCAGGAATCACATCTCTTGATAACCTCACCTCACAAAAGAAGAGTAAAACTGTTTCGTCTCCATTGGAAATCAACTAGAGCGGTAGACATTTCTTTGTAACTTTAAGTAATGTCCTTCTTCTCTGTTTTTTTCTCGTACTTTAGGCAGGTTTCTAAAATCTTTTACATCTTATTTTCAAGATGTTGGGCAATTTGGCGTTTTTTGGGACTTTTTGCTTCTATGGTATCTGCTATTAAAAATAGATTAGATCTACTTTAATTTCGATAAAAGAAGATATCTTCAAGTGCAGTGACGAGTGGTCCGTTAATGTGTTTTGAGATCCTTGCATAGAAGTGGTTTATTGTGTAAAATTGATTACAGCATGCGAGTCTGGCTTTTGTGCAGAGGAAATAAACAAGACGGTAAAAAATGGGCCGATGTGGCGGATGAGAATGTCGAGAGGAGCCAGAGATTTGATAAGGAGGCCTGCTTGGTCAGTCGGGAATGAAATTCCGGCATGAAAACAGAGGTCATAATAAGAACGAAATTACTAGTGGCAGTAAGTCAGCTGGGAAAAATCAGTGCAAAACCGAAATTGCCTTATAGCTTGTAAAGATCCGAAGGGAGGTGGGATTGGTCTTTTCTCTGTCAAGTATCCCCAGGAGTTCGGCCTCAATAATGACTCTCGATTCATATCCATTGCAAGCGCTATTCAATTGTAATATTCGCAGAAGCTACCTTCTGATAAGTCGTCGTTGGATGGTTGACTAGGGATTTCTTTCCGGATGCGATTTCTGGGTGTTAATGCCAGCATCGTTGAGCATATCGAGTAACCATTGATATGTTAGATAACAATATGCATTAGTGCTGACAAGACAGAACAGTTCTGCATCTTCTTATTATTGCAGAAATTGTAAACGCAGGGAAGCTGTCAAATAAACACAAATACATATATATTTGACTCACACCCAGGGAAAGCATAGAAAGCTCCCCTTTATTCCACACTCATCTTGCAATTCTATGTAGCTAATTCAAGTAAAGGCACCGCATCAAACTTAGAATTTTGCACTTGCCGATGGTGAAGATCTAGTTTATATTTGTTGCCGATCTTGAAGAGCTAGCTTTTATTTGTTCTGGTTTTCGTTTAAGCTTTGCTTGTTTTTGTAGTTCGTCGAAGATCTTCGTAAATTTATAGATGGCATGGGAGACAAAGGATATGTAGATAACCCACGCGAGGATGTTGACCGCCATCAGGGTACCGACAGCATTTAATGTCTCGGTACCTTTGCAAGCGATCTTGCCGAGCCGGAGCTGAATCATGTCGACCATAGAGTACAAGAGCAACACGCCGCCAATGGCGGAGGTCGACGCGGAGAGAGCGAACAAGGTCCCTCTCAGCCCCTTGCTCGACTTGTTATTGATTTCATCTAAAGTGTGCTTGGAGACGAGGTAGGTGAAGAGGTGGGTCTTGAGGGATTTGGCAACGAGGCTGGAAAAGAGATAGCAGGCGAACGAAATCACTTCGTTCTTGACCAGCCTCCTCGCCACTCGAACTCCAGCTTCACACTGCTTGTTGCCCTCTATGTTCTGTTGTCCAGCGTTTGCGAATGCCAGTCCCACGAAGACCGCGGCGGTGAAGAGCGTGTTCACGGTCACCAGATCGTCCAGTGCATTCTGATGGACCTCCACTGTCGGCTCCAGATCTTCAGAGCTAATGCTGCAAACATGACAACCACCACCAAAACAACAAAAGAAAGTAGCGTTATTTCAAAGAGAGAGTGTAGCATATCGACGTTGTAAACATTCTCGAGACTGGTTCTCTTACGTCAAATCAATCTAATTAGAAAAATGAAAACGAAACCTATACATCGGATGATAAAATCTTCGTACTGCGAGTAGCTCCGTCCACAATAAAAGAGAGAGAAAAAGGGACTGACTTGATGTCAGACTTAAACCAATCTTACGGATGGAGGGTTTTTATAGAGATGAATCAAATATGCTTAGCCAGCTTTGCAAGCATCGCTGGTGAAGGAGGTAAAGCGAGAATAAAATAAAGACAACAAGATGATTGATACTCTTCTCTTTTGGTATTTCACGTTAGAAGCTTATTACATACATGCAAAAAAAGAAAAACGCAAGCAAGCTGTCAAAAAGTGGGAAGTCAAGAACAATTAGAGAGAAAATACAATGATTCTCGTCGTGGTTCAACCACCTGCAAGCATCTGTCGTCACGGGAAGGGTAGAAATTCATTTTATCCAAAGTTGGAAGACCAAAAAGAGGAAATTAAACCCTCTCAGAAGTCCTCCAAAATTCTTTGAGATTATGTTTGCATGTAGCAGGCAAAAAGGAATTTGGACCCAATAACCCGCTCAAACCCGTTCTGAGAACTTTCTTCAATCCTCTGAATAACCAGGTCAACCTGTCTCCTACCTAAAATTTTTGGGTCGGCTCAATCTTGTTTAACCCGATTTAGCTTAGAGTTTTTTTCTGTGCTTATATCATAGTTAGAATTACGCAATATTCAGAATTAGACAATGTTCAATCTTGTTAGCTAAGATATAGTATTATACGTACTGGAGAATTATATAGTTTATCTGATCTCTCATAATGATTGGGTGAATCTAAATAATTTCAAAATTGGCTAAACATGTTAACACTCTTTATGGCTCGTTTATTAATACTGAAAAATGAGGGCGGAGAATTAGAATACCTTTTTCCGGATGATCCTGTTGGTGGGGCTGCTTCTTCGGTTTTTGTCGGTTTTTGTGGGGCTTTGAGCGAGGAGTGGGATAGAAAGACGGCGTGCCCCATGGAGGGCGCATAGACGAGCAGTGCCAGGACGTTGATGGCAATTAAGGTCCCTGCGGCCTGAACCGTGTCGCTCTCTCCGCAAGTGATATTCCCGAGGAGCACGCGGACCACGTTGAACATTGACAGAGTCAGGTAGACGCACCCGAGGACCGAACTAGCCACCGACACCGTGATCATGAAGCTCCTCAACCCGTCCATCAGCAGCTCGTTGTTTTCATTGGGGTTGGAGTCGGGCACGTTGTTTTCATTGGGGTTGGAGTCGGGGTTGGAGTCGGAGAGGTACGTGGAGAGGTGCATCTTGAGGGCCGTGGCGACGATGCTCGAGAGCAGGAAGCACACGAAGGAAACCACCTCGTCGAACAGAAGCAACATTCTCGTCTGCTGGCCAGTTTGGCACTCTTTCCGCAACTCGAGGCTGCGGGGGTTTGCACTCGCGAAGGATATCCCGATGAACGTCGCGAAGGTGAAGAGAGAGTTCACGCTCACCAGATCGTCCAGCACCTTTTGGAAGTGCTTTATGTTCTTCTTCCAGTCCCTACCAAAACAGATCCATGATAAATAGTAAATCAAATGTAATTGAACAATTGACAGGGTACCAAATCAACTCCTTCACGGGATGCATGCATGCAGAATGGAGAGAGAGAGAGAGAGAGAGAGAGAGAGAGAGAGTGAGGACTTCTTTCGTGCATCAAGATCAGGCTCCATGACTCAACAATTTCAATGGGATTAAGTGATGGATGGAGGAGGCAGAAGGGGTTCGAACTTGTTATATAGCTGGTGCCACTCTGAGATATTCCTTGTCTGATGTCACAAGCTACGTAGCATCGACACTGACACACAACATGCGACATGACGCGACACGATGCAACACGACAAGCTGACACGTTGTTCATAAAAAAATAGAGAATTCCAACACGTTGGGATACGTTGTATATAATTGTATATTTTTATATATATTTTATGATTATTTCAATCAAATTAATTTTTCGACCAAAAAAAATCAAATTAATTTAATTCAAATTTACAAATAAATAAATAATAATAAAAGGCCAGAATGAATTTATATTAAAAACATTAATCCACTATTTATTAATATCATTAATTGTTTAAATTTGATAAATTCAACTTTATTCCAACAATTCATAAAACTTGGAGAGAGAAAAATAAACAATTCACATTCTGAACTTTTGTGTGACGTGTCGAATGAGAAGAGAAAAAATTGGGAGGTGAATTGTGTATCACAGGAAGTAAGAGCAAGAAAAGAAGAGAAGACTAATTGTTTTCTTTCCCCTTTTATTATCTTTATTTTTTTTTTCACATATATACATTTTGACTCATCATTTATTGAAAATTTTTAAAATTGATTTCACGTGTCGAAAACTCGTATGTTGAAATTTCGACTCGACTGTAAAAAATTAACTAGGTGTCGGATTTTCCGATATATGTTGATGGAGTGTCAGAGAGTGTCGGACATGTGTCGGAGAGTCCGACACAATATGAAAGCTCTCAAATAATGTCGGTGCTTCATAGGTCACAAGCCAGATTAATGAGAAAAATGCAAAAAAAAAAAAAGAAAAAGAAAAGAGAAAAATAGATTAAAAAAAAGAAGAAAAAGAAAAAAGAGGATGCGACTGAACCCCACACTGCTGCTCTGGCTGCATTTTCGTGGAGCACGATGAGTGAACAGATTATTCCTTCTTCCTTCTTCCTTTAATTATCATGCAACGCCAGTGTAATTAATAGCCTTCTACTCTTTATGTATTTACTTGCGAACAGAAATCAAACGGATCATAAGATTATCCAAACCTACTAACGAAAATCCATACATGTCAGTTGCAGACTAAATTCAATACCTTCAAAATGATGGAAGATATGAGGAATACAGAATTACTCCGAGACTTAATCAGATCTCTTTCGAATAAACGTAAGAAAGAATGAGATAAATAAACTTCTAATCCATCGTCGTATAACTTCATGCGAGCTGCAGTTGGTCTTGTGTTGCCTGAAGAATAGCTATTCTGCTCCTCCTTTCTCTTTTGTACTGTTGAATGTATAAGTAAATTAAACGAGTTTGATCGAACTTCATGTAAAGTAGAATAAAAGTCCATCACGGTTTTCTCTTGAGAAATCCCGAGTCTTGGTGAGGAAGACATGAATTCAATCGGTGTCTCGCAAACTGTTAAATTAGTGCTTCGAGTTGAAGGCATTTACACTCGATTTTTGATAAGTCATTAATTATGAACGTGAAGAGCAATATCAATGAAAGGCAAAACAGGGGCACACTTTTACTTTATGATATCTATATCGCTCGTTGGGGGCGAGAAGGTCATTATGAGAGGAAGAAACAAAAGGCAAGGGGGTTTTGTTCATTATTTCTCTTTTACTGAGTAGCCGCATCCATACAAGGGAAAAAGAAGACTTTTGTGGGTCCCCCCCTTCCTAAATAGACCGCACAAAGAGAACCGCCGTACGAAGCACAAATGGAAAGAACGTGTAGGACGTTCTTAGTTCGGCCGTACGTAGGGCAAACGAGAAAGAATCGTATGCTTTTTCTCTAAGCGAGTTTTCTAAGAGGTTATAATACAATATTTGTAGGGTCTGCTTAGACTTAATCTAGATGTTGAAAATACTATTTATTGCTTCTCGTTTATTTCTTGATTCAATTATAATATTCGTTCATGATTTCGCATCATCTTATAACAATGTGATGAGATGCTTTGGCGATTGAATGCTTCTAAAGTATACATAATTTCTATGATAACCAATTATCAATAAAAGCAATCCTACACACTACGAGGGAGCTTCATGAAGATGAAGAATAAGTGATCGATCCCAAAAGTCTCGTCGCAAACAATCTTGTCCTCAATCTTTTTAAAGTTAAGTTGCCATGCTATCTACACAAAGCAAAAAGCAAAAAGCAACGCGTCTTATTTACTTGGGGGCCATGAGTGTGTAACATATAGAAAATGGAGGATTGGGATCTGTGACCTTCAGAAGTTTCGTATGGTGAAACTCCTCCTTCTACAGTTTTCTTCTTCTTCTTCCCCCCATGTTGAATGGAAATTGTGTTAATTCGGTTAATTCATTTGCATAACTGAACATAAACCATTTGCAAAATAGAAACTTGAATAATAATAAAAGTTTTTTTGGGTCAAAATATATATAATGGATTTCAAAAATGAAAAATTTTCCTCTACTCTTGCACATTCAATTGCATAATACATTTTGAGTTATAAAAATGACAATAATCATAAAAATTTATAAATGGAAGGAAATGCCACACTTTCCTTTGAACTCAATAAATTCAAAGGCATTTAATATGCAAAATCATTTTTAATATAATATATTATCAAGATATTTCCCTTTACACTTCTCTTGACAAAGCTCTTTTGGAAAAGAAAAGAATCACTTCATTAAGTTGAATGCGTTCAAAGTGAAAAACTCAATTTTGTCAATTCACATTTATTATAAGTATATTATCAAGTGATTTTTCCTACTATACTTTCACTTTTCACAAAACTCATTAAATTTTACATGGAAAAGAAAACAAACATTCCATTACATAATGCACTAATGTGAAAAAGTCAATTTCAGTACAATATATTAGATTAGATTAGTATAGGTATCAGATTATATAGTAGATTAGATTAGACAGAAAGTTTTTCATTGAAATTTTTTCTTGCCCCACAATAAATAGGGCGCATTAATTAGGGGGATCCAACTTTATATGCATATTAGGTATTAGATTAGTTTAAATATCCATCTAGACTAACAGTACCGTTACACTGAATTTGTAATGGTGCTTTTTATAGCCATAAATTTTACATTATGCTGGTTGGACTCATTTGGGCAACCGGAGTACAAAATTTCCAAAATTAATTGGAAACAAATGGCCCTTATGTTGCAAAATAACAAAAAGCACTGTTTAAAGAATAATACAAATCAGAACCTTTTCATAGCACAATATTTAACACCTAAATGGAACAAAAATTAACGTAAAATTATGACTTTCACATTTATTTTAAGTTTCATGCTTCATGCGATGATTTATTAGTAAAATGCTATGCATAACTTCCAAAAGAGAAATGGAAATCTTAAATAAATTCAAGAACTAAAAGTTATATGATTGTATTGCTAGCTATGTGACAGACTAGAGTTAGACAACATACAAAGTGATTGTGTACTTTACAATGGCAAATGAAAAATCATAGACAAAAGAACAAGGAAAAATATTTTGTAAACTTTAAATCTAAGGTAAAATATGAGAAAATTCATAGAAACTTAGTAAAAGATAATAAATATTGAAGTAAAACTGCATAACGTAATGAGTTAGATTCATCTTAGATTCATCTTTGATATTCATCTTTGATTCCATGTCATGTCATTGATTCAATATTTCTCATGTTTGAGTTGTTGCTTTTGTACAGTAATTAGTCTCACCAAAACTTCAAACTAGCAACACATATTTTGAAACTGTACTGATAAGGTGATCATAACTAGAGCAAATAATATTGTGCTAGCGACAGGTTTGAATGGGGATATTTACATAGTGTGTGCTATAGTAGTAATGCATATGATTTTTTTTATATACATTATAATGATTTAGCAACAATGAGGTACACCTTAGGAATTCTAATTTGACAATTATTAAGCAAAATAATATTTCTTTAACTTGCAGGAGGATTGGCTATATTATAGTATTTTTTTCTTTTGATTTAATTGTGCGTAATCTTGGGTAAATAATCCTCCGCATGTTATTTTAAATAACAAACTTCAATGGAAAGTCATTTGGTTCCGAGGAAAAGCTTTTGTGGTCAAGAGTTGATTGTCATTCTCCTTAAAATAACAACACCATTAGTTAATCATTTTCGTGTATGAATAGGGTGCATTAATTTGGGGCTAGGGATTTGGTTTTTTTGGGTTGCTATAAGAGAAATAATTGGGTGATAGTCTTTAATTTATGGTGAGAATAACAGTTTATTCTAGACCATAAAAAACCAAATAACAACTAATAATAGATTTAATACGGGATTCACTCTTTTAATAATTTGTGGCTCTTAATAAGTTGTTATTTTTAGAGTAACCCAAAAACTGTTATGCTATTAAAGCTCTTTCTCCAACAAAGTGAGCCTTGGGGAATTCAAAGGTCAAGATCTTATAGTTAACTACTTCAACTATGGGTTACAATTTCACGACCTCACACAAGGACACTCCCTCTAATCTTGAGGTCAATACTTGGTCAACTAATCAAATTTCATGTATTAAGATTAGAGTAGATTAGATTAGATTAAATGTACGTTCTTAGGTTAATCAAATTGTTTTTAATTATATATAATTTGGAGACAACAAAGAGCATTGGCATGTGTAAAGGGAAAATATAAAGGAAAAGTTCCTAGGATCCTCAAACCCTTTCTATAAAGAGAGATGTTCGTTCCTTCTATCAATGTAGTAAAGTGGGGCACAACTCTTTTCGATGGCATTACAGTCCCAAGGTATCTCTTTTGGACTTAGACAAAGCTAATAATCAATTAGGCTATGTTTGGTCATCCGGATTTCTAATTAGAATATGATATGAAATCCTGAGATTTTTTTATATCTAGTCCATTGTTTGGTGAATCGTTGTATTAAAGTTAGATATATCCACATCATATCATGTACATTTTTTTTTGGTATAAATGGTATATCATTATAAATGAACCTAAATGTTCATAAACGGATATAGTGAAAATCTCTCGTAACATTATTTCTTAATTTAATTTAATTTAATTTTTCCTCTTTTTTATATTATTTTCTTTATTATTTCTTTTTTCCACTTTCATCATTATTTAATAAAATTTTATGAAATAGTAAACTGTACTAACATAACTAAAATACAAAAATACCTAAAATATATAATAAATATAAATATTTAATTTATAGATTGAATGTAAGATAGAATTAAAGTTGAATATATAAATTAAAATAAGATTAATTTAAAATATATTTCAATTTTTTTCATTTTTAATTTCTTAAATTAGAATTCAAATATTATTTATATTGAAATATAATTTCAATTTTGTTAATTTAATAATTTTGTCATATGAGAAAAATAACTTTTCTATTATGGATATTATAAATTCTATCCACCTTTATCACACATTCCCCATAGAATAATTTTATCCTATCTATATCTCATTTATATCTGACTTTATCCTGTCTTGAGCGAGCACCAAACATAAGATAGGATAAATCATATCCTATCCCAAATTTTATCGCGACTGCCAAACATAGCCTTAGGTTAACTCTTTATGTGGTGAGAGAATTGTACAACAATAGTGGTAAAAAAGCAAGGAAATTGGTTTCTCTGGGAAAACAGGATATTGAAGAAATCACATTGGACGTTTATTTTGTATTCCCACAGTTGCTCTTTTTGTTTTTGTTTTGGGTGCTTTTCTCTCTCATGGTTGTTATATAACCTTGTAATGCTTGAACTTGGACATGACTGAATTAAGATCATCCATGACCCGATACTCAATTTGGGCTCGATTGAACTTGACTCACATAGATTTTCAAGGGGTTGAGTTTGACTTGGTCATGTAGCTAAATTTTGAGGAAGGATTGTCACGACCTCTATTTTGGCGCTCAATTAGGGGTGCCAGCGGAGGCTAATGGCTCCACTAGGTCTATTAGGCTTAGCCCGAGCTTTTCCAAGCCCACAAATTTATGACTTATGGTTTGAGTTTTTAACTTATAAGTTAATTTTAGAAAGGAGTCGCCACTAATCAATTTGGGATGGGTCAATTAGAAACCCAAGCAAAATACTAGGATAAATATTTCACTCCTGCACAACCAGAGAAACTAGGATCGATAACTTAATTACACTAGTTAATCACTAATGCCCTTCTGGTACCTAATCTTGCTTAAATCCTAAGGCTTTTTGGATTTTCAATGGATTTTTCCATGCATTTTGTGGAGAAAAAACATAGTTTTGGTCATTTTCTATTTTCTTGAACATAAAAAGTATTATTTTTAGATCTTTCTTTTGAAAATATTAATCATTTTTGGTTTTTTCTGATTTTGTGGGAAAACATAAAATATTTTTTTTGAATTTTCTGATTTTCTGAAAAGTAAATTATTATTATTTTTAATTATTTTTATTAAAATATTATTTATTATTATAATAATATAATATTATATAAAACAACCCGGGTCGGACTCCCAGGTAGAGACCGACCCAGTTCGCTAACCTCCAGCCCGAGTGGTCGACAGCTGACCCCTCCGCCTGCTCCACGTGCGTCGCCGTCTCCTCCTCCATTCCGGCATTGCCTGCGTTTGGCTTCGTGCACATGTTGGGTCGGGTTTGGGTCGGGTCATAAATGGTCCGACCCAAATCGACCCATTTAACCCGTTTATAACCCATTTATTGTAGTGCAAAATGTTTTACCCATACCTGACCCGACTTATACCCAATCCATACCCGACCCATTTAACGAAACATAAAATGCTTATATATATATTTTTTAAAATGGTATTGTTAACATGCTTTTAGACAATACAAATTTTAAAAATAATTATTTAAAAAAATCGAATTTTAATTATTTTTATTTTTAAAAAATTAATTATTTTTATTTTTTTTAAATTAAAATTTTAATTATTTTTAATTTTCTTTTTCTCTTTTCTCTTTTCTTTTTTCTTTTTTCTTTTTTTTTCTTCCTCTTCTTTGGTCGGCCACCGGCCATGACAACGGCCGGCGACCGGCCACAAGCAAGCTAGCTCACCCGTCGGTGAGCTCGAGCTCACCCCTTGCCGGATCTGGCAAGGCTGGAGCCTCGCCCAACACCAGCGAGTTCGAGTCTCGCCCGATCGGCGAGGCTCGGGCCTCAGCAGACGTCGGCGAGGCCTCCGCCTTGCCAGATCCGGCGAGTCGAGCCTCGCCGGATGTCAGCGAGGCGTTCGCCTCGCTAGATCTGGCAAGCTCGAGGCTCACCGGACGTCGGCGAGGCCTTCGCCTCGCCAGATTTGGCGAGGTCGAGGCTCGCCGGGCGTCGGGCTAGCTCGAGCTTGCCCCTCGCCAGATCTGGCGAGGCTCGAGCCTTGCCGAACGTCAGCGAGGCCTTCGTCTCGCCAGATCTGGCGAGCTCGAGCCTCGCTGGGCGTCAGCAAGGCCTCCGCCTCGCCAGATCCGGCGAGCTTGAGGCTCGCTTGGCCGATCGCCGGCCATCGCCGTGCCGGCGACCGGAGGAAGAAAAAAGAAAAAAAGAAGAAGAAAGAAATAAAAGGAAAGAAAAAAGAAAAAAGAATTATAATTTCGGTTTTTATAAAAAAAATTGTAAAGTTAAAGAGAAGAGAGAGAGAGATAATGAGTTTTTGAGTAAAAAATGGGTTGATAAATGGGTCATATACGGGTCAAAGAGCTGACCCATTTAAAACCCATATATCTTAGTGTTTAGCCATTAAAACTTGTTATGGGTGCTTTATAAGATAAACCTTGACCCATTAATGACCCATTTAACCATAAATGGGTTCATAAATGGGTTGCACAACCCATTTAACACCTCTATACAGAGGCAAACAGGGGAAGAAAACAAGGAGGAGGAAGAAGACAAGAAGGTGGGAGCCAGGCTTGGGGAAGAAAGGCTGGGATGGAATTGGGGGCTCGCGCGGGGAGGGATAAAAAGAAGGGGCTGGCACGCCCAGCCCCATAAAACCCTTTTATTTTTTATTTTTTATTACAATTATTATTATTATTATTATTATTATTATTATTATTATTATTATTATTATTATTATTATTATCTTTTTATTAATTTATCCGAAAAATAAAAATAGAATATAAAACCTAAAGGAAACTAAGACCTAGGTGATGCGAGAAAATATTTTTGTTAGGGTCAAATTGATCCCTAATTTTCTATGCAAATTAATTTAAAATACCTAATCAAAATTTATGTGTCAACAAGGATAAGAACATTACAAGTGTCATAATTTCCATACGATACTTATTTGAGTATTATAACTCTTATTTTCTACCACTTTAGTATCATGACTTCGAGAAAAAAAAATTCATTTAAGTGGCATAACTTTCAATAGATCCCTTGAGGGTTATAAGTTTTTAAAAGCGCTCACTTAACTATTAGAAATTCAATGTGGTATAGCAGTTGTAGTGAACAATTTAAAAAAATTACAACATTCAAGTGATTGATTGAAAAGTTATATGACGATTAGGTGATTAAAAAAAAATGTCATGCACTCAAATGATCGTCTTACATAAATAATGACACATGTGGTATCTTTTTCCTATTTATAGCCTAAACTTGATTCCGAGCTTGAATTCTCAAATTTGAAAACACAATAAAGTAGAAAGAGATTCATTTAGGGAAGCCGTGTCAACATAGTGTAGATTTTAAATTTGAAAATGCAATAATGTAGATTTTAACATACTACACTTAATATTTTATTAGCCTTTCCTATATATATGTGTGTGAAATTGAAAACAAACTAGTATCAACATAGACTTATAGAAGTAGGACTATCAATTTGTGTTATGCCACTATACGGATCATGTATCTCAAGCCGTGTCAATTTTGGCCGCATAATCATATGTCATATCAAATTTGGCTTTTCTGGGGGGCAAATTCAGGTCGTATTTTCGTGTAACATCAATAACAAACATCCCTATATTAAAAGAATTTTTTTTTTGTTGAATTAGAAATACTCAGGACTATTATTGAGATCATTTTAGTTAGTGGATTAGCTCTATTTTTATGAAGTCTTCTCTTTTTCATTAGGGTTTATATAATTAAAAAAACCTTAAATTGATACCTTTGTGCCTTATTTACCCAAATTAATTTTTATGCCACATTTACCCTAAAATGGCATATCCATGCCACATTTACCTCAAATTGATATATCCGTACTATATTTACCTCAAATTGTAGTAAATTTGAGTTTTTGGGTAAATGTGACATGGATGCACTAACTTGGGAGTAAATGTAACATGAGTGAGTGTACCTTTTTGAGATTTTTTGAGATATAAAATATTAATTTGAGGTAAATATGGCGCCGCTACACCAGTTTGGCGTAATTATAACATGGATGTATTAGTTTGGGGCTTTTGGTGATATTAACCATTTTATTTAAGACACCTAAAAATTTATTACTTTTGTTTAAAACAAAGACTTTGGTTTCAATGAGATCAAGTGTTCTCACTTTGGGGACATCATCTATTGATTCTAGTTATAAATAAACTATTATAATCAAGCCATTATCCTGAAAAAGTAATTATAATAATTTTTATGACAAATGAAAAACAATATATACAATAAAAAAGAGAAAAATAGACAAAAGAAAAGGAGTCAGCGTGTGTCCATTAAAGAGGCGGTTTGGTATTTATATTAAATGCAGATTTTGTACTTAATAACAAATCACACGATTCAAGTTCTGAATTGACATAACCCTATTGTTTAATACCTACCTTCGGAGTCTCACTTAGTTAATAAAAAGCAGCATTTATAATTATCTAAAGTAGTGAATGTATTAATCACTAGAACGTATCCTTTGATTAGGTTGATATTTTAGATTTGAAATTTAAAATCTTGTTGGTTCTTTAACTCCACAAGCAACAATGACAATAAACTTGATTTTTACAAATCAGGGTAGATTTACATAAATCCCCTTTCATCATTACTGCAGCACGAGCCTAGATACTCGGTACTTCAGGAGATAACTAAATCGATTCTATTTCTAGAGTTAATACAATTGTTTTCTTTGGATAATATATGTGAAATGTGTTCGTAAACCATGTTATTAGACGGAGATGGATTCGTCAATATTTTGTCACCATGTGAATGGTTATTTAGAGGCTATTTGTTACCGTTTTCCCATAACGACTTAAACTATGTCAAGAAGTGATGCAGCTTTTAAATATATTTGGCAACTACCTCAAAAGCTGCAGCACTTCAGAAATTGCATCAGATTAGAATAGATTTTCGAAACTTGCCTCGCCCAGCTTTAAGGGACTACACGCATGTTTGGTTCAGCATTCCCAATAGGCTTTTATCCTCCAAGGCCCCTTAGGGAAATGCTAGGATATTTTATAAGCATTTTGAAGTTGTTTTCGACCAAATGCTGGCCTTAGGAATGTTGAAAACCCAATGTTACTCTCACCCAGCCTTTTGAAGTAGCATTTGTGGAATGTTGAAACTAGAATATAATTTTTTTTTTCCTTTCAAAGCTACCTTCACCAATTCTTTAGTTTTTTGGTTTTGCCCCTCTTTGTTATTGTTTATCTTCTTTGTACAAGGGCTGACAAGGCTAGATTTGGCCGGCAAGGGTCATGCGACCTCAGCCAAGGGCCTAAGCCCTTCGTAGGCTCTGGTGAAGGGTTTGAGTCTTTTTTTTTTAATAAATAAATATAAAAAATGCACTGCTTTGCTAAATACTATTTGAACCCAAAGTCGTTCTGTAAAGAATATTTACCAAAAGCAATTTGCATTTTTCCAAAAGGCTTTAGCTTTTAGCAAATACACGACTTGCGCCGACCTCATAGCACAACCACAATTTCAACACATCAGTAATAGAAGGGCCTAATACCCTAAAAAACCACCCACTTCAGGTTTAGTTTAATTCTACCCTAAATTTTTTTTTTGTCCATAAAAAATCCTAGCTTTAGGTCCGGTCCTTATTCTACCCCTTAAATTTTTTGTGTCCCCTAAAAATCCATTAACTCTAGGTTTAGTTCCAATTCTACAGTTTCAAGAAGCAGGGAATGATGAATCACATGAATGTGAATCAATGGGCTTTCGATAACCACTTAATTTTATTCTTGCATTGTTTACAGAAATTTGGAGACAGAAAGGACTTGAGACGATAGTTGTTGCCCTTCATCAAGAATCAAACATCTAAGTGCCAAATGTCTAATAAATTTTGTTCAGCTGTATGGTTTTCACGTATGCAAATCTCATTGCAAATGTTCTTCGTTTATCCCGATCAAAGAACGAGAGTAAGAGCATGGAAATTTGAAAAGCATGCTTATGGAAAGATTCTCAGGGGAGTTTCTCATTTAAGCTTTATTTGTGCCGTTCTTCTGTCAGATAATCAAAAAACTTAAGTCAACTCGTAACTGCAAAATGTGGAAATTATGTTCACTTCATCAGTTTTCTGGAGTTGCCTCCGTATTAAGCCTATTATTGAGAATCATAGTTAATTGTTGATGGGATTTAACTAAGATGAACGTGCTTAAGACTTCACAGATATGCTTATATATGCTGTTTGGCGCCTAGACCCTGAAAAGGTACTCTCTTTTTTAAGAAATCTTTATTTTAATTGGTGCAGGCACTACCTTTCGTGGGATTTGCACTGGCTATGTTCCTGTTCTACTCATTTGTCCCGATTTTGCTGAAGGTTTGCTTTCAAGACATCAGATTTTCTGGTTGTGCGGTTGTTCGCTTGTTTGCAACATGAGATCCATCGAAATTTTCGTTTGCACATAAATGGGTCTACGAAGCTTAACTTGTCTCTATTGACCATAGACATGTGGGCTGTCTTCAATTTGTGTCTTTGCTTACCATGAGAAGGTTTATTCGCAGGATATTTGGCGTGATTGGAATTTAGACCTTGTCTACGCCTCTTTGTGTTGATTTTAATCCATGTACAGGTTGATTGGATGTACCTTGTGGCCTTTGCTGCTGTTGCAGTCGGTCTGGTTATTTTTTCAGGGTGAGCAGCCGGTGGATACTCATAGCTATTAGCTGATTTCGATCACATTTTCTCTTTGAAAGGCCCACTTTAGTCAGTCCGCCTTCAGTAGCTTGTTCAACTAGTTCAATTTTAGGAATCACATCTCTTGCTAACCTCACCTCACAAAAGTAAAGTAAATCTGTTTCGTCTACCTTGGAAATCAATTAGAGCGGTAGAAATTGCTTTATAACTTTGAATAATGTTCCATTCTTCTCTCTGATTTTTCTGGGTACTTTTGGCAGGTTTCTAAACTCTTTTAAAAGTTATTTTCAAGATGGTGCGCGATATGGCGTTTTTCCTGGACTTTTTGGTTCTGTGGTATCTACTAAAAAAGATTAGATCTACTTAATTTTGATAAAAGACGATATCTTCAAGTGTAGTGACGAGTGGTCCATTAATGTGTTTTAATATGCTTGTATAGAAGTGTTTATTTTGTAAAATTGATTACAGCATGCGCATCTGGCTTTTGTGCAGAGGAGATAAAGTTGACCATAGAAAAGGGGCCGATGTTGCGGATGAGAATGTCAAGAGGAGCAAGATATTTGATGAGGAGGCCTGCTCGGTCAGGTGAGATTGAAATTGTGGCACAAAAACAGAGGTCATGAGAATGAATGAAATTACAGTGGCAGCAACTCAGCTGGACAGCGCAACACCGAAATGGCCTTATAGCTGGTAAAGATCTAAAGGGAGGCGTGATTGGTCTTTTCTCTGCCGAGTATCCCCAGGATTTCGGCCTCAATAATGTCCCTTGGCTCATGTCCATCGCAAGCGCTACTCAATTGTAAATGTGGGAGAAATGCTTTTTATTTGGCTTGCCTCTTCAATATTCACAGAATCTTCCTTCTGATAAGTCGTCATTTGACGGTTGACTCGGGATTTCTTTCCGGATGCTATCTCAGGTGTTAATGCCAGATTATTAATCATAGCGAACAACCATTAATAGGTAGATAACGATATGCATAGTGCTAACAAGAGTGTTCCTGCATCACTCTCTTACTATTGCAGAAAATGTAAACGTAGAGAAGGTCGCCAATAAACACAAATACATGTATTGATTCATATCCTGGAAAGCAAAGAAAGGCGCCCCCCCCCCCCCCCCCCCCACTAAAAAAGAAAAAGAAAAGAACACTCTCTTTATTCGACACTCATCTCTCAATTCTATGTAGATAGTTATGACCCCGCCTCAACTATTTTTGGGAAGATTGCGGATTTAATTGTAGGACTTTTCTTGATGTGGGATACATTAATTGAGATTATAATTAACCGTTTTTAAGGAGTTGATCTAATAAGGATATAAAGTTTCTTAATAGTCGAATATGAGCTTGGCTTGTGTAGGTCAAGTTGGGCCCAGCCCATGATGAGAGGGCCCTTCCAAAATTCTATAAAGAGGCTAAGGTCCCTCCTCTAGCCCTCACTTTTGCGATTCCAAATGCACACACCCACTATCTCACATAAGGAGCACTCGTGAGGGGCGGTCTCATCGAGCCAAGGTACCAAGTGTCATAGAGGAGAAGATCTTCCGCGTCAAAAACTCATATTGCTGTCATTTTGCTCCAAGAATCATGGATTCTAAATCAGGTACGCAAATCTTCATCTTCTCCTTTAGGACGTTCGAGTTTCTAGCTATGTTGATCTTGAGAAGCTGTTCAGACGGCCTACATATGGTATCAGAGCTGGCATAACCTAGAACTCGAACATAAGGGGTTTGCTCCATTTTGATGATTTCATAAGTTGAAACTTGGTTTCGATTGTGTATTTGGATTTGTCTTGTTGAGCTGAGTGCTTCAGTGGGTGGCATGCCTTTGGCGGAGGCCAAACCTGCTGCTTATGACCATTTCGGACTTGACCCAGGCTCAAAATGTTTTGCTTGTGTTTCATGATTTTTGATAAGATGAAAGTGAATTGTGATTGTATATATGGCTTCTCCTTGTCCGTATGAGTATTTTGACGGGTGGAACGTCCCAAGATGAGGCCGAAAATAGCCTCACGCGCCACCATGAGCCCAAGCGGTGATGGGAGTCGACGCAGCGTGCGGCCGCACAGCCTCATGCACCCGATGCATGAATTGCCTTAGCGGTCATGATGTCATCCGTGATGTCATCCCACCGACCTCGCCACCGCCTTGGATAGGTGTCCAACAATGACATCATGGTGATGTCACATAAACTGCCTCTAGCATGACTGCAGCTCTATTTCCTTTCTTATGCCTTGATCGGTAGGGGGATCACCCTCTCTTTGCTCTATTTATAATGTCCTGGTGAAGTCAACATTTAACTTCC
Source organism: Eucalyptus melliodora (assembly GCA_004368105.4). Classification (NCBI taxonomy): domain Eukaryota; kingdom Viridiplantae; phylum Streptophyta; class Magnoliopsida; order Myrtales; family Myrtaceae; genus Eucalyptus; species Eucalyptus melliodora. The sequence continues at coordinate 390,380 of CM023402.3, read as the reverse complement.
TCTAGAAGTTAGTCCTTAACCTCTCAAAGAAGTTATTGACTACCTTTTCTAGAAGCTACTTATTCTAGAAGTTGATCTTTAACTTCTCAAATAAGAAATTGACCACTTCTTCCAGAAGTTGGCCTTTAACTTCTCAAATAAGAAATCGATCACTTCTTGAAGTTGGTCTTTAACTTCTCAAATAAGTAATTGACCACTTCTTCTAGAAGCTAGGTGAGCAAGAGAATAGCTCTCGAGAGTGGGCTATGTCCAATCGAGTGAATTGGTTATGGTATGTGACATCCCTAGGTTTATCACTGAGTTGACAGTAAGACTTGTACTAACATATTAGTACTCCCAAGAGAATTGATTGTCCTGATTAATCTTTAGATCCTACAAGCCATGATTGACATCTAGAATATGTCATGATTGTCCAGATAGTATGAGCTTGGTTCGGCGTGTGGTTGATGTGGACGTGCTCGTATAGGAATTTCCAACTCTGTGGTGTATTTATTTACATTTTTTGATGCCTTTAAGAATTTGTAATTGTATGTGGAACCATAAATATGTGAATTTTGACGTATTTTTGGCGTATTTCTCAATGGTTTTGGAAATACAATTGCACATTTATGATTATATCACCACTTGAGGAATGTGTAGAGTGATGATTAATAGCATGTATCAACGGATGGAGTAATGTGATTGGCATGATATGTGATTTTCGTGACGAATTGCCCCTGTCATTTGGTTTAAAATCACATGTATGAAGTAAATGTGAGTTATAAAGTTTATATCCATGATATGAGAGAGTTTCAATGATTCGATTGGGTTGTGACCACCAAAGTAGTACACTTGATTGAATTTGAGAAACGTCAGTCATGTATTCTGATGTGATGTCTCCTATTTTAATGCATGATCATACTCTCAAAGGAAGTGATTGTGTGTTAGTTCATGGAGGGATGCATGTACAATGTATGGTTAAGGAGTGACTGATCCTAGTGGTTCATACACCCAAAGGTGGTGAATTCGCGAAGGGTTAGAATATATTCTCATGACCGCTGTCATGTGAAGAGTGTACAATTGCATGTAATGTATTCTGCCCAAAGGTGTTTATATGATGATGCGTGTAACTCTCAGGATGTGTACTTATAAGGTTTTCAAGTTACACAATACTCACATGGTACCAATTACATATGCTGCTTGTTATTACATTACATTATCTATAATGACAACTCCATTGTGATTGAGGTTTCTATTAGTCAAATTTTAAGTAGTGAAGTGGATTTTCTTTTAAGGATGGATGTTGGTAAATGTTCATACTGCTCTTACTTTAAACAAGCTAAGAATCTCACTGTTAGTGATATGGAATTAGAAAGTATTCCTTGTTGCTTAGGAAATGGCAATTGAATTTGTCCATAATCCATGAGGCGTTCCATTTAAGAATACTTGAAAATGGTTTACCAATTGACTACCTTACTGAAAGGATGATGAAAGCCTTGGTGGCTTAAAATTATGTTTTGTCTATTGCCGAGATTGGTATAAATGCAAGGACTCTTCAACATAAGGTGTGATGATTTTGGTGAGGTTAAGGATTATGTTCTAAAGTTGGTAGATTTAAAGTCCAGAATCATACTCATAAGGGAATTCATGAAACCATCGGTCATTCCGACAATCTGGTCTTAGGATATCACCCTTTTGAAAGAAATGGTGTCATTTATTACTCTTGTGGAAAGAAATGACATATAAGGACATTGTAATGAATATAAAGCTTGGTTGTCCAAACGTGAGTCTGGAGTTGATGATTCCTTAGCATTCATTTATGAATCCAATTTTTATTAAAAGCCACATCTGGTTTTTAATGGCTAGATAGCGGTACAACAACTTATGTTGTTTATCATAAATGGATTCATAAATATAAGGAAACCAAATCAGAATGAATCATAACTCATCACAAGAAACAATATTTAACGTCGTTTTAGTGGGAGATGTCGTTTTGACTATGGATTATGGATTCTAACTTGCATTTGATATTGGAAAACACTTTTCTGTACGTTCCTTTAGACGGAACCTAGTTTCAGTATCATGTTGGAAGTGTACGACTATTTTTTTTGAAGTAAAGAACAATGTTATTTCTATGTTTTTTAAGTCAAATAAAGTTAGATACTGCAATATGTCAAATGAATTGTACCAATTGTGCTCGTCTCTCAAGAATATGTATGTCGTTTTATAGTTGAAAAGGTTGTTTCCAATAGAAATTTACCTAAAGAATAGTCTTATGCATTATAGCATGAATGTCTTGATTATACATCTAGAGAAAGAGTAGAAAGACTGATAATGTTGATATTTTGTCTACTCTTAAATGTTACCTAAAGACTTGAGTAGACTATTATAGAAGCAAGATGATTAAGATAAAGAAGAAAACCGCAGTTTGAAGTTTTGAATTGTTAAAGGTCATTCATACTAATGTTAGTGACCATATATAGTAATGTTATGTAGAAATTTTCATTTCAACACACTCATTGACAACTATTTCTTTTGCACTTGATTAAAGAAAATTCTGAATCTTTGGATATATTCAAGTTCTTTCGTATTAAAGTCAATGAATAGTTGGGATAAGTCTTTAAGATTGTCAGATATGGCCGTAGTGGTAAGTATTTTGACAAATATGGCAATACTGGATAGCTTGGAAGGCCATTTGTCAAATATTTGGAAGATTCTGGGATGGTGACTTAGTTTACTATACCCGAAGATCTTGAACAAATTGGTATGGCCAAAAGGTATAATTGCACCATGATGGACACGATAGTGAGTATGATTACTAGGACCAATTTATTAGGTTTTCAGTGGGGTGAAACACCCTAATATGCATTAAACCATGTTGCTACTAAAGCTGTTACATCGACTCCTTTTGAGTTATGGACTAGACGCAAATCGAGTTTGAATTATTTCAAGGTCTAGAGATGTCCTGCAGAAGTTTGGTTATATAATCCAACATTAAGTAAGTTGGAATCCAGAACCAATCGGTATCTTACTCAGATCATTTGAAGGGATATCAGGTTTTATTATCCTAATGGAAGTACAAGATTTGTGGAATCACAGACAACGAAGTCTCCAGAGTTCGACGAAAATGCAGAGAGTAGCTGCTCTTAGACTATTAAAGATAATAGTACAGTGGCGACCATTGTGTCTTTATCTTTGCCTATGTAGACAATTGTGGAGTATTCTGCACAACAAACTAAGCTTGTGAGGTTCAGGATATTGTTATTGATACGATTCTTGATGAAGTTTCTCAAGCTTCTCAAGTGCATGATAAAATGATAGTAGCTCCACTCAAGAGATCTGTTACGAAAAGATGTTCAGTTATACCACCGTACTATATAGTCTATCTGTAAGAGCATGATTACGATGTCTGCTACATGGTCGATCTAGTAACTTGTATATGTAAATGCCGTTTCTTGTCCTCAGTCTGATCTGTGGTTAGATGTGATGAAAAGACAAGATACAATTTATAAAATGTAATAGTGTTTGTGAGCCTATTGAATTGGTTGAGGGTCACAAGCTCATCCACTGCAAATGGGTGTATGAGACTAAAAGGAATTTCAAAGAAGATATTGAGAAGTTTAAACTTAGACTAGTAGTGAAAGGTTTCACTAAAAAGAAGCTTAGTCTTTTCTAAAGACTATTTCAGAGTGAATATAGTAATACTTGCTCATTTTTTATATATGGATTTACATTAGATAGATGATTCTAACTGTGTTTCTCAGTGAATACCTTGATAAAGAAGTTTATGTGGTGTAATCCGAAGGTTTTGCAGCGGATGATGTAGGTAAGCTTGTGTGTAAATTGAAAACCTTTATTTATGGCCTAAAGAAAGTCTATAGATTATGTTGGAGAAATCTTTCTAGAATATTTTGAAGATGACAAAACGTTTCTATCAGTCTAGTCTGGATATTTGCAGACCGTCTGTTTAAAGTCTGAAGACTTTATGATCACCAGACTCAAGACTCAAGACTCATGACTCAAGACTCAAGATTATTCTCATTGACAGTCTTTCTAATCCAGTGACGAAGGAAATCCAGAGCCGAAGTATATGGTTGAGGATTTAATCCTATCCTCTGGAGAAGATCTCTTGGTTGGATAAATATAACGGATTCTTTTATTCGTATCTAGATCGATTGAAGATCCGGTGGTCGACGAAATATTCTTGGAATGTTCTATTCTTGGAAACCAAGATCCTGATTGTATGAGCGAACAGGATTGATGGGCTATCGTCAGGTTCCTTTAATAGCTCGAATAATCTTCTTGATTGATTCCGTCCAACGGGTAGATTGGAGGAATTCCTTTGGTAAGTGCCAACGGGTATGATGGCATAAAGGAGTATAAAAAGGAAGACGTTCTAGTTGTTTGAGAGTGTGATCGATAGAGAAATTCCAGAGTCTGAAGCACCTTGATTATTAGTCGATACAGTTTGAGCGAAATTGTATACATAGAGAGTGTCTATACTTGGTGATGCCTTGAGCGAGTGTGGTAGATCATCTATACCTAGAAATCAAGGAAGATCAACGCTGTAACATCTTTTTGTTCATAGTGGAATCCAGCCAATTGGCTGTCAGTGCAAAAGAGTGGACGTAGGCTTGAATCAAGCCGAACCACTATAAACCGCGTGTTCAATTCTCTCTTTCCTTTACTCAGTCTTACGTTGATTATTACTTGTCGCAAATCCTTCAACTATCTAAGTATTGTGCAATTATCAAGAAAAATCTTTTATATACCTATTCACCCCCCTCTAGGTACTCGTACTAGCAATATCAATTGGTATCAGAGCTCGTGTTCTTACTTTATTTGAAGTGTTTTATTTCAGAGTAAAAGATCCATGGCTAGTATGCTAGCACCAAGGCTGGTGAAAGGGCAAAGCAATACCAGACCACCCTACTTTGATGGAAATGATTACAACATCTGGAAGAACAAGATGAAAGCTTTCCTACGATCAAAGGATCCTCTAGAATGGGACATTGTGGAAAGAGGAATCACTCCTACTGCTGCATCAGTCTCTGAAAGAGGGAAAGAAACTGTTGAGACCAGCGGAATGACTCAGGAAGAGATAAACAAGAGACAAGCACTCGATGCAAAAGCAATTTACTCTTTATATTGTGCTTTGTCACCAACTGAATATAACAGAATATCTTCTTGTGTTACAACAAAAGAAGTATGTGACAGATTACATATCACTTATGAAGGAACAGATCGAGTGAAGGAGACCAGAATTAACATTCTTCTCGGTCAATATGAAGCCTTCAAAATGAAACCAGGAGAATCTATAACTGACATGTTTAGTCGTTTTACAGATATTGTCAATGGTCTTGAGAACCAAGGACAAAAAATTTCTGATCCCATGAAGGTGAACAAGCTACTGCGTGGACTCTCCAAGGATTGGAATCATATAAAGACTTCAATAAGAGAGATGCAAAGAATTATGCCACTATCTATCGACGAGCTGATTGGAACTCTTCAGTCTTATGAAGTGGAACGAATTAATGAAGACGAAGATCCAAGAGGTAAGAAATCTATTGCATTAAAATCAAATGATGATTCTGATAATACAGATTCTGAAGATGATATGGACGATGAGGAGCTTGCTCTCATGATAAGAAGATTCAAAAAACTGAATAGAAAAGGAAGAAGGTTCAACTCAAAGAAACAAAGTTTCCAAAGACAGCAGACCAAGTCTGTTGATGATGAGGAACCAAACAAAGATGTAGTCTGCTTCGAATGTAAGAAAAAGGGACACATTAGACCCAACTGTCCTCTTCTGAAGAAGAAAAGAGGAAAAGCTGAAAAGTTTCGAAAAGCTCTCAAAGCTGAAACCTGGAGTGATACAGAGTGTGAAGAAAGTGATAATGAATATGCCAACATATGTCTGATGGCACATTCAGACTCAGACTCAGATTCTGGATCAGACTCAGACAGTGAATTTGAGGTAAGTGATTTTAAAATTCCTGTTAAAGTCTCTAAGTATATTGATGAACTGTGTTTTAGTCTTAAGACTTCTCTCAAAAGAATTTCCGAACTTAAAAAGGAAAACTCAGCTCTAAAACAAAAGGAAAACATTTTAGAAGAAAGAGTTAAAAGTTTAGACTTGAATGTTTCTACTCTTAAAGAAAAAGAAGATAATCTTTTGAAAGAAAATGTTTTTTTAAAAACTGACTTATCAAATATTTCAAAGAAATTTTCGATAGGATCCGAAAAACTTGAAAAAGTTCTTTCAGTTCAAAGACCTTACTTCAATAAGTTTGGTCTAGGTATGACAGCAGAAACAATTCCCTTGATTGATTTTCCTAAAGTAAAAGAAAGAATTAAGAAAAAGACCGTCCAGAGAGGCTTACAAAAATCATTTCAAGAAAGTTTTTGTAAAGTCTGTAGGTCGAAATGCTCTAAGGTGTTCAAAGTGTAACAGTCAGGATCACTTTGAAAAAGAGTGTCCTATGGTTTGGAAGCCTGTTAAGAAAGTATGGCCTGATAATGTTTATCCTACTAACACCAAAGGACCCAAGAAAATTTGGGTACCAAAGAAAGCTTGAGACTCTCTTTTAAATGCAGGTCTCCGTCAAGAAAAAGGTAAAGTGGTATCTTGACAACGGATGTTCAAGACACATGACAGGAGACTCAAATTGCTTCATAAAACTTGTTCAAGTAAATGGTGGAAATGTTTCATTTGGATGAAATGGCAAAGGAAGCATTGTGGGATTTGGAACTGTGAAAATTGGAAATCTCACAATAAACAATGTTTCTCTAGTGGAAGGACTCAACTATAACCTTCTCAGCATTAGCCAATTGTGTGATACTGGTTTCAAGATCTCATTTCAGGAAGGAATATGCTATGGAATCAGTAAAGACTCTACTCAATCTTTCATAGGTAGAAGACATGGAAATATCTACCTCTTAGACATGAAACTAAATGAATTGCAATGCCTAATCTCAATTCAAGATGAAGCAAGCTTATGGCACAGAAAGCTTGGTCATGTCAACATGAAGCAATTAGCCAAAATCTCATCAAAACAGCTTGTTCGAGGTCTACCCAAATTACCTTACCAAAAGTCCGATCCATGCACACCATGTATTCTGGGAAAGCAGATAAGAAATTCATTTAAGCCAATAAATTATGTCTCTACTAATCATGTATTACAGATGCTGCATATGGATCTCTTCGGACCAACCAGAACCTAGAGTATTGGAGGTAAGAAATATTGCCTAGTAATTGTGGACGATTACTCCCGTTTTACTTGGGTATATTTCCTTGCAAGTAAGTCAGAAACCTTCTTGTATTTTGAAAAATTTGCTAAAAAGGTTCAAAATGAAAAAGGATGTGTTATCTCAAGTATAAGAACAGATCATTGAGGTGAATTTGAAAATCAAGACTTTACAAAATTGTGTGATGAATCTGGAGTTAAGCATGTGTTCTCCTCTCCATATACTCCTCAGCAAAATAGAGTTGTGGAAAGAAAGAATAGATCTCTTCAAGAAATGGCTAGAACTCTTTTAATTGAAAGTAAAATTTCTTCACGATTTTGGGTTGAAACTGTTTCAACAACATGCTATATCATCAATAGAGTCTTCCTAAGACCTATTCTAGAAAAAACCCCTTATGAATTATTCAAAGGTAAGAAGCCCATTGTTTCATACTTTCATGTGTTCGGTTGCAAATGCTTTATATTGAAAAATGCAAAAGATCGAGTTGGTAAGTTTGAAGAAAGATCAGATGAAGGCATCTTTCTTGGATATTCTACATCAAGCAAAGCCTATAGAGTCTATAACAAGAAGAGCCAGTCTGTGGAGGAGTCAATGAATGTCAAATTTCAAGACTCTACGCAAGATGAATCCAGTCAGACTCAGTATGAAGAGTCTGAACCTGCTCCAGACCTTCCAAAGCTTACAACTCAAGAAGTATCTCTGACTCTGGAAGACCAGCATCAAGATATTCATGAAGATTCAAATAAAGAAAGAGATTATCATCCAGACAAATCAACCAGTAACTGGAAGCATAAGTCCAGTCATCCCAAAGATCTCATTATCGGCGAAATTAATGAAGGAATTCGCACTGGATCCAAAAGACGTGAAGAGTCTAGTGCTGTGGCTCTCATTTCTGAAATTGAACCAAAAAGCATAGAAGAAGCTTTATCTGATGAAAGCTGGATCAAAGCTATGCAAGAAGAGCTCAGACAGTTCAACATTAATGATGTTTGGGAATTGACATCTAAACCAAAAGGTAAAACTGTTATTGGAGCCAAATGGGTGTTCAGAAACAAGATGAATGAAAAAGGAAAAGTCGTACGAAATAAAGCAAGACTCATGGCCAAAGGATACACGCACGAAGAAGGAATAGATTATGATGAGACTTACACTCCTGTAGCAAGGTTAGAAGCTATTCGACTATTACTTGCGTTTGCTTGTTATAAAAATTTCAGGTTATTCCAAATGGACGTCAAAAGTGCTTTCCTAAATGGATTTATCCAAGAGGAAGTTTATGTGGAACAACCACCTGGGTTTGAAGACCCAAAGAAGCCAGACTCAGTCTTCAGACTGAAAAATGCCTTGTATGGTTTAAAGCAAGCACCTCGAGCTTGGTACGACAGACTTTGTAAGTTCTTATTACAGAATGGTTTTGTCAAAGGTAAAGTAGATACTACTTTATTTATCAAAAAGGAAAACAAAAGCTTTTTGTTCAAATATATGTGGATGATATTATTTTTTTGGATCCTCTAATGAAAGTCTATGCAAGAAATTTTCTAAGTCTATGCAGGATGAGTTTGAAATGAGTATGATGGGAGAATTAACATTCTTTCTTGGTCTTCAAGTAAAGCAATTGAAGAAAGGAACTTTCATTTACCAAGAAAAATATGTTAATGATCTAGTCAAAAGATTTGGATTGGAAAATTGCAAAAAGACTGATATACTAATGTCAAGTTCTTTGAAGATAGACAAAGATGAAGAATGGAAGAAAATTGATCAAAAGCTATACAGGAGCATCATTGGTTCACTTCTTTATTTTACTGCTTCTAGACCTGACATTTTGTTGAGTGTTTGCATCTGTGCTAGGTTTCAATCAGATCCTAGAGAATCCCATCTCAGTGCTGCAAAACGTATCATTAAATACGTTGCTTCATCTTCAAGCATCGGTCTTTGGTATCCTAAGAAGGGAGACTTTAATCTTCTGGGATATTCAGACGCAGATCTGGCCGGTTGCAGAGTCGATAGAAAGAGTACTTCAGGAACTTGCCAGTTGCTTGGAAGCAGGACAGTGTCTTGGTTTTCAAGGAAACAAAGCACTGTAGCTCTCTCAACAACAGAAGCAGAGTATGTAGCTCTTGGAAGCTGCTGTTCGCAAATTCTATGGGTAAAACAACAACTACAAGACTTTGGGATTGAAGACTCATGCACAGAAATCAGATGTGACAACACCAGCGCAATCAATCTCACCAAAAATCCAATCCTTCATTCAAGAGCAAAGCATATAGAGATTCGACATCACTTCATTAGAGATCATATTCAAAATGGAGAAATCTCGATTCAATTTGTTGATTCAAAAAGTCAACTAGCGGATATATTCACAAAGCCTTTGGAGAAAAATCAATTTGATTTTATCCGTTCCAGACTCAACATTTTGAAGCTTGAAGAAGTTAAAGTCTAGAGACTCTCCAACCCTCAGACTCTAAACTCTCAGACTCTAAACCGTCAGACTCAGACATTCATAGCTATAGACTGTAAGTTGCTATTTTATCTAAACTCGAAAAGGTACGATCTTTCGTTCAGTTATTTTATAGTCTCCGTGAAAAACGAAATCTTGTCTTTTCAAAAGGATTAATTTTGGCAGTTAATGATTTTAAAAAGAAGTGTTCGTACACTTTCCTTGTGCCGATTGAACTTCCCTTTTTCAAAACTGAGTTATATATATATACAGTTTTCTTTTTCACCCAATCTTCAAAACCCTAAAAAGTATTCTCCTCCCAATCCGGTTTCTACTTCGTGTTCATCTTTGAGAAAGTTGTCATCTTTTCTTGGGAAAGCAAGTAAAGGAATCTTTCAGCGACAAGGAAGGATGTCTTCTTCGAGGAAGTCTTCAAGAATCGCGAACAGGGGACCACAGAGAATGAAGGAGGGACCTACCCATTTCGATCTCACTGAAGAGGAAGAATTATCAAGTCAGCAACAGAGCCCGATTCACTCTCCACCACGTCACTCAACGCCATCTACCCCACAAGGTGCGGGTCAACAACCGGAAGAAGAGATAACCGAGGACGCAGACCCTGTAAGAGTCCAAAAACCCTCTTATATTTATAAACTCTACCTTGCGTTGAAAAGTACTGGGACTCCGTTGAAATACGTGGATGATTTTCTTAAAGATAAGAATTATGGGAATGAGTATATTTTTCCGAGAAAAATGGAGGATTTGGGAATTGCTCCCAAGGGAAAGGCTAAAGAAGCACTTGCGAACATTCCAAGTGACCTTCGTATGTCGGGACCAAATTCGACTGACGGGAACGATGATGATAAAATGTTCAGTGATTTTCAACCTAGAATGGGTGTTGCTGCAAAGGTGAAGGGAAAAAGGATGGAGTTGTTTAAATCGAAAGAACAGGAGAATCTGTTATTCAGACTGCTGAAATGAGGGGTGATAAACCCTAGGAGTGTTGATTTCGATTTCTTGGATGCCGTTAATGTGAACTTAAGGGAGAAGTTCAATCTGCTTCAACTTGAGCAATTTTGTACCGATACCACAGATGGTTATGCGCAATTGACAGCATACTTCTATTCGAATCTCAGTTTTTTGGATGCGAATAGAATATCATTCAGTGTTCGAGACCAAGACTATGTGGTAGACGTGGACATGTTGGCGGACATAATTGGAGTTGAACGAGGACGTTATCAACCAATAAAAGTCTCAGTTGCTCGTGCCTCATTGGAACTTGTCAAAGATAGAGATATAGAGGGAAGAATCATCTATTCAAGGATGCGTGCCATCAATGTTGTGCTGCACAAAATTGTGATCAATTGCATCAGGCCCAAGTCTACATCAAAGACTGATGTGTCTAATTCCGAGGCAAAATTGATGTACGCAATCAACTCAGGGAAGAAGTTCTCTCTCCCTCACACTATTCTCTTTCACATGTACAGAGCAATGTCGAAGGACAAGGGACAATTGCCTTACCCAGGTCTGGTGACCAAGATCTTCAGACACATGAATATTGAACCGCCACACACACTTTGTGTTCGACCGTGCGATAAGATGGTGGTAGGTTTGAAGATGTTGATGAAGATGCGTCTGAAAGAACTTTCCAAGGCAATGGAGAAATTCAGAGTGAAGACTCCAGTACCGTCTGCTTCAAAGAGAAAAGGGAAGGAGGCCATTGGAGCCCCATCCAAAAAGAAGAAAACTCTCATCTTGGAGGATGAAGATGAGGAGGAAGATCTCTCAATCACTGCCTTGATAAGAACCAGACGTTCTATACCTCAATCGACGGAACTTCAGAAGAAACAGAGAGAAGAAGAGGAGCAAGCCAAGAACAGAGAAGAAGAAGATCAGCGAGAGAAGGAGAAAGAAGCTGAAGAAGAAGGAGAAGAAGAGAAAGAAAAGTCTGCAGCTGAATCTGGAGAGAAGGGGAATCAAGATACAGGGGAGCATGATCATCACTCTTCCCCTTTTGATGTCCTAAAGATAGGGGGAGTTGGCGAGCAAGAAAGGTCCACACCTTATGCTGCCAATAGTGAAGGTCTAAGACAATCCCCAGTAGACCCAGAAGAGTTTCAGGCTTCTCAATTGCCTAAAGAAGGACACGATACGTCGACACCAAATCTGCAAGATTATACAGAAGTGCCATCGTCTGCATTCACTCCATCCGAGAAAGCAAATGCAAGTACTCAGACGGACAATTCAGCAGATTTTCGTCGTATTCTTGATGTTCTTCTGGAAATGCGGGGCCAAATCTATGCTTTGGATTGTGAAATTTAAGCCATGAAGAATGCTGGACAAGCATCTTCGGTTATCCTGGAGGACAAAATGAAAGACCTAGCTCTACAAATTCAAGCCAAGGCCAAAGGAGAGGAGGTAGCTCATCTAAGGGAAGACTTGAAGAGGCTAGAAGGCATAGTCCAGTTCATGGGAGATTTCCAGATCGTGCGCATTCCCAAGCAGACCTGACTCCTTTTTCACCTTTTTTTAATGATGACAAAAAGGGGGAGAAGCAATTTGAACCAACCATCTTTAAACTTTGACTTTTAAATTTGTTTTTCTGGTTATGTTTGTTTTTGAGTATGACTTGAGTGAACTTGGGTGTGAACTTAAATTTGATTGAATTGGCTGTGGATTTTGATGCTTGATTGGTTGCATTTATATCAAGTGTTGTCATATGGTATTACTCATGAAAGACTAACCAATTTTCTGTGGATGCAGAGTCTGGTTGTTTTATTAATCTCTATGAGATAGCCATATTGCTTGAGAAATGTTTTTTGCAGGTCAAAGTTGTTCAAATCTACAGGAAAGTTTTGTCACCATCAAAAATGGGGAGATTGTTAGAGAAATCTTTCAAGAATATTTTGAAGATGACAAAACGTTTCTATCAGTCTAGTCTGGATATTTGCAGACTGTCTGTTTAAAGTCTGAAGACTTTATGATCACCAGACTCAAGACTCAAGACTCAAGACTATTCTCATTGACAGTCTTTCTAATCCAGTGACGAAGGAAATCCAGAGCCGAAGTATATGGTTGAGGATTTAATCCTATCCTCTGGAGAAGATCTCTTGGTTGGATAAATATAACGGATTCTTTTATTCGTATCTAGATCGATTGAAGATCCGGCGGTCGACGAAATATTCTTGGAATGTTCTATTCTTGGAAACCAAGATCCTGATTGTATGGTCGAACAGGAATGATGGGCTATCGTCAGGTTCCTTTAATAGCTCGAATAATCTTCTTAATTGATTCCGTCCAACGGGTAGATTGGAGGAATTCCTTTTGTAAGTGCCAACGGGTATGATGGCATAAAGGAGTATAAAAAGGAAGACGTTCTAGTTGTTTAAAAACGTGATCGATAGAGAAATTCCAGAGTCTGAAGCACCTTGATTATTAGTCGATACAGTTTGAGCAAAATTGTATACACAGAGAGTGTCTATACTTGGTGATACCTTGAGCGAGTGTGGTAGATCATCTACACCTAGAAATCAAGGAAGATCAACGCTGTAACATCTCTTTGTTCATAGTGGAATCCAGCCAATTGGCTGTCAGTGCAGAAGAGTGGACGTAGGCTTGAATCAAGCCGAACCACTATAAACCGCGTGTTCAATTCTCTCTTTCCTTTACTCAGTCTTACGTTGATTATTACTTGTCGCAAATCCTTCAACTATCTAAGTATTGTGCAATTATCAAGAAAAATCTTTTATATACCTATTCACCCCCCTCTAGGTACTCGTACTAGCAATATCAGATTAGACGATGCTTGAAGTTTTATAATGTCATCACTTCATTTAGTTTTGTTGAGAATAAAATAAATCAGTGTATATATTGCATGGTCAGTGGGAGAAAATTTAGTTTTCTCAAATTCCATGTAAGTGATAACTTGCTTGCGATAGCAATATCGGGTTACTGCATAAGATAAAATAGAAGTTGTCGAGGAATTTTGACTTAAAAGACCCTGGTCAAATACGTTTTGTCCTTGGCATTGAGATCTATAGAGATTGTTCTTGGCGTCTGTTAGATTTATCTCAGATTACATATGTTGATTGTATTTTAAAAATATTTAATAAGGCAGGAGTTGCTGCTATTATTAAGGCTGATATATTGAATTTCTAACATTATCCTTATTCAAATCTTGGGAAAATCCAAATGAAGGATACACTTTATGCTAGTGCGCTTAGAAGTGTCATGTATGCTTAAATATGCACTAGGCTAGATGTTGCTTTTGCAGCAAAACTTTTAGGCAAATATTAGTCAAGTCTAAGACATAATCACTGGATTATTGCCAATAAGGTTTTGAGATATTAAGAAGGATAAGAAAACTATATGCTGACAAACATGTTAAGGATTTGGAGCTTGTAGGGTATTTGAATGTAGATTTTACTAGCTATAAGAATGACAAGAAGTTGATAACATAATATATCTTTGCATTAGTAGAATGTGCAGTATTATGACAAAGTGATAAACAAAAATATATATTATCCTCTACCGTATAAACATAGTTTATAGCATGCCTTTTAACTGTCACTTAGAATATTTGACTTCGAAACCTCATTAAGGAGTTGACTATATTTGATATTATGAATAGACCCATACGGTTGTATCGAGACAATAACTTTTCAGTGTTGTTTATGAACAACAATAAATATCTCGAGAGGTCCAGATATATGATGGTCAAGTTTTTCACTATAAAGAAACGATATATAATGGTGACACTACAGTAGAGCATATTTCCATAGATGATGTGGTTGTAGACCCACAAATTAATGATTTTCACCCTCGTGTACTTGAACGATATGTCGTGAACATGGGCTAAGGAGCATCATTTGATGCTGTTGTTTAGTGGGAGCTGTTTTGATTTTGCTCTAATAAAGCTTATATATGTTGCACATTCAGTAAAGTGTTCATGAATATATGGTCACCATATTGAATTAATTATATGTAATGAAAATCTCAAGGTATTGTGTAAGCCTTGAGTGAAGGCTGGGGGCGTCTGGTTATCAGGCTTGAACATATGTCTTGATTACACATAAAGAAAAGTTAACAATAAAGATAAGACATATGTTGATTTATTAGAACCATAAGGATATTCTCTAGTGCCACATTCATTTTTTTTGACACTTAAGGTAAGAGAATAGTGACCGATAAAGGAGATAACACATAAGGTAAAACTCTTTATGAGGTATTATCGATTTGCCGCACAACCATATTAAATCCATATTAGTAAAGTTGATAGCACTTGTGATCATGGAAGGCTCTGTTTATGTATATGCAATTACCGCCATAATCCGGTGTTTGAGACTTTATGTGATCGGATTGACTATTGAGAATCATCTCAATTAATATGGGAGAAACCACATTAATTGAAATTGTAATTAACCGTTTTTATGGAGTTGATCTAATAAGGAAGGATATAAAGTTTCTTAACAATCGAATAAGGGTCTGGCTTGTGTGGGCTGAGTTGGGCTCGGCCCGTGATAAGAGGGCTTGTCCAAAACTCTATAAATAGGCTAAAGTCCCTCCTCTAGCCCTCACTTTTGCAATTCTAAACGCACACACCCACTTTCTCACATAAGGAACACTCGCGAGGGGTGGTCTCATTGAGCAAGGGTTTCGAGGGTCATAGAGGAGAAGATCTTCAACGTCAAAGGCTCGAATTGTTGTCGTTTTGCTCCAAGTACCATGGATTCAAAATTAGGTACGCAAATCTTCGTCTTCTCCTCTAAGGTGTTCGAGTTTCTAGCTATGTCGATATTGGGAAGCCATTCAGACGGCCTACATTAATATCTCGATACCTTTGCAAGTTACCTTGCCGAGTCACAGCTAAATCATGTCGATCATGGAGTACAAGAGCAACACGTAGCCAATGATGGAGGTGGACGTGGAGAGAGTGAACAAGTGTTGGAGAAAACTCCCTTGATATTTTGAAGCTTATAAAACTTATCCAAAGTCTATTATGAAGATTTCCAGAATTCTATGTCAATGTTTGAAGACTGCAAGACTTTAGTGTCAAAGTCTATTCTACATCAGAAGTTTGCCCACTTTGACTAATTCCAGACTGAACGCGATGAAGAACGAAGACGAAATCAAACTCAAGATTATCTTCATTCCTTCAAAGCTTCAGTTTATTACAAGATATATATGGATTACTGGTTGTCAATTACACCTACAAGATTGGTTATTTTTATTGGAAGTAGTTTAGATACATCTAATATTTTTGGAAAAAATCTACTTATGGAAACTAAGATCATTATTGCATGGGCGAACATGATTAACGGGCTTTCATCACAATCTTCAAACGGCTTGAGATCTCCTTAATTGATTCTGTCCAATGGGTTGATTGGAAGAATTTTTTTAAAAGTGCCAACGATCGAAAAGGCATGAAAGAATATTTAAGGAGACCTCTCCAGTCATTTGAAAGCGTGCGTGAAAGAGAAATTCCAAAGTGAAGCTTCCCATTTTCTTGTTATTCCATATACTATGCTTAAGCTTGTACTCAAAAGAGAGGGAGACTTATAGTGTGACTCTTCACTGTGAAGTCAAGATCGCAAGATTGTAAATTCTCTTTTGATTTATAGTGGAATCTAGCCCGAAGGCTATCAACGTGGGAGAGTAGACGTATACTTGATATAAGCCAAACAACTATAAATTATGTGTTCTTATTCTCTTCCCTACACTCCTTTACTTTGGTCATAGTTCTGTTTTATAGTTAAAGACTGAATTCAATTAAAGTCTGTTGTTCTTCAGACTCAGATTCAAAAGCAAAATACTTTACTATGTTTCACGAAAATTTTCTTCACACCTATTCATCCCCCTCTAGGTGTTCATACTAGCACTTTTAATTGGTATCAGAGCTTGTGTGCTTAATTATTGAAATGTTTTACTTCTAAGCTAAAGATCTTATATGGCTAGTATTTTGGCTCTAGGTTTGGTTGAAGGACAGAGCAACACCAGACCTCCTTACTTTGATGGAAATGAGTACAATGTGTGGAAGAACAAGATGAATGTATTTCTCAGATTGAGAGATCCTCTAGAGTGGGATGCTGTTGAAAAATGGATCAATCCTAAAGAAACATTAACCTCAAACAGAGGGAAAGAAGTTGTAGATGCTGACGAAACGACTCAAGCTGAAATTACCAAGAGACAAGCTATTGATGCTAAAGCTATCTACTCTTTATATTGTGCCTTATCTCCCACTGAATATAACCAAATTTGTTATTGTGAAACAACAAAAGAAGTTTGGGACAAATTATATGTTACCTACGAAGGGACTGATCATGTGAAGGAAACCAAAATAAACATTTTGCTTGGACAGTATGAAGCCTTCAAAATGAAGCTTGGAGAATCCATTACTGATATGTTCAATCACTTTACAGAGATGGTGAATGGCCTAGCTTATCAAGGTCAATCAATTTCTGGACCAATGAAAGTCAACGAACTACTGCGTGGACTTTCAAAGGACTAGAATCAAGTGAAGACCTCAATTAGAGAGACTCAAAGGATTATGCCTCTTTCAGTAGATGAATTAATAGGCACACTTCAGTTGTACGAAGTGAAGCAGATCAATGATGAGGAAGATCCTAAAGGTAAGAAATCAATTGCTTTAAAGTCTAACATTGATTTTGATGATACTGATTCAGATGATGATATGGACGATGAAGAGTTGGCGCTTATGATCAAGAAATTCAGAAAGCTGAATAGAAAGGGAAAAAGATTCAACTGGAAGAAACAAAACACACATAATTTCCAGAAGAAACCAACAGAAGACAATGAATCTAGTAAGGATGTTATATGCTTTGAATGCAAGAAAAATGGGCATATGAGACCCAACTGTCCTATGTTGAAGAAGAAGAAAGGAAAAACTGAGAAATACAAAAAGGCACTCAAAGCAGAAACTTGGAGTGACAAAGAGCGTCGGGAAAGCAAAGAAGAAAATGCCAACATATGTCTGAAGGCTCATTCCAACTCAGACTCATAATCAGAAACAGACTCCGATTCAAATTCAAACAAAGAATTTGAGGTTAGTAATTTAAAAATTCTCGTCAAAGTCTCTAAGTACATAGATGAACTCTATCTCAGTCTAAAATCCCCTCTTAAAAGGATTTCCGAGCTAAAAAAGGAGAATTATCAGTTCAGACAACATGAAGCTTCTTGGAAAGAAAAATTTGAAAATATGGAAACAAGTTTTGACAATTTGAAAGAAAATTCTTATTCTATTTCAAAGGAAAACACCATTTTGAAAAGAGATATTTCAAATATTACAAAAATATTTTCAAAAGGATTTGAAAAACTTGAGAAAATTCTTTCAACTCAAATACTCTACTTTAACAAATCTGGTTTGGGTATGACTTCAGAAACTGTTCCATTAATTGACTTTTCCAAAGTAAAAGAAAGAATTAAACAAAGACCTGCAAAGGCACTTTACAAAAATCACTTTCAAAGAGTTTTTATAAAACCTATTAGCCATAGTGCACTTAGATGTTCGAAGTGTAATAGCTCAGAACATTTCGAAAAGGAATGTACCAAGGTTTGGAGACCAATTAAGAAGGACTAGGCTAAGACTGTTTTTAATACTAACTCTTCTGGACCCAAGAAAATCTGGGTACCAAGAAAGTTTGAGTTTTTCTTTTGATTATAGGTCACTATTAAATGAAAGATCAAATGGTATTTGGATAGTGGCTATTTGAGGCAGATGACTGGAGACTCAAGCTACTTCATAAAGCTTATTAGACTAAATGGAGGAAAAGTGTCTTTTGGAGGAAATAACAAAGGAAAAATTGTAGGCTGTGGAACTGTGAAGATTAGAACTGTGAAGATTGGAAGCTTAACTATCAACAATGTTTTCTTGGTGGAAGGTTTGAATTACAATTTGCCGTGTATAAGATAGTTTTGTGATACTGGTTTCATAATACATTTCCAAGTAGGCATTTGTTCTGGAATAAGCCAAGACTTTTCTCAATCTTTTACTAGTCGAAGGCATGGCAACATTTACCTTCTGGATGTAAACCCAGAAAGTTCTTGATGTCTTATTTCTATTCAAGATGAAGCAAGTCTGTGGCATCTAAAGCTTGGTCATGTTAATATGAAATAAATTGCCAAGATTTCTCCTAAGAAGCTTGTTCGAGGACTTCCTAATCTGACTTACCAGAAGAATGAGTTATGCACTCCTTGTGTCTTGGGAAAATAGGTTAGAAGTTCCTTTAAACTTGTGAATCAAGTCTCTACCAAACGAGCTCTGCAGCTTTTTCATATGGATCTTTTTAGACCAACCAGAACTCAGAGTATTGGTGGAAAGAAATATTGTCTAGTAATCGTGGATGATTACTCTCGCTTTACTTAGGTATACTTTCTGGCAAGTAAATATAAAGCTTTCTCTTATTTCTCGAAGTTTGCAAAGAAGGTTTAGAATGCAAAAAAAAGAAGGAATTATACTATTTCAAACATACAAATTGATCATGAAGGTGAGTTTAAAAATCAAGACTTTGCAAAGTTTTGTGATGGATCTGATTTTCAGCATGTTTTCTCTTCTCCATACACTCCAAAACAAAATGAGGTTGTGGAAAGGAAAAACAGATCCTTACAGGAGATGGCCAAAACTCTTTTAATAGAGAGCAAAATAACCTCTTGATTTTGGGCGGAAGCAGTCTTTACTGCTTGCTATATTATCAACAGAGTATTCTTGAGGCCTATTTTAGAGAAAACTCCTTATGAAGTGTACAAAGGAAAGAAGACGAATGTTTCCTATTTTCACGTCTTTGGCTGTAAATGCTTTATTCTGAAGAATGCAAATGATTGTTGACACTTAAATTTTGATTAGGTTTTTTAAATTAGGCCTTAGTCTATTTTAATCTTTGTTTTTCCTTTTTTTTTCTCGGATAATAAATAATAAATAATAAAAACAACAAAAATAAATACAAACAAGAAAAACAAAATAGAAGAAGTAGCTAAAGGAGGGCTGGGCCTACGAGCCTAGCCCTTCCTTCTCTCTCGCACAGGCCCCCATGGCCCGGCCTGCGCAACCCGACCCTTTTTCCCTTTCTTCTTCTTCTTTCCTCCCTCGCCTCTGCAGAGCACGTGCAACAACGCCAATGCACTCGTGGACATGCCTACGACGAAGATGGGAGAAGTAGATTTGTATTGACGAGACACGCAAGTGGGTAGCTTAGAGTGGACGCCGGTTTGGCTGGACCCAGGGCCGGTCAGCATGCGCCGATCGGCGGCCAAACCCTCATTGACCGGCACCCCTCCACCTATAAATAGGCCCCTCCCAACGAGAACCAGACATACAGAAAGAGCGATCGAAAGCTGGCGAGTGTCGCAAGCTTCCCCTGAGAGACTTCAGGGGAGGCTCGAGCGCTCACAAGCCTAGATCTGAGGGAGTGGGAAGAGATCGGAGCCAGAGGAGCTCATGGGTGGAGCCAAGGCTGAATGGTGAGCAAACTCGGAGAGAGAGGGAAGAGATCGGAGCCAGATGAGCTCGTGGGTGGAGCCAAGGCCGAACGATGAGCAAACTCAGAGAGAGAGGGAAAAGTGCCAAATCTAAGAAGCCGAGGACTCGCCGTCGTTAATGTCCCGACACCGTCGACCAAGCTCCACCGAAACCCCAGCCGCCTCGAGCTGTGCTCGACATTGTTGCCGTAATCGATTTGCCACGCCACCACCGTAGAACATGTAACAGTAGATGCCGACCGCCACCTCCAGTTGCGCCCAGTCCGTCGTTCCCCTTTGCATCTCGACCCTAGCCACCACCACCGCTGTTGTTGCTTGTGGTCGTTGCCCTGTCATGATGGATGACGCCTCAGCTACCGCTGCACGTCACACCGCCATCGCCAATTCGTTGGCGTCCCTGCCATCCCCTCTTCGGAGGGCTGCAATTTTGGGTTGTGACCAGGTAGGGTTCCTCGCAGGAACCGAGTCACTGATAGGATTCGGGTAGGGTTTCCCCGGGGGTTGGGCCTGCATGCGTGGGCTAGGCATTCCTTGAGCCGGGCCTGCAACGCAGGCCCATCTGACCTCTGAGTGGACAACCCAGGTCAGTCCTAACCCAAGGATCTGACCCGGGTCACATTTTAATATTATATTATATTATATTATATTATTTTTAAATAAAAAATAATACAAAAATAATTTATTTTCCAACAAATAAAAAATAAAAAATATCCATATTCTTCCAAAAAAGCCAAAAAAAATTATTTATATTTTCAGAAAAAGATCAAAAATCCCAAAAATGCTTTTTATGTTAAAAAAAATGAGAAAAAGACAAAAATTGTTTTTCCTCCTCAAATGCATGGAAAATCCTTCAAAAATCCAAAAAATTTTAGGGTTTAAACAAGATTAGGTATCGAAAGGGCATTAGTGATTAACTAGTGTAATCGAGTCTCCGATTCTAATTTATCTGGTTGCGTAAGAGCGGGTATTTCTCCCAATACTTCGCTTAAGTTTTTAATCGACTCGCCCCAAATTGATTAGTGGCGACTTCGTTTTAAAATCAACTTACATGTAAAAAACATCAAACCATTATGTCGTGAATTGGTGGACTTGGGAGAGTCTGGGCTACGCTCAATAAACATAGCCGAACCATTAGCCTCCGAAGGTACCCCGCCCTGATCGGGCATCGAAAAAAGAGGTTGCAACAGCTTAGTGACTTCGCTAGGGACTTGAAGACTTGAGCCTTTTTTATCTTGTTTAAATGCTTTGCTGACGTGGTTTTCTTTCTGTGCAAGTTAGTAGCTTTTTTTTTTCTATGTTAAAATAAAATGTCTTGTGGTTATAAACTGTTATGCATGCTTTATTGTTTTAATACTACACATGGCACACACAACCCGACCGCCGGACCTGGGCCGCCATAGGATATTTAGGATGGTGTTAAGAAAGATACGGCTACGAACGCGAGACTGCGTTGTAAAGGTTGCCTTTCTTTTCCTTGAATTTCTCTAACCGAGGTTAAGAGGGTACACTGCTAATGTGGGATTGCGACAGACTGATACCTTTTTAATTTCAACAATCCTTCTCAGTTAGAAATCGAGTCGCATGTCTTTGTACTTGCCATTTTTTTTTTAAAAAGCAAAGTAATTTCTTTGCTTTTACTTAGTCTTTTTGTTGGCCCATGGCAATTTAGGGTAGGTTTTTCGAGTCCTAGTTTATATGCGATGGGAGAAGATGATATCCAGTTTATTCTCGCTTCCAAAGCAAAGCTCTTCAGATGGTGGGGTCAATTGGATCAATATGCCCAAGAGTGCGTGAAAGCCAAAGTCAGTCATCTTCTATTGTTGATCCAAATCCCTGTTCATCCCGAAGTCATACAGGCCATGGTACATTTTTTGTGCTTGAAAACGGTACTTTTATGTTTGGTGGGTTCGAGCTAACTTAAACTCTAGAAGAATACAATATCATCACTGGAATGCCTCTCGAGAAAAAGCTTGTTAGGCCATCAACAGGCATTATCTCGTTGTGTGGGTTAGCGCGACTTTTAAGAACTGAAGTCCATGTTATGAGGCAAATTCTTGAAAATAACCATAATACCTGCCCATTAGCATTTTTGACTGCCTGTTTTGAAAATCAACCCATGAGCCAAAAAAGTGAGATTTTCCTCCTGGCCTTTTTCGGGTTCATCATTTTCCCCCATGAAAAAACGTCATAATTCCAAAGATGGCATGGATAGTTGATCAGATCTCAAGGGGGCAAAATTATGTCAACATGATTTTAACCAAAACATTCTTGTCCCTTAATCATTTTAAAGAAAACACAAAAAAATTTATGCGGGTCTCCTTGGAAATTTTACAGCTTTGGTTCTTTTCTCACCTAAGCGAATTTTGATGCTTCATGCGATTGTTTGAAACAAATGATTTTGAAAATCCATTATAGAAATTTACAGTTTTAGGACCATACATTCCTAATCAAAGTTGTTTAAATTGAATAAACTTCCTAAGAGACCCGAGGCATTCCAATGGTGTGCTGGTTGGTTCCATGAAAAGAGAGCTTGCTTTGCTTACAAACGCTGCCATCCAATTCCATTGCTTAGCCTCACCGACATCATTTCCTATTTCCCATATCAGGTGGCGCAACAGTATGGAGCCCTTCAGGAGATCCCACCGCCTTTTAAGAGGAAGGCCCCTCCACTCCTTTTCACCAATCAAAGTCGTGAATACACATTCGAGATTGACATTATCGAGGAAACATGGAGTAGGTGCCATCGAAAAAGAATTGTGGTACCTGAAAGGCTTGAGGGACAAGAAAAAGCCCACCACGCCTCTGAGTCCTATATCCACAACCATCGTATCTCGACAAAATGAAAGCCATCGATCCCTCACCCAATCAGCGAGATCAGCCAACACGAGCAAGTAGAGCTTATGCAAGGGGATTTGGGAATGGGCTGGATACATGTCTCAGAGTCAGTCCAAAAAAGCAAGCATCTACACAAGACCAAGGCTCCCCGTCCCATATAAAATAACAATCATGTGTCCCCTAGCGTTAATATTGTGAAAGTTTTGTCCCATTGTTTAGGGACTTTTGTTTAAATATCTAGTATTTCGTTCTGTCATTTTAATTTCAAGTTTTAGATGATGGAAGTCTATGGTCTATAAAATCCTCTTTTGATAAATAAAAAACAGTTAGACCATTGACATGGGTCAATCTTTGTTTACTTTTGTGCTCATTCATGGTTCTTGTGACAACAAAAAATTATGAATCGTTGACTATCAGCCACCTGCGAATGGCTTTGCGGGATAGGGCCCGATCAGAATGATGTACAAAATCGCCTCGCCAACATTGAAGACGACGTAGGACATATGTCCATTATTCTTTGACAGCTCTCAAGGCAAATGGAATCTACTCAAGCCAAGTCCAACTCTGTAGTTGCTTTAAACGCACTCCTGGCACCCGCAAATTCATCAGAGGATAGCCAACCAGATAGACAGCTCATAAATATCATGAAGAAGCTAAGCCAGCTACAAGGGCAAGATCTCATGGACTTGTCTAATTATGCCAGCATTAAAATCCCTGAGGAGCTAAAAGCACCTGAATGTGAAAGGTATGCTGATATCTCTCGCCTAAAGACCTACTTTTAGGCCTACCTAGTCCGAAGGATGATTCAATTGTACTAATCAAACCTCACTAGCCCCGCCTTGAGGTGGTACATTGTAAAGAAGATTAATCTCCTTAAAACCTGGGGAGAACTAACGGATGCTTTCCGCCAAGAATATAATGTTGACATAAGCGCCAACATTGCCCTGCCCTATGAAGAGCCAATGGTCATAGAACACAAAGAGCCAATAACCGCAGATACAAGAGGTAATATGTTCTTAAGAACACATGTCGTGTCTGGGAAGAGCCTGCCCGCCCATTCTGACTTACGGCCCGTAGAAGAAGATGACAATGAAGTCTTGCACGATAAATGGGCGATTGAGTAGTATCCTATTACTGAGAAGTTTCCCACTAGGAAAGGCAAGGAGCTCGTAGACGAAGTCAACACTACTCAGAATCGAAGTATGATGGGACGGCTTTTCAAGCTTACCGCAAGAGCTAGGGTCCAAAGAATGTTGACCCCCATCAACCTAGGGAGCGAAGCTCCACCATCTCCCACTCTCCATAACAAAGTCTAGCTAGCAAAACGAAGAGCTTTACTCAAAAGGTCTAGGCTAGGAGTCAAGAAAAGGAAGCCTAAGCAATTTGAGTCAACGTCTAACATTGAGCGTAGGCAAAACCTAACAATCAATGAGTCGCCGCACCTGCATTTCAAGCATCCCCTAAGGATCCAAAGCTCGTTAGAAGAGGGAACATTCGTCTTTGTCCGCCATGACTTGTCACCTAACCATGAGGATGACATAAATCCCTCACCTCGTTTGGTGATTTTGATCGGAAGAAAGCAATGAGATGAACTTAGGAGAATCTAGCTTCCCTAAAGCAATAAAGTTTACCACCGCAATGAATATGCAATGGGAAAACCAGTGGCCTAACCAGGATACACCAGGCCTGTCTTGCCCTTATAGGATCATGACCCTCGGAGAAATGTGGATACCTAATCTCCGCAAGTATAATGGCACGACTTACCCCGTGGCCCATTTGCAATATCTTCACATTGAAATGAGTCAGTACTACAGCCAAGTGTCATTTACAACTTAGGCCTTCCAAGAAAGTTTTATAGGGTCTGCATTGCAATGGTTCGTCACAGCAGATGTCAACCTCATGAGGGATTGGGATGAGCCATCTTCCACATTTCTGCATCAGTACAAAAACTAGATTGGAACTGAACTGCCTTGTGAGAACTTGGTTCACTTCAGAAGAAGACCAATGGAGGATTTCCAAACATATGCAAGGAGGTGGAAGGCTTTTATGATGCAAACATACCCTCAACTGCTAGAAGAAGAAATGATAAAGCTGTTCATAGGAGCTTTACCTTGCAAGCATTGTTGTTGGTTGCATGGGTTGCATTTCTGTAACTTCAATGAAGTGGTTCTCTCATGTGAATACTTCGAGTCTACTAGAGGCGAGGAACTCAAAGGCACTTGATTTCAGAGCCAGCACTACCAAAGTGATCATTTTCATGGGAGTTTTCATGGGTTTTGCTTGTTTTTATAATTTCATGTTTCTTATCATGACTAGTGTGCTATTGTTGCATTTTCCATTCTAGTAATCTAATGTGTAGTTCTAATATTTTGTTTCAAAAGCACAAGGCGGTATCCCAAACCATGAAAATTAATAAAATAAAATAAAATTAATAAAATAAAATAAAATTTGCTTCTCTTGTGCCTGCAAATTATGAGAGAGCAAGTGTCATAATAGAGTGAAAAGTGCAGGACTTCATATCCTCCTCATACCTTAGGATCACCTGATCATCAAAGATGTGGCAAACAAATCAATGAGAGGCATGTCAGACTCTGATAAGCTCTTCTCAACAAAATGGTGTCTCAAGTATCGCCAAAGCAAATGATAGAGCAAACCCTTCAGAGCTCACCTGCGTTTGATTTCGGCCCTACTAATTGATCTATTTTTTACATCTTCTCCTCTGTAGGGGTAGAAATCAAAGATACTCGATCAGATTCCCGACCACGGCTGAGTGTTTTTGCGTCGTCCCCCTATTGAATAGGGACAACCCATCAACACCCATTTGTAAATAACCCTTTTGATGTTCAAAATTTAACATATTTGAAAACATCATTATGTTAACCCCTAAAGCTGTCAATAGGGTCTTTTTTTGAGTCAATTATTCACTTGTTTTGAGAGTTCAAACTCCATCATACCTAAAAATGTTGCATGGCTTTTCCAAATGGATTTTGCATGATGATTTTGTTTGTCTAGATCACTGATTCTAATGAGGATTATCAAAATAGACAGTTAAATGGAGAATACAAGATTAATTAAACATCCTGGATGAGGCACATCAAGATGATGAAAGGCAAGCCATATCCTACACACAGTCTCCCATCTATACACTTATGAGATGAGTACAGAAGATTCCATGACTACAGGGTAAAGAGTTCTCTCGCGAATGATACGATAACCAAAACGGTGAGAGGCATTTCATTTCTCACCCCATTGAGCTCCATACATTGGCGAATTTTATGTCCTACCCCCTATCAAGAGCCACCCCACACTAGGGCAGATCGGAAGCGAAGCAGCATCACAAGGTGAGAAGAAGGATAGAAATTTTCTTGCTCGCACTTGCATCAATCTTCGGATGTCTTTATTGCATATGAACACTCGCGTTAATTTAAGTGCCATAGAATGACGAAGAGCAATTCTTTCTCTACGCACTTGTATTCATTGTATAACCCAATTGAGTCTGTAATTTCACCCTCACATGGAGGCAAAACAGAAGTTACTGCCATTCGAGCAGCATAATCAAGAGCGCTAGCAAAAGATGAAGACTCAACAGTTTAACAACAATGTTTGCTTGAACTTGCCTAGATCAGTTCCTCAAGCAACAATAATGAAAAAACTAGGGACATGAAAAAACAGTGTACTTGGTAAAAGCAAGGTCAATGTCCATAAATGAAAAATTAGAATAAAAATTAAGGGCATGAAAAAGTACTGTGCCTGGTAAAAGCAAGGCTGATGCCCCTAGACAAAAAATATAGCCATCTGTATTCCCAAGAGAAGTTGTTGTGGTTCGATTAATTGAGCCTCCGTATGACAGTGAGAAGAAAGACTGGTGACAAATGCCAAGGCAATCACCAGCTCTCACCTTTTTACACGAGTCAAGCCTACATTGCGTCCCATTGTAAAAATCTCTTCAGACTAGGGGCACTTCAATTAATGTAGGATTTCATATGTTTATAAGCATCACTCGAAGAAGTACGAGCAAGATTATTCTATCTCTCTTTGCAGGATTCTTGACTTGCAAACCCGGAGATGATCGCGCGTCTTCTTTTTCACAGAGTTGTGACCCCAATGGTCCCCTTTGATGAGCCGTTGACCAAGCCTACATTATAGTCCCGACAAAGACCTCTCACATTGACAAAGTTGTACCGTTTGCAAGAATACTCGTACCCCTGCTGACATGATGACAGTGAGATAGTGTGGTCCTCATAAATCTTGCATCAATGGTCAAGATAAAGCAGCCTTCTCCATGAGAGTGAGCGAAAAGTCCTTTCAAACTGAAAGTCCCTCTCCTGGCATGCTCAAGACATCTACATTCTAAATGAATGTTATCTTTC
The DNA here is from genome assembly GCA_004368105.4 of Eucalyptus melliodora. Taxonomy (NCBI): domain Eukaryota; kingdom Viridiplantae; phylum Streptophyta; class Magnoliopsida; order Myrtales; family Myrtaceae; genus Eucalyptus; species Eucalyptus melliodora. The sequence goes on along the minus strand of CM023402.3, from coordinate 363,023 downwards.
AAAATATTCCTCAGTGGAATTTAGATGATGCAAAACTAACAAGATCGTCATGCATGAATCACATTTAAATTCATGAATTTACAACATATATAATCATGTGTGCATACTATACAAATAACAGACATACTTTCAGAGAGTAGAGATGTCATCAGGTAAACATATCTTTACCATTATTTCAAAAATCCTGTCTTCGAGTACCTACTATTGTCTAGGTACTCCCTCTTATCGACACTCGACTTGTCCGAGTTGTCCCCAGAGTATTGATATTTTTGATTGTCCAAGTATCCCTTTGTTCTTGAGTGCTTGCCGCTAATTAGGTGCTCCCTCTGTTGACACTCGACCTGTTCGAGTTGTCTTTAAAGTTTGGATGCTTGTGACTGTCCAAGTATCCCATTGTCTTTGAGTACCCGTCACTGTTCGGATACTCCCTTCTCTTGACACTTGACCTGTTCGGGTTGTCCCCATAGTATAGATACTCATGACTGCTCAAGTATCCCGTTGTTTTCAAATACCTACCACCGTCTAGGTTTTCCAACCTTTCCAAGCGCTTACGACCATCCAGGTATGTCTTATGCCACATTCGAGTTTATGTTGCCAGGAGGTGGGAGGCATTCACAAATATGCGAGACCCATCCTCGATATTCCCACATACTAGGAGGTGAGAGACCTTCACATATATCCCAGGTACGTCCTCAATATTCCATACCAGGAGGCTTTCAAAGATGACCAGGTATCCTTCAGAGTTTGGTACTTGTGATCATCCAAGTACCCCTTCGATACTTGTGAACGTCCAGGTATCCTCCAAGAGTTTGTACTTGTGTACTTGTGTTCATCCAGGTACCCCCTTGATACTTGCAAACGTTTAGATATCCTCCAAGAGTTTAGTACTTGTGATCATCCAAATACCCAATTGATACTTGTGAACGTCCAGGTATCCTTCAGAGTTTAGTACTTGTGTTCACCCAAGTACTCTTTCGATACCGGCAAACGTCCAGGTATCCTTCAAAAGTTTGTACTTGTGATTATCCAAGTATCCTTTTGATACTTGTGAACGTCCAGGTATCCTCCAAGAGTTTATGCTTGTGATTATCCAAGTACCTCTTCAATACCTGCGAACGTCCAGGTATCCTTAAAGAGTTTGTACTTGTGATCATCCAAATACCCCTTCAATACCTACGAACGTCCAAGTATCCTTCAAGAGTTTGTACTTGTGATCATCCAAGTACCCATTCGATACTTGTGAACATCCAGGTATCTTTCAAGAGTTTGTACTTATGATCATCCAAGTACCCCTTTGATACTTGTAAACATCCAGGTATTTCCCAAAAAACGGATGCTTTGAGAAAGGTCAGCGCATCTCCCAAGAAAGGTTGGATTCCAACCGGTGTCCTTGACTGAGGTTAGGTACCCCCAACAAATCGATGCCCTAAGAAAGGTTGGCGCATCTCCTGAGAAAGGTCGGGTACCATCCGATGTCTTTAACGAAGATCAGACACCAACAAATCGATGCTTTAAGAAAGGTCGGCGCATTTCCCGAGAAAGGTCGGGTACCATCTAGTGTCCTTGACAAAGATCAGGCACCAATAAATCGATGACTTGAGAAAGATCGGTGCATCTCTCGAGAAAGTCGGGTACCATTCGGTGTCCTTGACAAAGGTCAGAGACCCCAATAAATCGATGCCCCGAGAAAGGTCGGCACATCTCTTGAGAAATGTTGGGTACTAATCAGTGTCCTTGATAGAGATCAGACACCAACAAACAAATGCCTTGAGAAAGGTCGATGCATCCCCCGAGAAAGGTTGGGTAAACACCCTATTGCTCTAACAGGCGACCGAAGAAAGGTTTGGGTCCTAGACAAACCACTTATTGCTCTAACAGGCGACCGAAGAAAAGTTCGGGTTCTGAAAAAGCGATTCCCCATCAAGGCGACCAAAGAAAGGTTTAAGTCCTGGACAAACTACTTATTGCTCTAACAGGCGACCGAAGAGTGGTTCGGGCCCTGGAGAAGCAACCTCCTCATGTCACCAGGTAAGATGATGCCTTGATACTTGCCAAAACTCGGGGTTCACACCCTATCTCACTCACTCCCGGTAAGTAACTACATGTATCTTCTTGTATGTCTTAGTATGTGTAATGTTATATTGCTCATTTTCCGCATAGGGCACTAGGTCCCAAGTAAGATATAATCTACTGCGTAAGCATGGACAAAATTTAGGTATCAGTTTGTCTTTGTATGCAACCTTTGCGAACTCACCTTCAAAGAGAGGCAGCTATTGATACCAAAATTTTGATTAGGTTTATTAAATTAGGCCTTAGTCTCTTTTAATCTTTGTTTTTCCTTTTTTTTTGGATAATAAATAATAAATAATAAATAATAAATAATAAATAATAAATAATAAATAATAAATAATAAAAACAACAAAAATAATAATTAAAAAAAGAAAAGAAGAAGTAGCCAAAGGAGGGTTGGGCCTACGAGCCTAGCCCTTCCTTCTCTCTCACACGACCCCCCATGGCCCAGCTCGCGCGACTCGGCCCTTTTTCCCTTTCTTCTTCCTTCTTCCCCTTTCTTCTTCTTCTTTTCTCCTCCGCCTCTATAGAGCACGCACAGCAACGCCGACGTGCTCGTGGACATGCCTACGATGAAGATGGGAGAAGTAGACTTGCAATGATGGGACGCGCAAGTGGGTAGCTTGGAGTGGACGCCGGTTCGGCCGCACCCAGGGCCGGTCGGCGCGGCCGAACCCCCGTTGACCAGCACCCCTCCGCTTATAAATAGGCCCCTCCCGACGAGAACCAGACATACAGAGAGAGAAATTGAAAGCTTGCGAGTGTCGCAAGCTTCCCTCGAGAGACTTCAGCGGAGGCCCGAGCGCTTGCAAGCCCAGATGTGAGGGAGAGGGAAGTGATCGAAGCTGGAGGAGCTCGTGGGTGGAGCCAAGGTCAAACGAGGAGCAAACTCGAAGAGAGGGGGAAAAGTGCCGGATCTGAGAAGCCGAGGACTCGCTGTTGCTACTATCCCGACATCGTCGACCAAGCTCCATCGAAACCCCTAGCCGCCTTGAGCTGTGCCCGACGCCGTTGTCGCAATCGATTTGCCATGCCATTACCGTAGAACAGGTAACAGTAGGCGCCAACCACCACCTCCAGTCGTGCATAGTCTGCCGTTCCCCTTCGAATCTCGACTCTAGCCGCCATTGTCACCGTTGCTGCTTGTGGTCGTTGCCCCGTAGTGACCGCTGACGCCTCAGCCACCGCTGCACGTCGCACCGCCATCACCAAGTCACCGGCGTCTTTACCTCCCCTCTTCAGAGGGCTGGGATTTCGGGTTGTGTCCGGGTAGGGTTCCTTGTGGGAACCAGGTCGCCGATAAGATTCGGGTAGGGTTTCCCTGGGGTAGGGCCTGCATGCGTGGGTTGCGCATTCCTCGGGTCGGGCCTTCGTTGCAGGCTCGTTCGGCCTTTGAGTGGACGACTCGGGTCTGTCCCAACCCAAGGATCCAATCCGGGCCTTATTTTAATATTATACTATAATATAATATTTTTAAAATAAAAAATAATAAAAAGATAATTTATTTTCCAAAAAATAAAAAAATAAAAAATATCCATATTTTCCCAAAAAAGCCAAAAAATTTAGAAAAAGCCAAAAAAATGATTTATATTTTCATAAAAAGATCAAAAATCCAAAAAAATGCTTTTTATGTTAAAAAATGAGAAAAAGACAAAAAAATATTTTTCCTCCTCAAATGCATGGAGAATCCTTCAAAAATCCAAAAAGCTTTTGGGTTTAAAGAAGATTACATACCGAAAGGGCATTAGTGATTAATTAGTGTAATCAAGTCCCTGGTCCTAATTTCTCTAGTTGCGCAGGAGCGAGTATTTCTCCCAATACTTCGCTTGGGTTTCTAATCGATCCGCCCCAAATCAATAACTGGCGACTCCATTTTAAAATCAACTTACAGGTTAAAAACATCAAACCATTAAGTCGTGAATTGGTGGACTCGGGAGAGTCCGAGCTATACTTAATAAACATAGCCGAACCATTAGCCTTCGAAGGCACCTCGCCCTAATCGGGCGTCGAAAAAGGAGGTCGCGACAATGATCAATCTAGAAAATTCGAGGAGAAATTAGATGAAGGAATCTTCCTAGTTATTCGATTTCAAGCAAAGCTTACAAGGTCTTTAACAAGAAGACTAAATCTATGGAAGAATCTATGAACGTCAAGTTTCAAGATTATGTGCAAAATAAACTAGATCAGACTCAACTTGAAGAGTAGACTTTACAAAGTCTACTTCCCTCGAAGAGATTCAGACTTCTGGAGAACAGCAACAAGTAGATCAAGAAGATTCAACCGAAGCAGAGGATCAATAGACTCTCAAACCGAACAGCAGTTGGAAGTACAAGTCAAGTCATCCTAAAGAACTCATCATTGACAACACTGATGAAGGAATTCGCACCAGATCTAAAGGAAGAGAAAAGTCCAGTGCTCTAGCATTTATTTCTAAGATAAAACCAAAAGGTGTTGATGAAGCCCTGTTTGATGAAAGCTGGATAGAAACTATGCAGGAAGAACTTAAATAGTTCAACATCAATGATGTATGGGAGCTGATTCCAAAACCCAAAGGCAAATTTGTGATTAAAATGAAGTGGGTTTTTATAAACAAGATGGATGAGAAAGAAAAAGTGATCAAAAACAAAGCAAGACTCATAGCGAAATGATATATATACAAGAAGAAGGGATAGATTATGACGAGACCTATGCACCAATAGCGAGGTCAGAAGCAATTAGATTATTACTTGCTTTTGCTTGTTATAAAAATTTCAGGTTATTCTAGATAGATGTCAAAAGTACATTCCTTAATGGATTAATTCAAGAAGAAGTCTATGTGAAACAACCACCAGGATTTGAAGATCCAAGAAAACCAGACTTAGTCTATAGACTGAAAAAGGCCTTGTATAGACTAAAGCAAGCACTTCGAGTTTGGTATAAAAGGTTGAATAAGTTTCTCACTCAAAATGGTTTTAAAAAAGGAAAGGTTGATACTACTTTATTTGTAAAGAGAGAAGGAAAAGATTTTCTGCTAGTACAAATTTATGTAGATGATATTATCTTTAGGTCCCCTAATGAAAATCTGTGCAAGAAATTCTCTAGATCTATGCAGGATGAGTTCAAAATGAGCATGATAGGTGAGTTAACTTTCTTTCTAGGTTGCAAGTGAGACAATCAAAGAAAGGTATATTCATTCACCAAAAGAAGTATGCAAAAGATCTCATCAAGAAGTTTGGGTTGGAGAATTGCAAGATGACAAAGACACCAATGTCAAGCTCTTCGAAACTGGACAAGGATGAAGGAGGGAGGAAAGTAGATCAGAAGCTATATAGAAGCATGATCAGTTCTCTTCTTTACCTTACTGCTTCTAGATCTGATATTCTATTTAGTGTTTGCATTTGTGCTAGATTTTAGTCCGATCCCAGAGAATCTCATTTAAGTGCTGCAAAACGCATAATCAAATATGTTATAACTTGTCCAAAGCTAGGTTTGTGGTATCCAAAAGAAGGAGACTTCACTCTACTTGAATATTCAGACGTTGATTTAGCCGGTTGCAAAATTGATAGGAAGAGCACATCTGACACTTGTCAATTGCAAGGAAATATGTTGGTATCTTGGTTCTCAAGGAAACAACGTACTGTAGCATTATATGTTGCTCTTAGGAGTTGTTCTCAAATCCTATGGATAAGACAACAACTAAGAGACTTTGAGATTGAAGAATTGTGCACCAAGATCAGATGCGACAACACCAGTGCTATTAATTTCACCAAGAACCTAATTCTTCATTCAAGAGCAGAGCATATAGAGATTTGACACCATTTCATAAGGGATCATGTACAGAATGGGGAGATTATGATTCAGTTCATCGATTCGAAGAATCAGCTGGTAAACATCTTTACAAAGCCTCTGGAGAAAAAATCTATTTGAGTCTATTCGCAATAAGTTGAATATTATATCTCCTACCGTTTAAAGTTTGAAGCTGGTCAGACTCATAATTTAAAGAAGCTATTTTAGTAAGAAAATGTCTCGAATCCAGGTATTTTAATTTTTCGGAATGAAAATGTACGATTATCTGAATCATCGCTTGCCTTATTTATTTTTAGAAATTATTATTTCAGTAATAATTTTGGGATTTTGAATTTTTGGAAGTTACATTTTTGAAAATTGTTCTGAATAGGCATTTTATCGTGACACTTCAAATACCACATTTCATTATCTTTATATACCGAGTTTTTCTATTGAGCACATCACTTTAAAACCCTAGAATCCAAACTCTCTTCTCCCTCGACTTTTTCTCTCAAGATTTATCTGTAAGTTTCCATCTTTTCTACACTCGAACCTGTCTGTGAAATCCTCCTAGCCTGCAAACATGTCTCACCAAAGGAAATCCTCTCGAATTGCAAGCAAGGGCCTCAGAATGTGCCTGAAGGGCAAACACATTTCAATCTGACTGAAGAAGAAGACTCTCTACAGAAGTCTCCTCAGAACTTTCCTCAGAACTCTCCAAGCGAACCGATGGAAGGAGAAATTGAAGAGGATGCTATTCCACTCAGAATCTTAACACCCAAGGTTCTTTATAGGCATTACACTTATCTAAAACAGGGTGGTTATTCGATGTCTTTTATTACTAATTTTCTTAAAGAACATGGACATGGGAATGAAACAATATTCTTAAGAGCTATGGAACATTTAGGAATAGCGCCGGAAGGAGCGGTAGGCAAAGCTTTTCTAAACTTTCCTGTTGATCCTACATTTAGCTCTTAGAATCAGTCTGAAAGTAAAGACGATGGTGAACGGATGTTTTCGAACTTTCAACCCATAATGGGTGTGGCTGCAGATGAACTTGGTGATAGAATGAAACTCTTTCATTCTAAGGAACACATAAAGGTTTACACCCAAATGCTGAAAAGAGGGTTGATGAACCCTCGAATTGTTGATATTGACTTCTTAGACTCGATCAAGGTTAACTTGAGGAAAAAATTAGCCTTCTTCAACTTGAGAATTTTTATTCTAAGACGGCTGTTGCATATCCAAAGTTGATTGCATTTTTCTATTCGAATCTGTCTTTTCTTGACCAAAATCGAATCCAGTTCACTGTAAATGATAAAACCTATGTGGTGGATGTTGACTCACTAATAGACATTGTTGGGGTGGAAAGGAGTGGTTTTCAACCAATTAGTATCTCAGTTGGTCAAGCAACCAGATTTCTTGTCAAGGACAGATTGCTAGAAGGAGGAGTCACATACTTAAGACTAACAGCCTCAAATGTTCTGTTGCACAAAATTGTCATTAACTACATCATACCAAAAGCTGCATCAAAAACATATGTTTCCAGATTCGAAACAAGACTCATGTTTGCCTTCTGCAATGGGATGAGATTTTATTTGCCTCATATTATCCTATTTCATATGTACATGACCGTTTTGAAGGATAAAGGACAATCACTTTATTCTGCATTGGTCATAAAATTGTTTAGACATTTTCAGATCTAGTTTCCCGCCTCATTTTGCTCTCGAACTGTTGCTCCTATGATGATAGGACTAAAAATGATTTCGAAAATGAGGTTAAAAGATTTGAACAAGGCTATTGAGCGCTTGAAGAAGGAGTCCTCAAGCAAAATCAAGGAATATTTTGCTGGATGAAAAAGGAAAGGCAAGCAAGTTGTGCAAGAACCGTTAAAGAAGAGAATATCACTTTTCCTGCAGGATGAAGATGATGAAGATGATCTTACAATTTTTGCCATTACCTTAAAGAATCTTCAAGGCTTTGTTGGTTCTGAGAAACCAATGAAAATAGAAGGAGAAAACAGAGAAGAAACAAAGCAACAAGAAGAAGAAGAAGAAGAAGAAGCGGAAAAAGAAGAAAGAGCAAGAGTTGAAGGAGAAGAAGAAGGTCATTCTGAAAAGAGGGCTGAGGATGACTCTTATGAAGAGACAGTTGCAATCTCATTGTCTGAAGACTCAGAAGCAACTAGGAGTGGAACTATAGGAGTACTCATAGAAATGGAACATCACTCTCGTTCTGAAAACAAGAAAACTCAAGAAGAAGGAATCCTTTCTCCACTTGTAGGCACAGAAACAGGGGGAACTCATGAGAGAACATGGACTTCTTCTCCGCATTTTGTGAGTGATGATATAAGTCAATCTCCTGCCAACCCAGAAGATGTCTATGCTTCTCAATTTCCTGAAGCTGACATTGAGTCATGGGGCTAGACAAGTTGATGTTCCTTTAACTCTCAACTCTCCACAAATTCAATTCACTGAAGCTAGTGCACAGACTAACCTGAATGTTGACTATCCACGGATAATGGAACTCCTTTTGGAGGTAAATGCTCAGCAATATGCTATGGAGATTGAGATCTAGAAGATTCATACCACCTTAAGATCAGCTTTTGATTTTAAAACTAGAAAGGTACAGTCTTTGGACACTCAGGTACAGACTTTGAATTAACAAGTTTCTCAGACTGTGGTCAAGAATGATGAGACTGTTCAGATGCTCAAGACTATTCAGATTGAAGTTCAGAATGTTAATTGCTAGTGCTAGAAGGTTGAGGAGACAGTGCAATCTATGGGGGATTTCCAACTAGTTCGAGTTCCCAGATAGCCATAATTTCATTTATCTTTTATCTATTTTGACTTTCTCCACTTTTTGCTGTTGACAAAAATGGGGAAAATGCGTGTAGATTTGACTTGAACTTTGTAGATTTGATTTGAGATTGTTTGACTGTTTTTGAACACTTATATTCTGTAGCAATCTTTGTGGTAGTGATATTTATGGATGTGGATGTTTAAATCTTGATGTTTGTCTTTGTTTTCAAGATTAACATGTTTTCGGTAGTTGCAGAATCGATGCTATCCAAATCCTTAACTATTTGTTTTCATAAGATATCATGTACTACTAAAGAGTTGTTTTGCAGGATATAAATCCTTAAATATGCAGGGAAGTTTTGTCACCATAAAAAATGGGGAGATTGTCGGAGAAAACTCCCTTGATGTTTCGAAGCTGAAAAAACTTATTCAAAGTCTATTATGAAAATTTCCAAACTTTTATATCAAAGTTTGAAGACTGCCAGACTTTAGTGTCAAAGTCTGTTCTATATTAGAAGTTTGCCCACTCTAACTAAATTCAGACTAAACGCGATGAAGAATGAAGACGAAATCAGACTCAAGATCATCTTCATTCCTTCAAAGCTTTAGTTTATTACAAGATATATATGGATTACCGGTTGGGAATTACGCCTACGAGATTGGTTATCTTTATTGGAAGCAATTTAGATACATCAAATCTTTTTGGAAGGCATGTAATTTTGGAAAGAATCTACTTATGGAAACCAAGATCCTGATTGTATGGGCGAACAGGATTGACAGGCTTTCATTACAATCTTCAAACGTTTCGAGATCTCCTTGATTGATTTTGCCCAACGGGTTGATTAGAAGAATTCCTTTGGAAAGTGCCAACGATCGAAAATGCATAAAGGAGTATTTAAGGAGACCTTTCCAGTAATTCAAAAGCGTGCGTGAAAGAGAAATTCCAAAGTCTAAAGCCTCCCATTTTCTTGTTATTCCATATACTATGCTTAAGCTTGTACTCAAAAGAGAGAGACTTATAGGGTGACTTCATGAGAGAGCAGTAGAGACTATTCACTATGAAGTCGAGATAGCAAGATTGTAAATTCTCTTTTAATTCATAGTGGAATCCAGCCCAAAGGCTATCAACGTGGGAGAGTGGACGTAGGCTTGATCTAAGCCGAACCACTATAAATTATGTGTTCTTATTCTCTTCACTACACTCCTTTACTTTGTTCATAGTTCTATTTTATAGTTGAAGACTGAACTCGATTAAAGTCTGTTGTTCTTCATACTCATATTCAAAAGCAAAATACTTTATTACGTTTCGTGAAAAAATTTCTTCACACCTATTCACCCCCTCTAGGTGTTCATACTAGCACTTTCAACAAGGACCTTCTCAGCACCATGCCTTGCCAGCCATGGATATTGTAAGATGGTGGAAACATGAGGGAGGTGAAGAGGTGGGTCTTGAGGGATTTGGCCACGAGGCTGGAAAAGAGATAAAAGGTGAACGAAATCACTTCGTTCCTGACAAGCCTCGTCACCACATGAACTCCAGCTTCACACTTCTTGTCGACTCCTATGTTATGTTGTTCACCGCTCGCGAACGCCAGGCCCACGAAGACTGTAGCGGTGAAGTGCGAGTTTACGCTCACCAGATCGTCCAGTGCTTTCTGATGGACATACACTGCCTCCTGCAACTTTTTATAGCTAGTAATGCAACATGACAAACCACCACCAAAACAACAACAACAACAACAACAAAGTACCGTTATTTTAAAGAGCAAAATGTAGAACCTTATATCAAATCATGGAAAGATAAAATTGAAACTTATATCTGATAATTAAATTTTTCGTACGGGTCGTCCTTGGACGGTTGAGATGGCGCATTTCTCCCTTGATCTTTTATCATTTCTGTGTCATCCTTGGACGGTTGAGATGGCGCATTGCTCCCTTGATCTTTTTATCATTTCCGTGTCATCCTCGGACAGTTGAGATGGCACTTCGCTCCCTTGATCTTCCGTAATTTCTTTGTCTTGTATTACCAATCTAATGGATGGAGGGTTTTTATAGAGATGGAGAAATTGCTTAGCCAGCTTCGCAAGCATCGCTTGTGAAAGAGGTAAAGCGATAATGGAATAAAGAAAACAATATGATTGATATTCTCTTTGGTGTTTCCCGTTAAGCTTATTACTTAACAAGCAAAAAAGAAGCAAGAAAGCAAGCTATCCAAAAAAGTGGGTAGTCAAGAACAATTAGAGAGAAAATACGATGATTCTTGTCGTGGTTCAACCACCTGCAAGCATCTGCCGTCGAGCGAAGGGTAGAAATTCATTTTATCCAAGCTGGAATACCAAAAGGAGGAAATCCAATCCTCTTAGAACCCTCCAAAATTCTCTGAGATTATCCGCTCAAACCCGGTTTGAGATAGGGTACAGGTGGACTTTTTTCTTCGATTCTATAAATAACCGGGTCCACCGTACTCGTGCTCAAAATTTTGGGTCGGGTCAGTTCAATCTTGTTTAACCCTACTTAGCTTGAAGTTTTCTTTTTGTGCTTAAATCATAGTTAGAATTATGCGATATTCAGTAATAAACAATGTTCAATCTTGTTAGCTAAAATATACTTATTACATTTACTAAATAATCTCTCATACTGAATGGGCAAATCTAAATTATATAAAAAATGGCCACATGTAAACACTTTTTAGGGTTCATTTATTAATACTGAAAAACGGAGTGCTGAAAACTTGAGTATCGAATATTGAGTGCTGAAGTCTTTATGTTTGAAAACCAGAATTAATAGTTCTTTGAACCGATGAAATGGGGAATCGATGACCCCTAATCAAAACCTAGTAACGAAGACCTATGCATGTCCATTCGCTAAAAAAACTCTGTAGATAGTTGCAGAGTTTCGGGACAATGGAAGAAATGGGGTTTACACGATTACTCCAAGACTTAATCAGATCTCGCAAACATAAGAAAGAATAAGATGATATACCTCTAATCCGTTGTCCTATGACTCCCTGAAATTGCAGATGGGTTTTGTGTTTCTTGAAGAATATCTATTCTCCTCCACCTTTCTCTTCTATAGTGTTCACTATAAGTAGGTTACACAAGTTTGATCTAATCCAACTTCATCTTGAAAAATCCAAACTCTTAGTGAGGCTGTTGAAAATATGTCTTGAGTTTGAGTATGAAGAAGAAACTTTCCTAATTCAAGTAAGTTTCTTATTTTGAATCTACTTGAAAAGTTTCCTAATTTGGATCCCATTGTTGTCTATACATAAGAAGTGTCTTCGCTATGGGGATTATAAAAGAGGAACTTCAATTTGTGAATTACACAAATTTTGTTGTATAATTCATTCATGAGATAGAAAGATTATTTCATGGGCTAAATACTATGTGAGCTATTTGGCATAATTGGGAAGTGGAAACATTGAGAGTGTTAAAATTAATTGAGTGGGGTTGTAATCTCTGTTATATCGCTTGATATATAGTGGAATTTTTGCTACTTTCCTTGTAAATATTGGTCACTCAAAATAACCACATAAATCAAGTGCCTGATTTATTTTCTTGTTCAATCTATTTTATTGTTTGATTGATTATTTCTACAATAATTTGTATCAAAGCTAGGCTTTGCTTATTTGAAGTGAATCGATGGTGACAAAAGAAGGAAAAGTGAATATCAATAGATTTGATGAGAATGGTTTTGGTTTTTCAAAGATGTAGATTAAGGTGTATTTGTATAAGAGGAATATACACTTGCCCCATATATGGGGAGAAGCCTAACTCGGTGAAGCAAGTTGAATGGGAATCGCTGGATAGGTAAGTGTTAGGTGTTATTTGACTGACATTGTCTCATAATACCGCGTTTAGCATCATGAAAGAAAAAGACCGTTGCAGGTTTGATGAAAGCCTCATGGACATGTACGAGAAGCCATTCGCAATTAACAATGTCTATTTGATACAACATTTGTTTAACTTTAAGATGGGCGAAGGTTCGTTAGTTACTAATCATATCAATGAATTTAATGTGATCGTTTGTCAATTGAGTTTAATTGAGATTGACATAAAGATGAGATGCATGCTTTGATTCTATTACCCACATTACCTAATAGCTGGAACATTATTGTTATTGTTATTAGTAATTCCTCCAGGATAACAATTTTGACATTTGATTGGTTTGAGAGTTGATTATAAGTGGGGATATCTATAGAAGAGAATCTGGTGAACCTGTGTCTACTACTTTAGTAGGTGAAAAAAAAAAAGAACCAATACTTGTCTTAGCAGAAGTAACATAAATATGAACGGGCATGGTGAGTCTAGGATTGGCATTGTTGTTTATTAGAGTCGTGGCAAGGGGGGACATCTTAGACGGAATTGCCTTAAATTGAAGAATGAGAAGGGAAATGGAATTGGTATTGAGTCTGCAGATGATGTCAACTGTAATTAACGGTAATTCAGATGGTGCTAATAATGTCATGCTTGTCAATAAGAATTTGTCGTCTAATGGATGAATTATGGATTTTGGTTGTTCGTTGTACGTCACACCAACTAAGAATTGGTTACCACTTATCAATGTGTGGATAATAGTGAAGTGTGGTTAGGAAATAATGCTAGGTGCTACATTGTAGGTGTTAGTGATGTTAGAATTATAATGCATAATTGTATTGTGAGGATAATATTGGAGTGGGGTATATTCCAGACTTGAAGAAAAATCTTATTTTCTTGAGTTCTCTAGATTCAATTGGGTGTCAATATAGCTTAGAATGTGGAACTTTAAAGGTCCTTCAAGGTGCCTTGGAGATAATGAAAGGAATTAAGCACAGTGGCCTATATGAGCTTCAATGTGAGATAATTATAGATTTTTCCACAAAGATGTCAGATACATCTATATAAGAGTGTGAGTTGTAAAGTATGCATTTGTGGCATGTCAGCAAGAGAAGCCTTAAGGTTCTTAGTGAAAGGGTATCTTATGTGGTTATGTTGCCAACGAATCGAATGTATAAATGTATTGTGAATTACATTAATGATGGAAAGTGCATTTCACTATAGATGTTAGAAAAACAATGGAAACTGTGGAGTTGATTCACTTAGATGTTTGCAGGTTATCATGGTTTTCCTTCAAGAAAGAGTGTTATAAATATGCTAACAGTTATGGACGGCTACTTGAGAAAGACTTTGGTGTTTGCATTAACTTGCATAAGTTTAATGCTGTTGTCAAGCAGTTGAGAGCTTTAATAAAAAAAATGAGATTAGTAAAATGATCGAGCATATGCAGACTTATACTAGAATGGAGTTTTGCTTGGAAATGCTAAATGAATTATGCATGAAGGAAGGCATAATGAAACACCGCACTAGTGCCAGTGAATCACAACAGGTTGCAGAGTTCAAGAGTAGAACAGCAGTAGAGATCATCCAAGAAATACTATACAGTGCTACTATGACTAGGAGATCTTGGTGGATCCGCTTAGTCGATATGAACAGATTTTCATCAATTGCGATTGGATGTGAGACTCCCGAAAAAATGTAGTTAGGTAATGTTTTTTTATTATAACTAGGGTGCATCAATTAGGAGGTTCCAACTTTTTATGCGTATTAGATATTTGATTAGATAATATATTAATGGGTTGCGTTAATTAGGGTTGGGGATTTGGTCTCTTGGGTTTTCTCCAGTGAGGTAAGCCCTCGAGAATCTACGGGTTGCGATTTTACTTGCTCTCAAAAGGACACTCCCACTAATCTTGAGGTCAAGACTTCATCAATCAATGAAATTTCATGTATTACAATTTATATTAGATGCATGCTCTCGTGCTAATCCAATTATTTCTAATTATATATAATTTGGAGACTACAAAAAGCATTGGCATCTAGAAAGGGAAAGTTCCTAGGATCCCCAACCCCTTTTTATAAAGAAAGATGCTTGTTTTTTCTATCAATTGAGTAAAGTGCACTCTTTTTGCTAGCATCACTATCCCGAGGTATCGGTTTTGGGCTTAGACAAGCTAATTATCAATTCGGTTAATTCCTTTTGCGGCACAAGAAAATGTGGCACAATAATGGTAGTAAGAGTGTAGCGAAATTAGTCTCTCTGAAAAACAAGATGGAGAGCAAATCACACTAGCCCCTATTATGCATTCCCTCATTTGCTCCTTTATTTCCCTTCACTCTCTCATGGTCGTCGTATAACCAAGTTGAGTTAGCACCTTCTAATGCTTGAGCTTGGACCCGACTAAATCAAGGTAGTTCATGACTTGGTCCTCAATTTGGGCTCAATCCAGCTTGACTCACTTAGATTTTCAAGGGGTTGAGCTCGACTTGGTTGTGCTGGTAAATTTTTAGTTGGGATAAGAACGTCAAAAGTGCCATAACTTTCGTACAGCTTTCACCTTAGTACCGGTACTTGTTTTTTTTGTCCGTCCACTTTGGTTCATGACTTCTAAAAGAACGTTCACTTAAGTGCCATCACTTTCGACCAATCACTCTAGTGTGATAATTTTTTCAAAAAATTCACCCAAGTGTGAGAAGTCACAGCACTCGTGGTGTCCTTTTCCCATTTTTAGTCTAAACTCAAGCCTGAGCTCAAGTTCTCAAATTTGAAAATCAGATTAAGTATAAAAATAATAATTTAAGGAAGCAAAATTTTTAACATTCTTCACTTAATATTTTATTAACTTTTGCTATAAATGTGTGTGAAATGGAAACAATTCCAACAAACTGATATTAACACAGACTTATAAAAATAGATTTAAGGAAGCAAAATTTTTAACATACTTCACTTAATATTTTATTAGCTTTTGCTATAAATATGTAGGTGAAATGGAAACAGTTTCAACAAACTGATATCAACGTAGACTTATAAAAATGGGACTATCAATTTGTGTTATGCCACTATATATATGTCGACTATCTGTGTCATTTCTTATAAAAGCAAAGTGTTTGAATATGATGACAAATTATTCTATTGTAAAAAACGAACCAATGTATCTTAAATTGTGTCAGTTTTAGCCGATAGGTCATATGTTATATCAAATTCGTTTTTTTTTTTTTTTTTTTTTTTTTTTTTTTTTTTTTTCTAGGGAGCAAAATCATGCCATACTTTTGCGTTGTGTCAATAGTTGACAGCCCTCCATCAAAAGAATTAAATTATTATTTTGTTGAATTACAAATACTCAGGACTACTGTTAAGATAAATTTAGTTAGTGGATCAGCGGTTCCTTGATTAGAAGAAGGTGTCATGATTCAACGATTTCAATGGGATTAAGGGATGGAATGGAGGAGGCAGGAGGGGTTCGTACTTGTTATATAGCTGGTGCCACTGTGAGATAGTCCTTGCCCGATGTCACAAACGAGATTAATGAGAAAAATGGAGCGGGGGGGAGAAAGACAGAAAAGAGAAAAATAGGTTAAAAAAAGAAAAAGAAAAGAGAAAAGATGATGCGACTGAACCCTATTCTGCAGCTCAGGCTGCATTTTCGTGGACGCTGAGTGACCAGATTTTTCCTTCTTCCCTTTCAAGGCAATGGAAACTTACAACATGAAGATAAAGCATCCGCATAAACTAGGTCAAGCATTATAACCGGAGGATAAAGGATCCAGTTTTGGGCCGAAAATTCTGAGATTTGGGCCTTCGAAGCCCAATCGGCTACCAAATTAGCTTCTCGCCTACAGTGCTTCATCGCTAGGTGAGGAAATCAGGAAAGCAAAAAGTCAGTCTCCGCGATCAAACCACGAAGCTCCCACGTCGGCGATCTCCCACCTCGCACAACTTCGACAAGATTGAGGCAGTTTGATTCAATCTTCAGTTTAGCTTCATGGAATATATTTACTTGCGAACAGAAACCAACCGATCATAAAATTATCCGAACTTAGTAACGAAAAACCATACTTGCCATTGGCAAAATAACGTTGTATGCAATTGTGGACTAACTTCAATACCATCGGAAGGATGGAAGATAATACGGGATACATAATTATTTTGAGACTTAATCCGATTTGTTTGCATAAATATTAAAAAGAATAAGACAATAAACCTCTAATCCATCGTTGTATGATTTCATGCGGGCTGCAGTTGGTCTTGTGTTTCTTGAAGAATAGCTATTTCGCTCCCCCTTTCTTTTCTATACCATTTAGTATATAGATAGGTTAAACGAGTTTGACCGATCTCAATGTATAACAAAATAAAAGCCTATTACAACTTTATCTTTAGAAATCCCAAGTCTTGAAAAGACATATATAGATTCAATTGGTGTCTTATAAACTGTTAAATTGATATTTTGAGTTTGAACTTTTTATGGAATCCGATCCAATTTTTGATAAGTCATCAATTTTGATCGGGAAGAGCTCTCTCATACAGGATAAAACAAGGGCACGTATCTATTTCACTTGGCGGGGCAAAAAGGCCATCGTGAGTGAGAGAGAGAGAGAGAGAGAGCGAGGGCGAGGGTTTTTGTTTATTATTTCTTCTTGACTGGAAAAATAAGACTTTGTGGGTCCCTCTTACTGAACAGCCGTACAAGAGTAAGAAGATCCGCCGTACGAAGCACAGAAGAAAATAACGCGAAGGACGTTCTAGGTCCGCTGGACCTGAGCAGGTCCCTAAAAGGTTCCCTCCTGAACTGGATATCCCGGGAGGACTCTCCCCCACAAGCCATTTAAGGCAAGTGAGGGGGAGTAGTATGGGATAGTATCCCCATTGGGTACCCCGGCCAACAGCCCTCCCTTGTGGGGGGTAGGGGCCCACATCTGATCCCCGTGAAGCCTTCCCTGGGTAACCAATCCTGGGCGTGGTTCAGGGACATGACGATGCTTCTCCTGGGAACAGGAGAAGGACGTTCTAGGTCCGCCAGCCGTACATAGAGCAAATAAGAAAGTATCATATAATTTTCTATATTTGAATTTTCTAAGTGAATTTTCTGTGGGAGATTACGTGATAATACATGTGGATTTACTTGAGCTTAATTTAGGTATGAAAAACACTCTTCATTATTTTTAGTTTATTTCTTTGATGATTTCGTATTTATTTAATTACAAAATCTATTATTATTTTCTCGCATTATATTATAACAATGTGGAAAAATGCTTTGACAATCGAATGTTTTTAAAGCATACTTAGTTCCTAGGATCATTGATAGTCAACAAGAGCAATCTTACGGTGCTATGATAAAGCTTCATAAAGATGGAGAATAAGCGATGGATCTACAAAAGTCTCTTTGTAGAAAATCCTGTCCTTAATCTCTTTGGTTAGTTCACTATGCTATCTAAGTAAAGCAAAATGCACAAAGCAGCGCATCTTATTTATTCACGGTCTGGAGTGTTTAACAGATAGAAAATAAAGGATTGGCATCTGTGAACTTTAAAGTTCATATGGTGAAATTCCTTCTTCTACAGTTTGCTGCTTCTTCTTTTCTTTCGTTGTATTGAAAATGTGTTAATTCAGTTAATTCATTTGCATCACTAAACATAAACCATTTGCAAAACAGACACATGAATAATAATATAATGGATTTAGAAAGTGAAAATTCTCCCTCTACTCTTGCACATTCAATTGTATAATACTTTTCGAGTTAGGGTAGTGACAATAATCATAATAACATACACACACACACACACAAACACACACACACACATATATATATATATGGAAGGAAATATCACACAATATATAGACAGTAATCATTAAAATATATAAATGGAAGGAAATATCACACTATATATATGTGTGTGTGTGTGTGTGTGTTCACTTCCCTCTAGACTCATTAAATTCAAATGCATTTAATGTGCAAAAATCATTTTTACTATAACATATTATCAGGAGATTTCTCTTTACTCTTGTCTTCACAAAGCTCTTTTGGAAAAGAAGAGAATCACTTCATTATGTTGAATGCGTTCGGTGTGCAAAAGTCAATTTTGCCAATTCACATCTATTATAACTATATGATCGAGAGATTTTTCCTACTATAATTTCACTTTTCTCTTCACAAAGCTCTTCAAATTTTCCATGGAAAATAAAAGAAACATTCCATTAAATAATGCACTAATTTGAAAAGGTCAATTTTAGTAAAATATATTAGATTAGATTAGTATTGCCATTAGATTATATACTAGATTATATTAGATGGAAAATTTTCATTCAATTTTTTTCTTTCTCCAATGAGGTGAGCCTTAGGGAATTCAAAGGTCATGATCTCATAGTTAACTACCCAACTATGGGTTACAATTTCACCTACTCACACAAGGACACTCCCTCTAATATTGAGGTCAACACTTGGTCAACCAATTTATAAAGGGAAAGTTCCTAGGATCCCCAACTCCTTTTTATAAAGTGAGATGTTCGTTCTTTCTGTCAATGTAGCAAAGTGGGGCACAACTCTTTTCGATAGCATCACAGTGCCAAGTTGTTCATTTTGGGCTTCGACAAAGCTAATAATCGTGAGGTTAATTCCTTATGCGGTGCGGGAAAATGTGGTACCATAATGGTAGTAGGAATGCAAGGAAATTGGTCTCTCTGGAAAAACAGAATAGGAAGGAAATCGCATTGACCCCTATTTTGTATTCCCTCAGTTGGTCCTTTTTCTTGGTCCTCTTTCTTGTGGTTGTCGAATAACCGAGTCAACTTGGCTCGTTCTAATGCTTGAGCTTGGACACGACTTAATCAAGGTCATCCATTACCCATACTCATTTTAGGCTCAATGGAGATTGACTCACTTAGATTTTCAAGGGATCGAGCTCGACTTGGTTGTGCAAGTAAATTTAGAGTGGGGATAAGAACATCGAAAATACCATAAATTTGATATAATGCTCATTTAAGTATCATTACTCTATTTTTTTCAACCACTTTAGTACCATAAATTTGAATAAAAAATTCATTTAAGTGCCATGACTTTTTAAAACTTATGATGCTTAAGTGATTGATTGAAGAGTTGTATGACATTCAAGTGATAAAAAAAGTCACAACACTCAAATGAGCGTTACATATAAGTTATGCACTTGTGATGTCTTTTTCCTATTTTTAGTCTAAACTCGAGTCTGAGCTTGACTTCTCAAATTTGAAAGTGCAATAAAGTAGAAAGAGATTCATTTAGGGAGGAGAAATTTAGAACACCATTTAATATTTTATCATCTTGTTCCTATAAGTATGTTGTGAAATTGAAAACAAACTAGTATCGACATAGACTTATAGAAACAAGGAGAGAAGTACACTATCAATGCCATAAGTTATGTACAATGCTCACTTTGTTGTCAAAAGTTTCCGTCGAATCACTTAAGTGTCAAATCGAAGAAAAAATGATCACTTTGGTGCCACCGGTGAGAGATTCCGGCTAGATTAATTACGTGGCTTTTCTATTTTCTTTTTTTTTTAAAAGCCGTGGTGGCTTTAAAACGACGTCGTTTTCCATCCTCCTCAAGAAACGACGTCGTTTTACCGTTATACATGGACATCCTCACAGAAATGATGTCGTATAGCTCATGGGGATTGAAATTAGGGTTTTGCGGATTGAAATTAAGGTTTCCGCTGCTCGCCGCTTGGCCACCGTCGTTCGCCCACCATCGCTCGGCCATCGTCGCTTCACCACCATTGTAGTTGCTCGACCAAGTGAGCGAGGAGAGATTGAGATTGTTGCTCGAGCAAGAAGTGGCAGGAAGAATAGGAAGCAAGGGTGGAGGAGGAGGAGGAAGAAGAGGGGTCGAAGGTGCCATTGGTGCGCTGGTGGTGGTGGTGGTGGTGCCGGTGCCATTGCTGGTATCGCTGCTGGTGCATTGTTGGTACTGCTGCTGGTGCCATTACTGGTGCCGCTATTGGTGCTGTCTTCGAGGAAGAAGAAGATAACGTTCCTTCTCTCTCTCTCTCTCTCTCTCTCTCTCTCTCTCTCTCTCTCTCTCTCTCTCTCTCAATTTGGGGATTTAGGGTTTCTAAGTTGGGGGAAGACGTGAAACAGCGTCGTTTTGTTGTTTGGATGGCTGGTTGTACTCTCCGACGAGCCACATTGGCTTCAAAAATTAATAAAAAAGTGTCACATCGGATTTCCGGTCAATTTCATTGGCGTTGGCACTGAAATGATCGTTTTTCAAATTTATTGGCACTTAAGTGATCCGACGGAAACTTTTGGCACCAAAGTGAGCGCCGTACACAAGTTTTGGCACCGATAGTATACTTTTCCCTAGAAACAAGACTATTATACGTGTTATGCCACTATAGGAATCATGCATCTGAAGTCGTGTGAGTTTTGGTTGTATGCTCATATGTCATATCAAATTCCTTTTCTTTGGCAAACTCATATTGTATGTTTGCGTCGAGTTAATAAAGGACATCCCTAAATCAAACGAATATTTTTTTTTTGTTGAATTAGAAATACTCTTGACTTTTATCGACATAATTTCAGTTCGTGGTTGGATCTATTTTTATGAATTTTCTCTTTTTCATTAGGGCTAATATCATTAAAAAAATATAAATTGGAACACAAGTGTCACGTTTATCCCAAGCTAATTTTTATATTACATTTACCCAAATTTGACATATCTATGCAGCAATTATCTCAAAACGATATATCCGTGTTGTATTTACCATAAGAGTTAACCAGATATATTCAGCGTAAACCTCTAATCCATTAGGTTCTGTGTTTCTTGAAGGAGAGCTATTTTTCTACACCTTTCTCTCCTATACTGTTCAATAAAAGTAGTTTAAACGAGTTTGATCGAACTTGATGTATAGTAGAATAAAAGCCTATTATAGGTTGGTGAGGTAGATATAAATTCCATTGGTGTATTACAAACGAGGAGAGATGCTTTTGCGACTAAATCGTTTTAAAGTGCACATAATTCCCAGTATAACCAACTGTAATAAAAGCAATCCAGTAACATTATGGGGGAGCTTCATGAAAAAGAGAATTAAGCGATTGATCCCACAAAAGTCTCTTCGCGAGCAACCCTTCGCTATCTAAGCAAAGTAGAAAGTGCGATGCGTAGCCCATCTGATATCTACAGAGAAGCAACGCTTCTTGTTTACTCACGCCCCAGAGTGTTTAATAGATAGAAGATGGAGGATTGACATATGTGACCTTCAAAAATTTTGTACGGTGAAACTCTTCCTTCTACAGTTTTCTACTTCTTTACCTTCTTTTTGTTGTATGGAAAATTTGTTAATTCGGTGAATTCATTTTCATCACCAAATATAAATCATATGCAAAACAAAAACATGAATAAAAATATAATGGATTTCAAAAGTGAAAATTCCCCCTCTACTCTTGCACATTCAATTATAATCAAGTTTTGAAACTGATCATGAAAGTGTAATAATTCATATAATTTTCAAAAAGTGTAATTAAATCCTAAAACTTATCAAATTGATCCAATCAAGTGCTTCCCTTGATTTTACATATTGAAAATTCTAGGACTTGATTGAACTTTCATAACAATTTTTTTTATTTGATTGCATATTTCAAAAGTTTAAGACTCAATTATATTTTCTTAACAAGTTTTAGGACTTAATTACACATTTTAGAAGTTTTAAAACTCAATTGCACTATTATGACAAGTTTTAGGACTTTCAATGCATTTACCCCTATAGTTAACTACCCAGCTAGGTTACAATTTCACAGACTCACACAAGGACACTCCCTTTAATCTTAAGGTCAAGACTTGGTCAACCAATCAAATTTCATGTATCGAGATTAGATTAGATGTATGCTCTTAGGTTAATTAAATTGTTCATAATTTTATATAATTTGGGGACAATAAAGAGCATCGGCATATATAAAGGGAAAGTTCCTAGGATCTGCAACCCCTTTTTATAAAGAGAGATGTTCGTTCTTGCTATCAATGTAGCAAAGTGGGGCACAACTCTTTTTTATTGCGTCACAGTTCCAAGGTATCTATTTTGGGCTTAGACAAGCTAGTAATCAATTAGGTTAATTCCTTATGTAGTCGAGAAAATGGGGTATAATAATGGCAGTGGGAACGCAAGGAAGTTGGCCTCTTTGGAAAAATAAAATACAAAGAAAATCACATTGGCCCCTATTTTGTATACCCTCAGTTGCTCCTTTTCTTTTGGTCCTTCTCTTTCTCATGGCTGTCGTATAATCAAGTCGACTCGACACGTCCTATTGCTTGAGCTCGGAGATGACTTAATAGAGGTCATCAATTACCCGATACTAATCTTGACTTAGATTTTCAAAAGGAAAAGTGTAAAAAATTTTTTAAACTTATTACATTAATGTCAATTTAGTTATAAATATTTTAATAATATTAATTTGATCATAAACCTCTCGACCCAATACCAATTCAGTTCTGAATCTTTCGACCTATTGCCAATTAATTTTTTCTAACTAATTTTAGTTGAATATTACTAACGTCAGTGCTGGCTTATGTGGCACAGTCTATGCTGATGTAGAAATTTTTTAGTAATATTTTAATATTTTAAAATTATTTATTTATATATTTTTCTCTTTTTTTTTCCGTTTTTTGGCCTTTTTCTCTCTTTCCTTTTTTTTTTTGGTTGTCCTTCCCTTCCTTCTTCCTCCAATTGATTGCCAAACCTTGGTGATCGACTAGAGGCAAGGCTAGCCTTTGGTGATCCTCGCTAGTGGCTAATTGCCAATGTTCGGTGACCGACTGGAAGGAAAGGAAGGAAAAAAAAAAAAAGGAAAGTGAAAGGAAGAAATGGGCAAAAGGTAAATAAATAAATAATAAAATTGATAAAATATTATTAAAAGTTGTCAACATCAGCATTGGTCGTGCCACATAAGTTAACTATCTTTCATGTTAGCAATGTTGAGCCATCATTAGCTAGAAGTTCTGAATTGGCACTATATCAAAATGTTTATGATTAACTTGGCACAAATGTAATTAATTTAAAACTTTTCTAACACTTTTCCTGATTTTCAAAGGGTCAAGCTTCACTTGGTCGTGCCACGGTAAGTATCAAGTGTCATAATTTTCATGACACTCACTTGAATGTTATAACTCTTTTTGTTGACCACTTTAGTGCAATGACTTCAAAAAAATAGTGTCATGACTTTCATTAGATCACTTTGAGTACCATAACCTTTTAAACACATTTACTCAAGTGCCAGAAATAAACAATTTAAAAAATTTATGACACTCTAGTGATAAAAAAAAAAGTTATGACACTCAAATGAGAGTTCTATAAAGTTATGACACCTATGGTAACTTTTTCCTATTTTTAGTCTAAACTTGAGTCTGAGCTCAAGTACTCAAATTTTAAAATGCAATAAAGTAGAGAGAGATTCATTTTATTTTTTTGGCCTATGAGAGAGATTCATTTAGGGAAGCGAAATTTTTAACATACTTCATTTAATATTTTATTAGCTTTTGCTATAAATATGTGTGTGATATTGAAAACAAACTAGTATGAAAATAGACTTATAGAAATAGGACTGTTAATTTGTGTTATGCCACTACAAAAATCATGTATTTCAAGTTGTGTCGGTTTTGGTTGCATGCTCATATGTCATATCAAATTCGTTTTTTTTCTTTGGGGGGTGGGGGGTGCAAATCCATGCTGCATTTTTGCGTTGCGTCAATAATGGACATCCCTAAATCAAAAGAGTAAAATATTATTTGTGTTGTATTATAAACACTCAAGACTTTTATTGAGATAACTTCATTTATTGGATTAGATCTATTTTTATGAAGTTTTATCTTTTTCATTAGGACTAATATCATAAAAAAATTCTAAAAACTCTAAAATTGGTACACTTGTGCCCCATTTACCCAAACTAAATTTTGTGTCATAAAAACTCTAAAATTGGTACATGAGTGCCACATTTATCCCAAACTAATTCTTATACCACATTTACCCTAAATTGATATATCCGTTCCATATTTACTTCAAACTGATATACCTGTGTCTTATTTACCTCAAATTGTGGTAAATTTGAGTTTTAGGATAAATGTGGCATGGATGCACTAACTATGAGTAAATGTAGTAAGGGCATATTGTTTTGAGATTTGTTTGGGTTAAATGTGGTGCCACTATGCCCGTTTGGGATAATTGTGGTAAGGATGTACCGGTTTGGGATCTTTTGTTATACAAAAATTAGTTTAGCATAAATGTGACATAGGTGTACTAATTTGGAATTTTTGGTGATATTAACTATTTTCATAAGGACACCTAAAACGATTTATTACTTTTATTTAAAACGAAGAGTTTGGTTTCGATGAGAGATCAAGTGTTCTTACTTTGGGAACATCATCTATTGACTCGAGGTATAAACAAACGGTTTCTACAATCAAGCCACTAATCCTGTAAAAGTAATTATAGAATAAAAATGTGCTTGCAGATAAATGGGTCTACAATGCTCAACCTGTCTCTATTGACCTCAGACAATTGGGCTGTCTTCATTCGCATATTTTCTTACCATGGGATCTAGACCTTGTCCACGCCTCTTTGTGTTGATTTTTGTTTGATTTTAGAACATTTACAGGTTGATTGGATGTACTTTGGTGGCCTTGGTTACTGTTGCAATCGGCCTGATTATTTATTCAGGGTGAGCAACTAATGGATTTTCATGGCTATCTGTTGGTTTCACTCACATTTGCTTCTTAAAAGACCCACTCCAGTCAGTCTGCCTTCAGTAGCTTGTTCAAGCAGTTCAACTTTAGGAATCACATCTCTTGGTAACCTCACCTCACAAAAGTAAAGTAAATCTGTTTCCTCACCATTGGAAATCAGTTAGAGCG
Organism: Eucalyptus melliodora; assembly: GCA_004368105.4. NCBI lineage: Eukaryota > Viridiplantae > Streptophyta > Magnoliopsida > Myrtales > Myrtaceae > Eucalyptus > Eucalyptus melliodora. The sequence continues at coordinate 337,702 of CM023402.3, read as the reverse complement.
TTAGAGATTGCTTTACAACTTTAAGTAATGTCCCGTTATTCCCTCTGTTTTTTTCTGGGTACTTTTGGCAAGTTTCTAAATTCTTCTAAACCTAATTCTCAAGATGTTGGGCAATACGGCGTTTCTTCCTGTACTTTTTTGGTTCTGTGCTATCTGCTATTAAAGATAGATTAGGTCTACTATAATTTCGATAAAAGAAAATATCTTCAAGTGTAGGACGAGTGGTCCATCAATGTGTTTTGATATGCGTTCATAGAATTGGTTTTTTGTGTAAAACTGATTATGGCAAACGTCTGGCTTTTGTGCAGAGGAGATAAAGTAGACAGACAAAAAACGGGCCGATGTTGCGGATGAGAATGTCGAGAGGAGCAAGAGATTTGATGAGGAGGCTTGCTCGGTCAGTCAGGAACAAAATTCCAGCACAAAAACAGAGGTCATAATAAGAAAGAACGAAATTACTAGTGGCAGTAGCAACCCCGAAATGGTCTCATAGCTGGTAAAGATCTGAAGGAAGGGCATGATTAGTCTTTTCACCGTCAAAGTATAGGAGTTCGGCGTCAATAATGACCCTCGATTCATGTCCTGGCAAGCGCTATTCAACTGTAAATGTGGGAGAAATGCTGTTTATTTCGTTTGCCTCTTCAGTATTCACAGAAGCTACCTTCGGATAAGTCGTCATTTGATGGTTGACTGGGGATTTATTTCCGCATGCGATTTCGGGGTGTTAATGCCAGATTGTTAATCATGGCGAGCAACCATTGATAGGTAGATAAGAATATGCATTATTGCTGACTAACAAAAGAGTGTTTCTGCATCTCCCTCTTATTATTGCAGAAACTGTAAACGCAGGGAAGTTGACAAATAAACACAAATACGTATGCACACACACACACACACATATTTGACTCACACCAGGGGAAAGTGAAGAAACTGTAAACGCAGGGAAGCTGACAAAAAAACACAAAAACATATATATTTTTGACTCACATCCGGGGAAAGCAAAGAAAGCTCCCCTTTATTCCACTCTCGTCTCGCAATTCTACCCAGCTAGTTGTATAAGTAGAGACACAGCATCAAACATAGATTGTTGCACCTGCCGATGGTGCGGAAAAGGCATCTTTTATTTTTCTTTATGTTGTCGGAGATCTTTGTGGAGTTCAACATGGCGGTTTCAACCCACTTAGTGGCTTTTCTTCCTTACAGTCATCGAAGATCTTCGTGGATTTATAGATGGCATGGGAGACAAAGGGTATGTAGATGACCCACGCGAAGATGGTGACCCCCATCAGGGCACCGACAGCATTTAATGTCTCGGTACCTTTGCAAGCAATCGTGCCGAGCCGGAGCTGAATCATGTCGACCATGGAGTACAAGAGCAACACACCGCCCATGACGGAGGTCGACGTGGATAGAGCGAACAAGGTGCCTCTCAGCGCCTTGCTCGACATGTCATTGATTTCTTTTAAAGTGTGCATAGAGTCTGAAGGACAACAGACTTTGAACGAGTTCAGACTTTAACAGTTAAATAAAACTATGAACAAAGTAAAAGAGTTTAGGAAAGAGAATAAAAACACAAAATTTATAGTGGTTCGGCCTAAATCAAGCCTACATCTACTCTCCCACGCTGATAGCCTCTTGGCTAACTCCTACTATGAATCAAAAGAGAATTTACAATCTTGTGATCTCGACTTCACAGTGAAGAGTCTCTACTGCTCTCTCACAATGTCACACTATAAATCTCTCTTTCTTTTGAGTACAAATTTGAGCACAGTGTAAAGAATAACAAGAAAATGGGAAGTTTCAGAAATTGGAATTTCTCTTTCACGCACTCTATCGAATGAATAGAGATGTCTCCTTAAATACTCCTTCATACCTTCTCAACCGTTGGCACTTTCCAAAGGAATTCTTCCAATCAACCCGTTGGACAGAATCAATTAAGAAGACCTCGAGCCGTTTGAAGATTGTGATGAAAGCCCGTCAATCCCGTTCGCCCATACAATTAGGATCTTGGTTTCTATAAGTAGATTCTTTCCAAATTTACTTGTCTTTCGAAAAGATTTGATATATCTAAATTGATTCAAATAAAGACAACCAATCTCGTAGGTGTTATTGTCAACCAAAAAGCCATAAGTATCGTGTAAAAACCAAAGCTTTGTAAAAACCAATCTTGAGTCTGATTCTGTCTTCGTTCTTCATCGTGTTCAGTTTGGAATACATTAGAGTGGGTAGATTTCTGATGCAGAACAGACTTTGATACTAAAGTCTGGAAAGCTGATAGACTTTGATACAGAAATCTGGAAATCTTCATAATATACTTAGGAAAAGTTTTGTCAACTTCAAAACATCAAAGGAGTTTTTTCCAACAATCTCCCCTTTTTTTATGGTGACAAAACTTCCCTGCAGATTTAAAGATTTATATCTTGCAAAACAACACTTTAGCTGTACATGATATCTTATAAAAACAAATTGTTAAGGATTTGGATAGTATTGATTCTGCAATCACAAAAAACATGTTAATAAACAAAGACAAGATTAAACAAGACAAAATTAAACATCCACATCCATAATCATCACTACCACGAAGATTGCTGCTACGGAATATTAATGTTCAAAACAATCAAACAAACTCAAATCAAATATGCAAAAGTTCAAGTTCAAATCTACACGCATTCTCCCCTTTTTTGTCAACAGTAAAAGGTGGAGAAAGTCAAAATAGAGAAAAGATAAATGAAATCATTGTTATCTAGGAACTCGAACTAGTTGGAAATCCCTCATTGACTGCACTGCCTCTTCAACCTTCTGGCATTGATAATGAACATTCTCAACTTGATTCTGAACAATTTTGAGAATCTGAACAGTTTGATCATTCTTGGCCATAGTCTGAGAAACTTATTGATTTAAAGTTTGTACTTGAGTGTCTAAAGATTGTACCTTTCTAGTTTGAAAATTAGAAGTAGATATCAAGGTAGTGTGAATCTTCTGGATCTCAATCTCCATAGCATATTGCTGAGCTTTTACCTCTAAAAGGAGCTCTATCATTCTTGGATAGTCAGTATTCGGTTCAGTCTGTGCACTAGCTTCGGCGAATTGAATTTGTGGAGAGTTGAGAAATGAGGGAAAATCAACTTGTCTATCACCATGACTTGGAGTAGATTCTTTAATGTTAGCTTCAGGAAATTGAGAAGCATAAACATCTTCTGGGTCTACAGGAGATCGACTTATATCATCACTCGCAAAATGTAGAGAAGAAGTCCCTATTCTCTCATGAGCTCCCCTTGTTTCTATGCCTATAGGTGGAGAAGAGATTCCTTCTTCTTGAGTCTTCTCAAGTTTAGAGCGAGAGTGATGATCTGTTTCTGTTCGTACTTCTTCAGGTCCACTCCCAGTTGCTTTTGAGTCTTCAGACAATGTGATTGCAACTATCTCTTCATAAGAGTCATCCTCACTCTTCTTTTCAGAATGACCTTCTTTTTCTTCTTCATCTCTCGATTCTTCTTCTCTTTATGCTTCTTCCTTCTCTATTTCTTCTTCTTCTTCTTGCTCTGTTTCTTCTTTGTCTCCTCCTTCTCTTTCCATTGGTTGCTCAGAACCAACAAAACCTTCAAGATTCTTTAAGGCAATGGCAGAAATTGTAAGATCATCTTCATCCTACAGGATAAGTGATCTTCTCTTCTGTGCAGGTTCTTGCACAACTTCCTTGTCTTTCCTCTTTCTTCTAGTAGAATCTTCCTTGGTTTTGCTTGAGGACACATTCTTCAAGCGCTCAATAGCCTTGTTTAGATCCTTCAACCTCATCTTCGAAATCATTTTCAGTCCTATTACCATAGGAGCAATAGTTTGAAGCAAAGTGAGGTGGGAAACTAGATCTGAAAATATCTAAACAACTTTGTAACTAACATAGAATAAGGGAATTGTCCTTTATCCTTCATAACTGTCCTGTACATGTGCATCAGGATAGTATGAGGAAGTGAAAAGCACATCCCATTGCAAATAGCAAACAAGAGTCTTGTTTCGTATCTGGAAACATCTGTTTTTAATGCAGCCTTTGGTCTGATGCAGTTAATGACAATTTTGTGCAAAAGAACATTTGAGGCTGGTAGTCTAGAATATGTGATGCCTCCTTCTGGTAATGTGTCATTGACAAGAAATTTGGTGTCTTGTCCTACGGAGACATTGATAGGTTGAAAACCACTCCTTTCCACTCCAAGAATGGCTGCCAGTGTGTCAACATCTACCACATAGGCTTTATTACTCACAGTTTACTGGATTCGATTTTGGTCAAGAAAAGACAGATTCGAATAGAAAAATGCTGTCAATTCTGGATATGCAACAGCCGTCTCAACACAAAAATTCTCAAGTTGAAGGAAGGCTAACTTTTCCCTTAAGTTAACCTTGATCGAGTCTAAAAAGTCAAAATCAACAGTTCAAGGGTTCATCACTCCTCTTTTCAGCATTTGGATGTAAACCCTTTTGTGCTCCTTAGAATGAAAGAGTTTTGTTCTGTCACCAGGTTCATTTGCAGCCACACCCATTCTGGGTTGAAAGTTCAAAAACATCAGTTCATCATCATCTTTACTTTCATGCTGATTTTGAGAGCTAAATCTAAGATCATAAGGAAAGTTAAGAAAAGCTTCGTCTGCCGCTCCTTCCAGCGCTATTCCTAAGCGTTCCATAGCTCTTAAGAAAACTGAGGTGTTAGGACTCTGAGAGGAATAGCATCTTGTTCTACATCTTCTTCCATAGGTTGGTGCGAAGAGTGCTGAGGAGAGTGTTGTGGAGACTTCTGCGGAGAGTCTTTTTCAGTCAAATCAAAATGTGTCTTCCCTTCTGGCACATTCCGAGGCCCCTTGCTTGCAATCCGAGAGGATTTCATTTGGTAAGACTGAAAGTGCTAGTATGAACACCTAGAGGGGGGTGAATAGGGGTTTAAACTAAACCTTGGCAAATATATACGGAATAAAATAAACTTCGAATAAAACAAAGGAGTTAAGGAAGAGAATAAGAACACAAGATTTATAGTGGTTCGGTTTAATCCAAGCCTACGTCCACTCTCCCACGCTAACAGCCTTCTTGGCTGGATTCCACTATGCAATCAACAAGAGATTACAACTTCGAGTGCAAACACTTAGTAGATCACACTATCTCACTAAGTCACTCTTTTGGTATTTCTCTCACGATCACAAACGTTTAAGCTCTCCAAAGACAAGTGTATGATCGAAGGTCGCTCAGACTTTGGAATTATAAATTCTACGCTCTATCTCTTACTTGCTCATCGGTCCATGATCTCCTTAAATACTCCTCCACTTCCAAACTACCCGTTGGACAGTATCTCAGATAATCGTCTTCCAATATACCAATTGGACAGCTCTGTATCTAGAAGATTTGGTAACCGTTGAGTGACAAAGGTAGAATCCCAAATTGATTCCGATCGCCCATACAAACGAAATCTTGGTTTCCATAAGTAAAGCTTCTTCGTATAGAAAGTTTTTGTCTTCAAGATCCAATCATCAATCAAATAGATTGAGTCAATCAAATCAATCTTGATGTGGAATCCAAACCAGATCACTAACCGTTGTATGATTGGGCTTGAGTTACATTATGTCGAATCTGGATGTAAAGTCTGAAAGCAATAGATTTTACAATCTGAGTCTGAGTACAATAGACTTTACAATCTGAGTCTGAACATATTCTGCTTCAGCATAGAGTTTGTCTTTTGGTTCAGCTTCAGAGTCTGTCTTCTGGTTCTTCCAAGAATAGACTTTGACAATATCCTTTACATGTTCTAACATCTGCATAGTCTATTACTCAACCATCAAACATGTTAGTAGCCTTTGATTTATTTTGTCATCTTCAAAACATCATAAGGGATTTCCCTAACAAGGACATGGATACAGGCTTAGAGGATTTCTTAGACTTGTTCGAGTGAAGAAAAGATGGAAACTTGTAGAGAAATCTTAAGAGTAAAAGTTGAAGAAGACAATATGTATTCTAGGGTTTTGAAACGATGTGCTCGAAAGAAATACTCGACAGTATAAAAAGGGAGTGAAACGAGGTATTCAAAATGTCACAAAAAATGCCTTTTAAAAACGAATTTTAAAAAGGTAACTTCCAAAAATTCAAAACACGAAAATTATCAATGAAATAACAATTTCTAAAAATAAATTAAGAAAGCAACAATTCAGATAATCATACATTTTCATACCATAAATTAAAATTCCTGGATTTGAGACATTCTCTTATTGATGTAGCTTCTTTAAATTCTGAGTTTGACCAACTTCAAACTTTAAACGATAAGAGATATAATATTCAACTTGCCATGGATAGACTCAAATAAATTTTTCTCCAGAAGCTTCGTAAGATGTCTGCTAGCTGATTCTTCGAATCAATGAACTGAATCATAATCTCCGCATTCTGGACATGATCCCTTATGAAATGATGTCGAATCTCTATATGCTTCGCCCTTGAATGAAGAATTTGGTTCTTTGTGAGATTAATAGACTAGTGTTGTCGCATTTAATCTCGGTGCACGATTCTTCAATCCCAAAGTCTCTTAGTTGTTGTCTTATCCAAAGGATTTGAAAGCAACAACTTCCAAGAGCAACATACTCTGCTTCTATTGTTGACAATGCTACAATACTTTGCTTTTTTGAGAACCAAGATACCAACATATTTCCCAGCAGTTGACAAGTGCTAGATGTGCTCTTTCTATCGACTTTACAACCGGCTAAATCAGCGTCAAAATATCCAAGTAAAGTAAAGTCTCATTGTTTTGGATACCACAGACCCAGCTTTGGACAAGTCACAACATATTTAATGATGCGTTTTACAGCACTTAAGTGAGATTCTCTTGGATCAGACTGAAATTTGGCATAGATGCAAACACTGAATAAAATATCGGATCTAGAAGCAGTAAGGTAAAGAAGAGAACCGATCATGCTTTTGTATAGCTTCTGATATACTTTCTTCCCTCCTTTATCCTTGTCAAGTTTCGAAGAGCTTGACATTGGTGTCTCTCTCTTCTTGCAATTCTCCAATCCAAATTTATTGATGAGATCTCTTGCATATTTCTCTTGGTGAATGAATATACCTTTCTTCAATTGTCTGACTTGCAATCCTAGAAAGAAAGTTAACTCACCCATCATACTCATTTCGAATTCATCTTGCATAGATCTAGAGAATTTCTTAGGGATAAGTACACTATCAGTACCAAAACTTGTGTAAGGTGCTTACTTTGGTGCCAAAAGTTTCCGTCGAATCACTTAAGTGCCAAATCGGAGGAAAAATGATCACTTTGGTGCCACTGGCGAAAAATTCTGGCCAAAATGATTACGTGGCTTTTTTAAAAATAAAAAATAAAATCGATAAGGCCTTTAAACGACGTCGTTTTCGGTCCTCCTTAAGAAAATGACGTTGTTTTGCCGTCCTACATGGATGGCTTCACGGAAACGATGTCGTTTAGCTCACATGGGGATTGAAATTAGGGTTTTCGCCGCTCGGCCACCGTCATTTGCCCGCCATCGCTTGGCCACCGTCGCTCAGCCACCATTGAAGTTACTCGACTAGTTGAGCAAGGAGAGACTGAGATTGTTGCTTGAGCAATAAGTTGCAGGAAAAAATCGAAGGCGAGGGCGGAGGAGGAGGAGGAGGAGGAAGAAGATGGGTCGAAGGTGTCGCTGGTGCGCTGCTGCTACTGGTGCATTGCTGGTGTCACTGCTGGTGCACTCCGGTGTTGCTGCTGGTGTTGTGCTGGTGCCGTTGCTAGTGTGGGTCTTCGAGGAAGAAGAAGACAAAAACGAGCCTTCCCTCTCTCTTAATTTGGGGATTAGGGTTTTAAAGTTGGGGGAAAGATGCCAAACGGCGTCATTTTAGTGTTTGGATGCTGACTCAACTGTCCGACGAGCTACGTCGGCTTCAAAGATTAATAAAAAAAAGGCCATATCGGATTTCTGGCCAATTTCGTCAGCGTTGGCATTTAAATGATCGTTTTTCAAAAATTTTGGCATTTAAGTGATTCGACAAAAACTTTTGGCACTAAAGTGAGCGCTGTACACAAGTTTTGGCACTAATAATGTACTTATCCTGAATTTCTTATACAAATTTTCGTTATTAGAACCAAAAATGATATTGTCTACGTAAATTTGTACCGGTAGAAAATCTTTTCCTTCTCTCTTTATAAACAATGTGGTATCAACCTTTCCCTTTTCAAAACCATTTTGAGTTAGAAACTTACTCAACCTTTCATACTAGACTCAATGTGCTTGCTTTAGTCCATACAGGGCTTTTTTCAGTCTGTAGATTGAGTCTGGTTTCCTTGGATCTTCAAATCCTAATGGTTGTTCCACATAAACTTCCTCTTGAATGAATCCATTGAGGAATGCACTTTTGACATCCATCTGAAATAACCTAAAATTTTTATAACAAGCAAAAGTAAGTAATAATATAATTGCTTCTAACCTCGCTACTGGTGCATAGGTCTCGTCATAATCTATCCCTTCTTCTTGTATATATATCCTTTCGCTATGAGTCTTGCTTTGTTTTTGATCACTTTTTTCTTTCTCATCCATCTTGTTCCTAAAAACCTACTTCGTTCCAATCACGGATTTGCCTTTAGGTTTTGGAATCAGCTCCCATACATCATTGATGCTGAACCGTCTGAGTTCTTCCTGCATAACTTCTATCTAGCTTTCATTAGACGGGGCTTCATCTGATATTGCTAGTATGAGTACCTAGAGGGGGGTGAATAGGTATACAAAGATTTTTGAAGATTGCACAATACTTTAAACAGTTGAAGAATTTGCAATAATTAAAAATCAATCGTGAGACTGAGTAAGGGAAAGAGAGAATTGAACACTCGGTTTATAGTGGTTCGGCTTGATTCAAGCCTACGTCCACTCTTCTGCACTGACAGCCAATTGGCTGGATTCCACTATGAACAAAGAGATGTTACAATGTTGATCTTCCTTGATTTCTTGGCGTAGATGATCTACCACACTCACTCAAGGTATCACCAAGTACAAACACTCTCTGTGTATACAATTTCGCTCGAACAGTCTCAACTAACAATCAAGGTTCTTCAGACTCTGGAATTTCTCTATCGATCACACACTTAAAACAACTAGAACGTCTTCCTTTTATACTCCTTTATGCCATCATAGCCGTTGGCACTTACCAAAGGAATTCCTCCAATCTACCCGTTGGACGGAATCAATCAAGAAGATCATCCGAGCTATTTAGGGCGCGCATGATAAAATTTCTGTTTCTCAATTTCTCTGTTTCTCTGTTCCCCGGAACAGGTTTGGAACAGAAATCCGTTTGGTAACGCAATTTGATTTCTCTATTTCTGAAACAGATTTCTATTTCAGAAATAGAGAAATCGAAGAAATCAGAAGCTGAAATTTTTAGCTTCTCAGTTTCTGAAATAGAAATAGAAATAGAAAATTTTTTTTCTCAACTTTTCAATTTAGTCCAAAATATTTTAGATCAATAATATTGAAATAGAAATAGAAATAGAAAATTTTTTTCTCAACTTTTCAATTTAGTCCAAAATATTTTAGATCAATAATATTGAAATAGAAATAGAAATAGTTAATTTAGTCCAAAATATTTTAATGATTTTTTAATATAATCATTCTAATCAATATTGATTGAAAATCTTAACCATTGGGCTAGATGGTGAGAATTGAATGAACAAGGTTTCATTTGTTGCACGTAAGAGATTTTATGCATGGTAATAGTCAATTGGTCATATTCATATCTAATGAGTCTTTCTTCACCTACTCTTCCGTGTATGCCAACCAACGACTCTATTTGGCTAACTATTTTTTTAATCATAAACTTCATATTAAGGCGGTAAAAATGGGTCAAATCATTAGGGTTTCATCCGATTTTTCTTTTATAAGGAAAAGAGATCTAATAAGAAATATGTTGTTCTTGTAAGAGTGTTGATGAAAATATAGATTTTGATAATAAATTTTTAAATAATCCTAGTGTTGATAATTTTGAAAAAAATTGGTGACGATTTTTGAACACGGTGAGGATATTTTTAACAAAATTTGGAAAGAAATTGGAATTAGACTTGAAGTTAGGATTTTTTTAGGAGATTAGACTATTATAATCATGGCTATCATTAGACTTATTTGATTAATGTGAAATCAATTTCGGCAAAAACACAACGACATATTCACTACAATTGAATTTCAATTTTTTTTGCCACGTTGTTTATTTTTCGAAAGAAAATATTACGTAATAGGAAACGTAAGCACATGTAATATAAATTCCATGAAATTGTATTTTCAACTTTTCTAATGTATTAGTATTATTTCGATTATTTTTTGTATTTGAGGATTTTCTATATTATTTTAGTATTATTTCGGCTATTATTTTATATTTGAGAATTTCCTATGTTGTTATCTAATCAATTTCTATTCCTAGAAATAGAAATTTTTTTCTGTTATCAAACGGATTTCTGTTTCAGAAATAGAAATTTTGAGTCGTTATCAAACGGGTTTCTTTGCTCAGAAACTTGTCCGGGGAATAGAAATTGAGAAATTGATTTCTGGCCAGAAATCAATTTCTGTTTCAGAAATTTTACCATGCGCGCCCATCAATATTAAGGAATCTGATGATAGCCCATCAATCCTGTTCACCCATACAATCAGGATCTTGGTTTCCAAGAATAGAACATTCCAATATTATTTCGTCGACCATCGGATCTTCAATCGATCTTAGATAAGAATTAAAGAATCCGAAATGATTATCCAACCAAAGAATTTATTCCAGAGGATAGGATCGAATCCTCAACCATATACCTCGGCTTTAGATTTCCTTCGTCACTGGATTAGAAAGACTGTCAGTGAGAATAGACTTAAGTCTTGAGTCTTGAGTCTTAAGTCTTGAGTCTTGAGTCTTGAGTCTTAAGTCTTGAGTCTTGAGTCTCGAGAAAACAAAGTCTTCAGACTTTAAACTGTCGGTCTCCGAACATCCAGACTTAGACTGATAGAAACGTTTTGTCAGCTTCAAAATATTCTGGAAAGATTTCTCCAACATCATCTACACCTTTTGGTTTTATCTCAGAAACAAGTGCTAGAGCACTGGACTCTTCTCTTCCTTTAGATCTGGTGCGAATTCCTTCATCAATGTTGTCAATGATGAGTTATTTGGGATGACTTGACCTGTGCTTCCAGTTGTTGTTTAATCTGAGAGTCTGTTGATCCTTTGCTTCATTTGAGTCTTCTCGATCTACTTGTTGCTGTTCTCCAAAAATTTGAACCTCTTCGGGGAAAGTAGACTTTGTAAAGTCTGGAATGGGTTCAGACTCTTTAAGTTGAGTCTAATCTGGTTGATTTTGCACATAATCCTAAAACTTGACGTTCATAGATTCTTTCATGGATTGATACTTCTTGTTAAAGACCGTGTAGGCTTTGCTTGAAGTCAAATAGCCCAAGAAGATTCTTTCGTCTGATTTCTCCTCGAATTTTCTAGATCAATCATTTGCATTCTTCAGAATAAAACATTTACAGCCAAAAACATAAAAGTAGAAAATATTTAGCTTCTTTCCTTTATACACTTCATAAGAAGTTTTCTCTAGAATATGTCTCAAGAATACTCTGTTGATAATATTACAAGCAATGGAGACTGCTTCTGCCCAAAATCGAGAGCAAATTTTGCTCTTTATCAAAAGAGTTTTGGTCATCTCCTGTAAGGATCTGTTCTTCCTTTCCACAACCTAATTTTATTCTAGAGTGTATGGAGAAAAGAAAACATGCTGAAAACCAGATTCATTACAGAACTTCGCAAAGTCTTGATTTTCAAACTCACATTCATGGTCAGTTCATACGCTTGAAATAGTACAACCCTTTTCATTTTGAACCTTCTTTCGCAAACTTCGAGAAATAAGATAATGTTTCAGACTTACTTGCCAAAATGTAGACTTAAGTGAAGCGAGAGTAATCATCCACGATTACTAGGCAATATTTCTTTCCACCAATACTCTGAGTTTTGGTTGGTCCAAAAAGGTCCATATGAAGAAGCTGCAGAGCTTGACTAGTAGAGACTTGATTCACAGGTTCAAAGGAACTTCTAACTTGTTTTTCCAAGACACAGGAAATGCATAATTCATTCTTCTGGTAAGCTAGATTAGGAAGGCCTTGAACAAGCTTCTTAGAAGAAATCTTGGCAATCTGTTTCATATTAACATGACCAAGCTTCCGATACCACAGACTTCCTTCATCTTGAACAAAAATAAAACACTGAGAACTTTATGGGTTTACATCTAAAAGGTATATGTTACCATGCCTTTAACTAGTAAAAAATTGAGAGAAGTCTTGACTCGTTCCAGAACAAATGCCTTATTGGAAGTTTATTCTGAAATCAGTATCGCAAAACTGACTTATACTCAGCAAATTGTAGTTCAAACCTTCCACCAAGAAAACATTGTTGATAGTTAGGCTTCCAATCTTTACAGTCCCACATCCTACAATTTTTCTTTTGATATTTCCTCTAAAAGACACTTTTCCACCATTTAGTTTAACAAGCTCTATGAAGCAGCTTGAGTCTCCTGTCATATGCCTCGAATAGCCACTATCCAAATACCATTTGATATTTCTTTTAATAGTGACCTGTAATAAAAAGAAAAACTCAAACTTTTTTTGGTACCCAGATTTTCTTGGGTCTAGGAGAGTTAGTATTAAAAATAGTCATAGCCCAGTCCTTCTTAATTGGTCTCTAAACCTTGGGACATTCCTTCTCAAAATGTTGTGAGCTGTTACACTTTGAACATCTGAGTGCACTACGGCCAATAAGTTTTACAAAAACTCTTTTAAAGTGATTTTTGTAAAATGCCTTTGCAGGTCTTTATTTAATTCTTTGTTTTACTTTGGGAAAATCAATTAATGGAACAGTTTCTGAAGTCATACCCAAACCAGATTTATTAAAGTAGAGTATTTGAGCTAAAAGAATTTTCCAGTTTTTCATATCCTTTTGAAAAAAAATTTGTAATATTTAAAATATCTCTTTTCAAAATGGTGTTTTCCTTTGAAAGAGAATTAGAATTTTCTTTCAAATTGTCAAAACTTGTTTTCAGACTTTCAAATTTTTCTTTCCAAGAAGCTCTCTATTGCTTGAGCTTAGAATCTTCCCTTTTTAGTTTGGAAATCATTTTAAGAGAGGATTTAAGACTGAGACAAAGTTCATCTATCTACTTAGAGACTTTGATAGGAATTTTCGAATCACTAACCTCAATTTCTTTGTCAGAGTTTGAATCAGAGTCTATTTCTGATTCTAAGTTTGATTCGAAATGAGCCATCAGACATATGTTGGCATATTCTTCTTCGCTTTCCTCACACTCTGTCACTCCAAGTTTCTACTTTGAGAGCATTTTTGTACTTATCTGTTTTTCCTTTCTTCTTCTTCAACAGAGGACAATTAGATCTGATATGCCCATTTTTTTTGCATTCGAAGCATATAACATCCTTGCTAGTTTCATTGTCTTCCGTTGGTTTCTTCTGGAAATTCTACGTACTCTGTTTCTTCCAACTGAATCTTCTTCCCTTTCTATTCAGTTTTCTAAATTTCTTGATCATAAGTGCCAGCTCCTCATTGTCCATATCATCATTTGAATTTATATCATCAGAATCAATGTTAGACTTTAAAACAATTGATTTCTTACTTTTAGGATCTTCCTCATCATTGATCAGCTCCACTTCATACGACTGAAGTGTGCCTATTAATTCATCTATTGATGGAGGCATAATCCTTTGAGTCTCTCCGATTGAGATCTTGACATGATTCTAGTCTTTTGAAAGTCCACGCAGTAGTTTGTTAACTTTCATTGGTCCAGAAATTGGTTGTCCTTGATAAGATAGGCCATTCACAATCTCTGTAAAGCGACTGAACATATCAGTAATGAATTCTCCAGGCTTCATTCTGAAGGCTTCATATTGTCCAAGCAAAATGGTTTATTTTGGTTTTCTTCACACGGTTAGTCCCTTCATAGGTAACATGTAATCTGTCCCAAACTTCTTTTGCTGTTTCACAAGAAGAAATTCGGTTATATTTAGTTGAAGATAAGGCATAGTATAAAAAATAGATAGCTTTTGTGTCAAGAGCTTGTCTCTTGGTAATTTTAGCTTGTGTTGTCTTATCAGCATCAACAACTTCTTTCCCTCTGTCTGAGGTTGATATTGCTTTAGGATTGATCCATTTTTCAACAACATCCCACTCTAGGGAATCTCTTGATCTGAGAAATGTCTTCATCTTGTTCTTCCACACATTGTACTCCATCAAAGTAAGGAGGTCTGGTGTTGCTCTGACCTTCAACCAGTCTTGGAGCCAAAATACTAGCCACAAAAGATCTTTAGCTTAGAAGTAAAACACTTTAATTATTAAGCACACATGCTCTAATACCAATTGAAAGTGCTAGTATGAACACCTAGAGGGGAGTGAATAGGCGTAACGAAAAATTTTCGTGAAAAGTAATAAAAAAATTTGCTTTTGAAACTAAGTCCGAAGGACAATAGATTTTGAACGAGTTCAGATTTTAACGGTTAAATAGAACTATGAACAAAGTAAAAGAGTTTAGGGAAGAGAATAAGAATACATAATTTATAGTGGTTCGGCTTAAATCAAGTCTACGTCCATTCTTCCACGCCGATAGCCTCCTAGCTAGATTCCACTATGAATCAAAAGAGAATTTACAATCTTGTGATCTCGACTTCATAGTAAAGAGTCTCTACTGCTCTTTCACATATCACACTATAAGTCTCTCTCTCTTTTGAGTACAAATTTAAGCATAGTGTAAAGAATAACAAAAAAATGTGAAGTTTTAGACTTTGGAATTTCTCTTTCACGCACTCTATCGAATGACTAGAGATGTCTCATTAAATACTCCTTCATGCCTTCTCGACCATTGGCACTTTTCAAAGGAATTCTTCCAATCAACCTATTGGACAAAATCAATCAAATAGATCTCAAGTTGTTTGAAGATTGTGATGAAAACCCATCAATCTTGTTCACCCATACAATTAGGATCTTGGTTTCCATAAGTAGATTCTTTCCAAATTTACTTGCCTTATGAAAAGATTTGATGTATATAAATTGATTCCAATAAAGATAACAAATCATGTAGGTGTTTTTGTCAACTAGAAAGCCATAAGTATCCTGTAAAAATGGAAGCTTTGAAGAGAGGAAGATAATCTCGAGTTTGATTTCGTCTTTGTTCTTCATCGCGTTTAGTCTGGAATTCGTCATAGTGGGTAGACTTTTGATGTAGAACAGACTTTGATACTAAAGTTGGAAAATCTGATAGACTTTGATATAAAAGTCTGTAAATCTTCAGGATAAACTTTAGAAAAGTTTTGTCAACTTCAAAAAATCGAAGGAGTTTTCTCCAACAGCAAGAGGGTTCTAACTTGTTATATAGTAGTTGCCACTGTGAGATATTCCTTGCCTGAGGTTACAAGCGAGATTAATGAGGAAAAAGGGGGAAAAAAGGATCAAAAAGATAAATAGGTTTAAAAAAAAATGATGCGACTGAACCCTGTTCTGCTGCTTTGGCTGCATTTTCGTGAAGCACGTTGAGTGACCAGATTCTTCCTTCTTCCTTCAATTATCATGCAAAGCTGAGTGTATTGATGGCCTTCAACTTTTTGTGTACCGATCATAAGATTATCCAAACCTAATAACCAAAATCCATACATGTCATTCGCAAAATAACGTAGTATACATTTGCGGACTGAATTCGATACCTTCGAGACAATGAAAGATATGGGGAATACAAAATTACTCCAAGACTAAACCAGATTTGTTATACATAAAGATTATAAAGTATACGACAATAAACTTATAATCCATTGTGCTTATGGGTTCCGTGTTTTGTGAAGAAGAGCTATTTTGCTCCCCCTTTCTCTTCTATATCGTGCAATAGATAAATAAGTTAAACGAGTTTGATCGAATTTAACGTGTAGTAGAATAAAAGCTCATCACAACTTTATCTTGAGAAATCCTGAATCTTGATGAAGAAGACATGAATTCGATTGGTGTCTCGCAAACTATTACGTTAGTTGAGTTTGAGGCGTTTACACCCGATTCTTGATAAGGCATCAATTTTGATTGGGAAGAGCAAAATCACTAAATAGGCTAAACTGGGGCACAATTCTAGTTTTTATGGTATCTGTTTCGCTTGTGAGGGCAGAAAGGTCATTATGAGAGGAAGAAACAGAAGGCAAGGGGGTTCTCTTTATTATTTCTTTTCTGAGTAACCGCTTGCATGCAAGGGAAAAAGAAGACTTTTGTGGTCCCTCTTCCTGAACAGCCGCACGGGGAGAAAAGATCCACCGCATGAAGCCCCAAAGAGAACGTTCTTGGCTTAGCCGCGCGTAGGGCAAACAAGAAAACTATCGTATTATTTTCTCCATGTGGGTTTTCTAAATGAGTTTTCCCGTGAGATATTACGAGATAATATTAGTGAATTTTGCTTGAGCTTAACCTAGATGTTGAAAACACTATTGATTATTCACCTAATATTTTACTAGCTTTTGCTATGAATGTGTGTGAATTGGAAATAATTCCAACAAATTGATATCAACATAGACTTATAAAAATAGGACTATCAATTCATGTTATGCCACGATATATATGTTGACTATTCATGTTATTTCCTATAAAAGCAAAGTGTTTTAATATGATGACAAATTATTTTACTGTTAAAAAATGAACTTATGTATCTTAAATTGTGTCAGGTTTAGCCACATGCTTATATGTTATATCAAATTCGTTTTTCTTTTTTTTTTTGGGAGCAAAATCATGCCATACTTTTGCGTTGTGTCAATAGTAGACAGCCCTACATCAAAAGAATTAAATTATTTTTTTGTTGAATTTAGAAATACTCAAGAATATTGTTAAGATAAATTTAGTTGGTGCATAAGCAGTTCCTTGATTAGGAGAAGGCCGCATTATTCAACGATTTTGATGGGATTAAGGGATGGATGGAGGAGGCAGGAGGGTTTCGAACTTGTTATATAGCAGGTGCCACTGTGAGATATTCCTTGCCTGAGGTTACAAACGAGATTAATGAGGAAAAAGGGGAAAAAAGATAGAAAAGATAGAAAAGATAAATAGGTTAAAAAAAAAAAAAAGAGGATGAGACTGAATCCTATTCTGCTGCTTTGGCTGCATTTTCGTGAAGCACGTTGAGTGGCTACATTCTTCCTTCTTCCTTTAATTATTATGCAACGCTGAGTGTAATTAATAACCTTCCACCTTTTATATATTAACTTACGAACAGAAACCGAACTGATCATAAGATTCATACATGTCATTCGCAAAATAACATTGTATACATTTGCAAACTGAATTTGATACCTTCAAGATGATGAAAGATATGGGGAATAAAAAAATTAGTGCAAGACTTATCCAAATTTGTTATACACAAACATAAGAAAGAATAAGGCAACAAACCTATAATCCATTATGCATATGTGTTTCGTGTTTCACGAAGAAGAGTTGTTCTGCTCCCCCTTTCTTTTCTATATCGTGTAGTATATAAGTAGGTTAAACGAGTATGATCAAACTCAATATATAGTAAAATAGAAGCCTATTACAGTTTTATCTTAAGAAATCCCGACTCTTGGTGAAGAAGACATGAATTCCATTGGTGTCTCACAAACTGTTACATAAGTGTTTCAAGTTAGAGGCGTTTATACCCGATTCTTGATAAATCATCAATTTTGACCGTGAAAAGCAAAGTCACAGGGGCACAATTCTACTTATTGCGATATATGTTTCGCTTGTGGGGGCAAAAAGGTCACTATGAGAGGAAGAAACAAAAGGCAAGGGGGTTTTCTTTATTATTTCTTTTCTGGCTGAGTAGCCGCATGCATGCAAGGGAAAAGGAAGACTTTTGGTGTCTCCCTTCCTGAACAGCCGCACAAGGAGAAAAGATCCATCGTACGAAGCCCCAAAGAGAATGTTCTTGGTGCTAGGGAAATCCCTTATGATGTTTTGAAGATGGCAAAATAAATTAAAGGTTACTAACGTGTTTGATAGTTGAATAACAAACTATGCAGATGATAGAACATGTAAATGATATTGTCAAAGTCTGAAGACGGCCAGAAGACTGAATGTAACACTTGTCCAAAGTCTATTTTGAAGATTTTTAGACTTCTGTGTCAAAGTTCGAAGACTACCAGACTGTAGTGTCAAAGTCTATTTTACATCAAAAATTTGCTCACTCTGACAAATTCCAGATTGAACGTGAATGAAGAACTAGAAGACAGACTCTATGCTGAAGCTGAACTTATTCAGACTGTGTTCAGACCTTAAAGCTAAATCTGTTCAGAAGCAGAATATGTTCAGACTCAGATTGTAAAGTCTATTGCTCTCAGACTTTACATCCAGATTCGACAGAACGTAACACAAGCCCAAATGTATAACGGCTAGTGATCTGGTTTGGATTCTACATCATGATTGATTTAATTGACTCAATCTAATTAATTAACAATTGGAAAGACAAGAACTTTCTATACGAAGAAACTCTACTTATGGAAACCAAGATTTTGTTTGTATGGGCGATCGGAATCAATTTGGGATTCTACTTTTGTCACTTAACGACTATCAAATCTTCTAGATACAGATCTATCCAATGGGTAGATTGGAAAATGATCTTCAAGATACTGTCCAACGGCTAGTTTGGAAGTGGAGGAGTATTTAAGGAAATCAAGGATCGATGAGCAAGTAAAAGACGGAACGTAGAATTTATAATTCCAAAGTCTGAGCCAACTTCGATCATACACTTATCTTTGGTGAGCTTAAACGTTTGTGATCGTGAGAGAAATACCAAAATAGTGACTTAGTAAAACAATGTGATCTATTACTAAGTGTTTGCACTCAAAGTTGTAATCTCTTGTTGATTACATAGAGAAATCCAGCCAGAAGGCTGTTAGCGTGGGATAGTGGACATAGGCTTGATCTTAGCCGAACCACTATAAATTATGTGTTATTTTTCTCTTTCCTAAATCTCTTTATTTTGTTCGTAGTTCTATTTAACTGCTAAAGTTTGAACTCGCTCAAAGTCTGTTGTTCGTCAAACTCATTTTCAAAAGTCTATTGTTATTCAGACTCAGGTTAAAAGTAAAGGTTTTTACTGCATTTTGTAGAATCTTTTTTCACACATATTCACCCCCCTCTAGGTGTTCATACTAGCACTTTCACTTGGTTCAGCTGTACATAGGGCAAACAAGAAAAGCACCATATTATTTTCTCCATACAAGTTTTCTAAATGAGTTTTCCCGCGAGAGACTACAAGATAATATTAGTGAATTTTGTTTGAGCTTAATGTAGATGTGAAAAACACTATTGATTATTCCTTTGCTTATTTTTATGGTGATCTCATATCGATTTAATTATAAGATCTGTTAGCTTTTTTCCACGTTAATATTACAATAATGAAGAGAGATGCTTTGGTGACCGAATGCTTTTAAAGCACGCATAGTTCCTAGGATAATCAACTGTCAATAAAAGCAATCCTATGACACTATGAGAGAGCTTCACGAAGATGGAGAATCAGTGATGGATCCCGCAAAAGTCTCTTCGTAGACAATCTTGTTCTCAATCTTTTTAGAGTTAATTCGCTATGCTATCTAGGCAGAGCAGAAAGTAGAAAGCAAAGTATCTTATTTACTCTGGGGTCCAGAGTGTTTAATGGATAGAAAATGGCGGATTGGCATATGTGACCTTCAAAAGCTTCGCATGGTGAAACTCCTCCTTCTATAGTTTGCTTCTTCTTCTTTTTACCTCCCTTTGGTTGAATGGAAAATGTGTTAATTCGGTTAATTCATATGCATATTTGGAAAACAGAGACTTGAATAATAATACGATGGATCTCAAAAGTGAAAATTCTTCCTCTACTCTTGCACATTCAATTGTATAATATATTTCAAGATATAACAGTGATAATAATCATAAAATTTATAAATGAAAGGAAATATCACAAATATGTATATGTGTTAGTTCCCTTTACTTTAAACTCATTACATTCGAATGCATTTAATGTACAAAAATCATTATTACTATAATATATTATCTAGAGATTTACCTTTACTCTTCTTTTGACAAATCTCTTTTGAAAAAGGAAAGAATCACTTCATTACCAATTCACATTAATTATAAGTATATTATCAAGTGATTTATCTACTATACTTTCACTTTTCACAAGACTCATCAAATTTTACATGGAAAAGAAAAAAAAATCCATTAACTAATGCACTAATGCAAAAAAAAAAAAGAAGAAGAAGTCAATTTCAGTACAATAATTAGCTTAGATTAGCATAGGTATAAGATTATATAGTAGATTTTTTCCCCAAGATAAGTAGGGCGCATTAATTGGGAGGAGCCGACTTTATGTGCATATTAAGGCTCCGTTCATTTCATGGAAAAAATAACTTCTAGAAAAATGTTTTCCGGATTTTCCAACGTTTGTTTTATGGAAAATGAACTAGTCAAGGAAAATGTTTTCTATTAATGAAAAAACAACCTTTAAAAGTGAGGATTCTACTCTTCAAAAGTGGAAAACATTTTCTATAACTTTTTCCAACTTGTTTTTTTTCACCAAACACATTTTGGTTTTATTTTTATGCTTTCTTTTTCTATTTTTTAAATCAATTTTTTAAATTTTTTTCCTTTTCTTTTTTCTTTTCTTTCTTTCCTTTTGTTCTTCTTCATTGACCTTGGCCAGTTGTCAGCCACGGTTGCAGCTGGCGACCGGCCGCGAGCTAGCTTGAGCCTCACCCTAGGTTGGTGAGGCTCCGCCTAGTTCGATTTGGCGAAGCCAAGCTCGCCCGAGCCCAGTAAGCTCGGGCCTCGCCAGATCGGGCGAGCTGGAGCCTCATTGGCCTAGGGCGGAGCTCAGACCTCACTAGATTCGGTGAGTTGGGCGGGGCTCAGGCCTCGCCCGAGCTCGCCCTTG
This sequence comes from Eucalyptus melliodora, assembly GCA_004368105.4. Classification (NCBI taxonomy): domain Eukaryota; kingdom Viridiplantae; phylum Streptophyta; class Magnoliopsida; order Myrtales; family Myrtaceae; genus Eucalyptus; species Eucalyptus melliodora. The sequence goes on along the minus strand of CM023402.3, from coordinate 316,743 downwards.
GCTCTAGCGAGTTTTGAGCTCACCGAATCTGGCGACGAAGCTCGGGCTCTCGATCCAAGCAAGCCCGAGCTCCGCTAGCTCCGCCACCAAATCCAGCGAGCTCGCAACTTGCCTGGATCAGCCAAGCCTCAAGCTCGCCGGATCTGGCGGCGGAGCTCGGGCTCGCCTAGATCGAAAGCCTTGAGGCTTGGCCGAATCTGGTAACCGTGTCTTAGTTGGTCGCTGGGCAGCCGCCCATCGTTAGGCATGTGGCGACGGAGGAAGGAGGAGGAAGGAGGAAGAAAAAGAAAAATGAAAAAAGAAAAAAATAATAAAAATTCGATTTTTTAAAATACAAATAATTAAAAATTCATTAAAAAAATAAAAATAATTTTTTGGTCAATTAAAAATATTAAAATTCAATTTTTTCATAAATTTTTCCCAATAACACATGATGGAAATATTTTCTACTCAAAGTTCAAGTTTCAGCCGAATACTAGAAAATAGTCATTTTCTTGGAAAATGACTTCCTAGAAACAATTTTCCGAAAACGTGATATTTTCCGCGAAACAAATGGACCATAAGCATTAGATTAAATTATATCTGGATGGGTCCAACCAAGCTAACTAGGGGTGATCGGGTGGTAGGATCTAGACCTAGACCCTATACTTGACCCTATTATAACCGGTTCTTCTTTTCTGGACCCTATACCCGACCATGTTTGTATTGGACCCAGTACCCAACCCACCCTGTTTTTCCGATTCGGTTCTAGGGTCAACCCTGTTTCTACTGGAACCTATTTTGCAATCTCCTGATGTCCTATACAACTTCGAATTTTATATTAATACGTGAGAAAATAACGTAATCCTCCTAATTTGTATTAAAACATTAAGCACAAACTTTTTGACTAAATGAAAAATTAAGGACCTACAAGGCTAATTATAATAAATAAAATCATAAGCCAAAGAATTAGCAAAAAACATGGGTCTAATATTAGTCTTATTCCCACAACTGCTACATGAAGCTACTCATTTATAAGAGCATAACTCCTACAAAAGAGAAATTAGACGAGCCAATCCAAGTGATATACAAGAATTTGGCGGCAACTAATAGCGTCCGTCCATCGGACGGTGCGAGAGGGAGCCGATGAGGGAGGAAAGCAAGCGAGGAAGAGAAATGACAAAAGGAGGAGTGCCGTGTGTGTTTGAAAGAGCCAAGAGGAAAAACATCGTGTGATTGTGGGAGTAAGAGTAGAAATCAGGGGGGAAAAAGGGTTTTGGATCACTACTTCAAAACCGGTTTCAAAACCGGTCAAGGAACCGGTTTTTGGGTGGATAATCACTCGCAACCTGTTCCTAGACCAGTTTAAACCGGTTCCCGACCCTATTTTCTAAGTGGGCCGATCTGGGAACTAGGTATACCTGGTCTGGTTGCACACCCCTAAGGCTAACAATACCGTTACATTGAATTTGTAACGGTACTTTTATAGCCACAAAATTCTCATTATGCTGGTTAGACTCATCTGGGCAATCAGAGTACGAAATTTCCAAAATATATTGAAAAAAATGGCCCTTATGCTGCAAAATCACAAAGGCGCCGTTTAGAAGAATAATAAAAATTAGAAGCTTATCATTTAGCACAATATTAAACACATGTGGGGAACAAAAGTTAACGTAAAATTATGCCTTTCATATTTATTTTAAGTTTCATGCTTTGTGCCAAGATTTACTAGTAAAATGCCACATAATTTAGAAAAGAGAAATGAAAATTTAAATTAAATTCAAGAAATAAAAGTTTTGATAGACTAGAGTGAGACAAAATATATAGTGATTGTGCACTTCACAGTGACAAATGAAAAATCAAAGACAAAAGAACGAGAAAAAATATTTTGTAAACTTTATTTCTCAAGTAAGATATGAGAAAATTCATAAAAAATTTGTAAAAGATAATAAATATTCAAGTAAATTGCATAATATAATGAGTCAGATTCATCTTTGATTCCATATCATGTCATTGATTCAATTTTTCTCATGTTTGAATTGTTACTTTTGTAGACTGACTAGTCTCACCAAAACTTCAAACTAGCAATACATGTTCTGAAATTGCACAAACGAGGTGATCATGACTAGAGCAAATAATATTGTGTGAGCGATAGGTTTGAATGAGGATTTTACAAAGTGTGCTATAGAAGTAATTTATACGATTATTTTGTTTTGGTACATTATAATGATTTAGCAACAATGAGGTAAACCTTAGGAATTATAATCTAACAATTATCAAGTAAAATAAGGTTTCTTTAACTAACGTGAGGATTGGCTATATTATAGTAATTTTTCTTTCTTTTGATTTAATTTTGCATAATCTTGGGTAATAATCCTTCGCGTGTTATTACTTCGATGGAATGTCATTCGATTCTGTTAGTGAATCATCTTCCTCTATGAATGGGGTGCATTAATTGGGGCTAGGGATTTGGTTTTTTGGGGTTTATACCAGAGAAATAATTGAGTGATGGTTTTTAATCTATAGTAAAAATACCAATTTATTTTGGATCATAAAAAATCAAATAATAAATAATTATAAATTATTGCAGGATCCACTCCTTCAAAAATTTATGACTCGTAATAATTCGTTATTCTCATAGTAACCCAAAAATCATTATATCAACAAAGCTCTTTCTTCAACAAAGTGAGCCTAGAATTCAAAGGTCAAGATCTTGTAGTTAACTACTTCAACTATGGGTTACAATTTCACCTACTCACACAAGGACACTCCCTCTAATCTTGAGGTCAAGACTTGGTCAACCATACAAATTTCATGTATTAAGATTAGATTAGATTAGATTAGATTAGATTAGATTAGATGTATGCTCTCTGATATAGCTAGTATGAGTACCTAGAGGGGGGGTGAATAGGTATATAAAAAAATTTCTCGAAGCTTGCACGATATTTAAACAGTTAATGATTCAATCGCAAGAGTTATATATCAATCGAGAGACTGAGTAAGGGAAAGAGAGAATTGAACACTCAGTTTATAGTGGTTCGGCTTGATTCAAGCCTACGTCCACTCTTCTGCACTGACAGCCGATTGGCTGGATTCCACTATGATCAAAGAGATGTTACAGTGTTGATCTTCCTTGATTTCTAGGTGTAGATGATCTACCACACTCACTCAAGGCGTCACCAAGTATATACTCTCTCTGTTTACAATTTTGCTCGAACAGTCTCAAATAACAATCAAGAATCTTCAGACTCTGGAATTTTTCTATCAATCACACACTTAAAACAACTAGAACGTCTTCTTTTTATACTCCTTTATGCCATCATAGCCGTTGGCACTTACCAAAGGAATTCCTCCAATCTACCCGTTGGACGGAATCAATCAAGAAGATCATCCGAGCTATTTAAGGAATCTGATGATAGCCCATCAATCCTGTTCGCCCATACAATCAGGATCTCGGTTTCCATGAATAGAACATTCCAAGATTATTTCGTCGACCAACGGATCTTCAATCGATCTTAGATAAGAATTAAAGAATCCGAATGATTATCCAACCAAAGAATCTGATCCAGAGAATAGAATCGAATCCTCAACCATAAACCTCGGCTTTGGATTTCCTTCGTCACTGGATTAGAAAGACTGTCAGTGAGAATAGACTTAAGTCTTGAGTCTTGAGTCTTAAGACTTGAGTCTTGAGTCTTGAGTCTTGAGTCTTGGGTCTTGGGTCTTAAGTCTCGAAAGAACAAAGTCTTCAGACTTTAAACTGTCGGTCTCCGAACATCCAGACTTAGACTGAAAGAAACGTTTTGTCAGCTTCAAAATATTCTGGAAAGATTTCTCCAACACTCTCAAGTTAATCAAACCGTTCCTAATTATATATAATATGGGGACGAAAAAGAGCATCGGCATGTGTAAAGGGAAATTATAAGGGGAAATCCCTAGGATCCTCAATCACTTTTTGTAAAGAGAGATATTCGCTCCTTGTATTAATGTAGCACGGTGGGGCACAACTCTTTTCGATAGCGTTAAAGTCCCAACGTATCTATTTTGGGCTTGGATAAAACTAATAATCAATTAGGTTAATTTCGTATTCAGTGCGAGAAAATGTTGTACAACAATGATAGGAAGAAAGCAAGGAAATTGGTCTCTCTGGAAAAACAGGATAGACAGGAAATCACACTGGCCATTATTTTGTATTCCCTCAATTGCTCCATTTTTTTTTTTTTTGGGTGATTTTCTCTCTTATGGTTTTCGTATAACCTTCTGATGCTTGAACTCGGACATGACTTAATCAAGGTCATCCATGACCTGATACTCAATTTGGGCTCGATTGAGCTTGACTGACATAGATTTTCAAGGGGTTGAGCTTGATTTGGTCATGCAGGTAAATTTTAAGTAGGGAGAAGGATATTACAAGTATCATAATTTTCATATGAAATTCACTCGAGTATCATAACTCTTTTTTTAAACCACTTTAGTGTCACGACTTTAAAAAAAATAATCATTTAAATGTCATAATTTTCAATAGATCACTTAAGGTTCATAAGTTTTCAAAAATGTTCACTCAAGTGCTAGAAATTTAACGTGGCATTGCAATTCTAATGAACAACTTAAAAAAATTACGACACTCAAGTGAACGATTGAAAAGTTGTACGACACTTAAGTGATAAAGAAAAAGTTATACACTCAAATGAGTGTCATACATAAATTATGACACTTGTGGAATTTTTTTCCTATTTTTAGTCTAAACTCAAGTCCAAGCTTGAGTTCTCAAATTTTAAAATGCAATAAAGTAGAAAGAGATTCATTTAGTGAAGCGAAATTTTTAACTTACTTCACTTAATATTTTATTAGCTTTTGCAATAAATATGTGTGACATTGAAAACGAACTAGTATCAACATAAACTTAGAGAAATAGGACTATCAATTTGTGTTATGCCACTATATGAATCATGTATCTCAAGTCGTGTTAGTTTTGGCCACGTACTCATATGTCATATCAAATTCGGTATTTTCTGGGAGGGGGGGGATTCTTGTCGTATTTTTACGTCACATCAATAACGAACATCTCTATATCAAAAGAATAATTTTTCTTGTTGAATTAAAAAAATCAAGATTATTATTGAGATCAGTTTAGTTAGTGGATTAGATCTATTTTTATGAAGTTTTCTCTTTTTCATTAGGACTAATATTATAAGAAAAACTTAAATTAGTACACTTGTACCATATTTACCCAAACTAATTTTTATCCCAAATTTAGCCTAAATTGGTATATCCGCACTAGATTTACCTCAAACAGATATACTCATTCCATATTTACCTCAAATTGTTGAGTTTTTGGGTAGATGTAACATGGATGCACTAACTTGTGGTAAAGGTAACATGAGTGTGCCTTTTTGAGATTTTTTGAGACATAAAAAATTAGCTTGGGGTAAATATGGTGCCGCTACACCAATTTCGGGTAATCATAACATGGATCAAGGGTTTGGGGCTTTTGGTGATATTAACCATTTTATTTAAGACACCTAAAACAATTTATTGCTATTGTTTAAAGCAAAGAGTTTGGTTTCAATGAGGGATCAAGTGTTCTAACTTTGGAGACATCATCTATTGATTCTAGGTATAAATAATCCATTTCTATAATCAAGCCACTATCTTGTAAAAGTAATTATAATAATTTTTACAACAAATGAAATATATATATATATATATATATATATATATAATAAAAAGAGAAAAAATAGACAAAAGAAAAGGAGTTAGCGTGTGTCCATTAAAGAAGCGGTTTGGTATTTAAATTAAATGTAGATTTTGTACTTAATTACAAATTACGATTTAAGTTCTGAATTGACATAACCCTGTTGTTTAATACCTAGCTTCGGGGTCTCACTTAGTTAATAAAAAGCAGCGTTTATTATTATCCAAAGCATTTGTGAATGTATTAATGCCTAGAATGTATCCTTTGATTAGGTTGATATTTTAGATTTGAAATTTAAATCCTTGTTGGTTTTTTAACTCCAAAAACATCAATAACAATAAACTTGATTTTTATAAATCAGGGTAGATTCACATAAATCCCCTTTCATCATTACTACAGCATGAGCTTAACTACTCGGTACTTTAGGAGATTACTAAATCGATTCTATTTCTAGAGTTAATACAATTATTTTCCTTGGATAATATATGTAAAATGGATTTGTTTCTAAGGCATGTTGATAAACGGAGATGGATTCGTCAATATTTTGACACCATGTGAATGGTTATTTAGAGGCTGTTTGGTACAGTTTTCCCATAAACTCTGCCAAGCAATGATACAACTTGTGAAGATACTTGGCAATATCTTAAGAGCTGCAGCACTTCAGAAATTGCATCAGATTAGAATAGATTTTCGAAGCTTGCCTCGCCCAGCTTTGGGGGGCTGTGGGTATGTTTGATTCAACTTTCTCGAAAGGCTTTTAACCTCTAAGACCCCTTGAGGAAAATGCTGGGATATTTTGCAAGTATTTTAAAGTAGTTTCTAGCCAAATCTCGGCCTTGGGAATGCTGAAAACCGTATGTTACCCTCTCTTAGCCTTCTGAAGTAGCATTGGCAGAATGTTGAAACTAAAATTATAATTTATTTTCTTCCAAAACCACCCTAACCAATTCTTCATTTCCAACTTACCAATACAATCAAGAATTAGGTTGTACGGTCATCTTCTCTCGCTCTTGTTAGAGTTTTCTCTCGCGTCAAGGTCGAGATTTTCGCCATGTCTTCATCTTCCTCCGTTCTTCGTCTGAGTTGTGCGAACCATTTGCACACTCGGCGCTCCCTGCTACTTCTACCCTAACTGTTTCCTTTTGCTCCAACTCTTTCGCATGTCTATTTTCTTTCAATTTCTTCCCGATATCACCTTCCACTCGTTCCAGAGTTTTCTTCCGTCTCTATCACACATCAGTTTCCTTCCGCTTTGCATGTTGCCGATCTGTAACATGCAACCCTTGCAATCCTTAGTTTCGGTCATAGTTTCTACAAATACTCCGTTCTAGTGTTCTTCGAGTATTCTACTAATGGATGAAAGGGACGATACCTCCAGAATTGCTTCCCTATGTAGTCGCCTTGGTCAACTATGTTCAGAACAGGAGCTGGAGGTTTGGGATGATCTCCCTGCATCGGCCAAATTGCAAGATTGTCGTCTCATATTGGTGGGTAACGTTTTTACTAATCCCTCTGTGAATATATCAGCATTCCAAGTTGCAATGAAGAAAGCCTGGAGAATTGATCATGTAGAGATTACTTCAGTAGATACAGGGCTGTATATAATTAAATTTCGAACTGAATTGGAGAAAAGGCGAGTTCTGGATGGGAGCCCTTGGTTATTTTCAGGTCAATTGGTTAACCTTCGCCCATGGCAACCAATTACCCCCTTACAACACTATGATTTTAGTAAATGTATGTTTTGGGTGCATGTTGTTGGCTTACCTTTGGAGTGGACTTCTCCTCCTATTTTGCGTAGAGCTGTCTCTCAGTTAGGTAGAGTTCAGGATGTGAAAACTGATATCTCTGCAAGAATAAGAATTGAATTAGATTTGAAAGAACCTTTGAAAAATGGAAAACTCATCAGTATTGAAGGCAAAACCCTATGGCTGGATTTTCGGTATGAGCGATTGTCACACTACTGCTACTCTTGTGGAAGGCTCGGGCATTATGCTGCTTCATGCCCGGAGGTTCCTTATGATGAAGCCCAATTTGATGGTCGTGACACGATGATCTATGGACCTTGGCTTAGAGCAGAACTCAAACAATTTAGTCCTTACTGGGATGCTTTTTACCACCCTAAAGTTCCTAGTGAGACAATGGAAGAAACAGTACCTGAAACTCCTCCTCCAAAACAGCCTGCACTCCTAGCTCTTCCATATATCCCTGCCACAGTGGAAGCAACTTTCAATCCTGGTATACATCACGAGTCTTCCAGGCTTTTGAATACTACCAACCCTACTGTCATCACTACGGATTTAGTAACTGCAGCAGAAAAGATGAAAACTACTCAGACCTTTCCAGTGGATAAACAACAACAAAAGCGTCCTAAGGTTACTCGTCCCATGCATCTTGGGGGTTCCAGTAAAAAATCGAAACGGTATACACCTTATGAAGTGACAGTTCCCTTATCTACAGTTATTGACGAGTCCCTCCTTCTGGATGCCCCAATTTTGGAGGCACCTCTTCCTGATCTTCGGGCTTTGGCGGCTGGCCCTAAATAGCCACCGGGTTCCCAATGAAACTCCTCAGTTGGAATTGTCAGGGATTGGGCAATCGCCTGACAATTCAAGCTTTAAAGGCGATGATAGCCTGTGATAAGCCCGACATACTGTTCTTAATGGAAACGAAGCATGATCAACTTTTTGTGAATAGATTACAGCGTAAGTTTAACTTTACTCACTCTTTTGTGAAGGATCCTGTTGGCTTTAAGGGCGGTCTTGCTCTGTTTTGGAATGACACTTTTGAAGTTACTCTGGTACATACGGATGCTCAGTTTCTTGATTTCATTGCCTGTGATCCTAGAACATCTGCTTCTATGCATATCACTTGCCTGCATGCTCCTCCATCATATCAGCTCCGTCAAGATTTCTGGGATACCATAAGAATTATTCACGCTGCAAATCATTTACCTTGGCTGTGTCTTGGTGATTTCAACGATTTCCTTGCTCCATGGGAGAAAATGGGCAAGAGACCTGCATCCACTTCACGAATGACCTCTTTTCAGAATGTAATTAATGATTGTGCCCTTCTAGAACTTCAAAGTAAATGTTGCGAATTTACCTGGTCCAATAACCGTGAAGGGGATGATCTCGTAAAGGAGAAGATTGATCGGGTGTTTTGTTCTCTGGAATGACTGATGTCTTTTCCTTCTGCAGAAGTATATGCTCTACCTCCTGTTGGTTCGGATCACTGTCCTTTGTTGTTGCAAGCTCGTCCCCCATCTGTCAGACGTACAAAGATGTTTCACTATGAAGCTTTCTGGAATCAAGATAATGAGTGTCATGACATAGTTACAAAGGCATGGGAAAACAGTAATACCTCATTGCTTTCTAAGTTACAGGCAGTTGCTATCCGCTTAACCAACTGGAGCAGAACCAGGTTCAGCAATTGTCATCAACGCATCTCTCACTTGCAATGTCAACTACAGACAATTATCAATCGACCATCCTATCAGAGCGGAGACAAAGAGCATGCTAATGCTATCAGATGTGAAATTCATAAACTATGGACTCAAGAGGAACAATTCTGGGCTATTCGTTCTCGTATTCAGTGGTTGAAATGGGGAGATCATAATTCAAAGTTTTTTCATGCCTACACTATGCAACGACGACAACGCAATCGTATAACTATGCTTCTAGACACTAACTACCAATGGATTAGAGAACCAGAACAGCTAAAAGAACTTACTCAGGGATTCTTCTCTCAGCTATATAGATCTATGGGCTATCGAGATTTTCGACCTTTCTTAGAGCAATGTCTGCCTGTGGTAACATCTGAAATGAATAACAATTTGATGAGAAGGGTAACAGAAGAGGAGATTTACCAAGCAACTTGTCAATTGGGAGCTTCGAAGTCTCCAGGTCCTGATGGCCTTCCTGGACTCTTCTATCGGCATCACTGGAATGTTATAAAATCATCCGTTATTCAAACAGTTCAAGACTTTTTCGCTACAGGTAGTATGCCTACAAGACTAAACAGAACGATTATTGCCCTAATCCCTAAAGTTCAGCATCCAGAAAGTATTGAACAATATCGTCCCATAAGTCTTTGTAACTTTGCTTACAAGATCATTTCAAAGATTATGGCCAATAGACTTAAACCATGGTTAGCTACTTTGATCTCCAAAGAGCAAGCAGCTTTTATTAGCAAATGACGTGATTCAGACAACATTATGGTAGTGCAAGAAGTCATGCATCAATTTAAAGTGCGAGCATGCAAGAAACGTTATAATCTTATGCTGAAAACAGATATGCAGAAAGCCTACGATAGGGTGGAATGGGACTTTTTAGAAGCCTATTTGAAACAGTTGGGCTTTCACGACAGTTGGGTTACTCAGGTAATGGCCTGTGTTACTACAGTCTCCTTTAGCATTCGTTTTAATGGTGAACAACTCCCTTATTTTAAGCCAACTAGAGGGCTGCGCCAAGGCGATCCTCTCTCTCCATACCTCTTCATTCTACTAGCCAATGCCCTATCCGCTTCTATCACTCATGCTGTGGCTATAGGTCATATTAAGGGAGTTCAATTCAATAGAGACTGTCCTATCTTATCTCACCTATTTTTTGCTGATGATTCAGTATTTTTCCTCCGAGCTACTCTTTCTGAATGCCATAATCTTGCCAACCTCCTAAACCAATATTGTTTCGCCACAGGCCAGCTCATAAATCGGAACAAATCTGGTGTGTCTTTTAGTAAATACTGCCCTAATTCTCTACAACAAAATATAGCACAAGAACTCAGGGTACCTATACTCAGTAAGTACGGAAAATACCTGGGTATCCCTTCGGATTGGGGTCGATCCAAGAAGGAAATGTTCTCCTGGATCCTGGCACGAGTAAATGCTAAGTTAGTAGGTTGGCGAGAAAATTTTTTATCGAAAAGTGGCAAGGAAACCTTACTGAAATCAGTTATTCAGGCCTTACCGCAGTATGCCATGTCCATCTTCAAGCTTCCGTTATCTCTCTGCAGAATGATAGAAAAGAAGATTTCAGCATTTTGGTGGAGCAAGCATAACAGTCAATCAGGCATTCACTGGAAAAACTGGTCAAAATTAAAGCTCTCAAAATCTTCAGGGGGGATGGGATTTCGAGATTTAATTACCTTTAACAAATCTATGCTTGGAAAGCAAGCTTGGAGGTTTTTTCAGCATCCTCAAGCTATATGGAGTCGGCTCTTTAAAGGTTTATACTTCAGATATTCCTCCTTCCAATCTGCTACTTCAGGACACCGTCCTTCTTGGGGATGGCAGTGTTTATTGAAAGGTCAAGATGTGATTACACCTAAATTACGTTGGTTAGTCGGGGATGGGTTGCAGATTCACATTAGAACGGATAATTGGTTACCACAAGGTCAGATAGGAGGCTTACCTGCGGATGGAGAACCAGAACTAGTTGCTGATCTCATTGATTCCCAATATTCTGAATGGAAGTCTTCCTGTGTTACTTCATTCTTCGATGCCCAGGTTAGTACAGCCATTCTCAACACTCCTATCAATCCGTCTCTCCATCATGATCAACTGGTTTGGACAGAGACTCCTTCGGGTACCTACTCAGTGAAGAGTTGTCATCATTATCTATCTTCACAATCTCAGAAAATAATTCATACTCCATCATCCTCTTATACTAACCCACCCCTGTTATGGAGGAGAATTTGGAATATGCATACAGTTCCCAAGATTAAGATTTTTCTATGGTTAGCTTGCAAAAATGCATTAGCAACCAAACATAATCTCAACCAGCGACATATCATCCCGCATCCCTACTGTACACTCTGCCATAATTCTATCCCAGAAACAATTGAGCATATGTTTTTCTTTTGCCCATGGACTCAAGACATCTGGAATCATGAAGAAATCAAAGTCAGTATATCTCCTACCTCTGTTCGCAGATTTGATGCCTGGCTTGTGGATCGTGTTTCTAACCCTCAAGCGTCTCCGGATCTCGAAGCGATTGCTCATATTCTGTGGGAGATATGGAAACATCGAAACAATGATGTCTTTCGCCAGATTCCACTGGATCCTCTCCTAGTTGTCAATGAAGCCCTTTCCCAATACACCATCTTCAAGGTCATCCAACCCTCGCCACAGAAGCTTCAAAACACTCAGATCAGTCTAGGGCACAGATGGAATCCCCCAGCGGAGGGTTATATCAAGTGTAATATTGATGGGGCTTTTCGCTCAGTAGTGGAGAAAGGATCCATTGCTTGCATTTATAGAGACAGCAAAGGAATTTTGACGGATGTGCTTACCCAATCTGTGCCTGCTCAGTCGGCATTCCAAGCTGAGATCTATGCCCTTATATCTGCTATCCAACAGATCATCCAGAAGGGACTCCATCTTCAGCACGTTGTGATTGAATCTGATTGCTTGCAGTTGGTGGAGATCGTTCGGACGAAACAGAAGCCGCCATGGAAGGAGGCTCATCTCTTCGCGATTCTTGGAGATCTTCTTCCGCAATGCCCTCTCCTGTCGCTTCAACATATTCGGCGAACAGCAAACCTAGCAGCTAATTGGGCTGCAAAAGCCCACCGGGATCAAGGCCCACCAACAAACTGGCTCCTCTTTCCTCCGCCTAGTTTCCTTAATATTCTCTCTTCGGATGTTATAGCTTGTATTAATCTCTAATATAATATAAGCTTTTTTCGACCAAAAAAAAAAAATCTTCATTTCCAGTTTTTCCCCTTTTTGTTATTGTTCATCTTCTTTGTGTGAGGGTCGATGAGGCTATATCTAGCTAGCGAGGCTCACACGATCTTAGGTAGTAGTTGCCTAGGTTGCGCACTGCTTGGGTTGCTCGAGGGGCGACCTTAGCCGACGGTTGGCAACCTAAGCCCTTCATAGGCTCTATGAAGAGTTTGAGTTTTTTTTTTTTTTTAAGTAATAAATATAAAAAATGCATTGCACAAACCCACCCATGGTGGGCGAGTTGGTTAGGGCACACACTAGCCACACGAAAGGCCTGGGTTCGATTCCCCTCCTCATCACATTGTGTGACTTAAGTAGGTTGCCGTGGGTGGTGGGTCCCCGCGCTAGTGCTCTCTCAGGTTTACGTCACCAGTTGTCGGCTGTACGGCGGTTCCCGAGTTGCTAAAAAAAAAAATTCTTCACCAAAAAAAAAAATGCATTGCACAAGATTTGTTTGCCAAACACTACTTGAACCCAAAGTCGTTTCATAAAGAATTTTTACCGAAAGTAATTTGCATTTTCCTCAAAGGGCTTTAGCTTTCAGCATTTGCATTACACCCAAAGTCCAATTGCAAAGTTGAACCAAACTCACCCAGTAACTTTAAAATATGTATTAGCAAATACATGACTTGCATCACCCCATAGCACACCACAACGCTTACAATTGAATTTCAACCACATCAGTAATAGAAGCGCCTAACACCCTAAAAAACCCCAACTTTAGGTTCAGTCCAATTCTACTATAAACTTTTTTTTGTCCATAAAAAAAAAAAAAATCCCCTAACTTTAGGTCTAGTCTTTATTCTACCCTTTAACTTTTTTTTTGTCCCATAAAAAACCGTTAACTTTAGGTTTAGTTCCAATTCTACCCTTAATTGACTATGAGATCTTTACAACAGCTCGGTGCAAGAAGTAGGGAATGACGAGTCACATGAATGTCAATCAATGGGCTTCTCGATAGCCACTTAATTTTATCCTTGCACTGTTTAGATAAATTTGGAGACGGAAAAGACTTTAGATGATAGTTGTCGCCCTTCATTAAGAATCAAGCATTTAAGTGCCAAATGTCTATTAAATTTTGTTCGGAAGTATGGTTTTCACGTACGCAAATCTCATTGCAAATTTTTCTCGTTTATCCCAATCAAAGAACGAGAGTAAGAGCTTGGAAATTTGGAAAGAATGCTTATGGAAAGATTCTCAAGAGAATTTCTTATTTCAGTTTTATTTGTGCTATTCTTTTATCAAAAAAAAAAAAAAACCTAAGTCAACTCGTATCTGTAAAATGTGGAAATTATATTCACTTCATCAGTTTTCTGGAGTTGCCTTTGGGTTAAGCCTATTACTGAGTATTAGAGTTATTTTGTTAATGGGATTTCGCCAAGATGAACATGCTTAGGACTTCACCGATATGTTATACATGCCGTTTGCTGACTAGACCCTGAAAAGGTACTTTCTTTTTTAAGGAATCTTTATTTTAATGGGTGCAGACACTACCTTTCGTGGGATTTGCACTGGCTACGTTCCTGTTCTACTCAATCGTCCCGATTTTGCTGAAGGTTTGGTTTTAAGACATTAGATTTTCTGGTTGTGCAGTTGTTCGCTTGTTTGCAACATGAGATCCATCAAAATTTTCGTTTGCAGATAAATGGGTCTACAATGCTCAACTGGTCTCTATTGACCTCAGACATGTGGGCTGTCTTCATTCGTGTCTTTGCTTACCATGAGAAGGTTTATTCGCAGGATATTTGGCATGATTGGGATTTAGACCTTGTCGCTGCCTCTGTGTTGATTTTAATCCATTTACAGGTTGATTGGATGTTCCTTGTGGCCTTTGCTGCTGGTACAACCGGTCTGGTTATTTATTCAGGGTGAGCAGCTAACGGATTTTCATAGCTATTAGTTGATTTCACTCACATTTTCTCTTTGAAAGACCCACTTGAGTTGCTCTGCCTTCAGTAGCTTGTTCAGCCAGTTCAGTTTTAGGAATCACATCTCTTGCAAACCTCACCTCACGAAAGAAAAGTAAATCTGTTTCGTCCACCTTGGAAATCAATTAGAGCGGTAAAGATTGTGTTATAACTGTAAATAATGTCCCATTATTCGCTCTGATTTTTCTGGGTACTTGCGGCAGGTTTCTAAACTCTTTTAAACCTTATTTTCAAGATGCTGGGCAATATGGCGTTTTTCCTGGACTTTTTAGTTCAGAGGTGTCTGCTAAAAAAGATTGGATCTACTTAATTTTGATAAAAGATGATATCTTCAAGTGTAGTGACAAGAGTGTTTCTTCATCTCCCTCTTACTATTGCAGAAACTGTAAACGCAGAGGAGCTCGCCAATAAACACAAATACATTTATTGATTCATATCCTGGAAAGCAAAGAAAGCAGCGCCCGCGCGCCGCCCACCCCAACCCCCACCCCCCCCCCACCCCCCACAACCCCCCCCCCCCCCCCCCCCGGGGGCCCCAGCGCTCTACTCGACACTCTCAATTCTATGTAGGTATTTATATAAGTAATGACCCAGCATCAATCTACTTTTTGCAAGAGACCTTGCCGAGCTGCAGCTGAATCATGTTGATCATGGAGTACAAGAGCAACACGCAGCCGATGATGGAGGTGGACGTGGAGAGAGCAAACAAGGACCCTCGCAGCACCTGGCTCGGCAAGTTATTGATTTCTTTGATATCGGGCTGGCCGATGAGGTAGGTGAAGAGGTGGGTCTTGAGGGATTTGGCCACGAGGCTGGAAAAGAGATAAAAGGCAAATGAAATCACTTCGTTCCTGACAAGCCTCCTCGCCACATGAACTCCAGCTTCACACTTCTTGTCGCCCGCTATGTTCTGTTTTTCACCGCTCTCGAACACCGGGCCCACAAAGACTGCAACGGTGAAGAGCGAGTTCACGCTCACCAGATCGTCCACTGCTTTCTGATAGTCATACACTGCCTCCCGCAGCAGTGCGGGGCTAGTCATGCAAACATGACAAACCGCCACCAAAACAACAACAACAAAAGAAAGTAGCGTTATTTCAAAGAGAACGTGTATAATACCGAGTAAACGTTCTTGAGACTCGTTCTGTAACGTGATTAATTCTGTTCACAGAGAGAGAGAGAGAGAGAGAGAGAGAGAGAGAGAGAGAGACTGACTCTATAGGCGTCTTCTGTTGAGATCGCGCTTTGCTCCCTTGACTTCGCATGATTTCTGTCTTGTATTCTTAATTACCAATCTTACGGATGGAGGGTTTTTATAGATATGAAGAAATTATACTTAGCCAGCTTTGCAAGCATCGCTCGTGTAAGAAGTGAAGCGAGAATGGAATATAGACGATAATATGATTGATATTCTCTTCTTTTTTGTTGTTTCCCGTTTGAAGCTTATTACTTAACATGCAAAAGACAAGCAAGCAAGCTATCCAAAAAGTAGCAAGTCAAGAACAATTAGAAAGAAAATACGATGATTCTCGTCGTGGTCCAATCACTGCAAGCATCTGCCGTCGAGGGACGGGTAGAAATTCATTTTTATCCAAGCTGCAATACCAAAAGGAGGAAATCAAATCCTCTTGGAACCCCTCCCAAATTCTCCGAGTTAATCCTCTCAAACCTGTTTTGAGAAATAGGGCACGGGTGGACCTTTCTCCAATTCTTTAAATAACCGGGTCCACCTTACTCGAGCTCAAAATTTGGGGTCGGGTCAAGTCAATCTTTTTCAGCCCTGCTTAGCTTGGAGTTTTCCTTTTGTGCTTAAATCATAGTTAGAATTATGCAATATTCAGTAATAGACAATGTTCAATCTCGTTAGCTAAAATATACGTATTACATGTACTAAATACGTATATTATTGATCTAAACTCTCATATTGAATGGGCAAATATAAATGATTTTCAAAAATGGCCACACATGTTAACACTTTGTAGGGCTCGTTTATTAATACTGAAAAACTGAGTCCTGAAAATTTGAGTATCGAATATTGAGTGCTGAAGTCTTTATGTTTGAAGACCGAAATTCTTTGAACCGATGCAATGGGGAATGGCTCTCACCGAATCAAAACCTAGTAATGAAAACCTATACATGTCATTTCCTAAAAAACTTCGTAGACAGTTGCAGACTTTCTCCAAGATTTAATCAAATCTCTTTGGCATAAACATAAGAAAGAATAAGACAATAAACCACTAATCTATTGTTCTATGACTCTATGTGATTGAAGATGGGTTTTGTGTTTCTTGAAGAATATATGTTCTACTCCACCTTTCTCTTTTATAGTGTTCACTATAAGTAGATTACACGAGTTCGATCTAATCTAGCTTCATCTTGAAAAATCCCGACTCTTAGCGAGGCTATTGAAAATATGGCTCAAGTTTGAGTATGAAGAAGTAACTTTTCTAATTTAAGTAAGTTCCTTATTTTGAATAGGTTTCCTACTTGTAGAAGTTTTCCTATTTTGGATCCAACTGTTGTCTATCATAGGAACTCTAGTTTGTGAATTACACAAATCTTGTTGCGTAATTCTTTGGGAGATTGAAAGATTATTTCATGAGAAAACATGGCGCTATCCACTATGTGAGCAATATTGGGTATAATTAGGGGGGAGGGGTGGGAAACATTAAAAGTGTTATAATGATTCTAGTGTGGTTGTAATCTACATCGTATCGCTTAATCTATAGTGGAATTCTTTTCTACTTTCCTGTAGATGTTGGTCACTCAATATGACCATGTAAATCTAGTGCTTGATTTATTTTCTTATTTAATCTAATTTATGTTTTTGGTCAAAATCTATTATACTATTCAATTGATTGTTTCTATAGCAATTGATATCAAAGCTAGGCGACTGATTTGAAGTGAATTGATGGCGACAAAAGAAGGAAAAGTGAATATCAACGGATTTGATAAGAAGGATTTTGGTTTCTAGAAGATGAAAATTAAGTTGTATAAGAGGAATTTGCACTTGCCCCTATATGGGAAGAAACCTGACTCGATGAAGTAAGTTGAATAGGAATTGCTAGATAGGCAAGTGTAAGGTGTTCTTTGGCTGACATTGTCTCATAATGTCGAATTTAGCATTGTGAAAGAAAAGATCACTATGGGTTTGATAAAAGCCTCGTGGACATGTATGAGAAGCCATTTGCGATCGACAATGTTTATTTGATACAACATTTGTTTAACTTGAAGATGGGTGAAGGTGCATTAGTTACTGTTCATATCATGAATTTAATGTGGTCGTTAGTCAATTGAGTTTAGTTGAGATTGACATAAAGATGAGGTATGTGATTTGATTCTATTATCCTCATTATCTTATACTTGGAATATTATTGTTACTATTGTTAGTAATTCCTCAACGTTAACAAGTTTGACATTTGATGGGTTTGAGATTTGATTCTAAGTAAGGATAGCCGTAGAAGAGAATCTAGTTAACCCGTGTCTACTACTTTAGTAGGTGAAAAAAAGAAAGAACTAGTACTTGTGTTAACAGAAGTAACATAATATGAACAGGCGTAGTGAGTCTAGGATTGACAGTTTTGTTTATTAGAATTGTGGTAAGATGATACATCTTATAAGAAATTTCCATAAGCTAAAGAAAGAGAAGGGTAATGGAATTAGTATTGAGTCTGTAGAGAATGCTACAACTGTAATTGACGATAATTAGGATAGTGTTGATTATGTCATGTTTTTTGTCACACCTCGAACCTCGAGTGTGCGCAAATCCCTATGTGGTCAATTAAATTGCAATGTTCCCAGGACGCGTTGCTAACCCGTTAGTTTTATGCACATGCGGAAGTGAACTCATAAACCCCAGACAACAATCAAACACAAGGTTAGTAAAAGTAGAACAGTCAATTATCACAAGCCATATTTTATAAACAAACCATGTTAGCCCTACAAAGTTATGTACAAAATGTCTAGACCCAAAAAGAAGCTACCAAGCCAACTCTACTCCGAACCCTACTTACTTGGGATCCAAGTCTACCACGATACCATCTGGGATGTCGATGTCCAAAGGATCAGCTACCTCTACTTCGGCCCCTTAGCCTCGGGCCCTAAGTTCGTCGCGATATCTTCCAGAAAATCAATATCAAACACGGGGTCGAGTACCTCCTCATACTCGGTTTCAATGGCAAGCCCGTCAAAACCCTCTAGGGGACCCTCCCGAATCTCGTTAGGCTCGTTACGAAACCAGACTTTGAAGCGATGAGGTATACCGAGTGAGGTAGGCCCTCATCGACCCAAAGAGTGGTCACCACAAGCTCACGAGTTCAGGTGGCCCCGTGGATGGGGAGAAGTGTAGTCTCAGTCTCCGCCTCCCGTGGCCACCCAAAACGGACGTGGCGTACCTCCATCTAAGGACCTAAAAAATTTTAAACCACGACAGGGTAAGACAAAGTCTTAGCAAATCTACACCATAAACCCCGATTAAGACGAAAATTCACTCAAAGGCAACCTAACCATGCACCATATAGGACTTACCTCACATCAGCACCTCCCTGCACATTATTACATCACATATAACATATGCATACAACAAACATATTCAATAACTAGAACACCTCATATCTAGTGCGTTTGGTTCAGCATTCCCAAGAGCTTTCAGCCTCCAAAGCTTATTGGGAAAATGTTGGACTGTTTGGCAATTATTTTGAAGTAACTTTCAAGTGAAAATTAGCATTGGGAAGGCTAAAAGCCCAATATTAGTAGGGATTAGCTTTAAGCTTTCAGTATTTGACCAAATGCTAAAACTTATTTTATTTCTTCCAAAACTATCCTCATTCATTCTTCAATTTGTTTATTTTTTGCCCTCGTTATTATTTTTTTAAATGCCAAAAAAATCAAATATATAGAAATGCTAAAAAATTAAATATATTTTGGTCTTTTTAAAAAATTTATTTATATATTTGATTTTTTAGCTTATATATTTGATTTTTTTAGTGTTATTATGAAATTTTATATTTAAAATGTTGCATACATTATTTTTTTCAATTTTAAAGAAATAAAAGTTAAAAAATTCCAAAGAAGGGTTTGGTCTTAATTTTTTTTTAAAAAAATCATGTGTGTGTGTGTGTGTGTGTGTGTGTGTGTGTTTGATTTTTCAGCATTATTTTCAAATTTATATTTAAAAATTTGCATGCATTATTTTTTTCAATTTTAAACAAATAAAAATTAAAAAATTTTGACAAGGGTTTGGTCTTTTTTTTTAAAATATATATCTCTGTGTGTGTATGTGTATTTGATTTTTTTAGCATTATTTTCGAATTTATATTTAAAAATTTGCATATATTATTTTTTCGATTTAAAAAAATTAAAAATTAAAAAAGATGAAGGATTTCGTCTTTTTTTAATTATATATGTATTTTATTTTTTTTAGCATTATTGTCAAAATTTATATTTAGAAAGTTGCATACATTATTTTTTTTTTCAATTTAAAAAAATTAAAAATTAAAAATTTCAATGAAGGATATTGTATTTTTTTTATAAAAAAAAATTATATATATATGTATTTGACTTTTTTCAGTATTATTGTCAAAATTTATATTTTCAAAGTTGCATACATCATTTTTTTTTCAATTTTAAGCAAATAAAAATTAAAAAGTTTAGATAAAGGGTTTGGTCTTTAAAAAAAATGTATGTATTTGATTTTTTTTATTATTATTATCAACATTTATATTTAAAAAGTTGCATAAATTTTTTTTTTAATTTTATATAAATAAAATTAAGAAAAAACTAATATTAATCACCCAAAGGGCTTTTCAAATGTGTTTTTTACCAAACGGTATTTCTCTCAAAGTTGCTTCTCAAAACATAATTTATCAAATGGCCTTTGTATTTGCTTAAAGTCCTTTAGGCTAAACTGCTTTGCATTTTCCCAATTGACTTTCAAAATGTTAAACCAAACGCACCCGTCATTCATCAAATATTCACAGGGGTCCTAATTATAAGACCAAACTGTTATGACACATTACATTCCATGCCACACAATATTGTCTCATAATCAGGCATGGCTATCTCAATCACTCAAGCATGTCCTAGTTATTTGCGGCCCAACAACCACGGCCAACTCAACAATCGGCAGTCATTCGGCATAATCGGGCGTCGTCCCGCTCCGTCAGGCACGGCAACGTCAAGATCTTGATGGCATTCCATAAAGAACCATCAACCCAGCCTCCACTATGACTGGCATCCATTGTCAAGAGCATCTGGACTTAATCAAGCATCGTCTCGTGTGAACGCATCAAGACGATTTCCGATAATGACCACACGCACATCCATACTTAGCCAAGAACATCGTGCTTTGCACTTAAACACTTCCATTTCAAATAATGAACTTGGCCAATTTTCTTCGTATTAAAAATACCCAATAAAATAATTAGCGTGCTCACACATTTAAATTGGTCTATAAAACGTGATATTCTCCCATTTCAAAATTCCACGATTTTGTTTGGTACATAAGACATTTTTGGCATCAAAACCCGACACCTGGTATTTTTCTAATTAAATACCATAAAATCATATTTTTGCAATAATAATAAAAAAAAAATCATCACCAAGAACTCAATTGGATAATTTAACAATCAATTTCACAAATGCATTCAACCACGACGATCGGTGTAAAAATTCACTAACCGGCTATCCCGGTACAATTTACGCTAATTATAATTAGTTAATTAAATTACAAATTATTTAAACTAAATCACTTGATTAATTTAATTAAACTAACTGAACTAACCTAATTGAACTAACTAAATTAATCTAGCTAGGCTAACTACATTTAATCTAATTAGGCTAACTAACTAACCTAACTAACCACATAACTAAACTATTTAGTCTAACTAGCCAATCTATCTAAATAGTTACACTAACTAAATTACATTAATCCTAATTAACCTTAAACTAATCCTCATAAATGTAATTAGCTTCATAATCCAAGATTAGGGCGTTAACTCACCGAATTAGCGAGGCGATGGGTTCACGACAACGGCGGTGCGAAGACGGTGAAAACCCGTAACCATGGTGCCACCAATGGAGGTCCATAAGAGGCTGAAAACAGCCTTGCAAGGCTCACGGCCAAGTTGGAAGTTGGTTTTGGATGGGGCTTGCTGAGGCGTGGCTAGACCGAGCTAGCTAGCAAGCGGACAAGGGACTACTGGAGGTGCGAGCAAGGACGAATGGGTTGAGGCAGTGACGCGCAGTGGTCGAGCGGCTACTGCTGGCTGAGCAAACGGCCAAGCGGACGTGGGGACGGCAGACGGCCGAGCAGGGGCTGGCGGGACGGGTGGTGAGCTGGTGGCAGGCAGATGGCTAAAGAGGTCCAGCGCTGGCAATCAGGCACGAGCTGGAGCGATCGAGCAATGCATGCAACCACGAAGATGATGCTAGAAAGGCAATGAAGCTTGAAGAACAAGGGGATGTGAGGTAGAAAATGAAGAAGAAAGAAGAAGAAGGCTGAGGCTGTTTAGTAGGGCTGGTGGCTCATGCATGGAAGGGGAACAAGGGAGAAGAAGAGAGGGAACAAGGGAAAACAAGGGTCCATCAAAGTCCACCAAACAGCCAATGGGATTTCAAGCAAAATATCAAGCCACTTGAGTGCCCAAGCACAAAAGTCTTCTGCCCACAAAGTCCATAGGCCCTCCAATGGGTGTTTTCCCTCCCAAAACTTCACAATCAAGCCAAATTGGTAGCCAATTAATCCCCCTTCAGCAGCCATACGAATTTTCCTCCAATTCCTCACAAATTAATTCAATTTGGTGGCCAAAAATGCCAATAAAGGTGCCCATACGAATTTTCTTGCATTTCCTTCACCAATTAATCCATTCTGAAGGCCAAAAGTCCCTTAATTATACCCATCCGAATTTCTTCCATTTAAATTTGCCAAGCGGAATCACCCACAATTAAATTACATGAGTCCATTGAATCGACTTATATCCGATCATTAATCGATTATAATGGTGTCGTATTGACCATTGCCGATTATCACAGTCGAGCAGTTGATTTTTGATTGAATTCTTGAGTCTGTCGCGTTGATATCCCTTAATGGCTTCATCTAATAGGTTAGTTAACTCATGAGTGATCAGCTCCGAGCAAAAGGACCATAGGCGCTTCGATGAAAAGTCCAATTCATATTATCGAGACAGGGTAGAAAATTCAGGATGTCACATTTTTTTTTTATTGAGGATTATTCATCTAATAGATGAATTATGAATTTTGGTTGTTTGTTTCATGTCACACCAACTATGAATCAATTACTACTTATCAATTTATAAATAATAGTGAAGTGTGGTTAGGAAATAATGTTGGGTGCAATATTGTAGGTGTTAGTGATGTTAGAATTAGAATGCATAATTGTATTGTGAGGATAATGTTAGAGTGGGGTATATTCCAAAGTTGAAGAATAACTTAACTTTATTGAGTTCTGTAGATTCAACTGGGTGTCAGTATAGCTTAGAATGTGGAATTTTGAAGGTCCTTCAAGGTGTCCTGGAGATAATGAAAAGAATCAAGCACAATGGTCTGTAAGAGCTTCAAGATAAAATAATGACGGGTTTTTTTTCCGTGAAGATGTTTAATACATCTATTTGAGAGTGTGAATTGTAGAATATGCATTTATGGCATGTCGGCAAGAGAAACCTTAGGGTTCTTAGTGAAAGGGATCTCTTGTGTGGTTATGTTGCCGATGAATTGAATGTATAAAGGTGTTATGAACTAGATTAACAATGGAAAATGCATTTCACTATGGATGTCAGAAAAATAGTGGAAACTACATAGTTAATTCACTTAGATGTTTGCAAGTTATCGCGGTTTCCTTTAAGAAAAAGTGCTAGAAATATGCTAATAGTTGTGGATGACTACTCGAGGAAGACTTTGGTGTTTGTGTTAACTTGCATAAGTTTGATGCCGTTGTTAAGCAGTTGAGAGCTTTGATCAAAAAGCACATTGGTAAAATGGTCGAGCACATGTGGACTTATAGTATAATGTAGTTTTTCTTGGAGCTATTAAATGAATTATGCATAAAGGAATGCATAATGAAACACTGCACTAGTGCCAGTGAACCATAACAAGTTGCAGAGTTGAAGAGCATAACATTATTAGAGACTACCCATGAAATACTCTATAGTGTTAGTATGACTAAGAGTTTGGTAGATTCACTTAGTCAATGTGAATAGATACTTGTCAATTGTGATTGGAGGTCCGACTCCCAAAAAAATGTAGTCAAGTAACAATGCTGATTATAAATAAGGTGTGTCAACTAAGAGGTTCGAACTTTTTTTTTATGTATAGTAGATATTTAATTAGATTATATATTAATAGGGTGCATTAATTAGGTTGGGGATTTGGTCTTTTGGGTTTCTTCAGTGAGGTGAGCCTTGGGGAATCTATAGGTTATAATTTTACCTGCTCTCACAAGGGCACTCCCACTAATCATGAGGTCAAGACTTGGTCAACCAATCAAATTTCATGTATTAGAATTTGGATTAGATGTATGCTCTTGCGCAAGTCAATTTATTTCTAATTATATATAATTTGGAGATGACAAAGAGCATTGACATTTAAAAAGGGAAAGTTCCTAGGATCCCCAATCCCTTTTTACAAAGAAAGATGCTCGTTCCTTCTATCGTAAAGTGTGACACTACCCTTTTTGCTAGCATCACTATCCCAAGTATCTATTTTGGGCTGAGACGAGCTAATAATCAATCGGGTTGATTCCTTTTGCAGTAAGAGAAAATGTGGTTCAATAATGGTAGTAGGAATGCAACGAAATTAGTCTCTCCAAAAAACAAGATAGAAAGGAAATCACACTGTCCCCTATTACTTATTCCCTCATTCGCTCCTTTATTTCCCTTCACACTCTCATGGTCATCGTATAACCAAGTCGAGTCAGTACCTTCTAATGCTTGAGCTCGGACTCCGACTAAATCAAGGTCGTTCATGGCCCGGTCCTCAAATTGGGCTCGATCAAGCTTCACTCGCTCAAATTTTCAAGGGGTTGAGCTTGACTTGGCTGTGTAGATAAATTTTTAGTTGGGACAAGAATGCCAAAAGTATTATAACTTTCGTACACCACTTACCCGAGTGCTATCACTTTTTTTTCGGTCCACTTTAGTACCATAACTTCTAAAAAAACATTTACTTAAGTGCTATCACTTTCAACCGATCACCCTAGTGCCATAATTTTTTTGAAAAATTCACCCAAGTGTGAGAAACCCGATGTGACATAGCACTCATGGTGTCTTTTCCCCATCTCTAGTCTAAACTCAAGCTTGAGCTCAAGTTCTCAAATTTGAAAATGCGATAAAGTATAAAAAAATAATTTATGGAAGCAAAATTTTTAACATAGTCCACTTAATCTTTTATTAGCTTTTGCTATAAATGTGTTTGAACTGGAAGCAATTCCAAATATCAACGTAGACTTATAAAAAGAGGACTATCAATTCGTGTTATGCCACGATATGTATCTCGACTATTCGTGTTATTTCCTATAAAAGCAAAGTGTTTTGATATGATGACAAACTATTTTACTGTTAAAAAACGAACTGATGTATCTTAAATTGTGTCAGGTTTAACCACATGCTTATATGTTATATCAAATTTGTTTTTTTTTTTTGGAGCAAAATCATGCCATACTTTTGCATTGTGTCAATAGTAGACAGCCCTACATCAAAAGAATTAAATTATTTTTTTGTTGAATTAGAAATATTCAATGTTGGAGAAAACTTCCTTATTTGTTTTGAAGCTAACAAAACGTTTCCATCAGTCTAGTTTGAAGACTGCCAGACTCAAGATTTAAAGTCTACTCTCATTGACAGTTTCTAGATCGACGAAGAAAACTTATCCAAATGCGAGTATTTCTTCAAGGTTTTGATTCGAGTGGCTAAAGAAGTTCTCACGGCTGGAGAGAGCATCTCAAGATCTATTATTCGTTTTAAAATCAATTCAAGTAATTTAGATCTGTTGATTTGCGAAGTATACTTGGAATGTTCTATTTATAAAAACCTAGATCCTGATTGTATGGGCGAGCAGAATTTGTGGGCTATCATCACATTTCTTAAGTAACTTGAGATCTCCCTAATTGATTCTGTCCAACGGGTAGATTGGAAGAACTCCTTTGGAATGTGCCAACAGTTATGAAGGCATAGAGGAGTATATAAGGAAAACGCTCTAGTTATTCGAGTGTGTGGACGATAAATAAATTCCAAAGTCTGAAGTCCTTTGTTCTTTGTTGATTCAATTATTGAACGTAAATTTGTACTCAAAAGAGAGTTTAGATATTTGTGAGGCCTTGAGAAAGTGTAGCAGAGTCTCTACACTGTGGAATCAAGGACGTGATACTGTAACGACTCTTTTGATTCATAGTGAAATCCAACCCATGGGCTATCAGTGCGGAAGAGTGGACGTAGACTTAGATTAAGTCGAATCACTATAAACCTTGTATTCTTATTCTTTTTCCTAAACTCTTTTATTTTGTTCGTAACTCTATTTAATTGTTAGAGTCGGATTTCCTCTACAAAGTCTATTGTCAACCAGACTCAGGTTAAAAGTAAAGTTTTACACTATATTTTACAAAATTTGTTTTCACACCTATTCACCCTCTCTAGGTGCTCATACTAGCACTTTCACTCAAG
Organism: Eucalyptus melliodora; assembly: GCA_004368105.4. Classification (NCBI taxonomy): domain Eukaryota; kingdom Viridiplantae; phylum Streptophyta; class Magnoliopsida; order Myrtales; family Myrtaceae; genus Eucalyptus; species Eucalyptus melliodora. The sequence goes on along the minus strand of CM023402.3, from coordinate 290,745 downwards.
ACTATTGTTAAGATAAATTTAGTTAGTACATAAGCAGTTCCTTGATTAAGAGAAGGCCGCATTATTCAACGATTTCAATGGGATTAAGGGATGGATGGAGGAGGCAGGAGTGTTTCGAACTTGTTATATTGCAGGTGCCACTGTGAGATATTCCTTGCCTGAGTTCACAAGCGAGATTAATGAGGAAAAAGGGGAAAAAAGATAGAAAAGATAAATAGGTTTAAAAAAAAAAAAAACAGAGAGGATGCGACTGAATCCTATTCTGCTGCTTTGGCTGCATTTTCGTGAAGCACGTTGAGTGACCACATTCTTTGTTCTTCCTTTAATAATCATGCAACGCCGAGTGTAATTAAGAATCTTCTACCTTTTATATATTAACTTATGAACAGAAACCGAACTGATCATAAGATTATCCAAATTTAGTAACCAAAATTCATACATGTCATTCGCTAAATAATGTAGTATACATTTGTGGTCTGAATTTGACACCTTCAAGACGATGAAAGATATGGGGAATATAAAATTACTCTAGACTTATTCTAATCTGTTATACACAAACATAAGAAAGAATAAGGCAACAAACCTATAATCCATTATGCATATGGGTTCCGTGTTTCATGAAGAAGAGCTGTTCTACTCTCCCTTTCTCTTCTATATTGTGCAGTATATAAGTAGGTTAAACAAGTTTGATCGAACTCGATGTATAGTAGAATAAAAGCCCATCACAGCTTTATCTTAAGAATCCTGAATCTTGGTGAAGAAGACATGAATTCAACTGGTGTCTCGCAAACTGTTATAGTGTTTCAAGTTTGAGGCGTTTACGCCCGATTCTTGATTAAGTCATCAATTTTGATCGTGAAGAGCAAAATCACTAAAAAGGCCAAACAGGGGCACAATTATACTTTTTATGATATCTATTTCGCTTGTGAGGGCAAAAAGGTCACTATAGGAGGAAGAAACAATGGGCGAAAGGTTTCGTTTATCATTTGTTTTCTGACTGAGTAGCCGCATGCATGCAAGGAAAAAAGAAGACTTTGTGGGTCTCCCTTCCAGAACAGCCGCACAGGGAGAAAAGATCCGCCGTACGAAGCCCCAAAGAGAAAGTTCTTGGTTCAGCGGTACGTAGGGCAAAGAAGAAAAGTATCGTATTATTTTCTCCATGTGGATTTTCTAAATGATTTTCCCGTGAGAGGTTATGAGATAATTTTAGTAGATTTTACTTAAGCTTAATCTAGATATAGAAAACACTATTGATTATTCCTCGCTTATTTTTATGGTGATCTCGCATCAATTTAATTGTAGGATCCATTAGTGCTTTTTCGCATTAATATTATAATAATAAGGAGAGATGCTTTAGCAGTCGAATGCTTTTAAAGCACGCATAGTTCCTAAGATAATCAAACTTTCAATAAAAGCAACCCTATGACACTATGAGGGAGCTTTATGAAGATGGAGAATAACTGATGGATCCCGCAACAGTCTCTTCGCAGACAATCCTGTCCACGATCTTTTTAGAGTTAATTGGCTATGCTATCTAAGCAGAGCAGAAAGCATAAAGCAACGTATCTTATTTACTTAGAGATCGAGAGTGTTTAATAGATAGAAAATGACGGACTATTATCCGTGACCTTCAAAAGTTTCATATGGTGAAACTCCTCCTTCCGTAGTTTGCTTCTTCTTCTTTCTTTTTCCATTTGGTTGAATGGAAAATGTGTTAATTCAATTAATTCATATGCATATTTGGAAAACAGATACTCGAATAATAATATGATGGATTTCAAAAGTGAAAATTCTTCTTCTACTCTTGCATATTCAATTGTATAATACATTTCAAGTTATAACGGTGATAATAATCATAAAATTTATAAGGAAGGAAATATCACAAATATATATGTGTGTGTGTGTGTGTTCCCTTTCCTTTGAGCTCATTAAATTCGAATGCATTTAATGTGCAAAATTCATTATTACTATAATATATTATCTAGAGATTTCCCTTTACTCTTCTCTTGACAAAGCTCTTTTGAAAAAGGAAAGAATCACTTCATTAAGTTGAATGCGTTCAGAGTGAAAAGTCAAATTTGTCAATTCACATTAATTGTAAGTATATTATCAAGTGATGTACCTACTATACTTTTACTTCTCACAAAAGTCATCAAATTTTACATGGAAAAGAAAATAAACATTCCATTAAATAATGCATTAATGTGAAAAAGTCAATTTCAGTACAATATATTAGATTAGATTAGTATAGTTATAAGATTATATAGTAGATTACATTAGATAGAAATTTTTCTATTGAAATTTTTTCTTTCCCCATGATAAGTAGGGTGCATTAATTAGGAGGAGCCAACTTTATCTGCATGTTAAGTATTAGATTAAATTATATATGGATGGGTCCAGCTAGGATAACAGTATCGCCACATTGAATTTGTAACGGTACTTTTATAGCCACAAAATTTACATTATGCTGATTCGACTCATTTGGGCAATCAGAGTACAAAATTTCCAAAATATATTGAAAAAAATGGCCTTTATGCTGCAAAATCTCAAAAAGCACCGTTTAAAAGAATAATAAAAATCAGAACCTCATCATTTAGCACAATATTAAACACATGTAGGGAAACAAAAGTTGACGTAAAATTATGCGTTTCATATTTATTTTATGTTTCATAATATGTGCCAAGATTTATTAGTAAAATGTCGGCAAAAATACAGAGCAAATGCCAAAATTTGACACAAAAAGACACTTAAGTACTAAAAGTTCTGAAAGGTACACTTAAGTGTCACTTTTTAAAAAAAAATTATTTAAGTGCCAACTCCTTTTAAGAGTGTCGAAAATCCGATATGGCTTATTTTTAATAATATAAGTCGCTTACGTGGCTAGTCCAAAATTTAAGTCAGCAAAAAAGAACTAAAATGACGTTGTTTTGCTTCTTATTTGAATTTTAATATAAATATTAATTAAATTAAATTTAAAACTAAATTATTATTATTATTTTTTAAAAAGTAGCACCACTTGATTGGCTAGGGTTGTACAAGCCCTCACCACCTCACCATTGTTCAACAATGATGGGGAGAGGGTCAGCCAGGGTCATCGGGCCCAGGCTAGGGGCCGGCGACCCTGGCCGACTAGTGATGGGGGCTCACAAGCCCTTGCCCAGACTTGGGGCAAGGGTCGCGGCCTTCCCTTAGATACGGTGAGGGTCCCTATGATCAACAGTGAAAAAAGAAAAGGTTCCACAAAAGGACAAACTAAAATGGGATGCTAAACCATGACAAGGCAAAGTGGTTATCACCAACATTCGAGATATTCTGAGAAGTTATTGAATACAAACTCTAGGGAAGAGTAATATGGTATCTTTCCAATATCTCGTCTCTAACTTTGCTTTTGACATAATTTCCTTATTTGACAAGAAGCATCAGGATTCGAGGAACAAATTCAATGGGTTAATTTGAGGAAATCTATAATGACCCTAACTCCATCTCTAGGGTCATGAGCGATGAGTGTTATTTTTGTGACATCTCAGGGGTGTTGCTAATATGTATTTCTTTTTCTTCTTTTTTTTTCATTGATACTCAAGTTATATACATGCGGAAGCAATCAACACCCGATCACAAAACATCACAACAAGTCAGTAGAAAAAGCACACTCACAATCATATATTTTCACATACATGGCAACTGCTGGTAATTTTATATACATGCCTTATTTATCTTACAAGCCCATTTACTCAAGCCAGGTTTCACATTAACTAATACATACATGCCATCTCCAGATATCCTGATCTCCTCTAATAAGATTCTATCAAAATTAGTACCCCTAAGAACTGATTACCAAATTAGCAAATTAGTCTTCTACAATGCTATTGGGTGGAGTATCACTCTCAGGCCTTGGTGGACCATCAAAGCCTTGAAGGGGACCAACAAAACCACCTTTGACCTACTCATACCAGGTGTGGTAATTTGTGAGGGGCGAGTTCGTCCACTCCTTCATCTACCCAGATGATTGTAGTGGTCTTTTTAATACTCACAAAATAAACAGTAGTTTTGACATCGTCATATCCATAGGAATGCCAAACCTTTCGGGAGGTATAGTCATCCTACAAGTTTGAAGAAAACAACGAGTGAGTATAACCCAGTAAGTAAATCTACTAAAATCTAGGTAGGATGATGCCTAGCCCTTCAATAAGCAAATAACTTTATCCAAACAGTTGTTGATGGCAGATTAATAGCAAAAATAAAAGCAATGACTTAGTAAAAATAGGAGAGATCCTCAAAGCGACTGAATACAAGTATACATCAAGGATTCATCACACATGAGGAACTCATACACACGGCGTTCATTTATTAATGATCGAAATCCATCGACCCTTACGGAATTCACCGAGCATTCGAAATTCACTAGGTATCGTCGTTGAAATCCATTGGTCGACGATATAACCAAAATCCATTGGTCCTTCCAAAATCCATCAGGCATCGTCACCAAAATCCATTGGTCGACAGCACAATTTAGTCCCTCATATGTAGCATCAAGCATCACAAGCCAGTTTTTATCTTCGCTTTTAGTTCAAAACCCAAAGGCATGCCACATGTAAGTGTGTGAAATGCCTTACCAGTTTTGAATCATTGAACATGCTGAGCTTAAATGGAGTTTATGGCTTGGTCTGATCCATACGATACACCAATTTAGTACCAAACTTGGCTCGAAAGAGTGATACACCTCAATATCGCCCCAAAACCAAGAAAGGACCAATCCGTCATGATCTTATGTTTGTCCAAGGCTGATGAGGCCTCTACTTGGAACTCGAGACGTGAATAGACACTTTCAAAAGTGGTTTAAAATAGTTCATAGAACAACATCAAGCCTTCTTTAATAACATATTTACAAAACTTTTGGAATCAAAGTAAAATGAGAGCATAGTTAAATAGGCATGGAACCTAACCATTTCAAAGTTCAAGCTAAAGCACAACAATCAAGCATCCAAACTAGGCCACTTCAACTTCAAAGGCTAAATGCCAAACCAAAGCCCAACACCAATCCAAAACCAACTTAAGCAAGCACACATAAGCCATAATCAAAGACAATAAATCAAACATGGATTTGTGACAAGCTTGGACTAGCGTTAAACAATGTCCTAATCAAATGTTAATAAGTATACTTACTACTATCTAAGCCAGCGGCTTTGAATTGATGATGACAAGAAAGGTGGCAAGGGTGGTAGCAAGAAGAGAGGGCCAAACTATGAGAGAAAAGAAGAGGGATGATTAGTAGTGTAGAGGAAAGAGAGGAGAATGGCTTTGGTGAGGTGTGTGGTGGGGTGACTGGGTTCTACCCCTATTATACGAATCTTCCTTGAGAATGGTCCAAACAATCATAAATAAAGGTGATTTAGTTGGAAAGTGAGGGATCGATGTGGTTGCTTTCCGATTGGTCCGCCTAGTTTCGTAATTAATAAATCGTCACACTTGTCTATCCTCCCCTTAATCGATGTTATAGGTCTTCTAATAGGCTTGCATTATTGTCCTCAATCAAATCGGTCAAGAGGCATTTATGAGATATATTACTTGGTCATCAAGGCTTAAGTTAGGGAAAGACTATAGCTAGGTAGCTGAGGACACCTCAAGAGGGAAATTAAGGACTAGAGACCAAGCTGGGCGTGATTCACACCTTCTGAGTAAGAAAAATAGTTTTGATCGGTTTCCGAAATTAACATCATTGCCTTGCCAAATGAAATCGTAAAATTATGAAATTTTAGTATGTTGTAGAGAAGACCTTAGTTAACACTTTTCATGAAGGAATCTAACTCAAATTCGCGTCATAGAAAAAGCAGCAAATAAAAAACATTCCCTAAAAACTTGTCCATTTGGCAAATCCAACGTCCACAAAAAAGAACCCATTTTGAAACCCAAGTCTCACCATTGGCATACTAAGCTTTTGGCCTACTGGTTGGGCTAAAATGAGGGTCGAAATTGAGGATGTTACAAAATCAGTACTAGCCAAACAAACACATGGAAGTGACCCATATCAAATTCACCTTGTGAAAAAACATGTTGTCTTAAAGTTAATTCGATTATATGAACAGAGAAGTGTCCAATAGTATCACAACCTACACCTCAGTAGATAGGAGAGCATAAGTTTAGGGGTATTGCTTAAAGGATAGGCCTATGGCCTATGATTTAGATGCGGGCTCTTCCAAACCCATACTTCATGCAACGTCGGGTATTCAAATTGATGGTATGAAATTTTTTTGAAGGAGAAGCCACTACTAGCCTATTAGGGTCTGCCAGAAACCAAGCGAAGTATGGGAGCATACTTTACTTCCTATGCAATCATAAAATTTAGGATCGAGAACTTGATTACACTAATAAAATAATTAGTGCCATTTCAGTATCTTATGTTGTTCATTTTATAAAGATTTTTGTCAAACAGTTTGAATTGATTTTAGACTATCTACTAACATGTGAAGTGACCATGCATGTGCAAAATTGTTAAATAACAATCAGCAGTTAAGGAAAGTGTTAAATTAATTACATAGGAGAGTATAGGTTTAACATTACCAATTAGGGAGCATGCCATCTCTAGCTAAATTAAAGGGAGGCCAAAGTCAACACAATGAAAATGCATGGCAAATGGTATTCGTCTTTAAGGAAAATTAAAATCCTAAGGTGACGCCCTAAGGGGTTTCTCCAAATTGAGCACAATTCTACATTGCAAGTGTGACATCCCGAATTTCGACCCGTCCTGAATGTATAAAATGGGCATTTCGCCGGTGCGCTTATGGTCCTTTTTCTCTGAGCCGATCACTCACGAGTTAACCAATCTATTGGGTTAAGCCGTTAAGGGATATAACCGCGGTAAAATCTCTAAAAGCTACTCAATAGGTTGGATTGGACTAAAATTGCGCTCGGTTGATTTTAACCACGAAATTGAATTTGGTTTCGAAAAATTGGACGTTTGGGCATGTTACGATTCAATTATAGGATGTCGTCTTGTCTTTCGGAGTAATTTCATTGAGTTCGAGATTTCACGGAAAACTGATTCGGAAAACGAATGGAAATTCGGATGAGCTAAATTGAAGGGAATTTTGATTTTCAGACCGAGCTACTTGATCCCTGGAAAGTGTGGAGATTATACGGGCTTTTTCTACAATAAAATGTCAAAATTGAGAGATTGTGGAAGAAATTGAGGTCCAAGAATTGAAGAAATTCAGACTAGGCATGGGGGGTGCAACAATTGGCATTGAATTGGCATTAAGAGGCAAGAAAGTAATATAGGGACATGAGGATAAGCTTGAAGACCAAAAGGGGAACAAAGCTTTAATTGAATCGAGATATTTTGGTGGATATTTAGCTCTTCATCCTCATCCTCCCGTGCCCTCCAACGTGATCAACTTCTCCTCCGCAACTTCTGCTTTCCCTCATTTCTTTCACCGAATGAATTGCTGCCCCATCTCTCTCTTCCACTCACTCTCTCTCGCGGCCATAGAAGCCACAAACTAAAGCCAGCTGCCAGCGTTTCCTCTTTGTCTTCAACGACCGAAGCTACGCCAGCAGCAGCTTCCTCGTCCGCTCCACCTCTCCACTCACAGAATCACCCCACGTTCGAAGAAGAAAGCCCCACCGCCAGCTCACATCCGCGGCCTCACTCCTTTGCCCTTCCACGCGTCCACAGAAGCACCTTTAGAGTCAACCATCCACCGGCTGAAGCTCCTTCGTTGACCCAGCATCCGCGTGTCTTCCATCTTCGGCCAGCAGCTGCTCCCTCCGTCTCTGCCACGTCCCAGTCAACTGAAGTAGCGTTGAAGGCACCGAAATTTACTCAGCACTGAACGAATTTCCCCTGCCAGCGAAGCTCAAAGCAACCGAAGCAGCAGTCCAGCATTTCCGCGTGGTCTTCCCCAACTCGACGCCGTAAGCCGCTGCTTCCTTCGTCCGCATGTCTACAGCCCCCGCATTCAGCCCAACGCTTTCAGTCATTCGGGCCCAACAAAATCCGGTCAAGCAGTCTTCAGTTCAATGTGCAGCCCAGGCCAACAACTTGCCTAGCCTAGCCCATTGAAACCATGGTCTTTAGCTGCAGCCCAATCAAGTCCACGTAAGTTAATTGGCCTAAGCTCAGTCTAGCAATTTGAAGCCCAAGTTTAGTCCAGCCCATCTCGAGCCCAAGAAGCAAGCCCGTTTTCAGCAGGCCCAAGTCGCAGCCAAGCCTAAGCCCAGAACAAGCCCAGCAATTTGTTGTGGGCTTGCAAGGCCTTTGGGCCCGGCCCGAGTGATCGTCAATGTCACCGAAAATTCGGATTTCGACCGCCATCACGCCGTCGCGTCGCCGTCGCGGTGATTCAGTCTCCGCTTTTAATCAAGTGAGTAATCTCACTAATCCTTACTTAGTAGACTAATGATGCTTAAGGGTTGATTAAATTTAATTAAGTGCAATTATGTGGTTAGATTAGCATGGATTAGTGATTATTAGTTAATTGCATCGCATATTAGTCAAGTGATTAGTGTACTTAGATAGAGAATTGCCTATAGTATTTATTGGATGCCTCTTGGGATTTTTCCCGACCCTTATCAGGTGTTAATTAGGAAATTTGGGCATAATTGGAATTTTTAGGAATTAAATATTAATTTTCGAAATTAATTATTTAATTATTTATTTTCTGGAAATTCAGCTGGGATGGCCAGTGATCGGGATTTTATGTTGATGATTGTGGAGCAGTCTATTTATTTATTTGAGCTTTACGTTGTACCAAATTGGAATTATTGTGTTTATTTATTTAATTTTCGAAATTAATTATTTAATTATTTATTTTCCGAAAATTCAACTGGGATGGCCAGTGATCGGGATTTTATGTTGATGATTGTGGTGCAGCCTGTTTATTTAATTGAGCTTTATGTTGTACCAAATTGGAATTATTGTGTTTATTTATTTAATTTTCGAAATTAATTATTTAATTATTTATTTTCCGGAAAATTCAACCGGGATGGCCGGTGACCGGAATTTTGTACTGATTGTCGTGGAGTAGTCCGTTTATTTATTTGAGTTTTAATTCGTGTCGAATTGATTTAATGGTGCATTTTTAAGTTATATTCTTAAATAAGGAAATTTTGGCTATGTGATTGAGAATTAGTCGGGTATCGGTTGTCAGTATTGAAAGTGAGTTGGGAAATCACCTGGAGAATGCATGTGGCCTAGTGAATTGGATTGTCACCTGGGAAAGACACGTGTCTCGGTGATTAGATATGTCATCTTGGTGAAAAGGTAGCCTTAGAGAATGCACGTGGCTCGAAGACTTGGTATGTCTTCCTAGAGAATGCACGTGGCTCGGTGACAGAGTATGGCATCATAGAAAGGGGTCGAGTGGGACCATAAAGCCACTAAATCTTGGAAAAGTCGGATGAGACCATAAAGCCACTAAATCTTGGAAAGGTCAAGTGGGACCATAAAACCACTAAATCTTGGAAAGGTCAAGTGGGATCGTAAAGCCACTAGATCTTAAGAAGGTCGGGTGGGACCATAAAGCCACTGAATCTTGGAAAAGGTCAAGTGGGACCGTAAAGCTACTATTCTCAGAAAGTTGCTTAGTGGGGTTGTGATTACCACCTATAAATAAGTTGTGTCATAAGGACCGTGATTCATAATTAGGGATTGAGTTGGAATAATTGAAATGACCAGAAGTGGTCTTGTTGACATGTAATCGACTAGGTCGATTGATCGTTGCCTTGATTTGATGTTGTGGATTGATTTATTGAATGGAAATGACTGTGAATGGTCTTGTTGGCTTGTAATTGACTAGGTCGATTTGATCGATGCTTCGATCAGTGAGGTGATTGCTTGGGTGCCTATTTGAATTGTACTAATATGCAGGTGGAATCTGAGGCCAAGGTAAGTCCTCTGACCCGTGCATGCATAAACAGCCCAGATAGCATATTGGTTTCCTAATCGAGTTTTAGTGGGATAGAACTTGTTGAGACGTAGTCTCATCCTGGTTTGGGGAAAATATTTCAGGTCCCTAGATGATGATTGTGGAGGACCAAAAGTCCTGGAGTTCGGAAAGTGGAGGTTGAAGAATTGGCGAATAGGTCTGACTGGTGGATGTTAAGACAATCCCCTTTTTGATAAGCCAACAATTTTGCAGATAGCCTAAGTTTGTAATTAACCAGTTTGTCTATAAAGACTTGTCTTGGTTTGAAAAATATGATCCTACTTTTCTATCTCATTGTTTTATTGTCTGGGGATTTATAACTGCTTCCGCATGTGCATATTGAAAATGAAAGGGTCGGCGATACATAGTCCTGGGATATCGCATTTTAAAAGTCGACCAAATGTAAGGGATGTGCGCGTGCCTGAGGATCGGGGCGTGACATCCCCTTTTTGTGGTATCAGAGCAATGATTAGGTATTGGAGTGATAAGATGCGATAACCTATGGGATAGCAGTAGGAAAGGCCTTTATATTCATGCTGATGCATGTTTGTGTTAGCTGAATGCTAGAATTGTTTGTTGTTTATGGATCGCTCACCTTCTAATCTAGTGTGGATTTGGAAGGCGGGTTTTAGTGTAAAGACTGAACCATGAGCGAGCAGGAGCTGAGAACTCCTAGTAAGAGGACAATGTCCTCTGTGACTCAGGGTAAATTACTGAGATAGGCCAATACCTGAGGTGGTTGTGGTATAGTGTCGACTCTGGCTAGCTCGAGTGTAAGAGTACCACTGCAGGTTGGTACTAGTGTAGCAGCACCGAGCGATCCTAGGTTTGACGGGATCGTTCAGGCGCTAATGTCCTTGGAATTAGTTGAGCCAGCAAGCTTAGGACAGAGCTGCTGTTATTGTCGCTATCACTACCGCCATTGTTGCTGCACCTGCTGAGGTCCAGTGTGAAGATATGATTTGGGAGCGAGCCATGCAGAAGACACACCAAATAGGTGTCGGAATTGTAGAAGGAAGCATGGATAAATTCAGTGTCCGAGTATGACTAGAACATATTGTGATGATGACCAGCATAGCCATCAGGTGAAGGACTATCAGTGGAAGTCTAAGCTAGCATAGACATCGCTATTGCGGCCAGAACGCCACTAGAATGGCGAAAGGAATGGGAGTAGAATTGACTTTGCACCGATTAGAGAAAGAATGTGTTGGAGGTAATTTTGTCAGAGCAATGCAACAGAGTTTGGTGCTGAGTTGGTTGAACTTAAATTGTTGAAATAAAAGTGAAAGAGAGGGGAATCACTAGTAATAGTTGTGCTTGACTAGTTGCTGAGGTGTGAGTTTGACGTCACGTGAATAGTGTGGGTTCATGGAGCATCTTGTGATAATGAATCATGGTCTTGGAGTAATCTAGTTTAGTCCATTAGCATGTGAAAGTGTCGAGGTTATTGAGAGTCGAAAAGAATCTTCGTGTGACACCCCGAACTACCTTAGGTCATTGTAAAAGATCGACGAATTGGGTGCACCAAATGCTACACCTTATGGAACACTAGTTACATCTCTTAGAAGAAGCGTCGTAAATCATGGACATTTTTTTTTTAAACGGTTCCAACGCGACTCATTAGCGGAAGCAAAATATAACATCGCCATCTCTCCCTCCATCAACCATGATAGAATTGCACACTGCTAAACATCATAAGAAAAGATAAAGCCATGCCACTTTTATTTACATATTTTTGTGATGGATTTTCGCTTGGGTTGATACATCAAAAGAAATGCCAAGACATGTAGCCACACTCGGCCACATCCCAAAAAGATACTACGACCCACTAAAGTAATCACAAGATCCCCATCTAACTAGTGTCGGCTAACATCCCAAAAAGTTTCAGCTCCTACTTTCACGCAACCATCACACCCATCCAAGTGCGTCGGGCGGTGGTGGCGGCAACATCCCTATAATCACTCCGTCTCGGCGGATATGAATGGACAGAAACTCCTGGATGACTGGGCCCCCAACCAGGCCCACATCGTACATAACCAGCACTCGTACTCACACCAAAGTCAGTCCAGGGATGGTGACGCAGTCGATCTCCGTACATTCTACTTCTACATCCGATGGGGGCCATAGAAGGTGCCTCGCGTGACGGTAGGAAGCGACATCTTTCTACTCTTAAATGTTGGTCCCCGAAGGGGTGACTACAACCACTCAGCAGGTAAATGACCAATAAACCACTTAATATATCATGCCATGCAATCATTACAATCATAGCACCACATGTCATACAAGCATCCATGCACAACATACCATGGCATCATGCACATGTCATCATACCTCATGCTCCATCATCATCATATAGACATCACCATCATGTCACATATGGCATCATCCTTACCATGCATCCATGCATGTAACATCATCATCATGTCATCATATCACATGTACCATCATCATTACCATGCATCCATGCATGTAACAACATCATCATGTCATCATATCACATGTACCATCATCATTCCCATGCATCCATGCATGTAACATCATCATCATGCCATCATATCACATGTACCATCATCATTACCATGCATCCATGCATGTAACATCATCATCATGTCATGCATATCGCATGTACCATCATCATTACCATGCATCCATGCATGTAACATCATCATCATGTCATCATATCCCATGTACCATCATCATTACCATGCATCCATGCATGTAACATCATCATCATGTCATCATATCGCATGTACCATCATCATTACCATGCATCCATGCATGTAACATCATCATCATGTCATCATATCCCATGTACCATCATCATTACCATGCATCCATGCATGTAACATCATCATGTCATCATATCGCATGTACCATCATCATTACCATGCATCCATACATGTAACATCATCATCATGTCATCATATTGCATGTACCATCATCATTACCATTCATCCATGCATGTAACATCATCATCATGTCATGCATATATCATCATGCATGATTTAGTTTCAATTTCATTTTGGACCACCACATTTGTCTTTCCCGGGGTCAATGTTGCATCCCGCATGTAACCAAGATACAATCAGACCATCCGGCTCCCCCACTCTCCGGGCATCTCGTACCCCAACTGGCATCATGAGGACCCTCCGGCATTCAGCCATACCGGGCAACTAGCCATACCCATCTAGCCAGGCATCTCACAGCCAAACTGGCATCGCGAGGTATCCCTCGGCACAATACCTGCCGAGCTTCCGGCTCCCCCACTCTCCGAGCATCTCTACACCTCTCGGTACTCCCAAGGCCCTCCGGTATCCGGCCATTCATGACCATTGGGCAACCGGCCGTACCCTTCTGGCCAGGCATCCCGACACTCCCAGGGCATCGTCGGCTCATACCTTCGACAGCCTTCTCATTCATCTCAATTCTCATCTTCAATTATAATTCAATTTTAACATGGCATGTGATGTGATGGCAACCAAGATCATATTCACCTTTGAATGTATACATGCATCTGAAATCATTATCATACATGTAGCAAGGCACCATCATCCATAACAATACAAATTGATGGAGTCAACGCAATTTAAAATAGTCCATATTTCATGCCTTTTACAAAATTCCAGCATGTACCATTTTTAGAAAATAATTAAATTAAATATCCATACACTTCTCAAATATCATGAAATCAAGACATATGATAGACAAGTCAATAAGATAATAATTTCATGAAGAAACATGCCCAATAGAGTTCCACACAGTAAGATATAATTCACACAAACACAGCATGCAATTTCGGATAGAAATAGAATGTGCAGTTTTTGAAATAATTCGATTAAAATATCCGAACGACCTCCGAAAATTATGAATTTTTCCAGGTTATAGCTAAGACACTAAAGTATATTTTTCATGAAGACATCTAGGCGAGATTTGCTCTAGATAATTTTCTATAGTCAGCCGAAACTTCTGGTTCTAGCACCGAAACGTCCAGAGTAGCTATCTCCGAAATATCGAGTTTTGACCCACTTATGCTTCTTCGTTTCCTCTGAAATTTGGATATATTTTACTTCAAGAGGTCCCCTACAACTTTCATTAAGGGATCTAAATGAAATTTCCAAAGAATAGTCATCATATGGGTCCACGAAGTCTCGGGTGTCCTGTACCGTGTTTCCAGATTTACCGTCTTCAAGAGTAAGTCGATTCACTAGGCTACACTTGCTCATTTTACTTCAAGTTTGAGTATGTTAGTATTTATGATGTTCTCTACAAGTTTCATGAAGAAGTCGAAGAGAGATTCTTGATAAAAATCGACATGCAACCCACAAAACTACCGAAAGGTCAGCAAAACAGTTCCAGATCTAGATTCTTCGTAGGATGAGGGTTTATACCCTTAAATCTCCACCATTTTGTCCCAAATTTTAGTATGTTGTAGCTTAAGATATTAGCTACAACTTTTATGAAGGAATAAAAGTCAAAATCTAACTCAAAACATGCATACAAGCCTTCACAAAATTCTGGGTCGGCGGTTCACACGAAAACAGCAAACATTCTAAAAAACAAGTCACATTCTAGCTTCGGTTTTGCCTACCCTAACCTCCGAAATCTACCACCAACAAATCACACATGCAAGACACACATGCAAGAGTGGAAATCGATCTGAACTTGCCTCAAAGACCAAGCGGACAGCGGCACATGAACGGCACACCGGCGACGGACGAACGGCGTGCGGGCGGCGATGGGTGACTCCTCCTCCTCCTCGGTTCCTCTTCTCTCTCGCCACTCTCTCTCTCTCTCTCTCGATTCTCTCTCTCTCTTTGGCCGAATTCCAACCGGCCACTCTCTCTCTCTTCCCCTTTTATTCCCCCAAATCCTCATCATTGGCAATGATTACTTGCCACCCTTGATAGCCAATGCATGAAGACCTCCTCTTGCCACTTGGCATGACACATGCATGATGGGTTTTGGGCTTGGATTGGGCTTGGAAGAAGTGGGCCGGCCACTCCTCCCCCCCCTTGGTCGACGGTCACTCCTCATGGGCCTCAATTGGGCTGGCCATTCGGCCCACCAAAATCCACCTTTGGGCCTAAGGCCCAACCTAATTAAAATCAATTTCAAATCTCCTTTTTAAATACTAATTAAATCTTATTAAACTAAAGTACTATAGGGTAAAATTAAATAACTAAACACTTAGAATTACAAACCTATGGGTTCTAATTCACGATGCGCATGGCCAAAGATAAGTCATCCTCCTCCAAGATCTATCCATTTAAACTCGGCCATAGATTTCAATACAAGATATTAACTGGAGCACCCCTAATGGCTAGCAAGGAATTTCAGAATGCCACAATTCTCCCCTCAGAGAATTTCATCCTCGAAATTAGACACCACTTGTGCCTTCTTGAAATAGGTAAGGGTACTTTTCCTTCATCTAATCCTCGCTTTCCCATGTGGCTTCCTCCATATCATGATGTCGCCATAATACCTTAACCAATGGGATCTTCTTAGTCCTAAGAATTTGTTCCTTTCGATCCAATATCTGCACAGGCTCTTCGATGTACCTCGCTTTCTCATCCACTTTGATGGCTTCATGATCGAGTATGTGACCAGGATTCGGCTGGTACTTCCTCAACATCGATACATGAAACACATCATGCAAATTTCCCAAGTTAGGAGGCAGCGCTAAATGATAAGCTACATCCCCTACCCTTTCAAGTATCTCAAAAGGTCCAACAAATCTAGGGCTTAACTTACCCTTCATCCCAAATCGAGATATCCCTTTCATTGGAGATACTTTCAAGAACACATGGTCTCCTACACTAAATTCCAAAGGCCTTCTACGCTTATCTGCGTAGTCTTTCTGTCTACTCTAAGCTGTTTTAAGCCTTTTTCTGATAATTTCAACAGCCTCAGTGGTAATTTGTACCAATTCAAGTCCTGTCAATTTCCTTTCACCTACTTCATTCCAACAGACAGGAGTCCTACATCTCCTTCCATATAATGCTTTATAGGGAGCCATGCCTATACTTTTCTGGAAACTATTATTATAGGCAAACTCCACCAAATGTAATCTTTCATCCCAATTTCCTTTGAAATCAATTACACAAGCCTTTAACATATCCTCTAATGTCTTGATTACTCTTTCTGTTTGTCCATCTGTCTGGGGATGAAAAGCAGTACTAAACTGAAGTTTAGTTCCTAATGCAATTTGAAGACTTCGCCAAAAGTTTGAAGTAAATCTTGAATCCCGATCTGAGGTAATAGTCACTGGAACACCATGTAAGCGTACCACTTGACTTACATATATGTCCGCATATTTGTCCATTGGGTAGTCCATGCGAACTACTAGGAAATGAGCCGATTTAGTCAAACGGTCCACTATAACCCAAATAGAGTCATGACTGCTTGACGTCCTTGGTAATCCTTGCACAAAGTCCATCGTTATATGCTCCCTTTTCTACTCTGGTATGTCTAACGGTCTCAAAAGTCCTGCGGGTTTGCGATGCTCTTCTTTTACTTGCTGGCACGTCAAACATTGATAAATGTGCTTAGCCATATCTGCCTTCATACCATTCCACTAAAACTGTTGATGCAAATTCCTATACATCTTTGTACTACCCGGATGAATACTATAATTACTCTTATGCGCCTCCAACAGAATTTCCTTCTTTAGTTTTTCATTGTCGGGAACACAAAGTCATCCTTCGCATTTTACTATTCCATCATCAGAGACTTGAAATTCTGGTCTTTTTCCTAAAGACACAGCGTCTTTCACTTTCAAAATCTCCGGGTCAGACTCTTGCAGGATTTTAACTTTCTGAATAATTTCAGGCTCAATCCTTAATGCTCTAAGCATACCGGTAAGACAATCTACCTTTAATTTAAATTTTGAGTCTGTAACAGACTTTAACAAGGTCCATTCTGCCATTCTTAAACTGGCCATCTCTATAGCCGACTTACGACTAAGAGCATCCGCTACCTTATTCGCCTTCCCTGGATGGTATTTTATCTCACAATCATGATCCTTTAATAATTCCATCCATCTCCTTTGTCTCATGTTCAACTCCTTTTGTGAGAACAGATACTTCAAACTCTTATGGTCTGTATAAATCTCAAACCTTTCCCCATACAGATAGTGTCTCCATATCTTCAAGGCAAACACTATAGCTGCTAGCTCTAAATCATGCGTTGGGTAGTTCAGCTCATGGGGTTTTAATTGTCTAGATGCATAGGCTACGACCTTGCCATGCGGCATCAAAACACATCCCAGTCCTTTGTGAGATGCATCACTATACACTGTAAAACCATCAGGTCCAGTCAGTATAGTCAAGATTGGAGCTGAAGTCAATTTCCTTTTAAGCTCCTGGAAACTCCTCTCACATTCCCCATTCCATTCAAACTTTACATTCTTTCGGGTTAACTTAGTTAAAGGACCTGCCAGTCATGAAAATCCTTCAATAAACCTCCTATAATAACCAGCTAGTCCTAAAAAACTTCGTATTTCAGTAGGTGTCGTCGGTCTCGGCCAATTTATTACCATCTCAACTTTAGCCGGGTCTACTGCAATTCCTTCTCTTGATACCACATGCCCTAAAAATATTATCTGGTCCAGCCAAAACTCACACTTACTAAATTTGACATATAGCTTATGCTCTCTCAGGGTTTGCAAAACTATCCTCAAGTGTTGCTCATGCTCTTTAGGTCCTCTCGAATATATCAGGATGTCATCAATAAAAACAATCACAAACTAGTCTAAATAAGGTTTAAACGCCCTACTCATTAGATCCATAAATACGGCCGGCGCGTTAGTCAATCCAAATGGCATAACAAGGAACTCGTAGTGTCCATAACGAGTCCTGAACGCAGTCTTAAGAATGTCCCCTTTCTTAATTCTCAGCTGATAGTATCCCGGCCTTAAGTCAATCTTAGAGAAGACAGAACTTCCCTAGAGTTGGTCAAACAAGTCATCAATTCTAGGTAAAGGATACTTATTTTTAATGGTCACCTGGTTTAGCTGCCTATAGTCAATGCACAAACGCATCGATCCATCTTTCTTTTTCACAAACAAGATCGGTGCACCCCAAGGTGAAGCACTTGGTCTAATGAATCCTTTGTCAAGCAACTCCTATAGTTGCACTTTCAATTCCTTCAATTCGACTAAGGCCATCCCATATGGGGCTTTTGATATAGGTCCTGTTCCAGGCATTAATTCAATTTCAAACTCAATTTCTCGCTCTGGCAGCAATCCAGGCAATTCCTCAGGGAATACATCTTGAAATTCGTTGACTACCCGAATTTCATCAATCTTAGGCTCTTCCTTAGTATAGTCTCTAACCATGGCGAGGTACCCTTGATATCTTTTGTCAAGTAACACACAGGCTTCTACTGTCAAAATAAGTGCTACGGGTAGGTGGGTCTGACCTCCTAAAAATTCACAACTAGACTGATCAGGCAAGGTAAATTGGATTACTTTCCTATAACAATCCATCTAGGCACGATACTTACGAAGCCAATCCATTCCTATGATAACATCAAAATCATACATGGCCATTACGACTAAGTCTATTTCCACATCCTTCCCCCCATTGTTACCTTACAATCTCCACACACCAGCGTAGACAATAACATATCCTTTAGAGGCGTAGAAACACAAAGAGGCATCTTAAGAGGCATAGTTTCTGTCTTACTCAACTGTCTATATCTTTCAGACACAAATGAATGCGTAGCACCCGTATCAAACAATGCATATGCCTTTTTATCATTTATAAAGATCGTACATGAGATAACATTTTTGGAAGCTTTCGCTTCCTCTTGGGTGATCGCATACACTCTTCCTTGTGCTGGTGGCCTCTGGGGATGCCTTCGTAAGTTTGGCCTAACAGCATTCCGCTGTGGCTGCTGCATCGAGCCCATACTCGCGTGCGATCTTTCCTAAGGGCAGTTTCTCTTAATATGGCCTACCTTTCCACAACTATAGCACTTTGGTTGCCCAATGCAAGGTCCTGGGCCATGTCGCCTACTACACATTTGACACTCCGCATCCAGATAAGGTGTCCTTCCCAAATTCAGGCTACCCTTGCCTCTTCCAAAGTTCCCAAAATTGCGCTTCTTCTTAGATTCCCAGGTCTGACCTTGACCTGTATAGGGTATCCTACCCCGTCTCACATCACCAAAGGACAATGGTTTCTTATCCTCCGAATGTTCCCTTACCAACTCCTACTCCACCAACTGTGCCCTTTCATAGATCTCATTATAATCTCCTATGTTCAGAGGCACTAGTTGTTTCCCGATATCCGTCCTCAGCCCTTTCAGAAACATCTTAGCTTTCTCTTCTTGATCCTCAACTAGCCTAGGAGCATATCTTGATAGTTGAGAAAATCTAGCCTCATACTGGTCTACCGTCAACTCATTTTGTTCTAATTGAACAAATTCAGTAATTTTCCTATCCTTAGCACAATCAAAAAAATTATTTCTATTAAAAGCTCTCACAAACTCTTCCCAGTTAACCTTAGTACCTGGTGGGAAGATTGTGTCCCTCGATGCTCTCCACCAAAACTTTGCATTTCCCTCCAGCTGGTACTCTGCCAAAGTTATTTTCTCAGCAGCAGTGCAGTCCAACAACCTAAAAATTTGCTCGATTCCATCAATCCAATGCTCCGCCTCCTCAGGACTTCCCATTCCACTTAACTTAGGTGGCTTCAACTTCAAAAACTGCTCCACCAGTCCTTGAGTACGGCGTTATGCTCCAGGTTGTTGCTGCGCCTGCCTTTCCTTCAGATTTCCAATATTGGCCAATGCCTGCAGGATGTCTTCCATTCGGGGTTCAGCCCTTGCAGCAGAGGCTTCAGGCCTCGATGGATGAGCACTTCCAGCTCGCACCATAACTTTCCTGCAATTTCCAAACATTGCCTCAGGAATAATCTGAGACTCACTGTCTCTATTCAAAGCAACTACTACTACTACATAAGTAATATATACATATTACTGGTACCTAAAGATAACTCAAAACTAACTACGAGGGATCTACGAGTGAATACTCATCACCCGTTATTCAATTATTCCGTTTTATATCCTATGGTGTGCATTGTCATCATGTTTCTCAATTTCCAAATGAGGCTCCTTATCACTCCACCTATAACCATTCGCTCTGATACCAAAAACGGCGGCTGTGACAACCCAAACCACCTTAGGTCGCCACAGGCACCTAATGCTACACCTAATGGAACAATAGTTACATCTCTTAGAAGAAGTGTCGTAAATCATGGACATTTTTTTTTTAAACGGTCCCAACGCGACTCAATAGCGGAAGCAAAATATAATATTGTCATCTCTCCCTCCATCAACCATGATACAATTGCACACCATAAGCATAATAGGAAAAGATAAAGCCATGCCATTTTTATTTACATATTTTCGTGATGGATTTTCGCGGGTCGATACAACAAAAGAAGGTGAAGATTTTTAGCTACACTTGGCCACATCCCAGAAAGATACTATGACCCCTAAAGTGATCACATGAAGATCCCCATCAACAGTGTCGGCTATCATCCCAAAAAGAAACACCAGCTCTCTACCCTTCACGCAACCATCACACCCATCCAGGTGCGTCGGGCGGTGGCGGCGGCAACATCCCTCTAATCACTCCGTCTCGGCGGACATGAATGGACAGAAACTCCTGGATGACTGGGCCCCCAGCCAGGCCCACATCGTACTTAACCAGCACTCGCACTTGCACAAAAGTCAGTCCAGGGATGGTGACGCAGTTGATCTTCGTACATTCTACTTCTACATCCGATGGGAGGCCATAGAAGGTGCCTCGCGTGACGGTAGGAAGCGGCATCTTTCTACTCTGAAATGTTGGTCCCCGAAGGGGTGTGTACAACCACTCAGCAGGTAAAGGACCAATAAACCACTCAATACATCATGCCATGCAATCATCACAATCATAGCATCACATCTCATACAAGCATCCACGCACAACATACCATGGCATCATGCACATGTCATCATACCTCATGTTCCATCATCATCATATAGACATCACCATCATATCATACACTTACCATCATCATGTCACATATGGCATCATCCTTACCATGCATCCATGCATGTAACATCATCATATCACATGTACCATCATCATTGCCATGCATCCATGCATGTAACATCATCATCAGGTCATGCATATATCATCATCATTACCATGCATCCATGCATGTAACATCATCATCATGTCATCATATCGCATGTACCATCATCATTACCATGCATCCATGCATGTAACATCATCATCATGTCATGCATATATCATCATGCATAATTTAGTTTCAATTTTATTTTGGACCGCCACATTTCTCTTTCCCGGGATCAATGTTGCATCTTGCATGTATCCAAGATACAATCAGACCATCCGGCTCCCCCACTCTCCGGGCATCTCGTACCCCAACTGGCATCACGAGGACCCTCCGGCATTCAGCCATTTAAGGCCACTGGGCAATCGGCCGTACCCTTCTAGCTAGGCACCTCGCACCGAAATTGGCATCGTGAGGTATCCCTTGGCACAATACCTGTCGAGCTTCCGGCTCCCCCACTCTTCGGGCATCTCGACACCTCTCGGTACTCCCGAGGCCCTCCGGTATCCGGCCATTCATGACCACCGGGCAACCGGCCATACCCTTCTGGCCAGGCATCTCGACACTCCCGAGGCATTGTCAGCTCATACCTCTGACGGCCTTCTCATTTATCTTAATTCTCATCTTCAATTATAATTCAGTTTTAACATGGCATGCGATGTGATGGCAACCAAGATCATATTCATCATTGAATTCATGCATGCATCTCAAATCATTATCATACATGCAGCAAGACACTATCATCCAATCAATACAATTCATGGAGTCCATGCAATTTAAAATGGTCCATATTTCATTCCTTTTACAAAATTCCAGCATGTACCATTTTTAGAAAATATTTAAATTAACTATCCATATACTTCTCAAAAATCATGAAATCAAGACATGTGATAGACAAGTCAATAAGATAATAATTTCATGAAAAACACATGCTCAATAAAGTTCCACACAAAAGATATGATTTACACCAATACAGCATGCAATTCCGGATAGAAACAGAATGTGCAGTTCTCGAAATAATTTGATTAAAATACACGAACGACCTCCGAAAATTATGAAATTTTACCAGGTTATAGTTAAGACACTAAAGTATATTTTTCATGCAGACGTCTAGGCCAGATTCGCTCTAGATAATTTTCTATAGTCATCCGAAGCTTCTGATTCTAGCACCGAAACGTCCAGAGTAGCTATCTACGAAATATCGCGTTTTCACCCACTTATTCTTCTTCGTTTCCTCTGAAATTAGGATATGCTTTACTTCAAGAGGTCCCCTACAACTTTCATTAAGGGATCTAAATGAAATTTCCAAAGAATAGTCATCATATGAGTCCATGAAGTCTAGTCATCAGATTTACCGTCTTCAAGAGTAAGTCCACTAGGAACTTGCTCATTTTACTTCAAATTTGAGTATGGAGAGTTCTCTACAAGTTTCATTCGAAGAGAGATAAAAATCGACATGCAACCCAGAAAACCACCAAAAGGTCAGCAAAACAGTTCCAGATCTAGAGTCTTCGTAGGATGAGGGTTTGACCCCTTAAATCTCCACCATTTTGTCCCAAATTTTAGTATGTTGTAGTTTAAGTAATTAGCTACAACTTTCATGAAGGAATCAAAGTCAAAATCCAACTCGAAACATGCGTGCAAGCCTTCACAAAATTCTGGGTTGGCGGTTCACACGAAAACAGCAAACATTCTCAAAAACAAGTCACATTCTAGCTTCGGTTTTGCCTACCCTAACCTCCGAAATCTACCACCAACAAACCACACATGCAAGACACACATGCAAGAGTGGAAATCGATCCCAACTTGCCTCAAAGACCAAGCGGACAGCGGCACATGAACGGCACACCGGCGACGGACGAATGGCGTGCGGGCGGCGATGGGTGACTCCTCCTCCTCCTCGGTTCCTCTTCTCTCTCGCCACTCTCTCTCTCTCTCTCGATTCTCTCTCTCTCTCTCTTTGGCCGAATTCCAACCAGCCACTCTCTCTCTCTTTCCCTTTTATTCCCCCAAATCCTCATCATTGGCAATGATTACTTGCCACCATTGATAGCCAATGCATGAAGACCTCCTCTTGCCACTTGGCATGACACATGCATGATGGGTTTTGGGCATGGATTGGGCTTGGAAGAAGTGGGCCGGCCACTCCTCCCCCCCTGGTCGACGGTCACTCCTCATGGGCCTCAATTGGGCCGGCCATTCGGCCCACCAAAATCCACCTTGGGGCCTAAGGCCCAACCTAATTAAAACTTGATAAGATCATTGCATATGTGTCCTGCCAGTTGAGACCTAATGAGTTGAATATGAGATGATGTCGTGAACCAAAACCTCGGTAGGACTAGGATGGTGCTATTTGGTATCACCCTGGGGGAAAGAAAGAAGTCACTGATGCGTTGAGTCAAGAGTCTTTAATGGTGCATATACTGGTTAAAGTATGGAACTTACTTGAGAAAGTTCGAAATTTGGTTTTCAAATTTGAGGTAAGGCTACCTTTTGAATTCTATAGCCGCCCTCAAAATTGAACTGGATATTCAAGTTAGAATTAGACGCTTCAATTGATAGACCGGGATCTTTAGAAGATCCTACAAGAGGAAACCGGTAAGGGAAAAGTTGACGTTCAGATTTCGGAAGATGGGATGTTGAGGTATCGTAAATGGTGATAGGTGTCAGACAGTATGGAACTTGAGGGAAAGACCTTGTTAGGAAATTCACTATAGTATTGCAATATGTGACAAATTTACTCAAGGAGTTAAAAGAGTAATGTTTCCATTTGGGAGAATGGTCAGGAGATGGATGAAGCCGACTCACGTCATTGCTGTGTGAAGGGATCTTGATTTGATCAAACGTGAAGAAGTGTACAAAAGTCAAATAGTTCGTCTTCGTGGAGTACCAGCGGCAGATCTATATCAGATTTAGAATCAAGGATTTCTAGTTTTAGCAGATCAGTCAAATAGTTCTTTTGAGGCAGAACAAAGTAGAGTGTACAGAACTTCAGTTGTTGAGATGAGATCAAAGAAAGAAAGATCACAAGCCGACGGTCAATTCAGCAGTTAGTGATTGCAGTTGTCGTGATCAAAATCAGATTATAGACCGCTCAGTGCCGCCAAAAAAGTTGTATTGTTGAGCATTGAAGGCCCTGAAAGTTCCAAATTGATGATTACATCTTTTTGGAGGTGTCACCAATGAGGGATACATTGCGCTTCAGCAAGGAGGGGAGAAATTTGGAACAGAGGTACGTAGTTTCCTTTGAGATTCTGAAAAGAATTGGGATCCTAACGTATTGTCTTGAGTTGCCGCTGGGGTAAGCACAAATGCATGACGTCTTTCACGTGTTGAGGTTGAGGACGTACGAACCTGACTCGACTCACGTGCTAAATCTTGAAGAATTAGACGTGGACAACAGAGTGTCGTACGTGAGAAGTCGGTTCAGTTGCTGGTTTAGAAAGATTGGATTCAGTGAACCAAAATAGTCCCCTTGGTCAAAGTGGTCTGATAACACCACGGGATCGAAGAAGCAACCGAGGAAAGTGAAGGTTAGATGAGACAACGATAAGCCCCACCTTTTTGTTTAGGGATTGGTAAAGGTTTAAATTTCGAGGACAAATTTTTTATAAGAAGGGAAGAGTTGTGACATCCCGAATTTCGACCCGTCCCAAATGTATGAAATGGGCATTTCGCTGGCACACCTATGGTCATTTTTCTCTGAGCCGAGTACTCATGAGTTAACCAATCTATTGGATAAAGCCGTTAAAGGATATAACCGCGGTAAAATCCCTAAAAACTACTCGGTAGGTCGGATTCGACTAAAATTGTGTTCAGTCAATTTTAACCACGAAATTGAATTCGGTTTCGAAAAATTGGACGTTCGGGCATGTCATGGTTCAATTATAGGATGTCGTCTTGTCTTTCGGAGTAATTTTGTTGAGTTCAAGATTTCACGGAAAACCGATTCGGAAAACGAATGGAAATTCGGATGGTCTAAATTGAAGAGAAATTTGGTTTTCAGACCGAGCTACTTGATGCCAGGAAAGTGTGGAAATTGTACGATCTTTTTCTACAATAAAATGTCAAAATTTAGAGATTGTGTAATAAATTGAGGTCCAAGAATTGAAGAAATTCGGACTAGGCATTGGGGGGGGGGGGGGGGGTGCAACAATTGCCATTAAATTGGTTTATTTGTGGATTAAGAGGCAAGAAAGTAATATAGGGACATGAGGATAAGCTTGAAGACCAAAAGGGGAACAAAGCTTTAATTGAATCAAGATATTTTGGTGGATATTTAGCTCTTCATCCTCATCCTCCCGTGCCCTCCGACGTGATCAACTTCTCTTCCGCAACTTCTACTTTCCCTCATTTCTTTCATCGAATGAATTGCTGCCCCATCTCTCTCTTCCACTCACTCTCTCTCACAGCCACAGAAGCCACAAACTAAAGCCAGCTGCCAGCATTTCCTCTCCGTCTTCAACGACCTAAGCTACGCCAGCAACAGCTTCCTCGTCCGCTCCACCTCTGCACTCACTGAATCACCCCACGTCCGAAGAAGAAAGCCCCACCGCCAGCTCACGTCCGCAGCCTCACCCTTCTGCCCTTCCACGCATCCACAGCAACACCTTTGGAGTCAACCATCCACCGACTAAAGCTCCTTCGTTGACCCAGCATCCGCGTGTCTTCCATCTTCGGCTAGCAGCTGCTCCCTTCGTCTCTGCCACGTCCCAGTCAACCGAAGCAGCGTTGAAGGCACCGAAATTTACTCAACACCGAACGAATTTCCCCTGCCAGCGAAGCTCGAAGAAACCGAAGCAGCAGTCCAGCGTTTCCGCGTGGTCTTCCCCAGCTCGACGTCGTAAGCCGCTGCTTCCTTCGTCCGCGTGTCTACAGCCCCAGCGTTCAGCCCAACGCTTTCAGTCATTCGAGCCCAGCAAAATCTGGTCCAGCAGTCTTCAGTTCAATGTGCAGCCCAAGCCACAACTTGCCCAGCCCAGCCCATTGAAACCATGGTCTTTAGCTGCAGCCCAGTCCAGTCCACGTAAGTTAATTGGCCCAAGCTCAGTCTAGCAATTTGAAGCCCAAGTTTAATCCAGCCCATCTCGAGCCCAAGAAGCCAGCCCGTTTTCAGTAGGCCCAAGTCACAGCCAAGCCAAATCCCAAACCAAGCCCTCAATTTGCTGTGGGCTTGCAAGGCCTTTGGGCCCGGCCCGAGTGATCGTCGATGTCGCCGAAAATTCGGATTTCGGCCGCCGTCACGCTGTCGCATCATCGTCGCGGTGATTCGGTCTCTGCTTTTAATCAAGTGAGTAATCTCACTAAACCTTACTTAGTAGACTAATTATGTTTAAGAGTTGATTATATTTAATTAAGTGCAATTAGGTGGTTAGATTAGCATGGATTAGTGATTATTAGTTAATTGCATCACATATTAGTCAAGTGATTAGTGTACTTAGATAGAGAATTGCCTATAGTATTTATTGGATGCCTCTTGGGATTTTTCCCGACCATTATCGGGTGTTAATTAGGCAATTCGGGCATAATTGGAATTTTTAGGAATTAAATATTAATTTTCGAAATTATTTATTTAATTATTTATTTTCCGAAAATTCAACTAAGATGGCCAGTGATCGGGATTTTATGTTGATGATCGTGGTGCAGTCTGTTTATTTAATTGAGCTTTATGTTGTCCCAAATTGGAATTATTGTGTTCATTTATTTAATTTTCGAAATTAATTATTTAATTATTTATTTTCCGAAAAATTCAATCAGGATAGCCGGTGACCGGAATTTCGTGCTGATTGTCGTGGAGCAGTCCGTTTATTTATTTTGAGCTTTAATTCGTGTCGAATTGATTTAATGGTGCATTTTTAAGTTATATTCTTAAATAAGGAAATTTTGGCTACGTGATTGAGAATTGGTCGGGTATCGGTTGTCAGTATTGAAAGTGAGTTGGTAAATCACCTGGAGAATGCGTGTGGCCCGGTGCATTGGAATGTCACCTGGGAAAGACATGTGGCTCAGTGATTAGATATGTCATCTTGGCGAAAAGGTAGCCTTAGAGAATGCACATGGCTCGGAGACTCGGTATGTCTTCCTGGAGAATGCACGTGGCTCGGTGACAGAGTATGGCATCGTAGAAAGGGATCGGGTGGGACCATAAAGCCACTGGATCTTGGAAAGGTCGGGTGGGACCAAAAAGCCACTAAATCTTGGAAATGTCAGGTGGGACCATAAAGCCACTGGATCTTGGAAAGGTCGGGTGGGACCATAAAGCCACTGAATCTTAGAAAAAGTCGAGTGGGACCGTAAAGCTACTAAATCTCATAAAGTTGCTTAGTGGGGCTATGATTACCACCTATAAATGAGTTGCGCCCTAAAGACCGTGATTTATATTTAGAAATTGAGTTGAAATAATTGAAATGACCGGAAGTGGTCTTGCTGACATGTAATTGACTAGGTCGATTGATCATTACCTTGATTTGATGCTGTGGATTGATTGATTGAATGGAAATGATTGTGAATGGTCTTGTTGGCTTGTAATCGACTAGGTCGATTTGATCGATGCTTCGATCAGTGAGGTGATTGCTTGGGTGCCTATTTGAATTGTACTAATATGCAGGTGGAATTTGAGGCCAAGGTAAGTCCTCTGACCCATACGTGCATAGGCAGCCCGGATAGCATATTGGTTTCCTAATCGAGTCTTAGTGGGATAGAACTTGCTGAGACGTAGTCTCATCCTAGTTTAGGGAAAATATTTCAAGTCCCTAGATGACGATCGTGGAGGACCGGAAGTCCTAGAGTTTGGAAAGTGGAGGCTGAAGAATCGGCGAATGGGTCTGACTAGTGGATGTTAAGACAATCCCCTTTTTGATAAGCCAACAATTTTGCAAACAGCCTAAATTTGTAATTAACTAGTTTGTCTATAAAAAATTGTCTTGGTTTGAAAAATATGATCCTACTTTTCTATCACATTGTTTTATTGTTTGGGGATTTATAACTGCTTCTGTATGTGCATATTGAAAATGAAAGGGTTGGCGAAACATAGCCATGGGATATCGCATTTTAAAATCGACTAAATGTAAGGGATGTGCACATGCCTAAGGATCGGGGCGTGACAGCAAGGTTTTCCCCTTTTTAAGAGAAAATTATCCAAAAACTATTTTAAAGCTTTTCAAGGATTTCTAATTTTTTTTTTTGAATTTTTGGAGTTTTTTTTTTGGAATTTTCAAAAATATTATGAATTTATGAATTTTTTTTAAATCCGATTTTTAATATATTTTCCCTTTTTTACACTTTTTAAATACTTTTAATATATATTTTAATTTTGTTATTATATAAAAAAGAAATTTGGATTGAGTTAAGAGATCTGGTCCGACTAAACCGACCTAGACCCTATCGATCCGAGTTGAATAAAGAAAAAAGGTCTGCCCTAAGGCCAACTCACAATTACGTCATTTACTCGATTAGCCCACAATAGCTTGAAGCCCACATGAAGAAAACCCGACCTGTTTTCTCTCTTCTTCTTTTTTTCCTTTTTTCTTCTTTTCTTTTTTTCATTCTCTTTTCTTATTATTTTTCCTGTTTTCTACCCAACAGCTCTCTCTTTCTTTGCAATGCTTGCAACCTTTTCCCATGCATAGAACAATTCAACTACAAACACCCCAACTTTCAACAACAAATTGTGTACACACCGAGAATAATAATTGCGTCATCAACAACCCCCAATCACCATCACTAGGCCAGCTCCATCAACTGCTTCAAGCTAACATCTCGGACGGCCCATTGGTGACAACAAGCAAAAAGACGGACTAGAAAAAGAAAAATTATGGCTGTAAACTCAAGAAAACCACACTCCAGGGCTAGCGAGTCGATTAATAACGTGCTGACACACAAGTACACCTGGATTTGGCTAAACTAGCTTTGAAATCACAAACGCGCGTCAGGGTCGTTTCATTGAACGCGAGATGGGCATCGACTGAAGGGGATCCAAAAAAAGCGTTTCGGACACCTAAATGAGCATGCAAAATTTGTCAATAACCAGCTCTTTTTTAATGGGACTTCGAAGAGATTCTTTTCAAAGACGAGATACCTAAATTTCATCTTTGGAATTCAATGGCTAGCATGCTAGAAAGAAGGGCCTTGCATTGTAAAGATGGTCATCGATCGAGATGAGAGAGTCTCATCATATACAAACGGATTTTGACTGGATCGGAGATTCTCACCGTCAACCATTTGCTTTCGTTGCACCTTTTTATTCCACTAGAAGATGTGCTGATTGTTCTGGATGAACACAATGACGAGCCAGAATTCGGTTGTCTTTCCTCATGCTTGTAGTGAGATTGTGTGGGGGTAAGAAACAAACAACACAATCTTTAGATTTTGAGATTAAATAAATTTATTTGTTCAGAAGAATCCATATAAGAAGCACTACTATAAAGTAAGACTACTTATTTGGATTAGTATAATCTTTTGTCCAAAGAACTTAATCAAAGTAATCAATAAAAAAATTTCAAAGCCAAGAAGGAAAATTTGTAAAATATTGAAAATATTGAAAATATTGACGATTTCTTGGTAAAAAGCAAATCTAGAAGTCTTTGATTCAAAACAAAGAAAATTTTAAGAGTAATGAAGTGACTCCAAAAATCTTGAGTTGAAAGAAGATCATCAACAAATAGAATTTTGTAATAACAAAATCACCTCTTGTAAATTTAGCCATAAAATATCTTTATGCTCTAAAACACAACGCTTCAATTAATAAGCAACAACGCTCTAATGCCAATTATTGGGGCTAACAATACAACTTGGAGGGGGCAAATAGGTTGTTTTGAGAACTATGAAAAACATTTATGGAAGATAACAAGTTCAACTTCAAACATTGGTAGAAATAGAGTGTAGAAATCAGGTGCGGTTGCTATTGTTTAACAAAACGTGACAGTAAATATTAGGTAATGCAAGTAATAAAGAGATAGAAGATTCGCAAGTAAATATATAGTGGTTCGGCTTTATCCCCCAACCTATGTTAATTCCCAATAATAGCCACAACAAGGCTGGAATTTACTAGGAATCTTCAGGACAAGTTACAATCAACAAGTACCACCTTTCCAGTAGATCATACTACTAAGACTCATGTACTGCTATCACTATTGTACACTTGCTCTTATCACTGATTGTGAATAGTAACATCACCCAGATATAGACAACAACTAACAATAAAAGTAAAGCAAAGAACAAGACTCAAAGCACATAACTCATCCCGTTCAGTTTCTTTAACCCAACTATATCTCTTGGACACAATATATAGTCATTTATTCTCAAATGACCATTGCCCATCAAAATCCTTAAGTAGTCATTGGTTCTAGCCGTTGCTAGCAGTAGATTGTTGCTAAGATTGTCAAAATAGCTCTCTAACAACAGCTTTTTCCAAATTATGGCGGTGTACTTTTGTTAGACTTGCTCATTAATGCCAAAACTACTCTTGATCAACTCCGATGATCTTTTTGTGAATCTCAAGCCTTTGTTATGGCTATCCTCTTCTATTCAATTTTCTAGGCAAATGGTCAAGTGACCAGCACCTTCCAGGACTAAACATCTGTCACGATCCCTTACCTTTAATTAGGACAACATGTAGATCTTTACTAGTCTATTGATGTTGTCCATCAACAAACCATGTGCGCAACTTGCGTTCAATCATCCAATGATCCTCTTGACTTCTTCAACATACAAAGACTTCTAAGGACATCAGCATCCTCGGTGATTAACCATATCAGTTTCCAAAGATCTCCAAGGACATCAGCATCCCCGTCAATTCCTCATCTTCACTGATTTGACTAAATCAGCTTCCAAAGATCTTCAAGGATACCACATACACATGATAGTTCCTCATCTTCACTGAACTTACAAGGATCACCAGTATTGTCACAGTCTTCCACATATCCGATGTCGGTAGCTATTCCTAGGCCAACAATCTGCTACACCCGATCTTTCTGGTCAATTTTGACTTTACCAAGCTATTCATCTTCAAGGTCCTTCCAAACTTTACTGAATATCCCCATTCTAGGTTTGTCACCTCACCAAGTCCATCCAACTATTCACTTGATCTTTGTACCTCCAAGCCATCACGAACATCTTCGTTCTTCTCGGCTTGTTTACCTTTAGTCAAGGTCCTTCCATATGTTCGCCTTATCTGAATATCCTTCTAGCTTGTGGACATTTTTAATCACCTAATATAATGTTCGCCTCAAATATCGGCAAAACACTCAAGATAGTGATAGAGCACTCCTCATATTAGAATCTTCTAGTGCTATTTATGATAACATCAACATTTCGACCTATGCATATATCACTTGTTACTACTCAACCAATATGCACAGTAGTAGCTTTGATTGTCTTTGTCATTTTCAAAGCAGCATAGGGATTTTCCCAATAATGACATACCTATGTCTTTCCCTTAGTTATCAAGTCTTACTCTGCCAGCTAGGCCCGTTCATATATCTCATTACAATTTTTTAGATTCAAGGCACCAATTGTCCCCTAATATCAAGCCTTAAATCATTAAAGAACCTCTTCGCTTTATCTTCTAGATCCTTCACCAATCTTGGTGCAAATCTAGAAAACTCAGAGAATTTAAACTTACACTAGTCTATTGTAAGGTTATTCTTGTCACGTCCCGACCCTCCGAGCATGTGCACATTCCTACTAGTCGATATAATAATGATGTCCCAGGACGCATCGCCGATCCTTGTCGTTTAATATACGCATGTGGAAGCATATAAATATTCCACAGACAATAAAATAATGGGATAGGAAAGTAGGGCTATAAATTTTTCAAACCAAAACCAACCTTTTATAAACACACAAGTTTATTTACAAAAGCCTACAAAAGAGAATCAGTTTTCAACAAAAGAGAAATGTCCTAGGACTAACTAGTCGGACATGCTCGCCAATTCTTCGGGCTTCACCCCCTAAACTCTGGGACTCAGGTTCCCCACCACTGCCAACTAGGGGCCTGAAAATGGTTATACAATAACCAGTAAAACAATGTCTCAGCGAGTTCTACTCCCTAAGACTCAATTAGGAAAAAAAATATGCCTTAGGGGCTGCCTAAGCACAATCACAAGTCAGAGGGATTACATTGATCTCAGTTTCCTTCTTGCAAGTCAGTTCAATTCATAAACATGACAATCACATCATCCACTCAAATAGATCAAACTATCAATCAATCAACTTAGTCGATTACATGTCATCAAGACCATCCCACGGTCTACTCAATCTCAATTCTTACTCACGGCTCAACGAGCGGGATCAATTCAATCCTTAGATATAATTCATGGTCCAAATGACACAACCTATCTTAGGTGGTAATCACGGCCCAATGGGCGCAACCTTTAACAGGTGGCAAATCCCGGCCATATTAGGCACAACCTCTATCGGGTGGTGAATCACGGCCCGATGGGCACGACCTCTATCAGGTGGCAAAACACGGCCCGATTAGGCATGACCTATTCCAAATTCGGTGGTAACTCTCGGCCCAACTGGCACAGCCATACTTCGGCGGCTTTCTAGGTTCACTCATAACCTTTCATGATTATTTCCCACTCAAATATTGACATTCTCCAATTTTAGGATAATTTCTCCATAATCACCAATTCACTCAATTGTCACAAACCAATACTCAATTAAATAAACAGAAAGCACCACTGCGATCAGCACGAAATTCCGGTCACCAACCATCCTGATTGAATTTCTAGAAATTAATTACGAAAAATATTAAATAAATGCGATAAATCCAACTTAGGTCCGTTATAGCTTGATTGGAAGCCGAAACGGACTCAAAAAATTTCCGAGACTCGTTCAATAAATAATAGAACGGATCTACTTGCTAATGTCACTAACTAACCACCTAACATGCATCGGCAGATAATTAAATTAACTAATCTAACCTAATCTATCCACCTAATTGTACTTAATTAAATCTAAACAACCCCTAACCATAATTAACCGACTAAACAGGGATTAGTGAGTTTAACTTACTTGAATAAATGGGAAGACCGGATCACCGCAATGGCAACGCGACAGCGGCTGAAACCTGAACTTCCGGCGGCATTGACTGACACTTGAGCCAGGCCCAACAAGCCTTGCAAGCCCACAGCAAAAGCTGGGCTTGACTTCAAGCTTGGGCTTGGCTGCGGGCTGGGCCGGCTTCACGGGCCCAAGATGGGCTGAACTACTGAGTTTGCTGGGCTTCAAGTGGGCTGCTTTCTTGCGTGGGTTGACTACGCTGGACTGAGCAGAAATCAATGGAGCTGGGCTCAAATCCACGGAAGTGCTGGGCTTGGGCTGCTGCAGGAATTCTGCGGGCTGAACGTGCAAAGATGCTGGGCTTCAAGTGGGCTTGGGTTCATGCGGAAATGGGGCTGGCTTCACTGGCGAGCTGCTTCGGTTGGGAGCAGACGCGTGAAGTCTTCGAACGAACGAATGGATGAAGCTTCGTTGGCAGCTGGAGGTTGGTGTGAGGAACGGTGAAGAAGCAAGGCTGTTCGGTGGTCTTGACAGCTTCGGTGGACTCCGTTGGATGCACGAAGAAGTGAAGATGGCAGGCGCAAGGGTCAACAAAAGGGCTTCATGGAGAAGTGGGGTTGACTGAGAGAATACGTGGCCAAAAGGAGGAGTCGTTGGTGGAGTGGGCGAGTGGTTGAGGTTGAGCGTGAAGATGGACTGGCTTCTTGGCTCGTGGACTGTGCGGTGGCGCAAGGTGGACGGTAGACTCGGTGAAGACAATTCTCGGTGGAGAAGCAGAACCAAGATGGAGCAGATGGCATACAGAGGGGGAGAGATCGATGGATGAAAGTAGAAGCAGGCTGGTGGCAATTTGGCAAAGGCTGAAGCTGAGGTTCTTAGAGACAAAATGAAATGAAAGATCCGTGGGGGCAGCTAGCGTTCGAGGGAAAGAAATGTGCGGGAGGTCGGCGATCAAAATGGTGGACAGCTGCTCGGCAAGATTGGACAAAGAAGGGCAAATTAACAATTAACAATCCCTATCCTTCTAATTGAATGCATTGTCCCCCCCCCCCCCTAATACTTCCTTGAATTAGGTTTTCCATAAATAATCAAATTGAAACCAAAATTTCCATAAATTGCTCAATTTAATGTCCAAAAGATAGCCCCACGCCCAATCCGAATTTCACCCATTTAACTTCAATTTCTTCACTCAATTCTCCAAATTGAGGTCCAATTTCAATGAAGAAAAAGCCCGAACAATTTTCTGCAAGTCCTTGACACTCAAAAGCTAAGTTTGGAAGTCCAAATTTCCTTCAATTGAGCCCATCCGAATGTCCGCTATTTTTTCGCAATGTCTGAATCAATTTTTCGAAAAATCTCGGAATCTCTGAAAAATTCTTCGGAAGATGAATCGACATTTCTAATATAGATCGTGACACGACAAAACTTTCAATTTCTAAAATCGGGTTCAAATTCATGGTTAATTTCACTCCAATGTAATTTTAGCATGACCTAGTCTACCAAGTAGCTTTTAGAAATTTTTGATACAATTGACTCGTGATCAATTTATTTTGAGTCACAAAGTACATCTTCGACATATTAGCGACTCTCGATTATCGTGAAAGTCTCAAAGTTTCAAATACGGGTACCGGGTACCAAAACGATAGAAAAATCGGTCTAGTGCCGGTCAACGATTATTTTGCAATCGGGTGGAATCACCCACACTTTAATCACATCTCTTAGTCGAATCGGCATATCTCCAGTCTCTGATCGATTTCGACAGTGTCGTAATGACCCTTGCAAACCAACACGGTCGAGCAGTCAATTCCAGGTCGAATTATCAAGTCTATTTGGTTAAAATCCCTTAATGGCTTCCCCAGATAATCTAGTTATCTCGTGAGTAATCAGCTTAGAAAATAGCACTATTTGCACATCAATGAAAGGCCTGATTTATTTAATTGAAAAAAAATTATGAAAATTCAGGCTGCCACAATTCTAGTTTAGCTATATGAATTCTATCACCTTCTTATGCCACGCACAAATAAAGAAATGTTTCCCAAAGAAGGCTCTAATAAATTCGATCCAAGTGACTTTAGTTCCTTTCGGAAATATTGTTCCTTTCGTCGCCCTCCACCAATACTTGACATTTCCCTGAAGTTGATTTCCGCTAGTGATACTTTTTCTACATCTATGCAGTTCAACAGAGCGAATATCTTCTCCATCTCATTTATCCAAGATTCTTCCTTTGAAGGGTCCCTGAGTTCTGTAAACCTGGATGGCTTCACTTTAAGGAATTGCTCCATCAACCCTTGTATCCGTCGCTCACTGCTAGCTTGTTGTTGGGCTTGCCTTTCCAATAAGGCTTCCACATTTTGCAAGGGCCTACAAGATCCCTTTCAGGCAAGGATTCACTCCTGAAGAATATTCACCTGTGGCCATTCTCCTCCATGATCCCCTCATCCTTGCCTGTCTAGGTTTTTACACATTTATCAATAACCATTAGTTGACCGAACATGCCTATAGAACTAATGAATAACAAACGTTACTTGACATCTTATGAGTAACCAAAGCTACTTAGTTTCACAACAACAGCATCAAACAAGTAGTACATGCATATTCATTTGCATCTATCCTATTCCCATAAACTGCTAGCACACCTTATCACTCTAAGTAATCCTATGCTTTGATACCATAAGAGCTATGGCGTCCTAGTAGCGCCACTTTCTATGTTCTAATGAAATATGATACAAACTTTAACTAATTGAAGAGCCCCAAGAATGGATAAGACACAAGCCATGCATGGCCTACTCAAAACTAGCGGCCATGGCCATTCTCACAAAATCCATTTAATTCCATTCTTTCATATGCTTTAACTATGCACACCTGTAGAATAATGATCTCAAAATCCACTTACTATCACATAACGTAAAGACTATAAGATAGAGAAAAGGGCGCTTCTATATTTTTCGATGAGATATCTATTTGGGTTACATATTACTTACAAGCTTTGCTTTCACTTGCACGCACATGTACAACATCTACATTCCATCAAAACACAAAAAAAATAAAAATAAAAATACTGTGAAATGTCTGGGAGAGAGGGTTCAAAAAGTATCCTAGCTCCTCAAGGTCGTTCCAAAGTTGATACAAAAGCCACCCTTCACTAGCCTAACTACATAAGCCCCAGCCATCGCAAGCCCCAAGCCCGTCCGGTTGGACACAAAGTAGGGCACGGGCCACATGGTAATCCATGCAAAGCAGCCATCATCAATCCATAGTGTGGCTTCATAACGAGTGAAAGTGCAGCCTTGGTCGACATCATGTACATCGTGGAAGGAGATCTCCACATATTTTAGAGCACCATATGTAGCTATTGGGGTACATCCATTGCCAATAATTTGAAAAGATAATAAGGAGTGAGTTGTGCCTAGTAGAGGATATAAACCACATATTAGAATGCAAAATTTATTAATTACTCAAAAGACTACCCAATCCATAACCAAAAACACATTCAATTTAATTCATGGGGCCTATCGTTTCATAAGATGAGCATGTATGAACTTACTACGCTAATCTCAATAGATGAATGATATGGTACAACATATTTATAGCAACCCATCAAGGAACCAACAGGCATTTCAAAGCATAAATGAAAAATCATCTTTGTTCCATCGGGCACCACCTTCATGGCCAAAGTTCAACTCACCTATTTTCAGTTTTTCAATTCCATTCGCAAGCTCGTAAGATAACACCAAGATGCTGGCCGGTCTTTCATGGGACGCTGGCCATGGGCATTTCACTCTAAGGCATCATGAATCCACCAGTCGTTGCCCTTGAGATTTTAAATCGAGGCATCCTAGACATACAATGAAGCCATCCCCACTTCTCGAGGGTATTGTTTACCACTGGACAATGAAATCTCTTTAGGATAGTCTTTTCCCATTCATTCTCTCATTTCAAAGCATAAATGAAAAATCATCTTTGTTCCATCGGGCACCACCTTCATGGCCAAAGTTCAACTCACCTATTTTCAGTTTTTCAATTCCATTCGCAAGCTCGTAAGATAACACCAAGATGCTGGCCGGTCTTTCATGGGACGCTGGCCATGGGCATTTCACTCTAAGGCATCATGAATCCACCAGTCGTTGCCCTTGAGATTTTAAATCGAGGCATCCTAGACATACAATGAAGCCATCCCCACTTCTCGAGGGTATTGTTTACCACTGGACAATGAAATCTCTTTAGGATAGTCTTTTCCCATTCATTCTCTCATAACTCTTTCTTAATTCCTATATATTACAATCGCAACTTTAGCTACAATTCAGAACAACTTATAGAATCACTTGGCACAAGATACATGCTCAAATAGTAACACAATTCAAACATAAGAAGCGCAATCGATTCTTTCATAGCTCATTTGTCCACCACCTGAATTTTATCACAACACAAAGCACTAACATGATCATTATTGCATATGTACCTAAAATGGCTAGTAACAACACCTAGAGGGTGGTGAATAGGTACGAAGAAATTTTTTTGCAAATTTCAGTAGAAGTAATTTGCTTTTAGAAAATGACAGACTTTGAACGAGTTCAAACTTTAGCAGTTAGATAAAGCTTCGAACAAAATAAAGGAGTTCACAGAAGAGAATAAGAACACATAATTTATAGTGGTTCGGCTTAGATTAAACCTACGTCAATTCTCCTACGCTGACAGCCTACTGGCTGGATTCCACTAAGAAACAAAAGAGATTTATAGCTTGGTGATCTCAACTTCATGGTGAAAAGTCTACTTCTCTTTCACACGAAGTCACACTATAAATCTTTCTTTCTTTTGAGTACAAATATGAGCTCAGTGAATGAAATAGCAAGGAACTAGGAAGTTTCAAACTTTGAAATTTTTTTTCACGCACTTCGTCGAATGACTAGAGACGTCTCCTTTAAATACTCCTTCATGTCGTCTTGATCATTGGCACTTTCCAAAGGATTCTTCCAATCTACCCGTTGGACAGAATCAATCAAGAAGATCTCGAGCCGTTTGATAATTGTGATGAAAGTTCGTCAATCTTGTTCGTCCATACAATCAAAATCTTGATTTCCATAAATAGATACTTTTCAAGTTTACTTGCCTTCCAAAATATTTGAATATCAAAATTAATTCCAATAAAGATAGCCAATCATGTAGGTGCTTTATCTGATCAGAAAGCCATCCATAAGTCCTCATTCTTTAGTAGCGTTCAATCTGGAATTTGTCAATGTGAGTAGACTTTGAACCTAAAGTCCGACGGTCTTCAGACTTTGATACTAAAGTCTAGAAATCTTCAGACTAAACTTTAGAAAAGTTTTGTCAACTTCAAAACATTAAAAGAGTTTTCTCCAACAATCTCCTCATTTTTTATGGTAACAAAACTTTCTTGTAGATTTAAGAACTCTTGACCTACAAAACAATTCTTAAGCAGTACATAATATCTTATAAAAATAAGTTGATTAGGATTTGGATAGCATCAATTCTGTAACCACAAAAAACATGTTAATCTTGAAATGATAAGACAAATATCAAGACTTAAAGTTCCATCCATTCATAATCATTACCATAAAAGTAAGCTACCTGCAAAGATCAAATAGAATAACAGTTCAACAAAAGAGTTCAACAAAAGTAAATGTCAAATGTCAAATTTGTATGTTCTCCCCCTTTTTGTCAACAACAAAAAATGGAGAAAGTAAAAAAAAAAAAAACGAATAAAATTAGGTTTGTTTTGGAATTCGAACGAGCTAGAAATCCCCAATCGACTAAACTGTCTCTTCTAGCTTTCGCACTGTCTCCTTCAACTTCTCAACATCTTCAACCTTAGCAGTCTCTTTAACTTGCTGTTGTAAAGCTTGAACTTGAAGGTTAAGAGCATGTACCTTCTCATGGAAAGAATCTAAAGTAGATTTCAATGCAGATTGAAGGTTCTTTATCTCAAACTCCATATCATATTACTGTACTTTTAACTCCAGAAGGAGCTCTAGTAGCCTTCGAAAGGCTGCAGTAGTTTCTGATTGTGCTCCAGCTTCAGCAAAATGAATTCAAGGAGTGTTGAGAATTGAGAGAACTTAAGCTTGTCGAACAACATGACTTGGAGAGGATTCCTTAACGTCGGCTTCAGGAAAATATGAAGCATAGACATCCTATGGATCGGTAGGAGATCTACTAACATCATCATTTGTAAAAAGAGGAGAAGAAGAAATACCTATTTTCTCACGAACTCCCCTTATTTCTATGGCTACAGGTGGGGAAATGAATTCTTCTTCTTGTTCATTCTCAATTTTAGCGCAAGAGTGATGTTCTTTTTCGGTTCGAGCTCCTACAGCTCCATTCCTTGTCTTCTCAAAATCCTCAGATAAGGATATTGCATTTGATGGTTCATGGAAGTCATTCTGACCCTCTTCTTCTTTAGCTTCTCTTCCTGCTTCTTCTCTTTCCTATGTTCCTTCTCTGTCTTCTCTTCCTTATTTTCTTTGCTCGGTTTCTCCTCTTTCTCTTTCTTCTTTGTCCTATTACTGCTCAAAACTGACAAAACTCTAAAGATTCTTCAAAGCAAAGGCAGAGATAGTAAGATCATCATCATCCTCTTTGTCCTGCAGGATAAGAGATCTTCTCGTCTTGGCAGGTTCAAGCATAATTTCCTTGCCTTTCCTTCTTTTTGCAACAGAGTCTTGTTTGGTTTTGTTGGGGGGACTCTTCCTTCAAGCGTTCCTTGTTCAATTCTTTCAACCTCATCTTGGACACCATCTTCAATCCTATAAACATAGGAGCAATAGTTCTAGCACAAAGAGAGGCTGGAAACTGAATCTGAAAATGTCTAAATAGTTGTGTGACCAACACTAAGTAAGGGAGCTGTCCCTTATCCTTCACAACATTCCCGTACATATGCATCAAGATTGTATGAGGGAGAGAGAACTTCATTCCATTGTTGATGGTAAACATCAGTTTGGCTTCAAATCGGGAAACATTTGTCTTTGAAGTCAACTTTGGTCGGATGCAATTGATCATGACTTTGTGGAGTAAAATATTCGAGGCAAACAGTCTAAAATAAGTGATGCCTCCTTCAGGAAGTCTGTCCCTAACAAGAAATCTTATCGCATGTCCAACCAAGACATTTATTGGTTGGAAGCCACTCCTTTCCACCCCCAATAATGTCAGCCAACGTGTCAACATCCACCACGTGGCTTTTATCTCTCACAATGAATTGAAATCTATTCAGGTCAAGAAAATACAGGTTCGAATAGAAATATACAGTCAACTCAGGATATGCAACAATAGTCTCGAAGCAAAAGTTCTCTAGTTGAAGGAGAGCAAATTTTTCCCTCGGGTCCACATTGATCGAGTCTAAAAAGTCAAAATCAACCGATCGAGAGATCACCACCCCTCTTTTCAGCAATCTGGTGTAAACCCTTTTTTGATCCTTAGAACGAAAAATACCCGTTCCATCACCAAGCACTTCAGCAGCAATGCCCATTCTCAGCTGGAAGTTCGAGAACATCCTCTGATCATCGTCTTTGCTCTCAGGCTGATTGTAAGAGCTAAAGTGAGGATCAATAGAAAAGTTAAGAAATGCTCTATCTGTCATTCCTCCAGGCACTATTCCTAATCTTTCCATCGTTCGCAAGAACAGAGTCTCATTCTTATATCCTTTTTCTTTTAGAAATTCATTGATAAAAGTCATAGCAATACCACCCTGCTTCAAATGAGTGTAAAGTTTATAAATAACCTAGGGTTTCATGGTTTTGAGAGGTTCTACGTCTTCCTCAATTTCCTCTTCCATTGATTAGCACGGAGGATTCAATGTAGCATGCTATGGAGAGTGTTGTGGAGATTCTTCTTCCTCGGTCAGATCAAAATGTGTAGGACCCTCAGGCATATTCTGTGGTCCCCTGCTTGTGATCCGAGATGACTTTCTTTGAAAAGACATCTTCGTAGTGTTGGAGGATTTCGCTCGAGTTAAAAAGATGAAAACTTGCAGAACAAACTTGAGAGTAAAAAAAAAATGAGAGAGTAGAGAGTCTGTATTCTAGGGTTTGAGAATATGTAAATGAAGAAGAAAGTCTCAACGGTATATAAAGGAAGTAAAACGAGTTAATCAAACCATCATAAGGAAAAAAGAAAACTGCCTTCTTCAAAAATAAAAACTACCAAAAATTTAAAAAATTGAAAAAGATAATTTTTAAAAATAAAATAGGTAAGCAATGATTCAGATATCAATGTACCTATTCGGAATTTATACTAAAATTAAATTACCTGCATTGAAGAGATATTAACTTACATAAGTCATTTCTGGACATTCTGAATCTGACCAACTTCAGACTTTAACCGGTAGGAGATAAAATATTCAGTCTGGTGCGAATAGACTCAAATAGATTTTTCTCTAGAGGCTTTGTAAATGTGTCTGACAATTGATTCTTCGAGTCAATGAATTGAATCATAATCTCCCCATTTTGGACATGATCTCTTATGAAATGGTGTCGAATCTTTATATGATTTGCCATTGAATGAAGAATTGGGTTCTTCGTGAGATTAATAGCACTGGTGTTGTCGCATCTGATCTCAGTGCACAATTCTTCAATTCCAAAGTCTCTTAGATGTTGTCTTATCCACAAAATTTGAGAACAATAGCTCTCAAAAGCCACATACTCTACTTCTACTATTTATAGAGCTACAATACTTTGCTTCCTTAAGAACTAAGACACCTACCTAGAAGTTGACAAGTACCAGAAGTACTCTTTCTATCGACTTTACAACCTGCTAAATCTATATCTGAATATTTAAGAAGAGTAAAGTCTCCTTCTTTAGGATACCACAAACTTAGCTTTAGAGTAGTTGCAACATATTTGATTATGCGTTTTGCAGCACTTAAATGAGATTATTTGGGACCATATTGGAATCTAGTACAAATGCAAACACTAAACAAAATATCGGGTCTAGATGCAATAAGGTAAAAAAGAGAACCGATAATGCTTCTGTAAAAATTCTGGTCTACTTTCTTTCCTCCTTCATTTTTATCCAGCTTCGAAGAACTTGACGTTAGTGTCTTTGTTTTTTTGCAATTCTCCAATCCGAATTTCTTGATGAGATCTTTTGCATATTTTTCTTGGTGAACAAAGATACATTTCTTTGATTGTCTAACTTGTAATCCCAGAAAGAAAGTTAACTCACCTATCATACTCATCTCGAATTCATCCTACATACATCTAGAGAAATTCTTGCATAGATTTTCATTAGGGGATCCAAATATAATATCATCAACATAAATTTGAACCAGTTGAAAATCTTTACCCTCTCTCTTTATAAACAAGGTAGTATCAACCTTTCCTTTTTCAAAACCATTTTGGGTTAGGAATTTACTTAATCTTTCATACTAGGCTCAAGGTGCTTGCTTCAGTCCATACAAGGCATTTTTCAGTCTGTAAACTGAGTCTGGCTTTCTTGGATCTTCAAATCATGGTGGTTGTTCCACATAGACTTCTTCTTAG
The DNA here is from genome assembly GCA_004368105.4 of Eucalyptus melliodora. Taxonomy (NCBI): domain Eukaryota; kingdom Viridiplantae; phylum Streptophyta; class Magnoliopsida; order Myrtales; family Myrtaceae; genus Eucalyptus; species Eucalyptus melliodora. The sequence continues at coordinate 248,196 of CM023402.3, read as the reverse complement.
ATGAATCTATTGAGGAATGCACTTTTGACATCCATTTGAAATAACTTGAAATTTTTATAGCAAGCAAAAGCAAGTAATAATCTAATTGCTTTTAACCTCGCTTCAAGTGCATAGGTCTCGTGTGACATCCTAATTTTCGAGTCTAATTTCGATGAGATGAAATGGGTTTTTCATCGACGCGCTAATGGCCTTATTCTCTAAGAGGGCCCCTCACGAGATAACTAGCCTATCAGGTGAAACCATTAAGGGATTTTAACGCAATAGACTTGAGAATTCGACCAGGAATCGACTGCTCGACCATGTTGATCTACAATGGTCATTACGGCACTATCAGAAATCGATCAGAGACTGGAGATAAGTCGATTCGATTGAGATATGTAATTAGAGTGTGGGTGATTTCACTTGATTGCAAAATACTCGTCGATTGGCACTAGAACGATTTTTCTATCGTTTTGGTACCCGGTGCCCATAATTGATACCTCGAGATTTTCATGACAATCGAGAGTCGCCAATGTGTCGAAGATGTATAATGTGACTCGAGATAAATCGATCACGGGTCAATTGCACCAAAAATTCCTAAAAGTTACCCGGTAGACTAGGTCACGCTAAAAGCGCGCCGGATTGAAATTAACCGCGAACTTGAACCCGATTTCAAAAATCGAAAGTTCTGTCATGTCATGACCTATTTTAGGAACATCAACTCATCCTCTGAAAATTTTTCAGAGATTCAGAGATATTTCGGAAAATCGGTTCGGACGTTGCGGAAAATTAGTGGAAATTCAGATTAGCCAAATTAAAGGAAATTTGGACTTCCAAGCCAAGCTATATGGTGTTGGGGATTTATAGAAAATTATTCGAGATTTTTCTACCGCGAAATCGGATCTCGATTTGGGTAATCGGAGAGGAAATTTAAGTTATGTGGTGAAATTCGGAGCTTTTGTTGGGGGTGCATTATTTACATTAAAATTTGGTTTATTTGTGAAGATAATGCAAGAAAATATGAAGAGACATGGAGATAAGTTTGAGGGCTAATTGATGAACCATGCATTTAAGGCTTGGGATGATCTTTATTGACTTTGTCTTCTCTTCTTCAAAGCTTCCATTGCACGCCCATCCACCGCCCATCTCCTTCGCGTGAATTTCTGGCTTCGCTTCCATTTCCTCTGCATCTCCATTTTTCTTTTTTTTTAAACCAAAGCAACCCTCATCCACTCACCCTCTCCCTCCGTTCATTTCCCCATGATCGAAGCCCCACATTGGTCAACAACACCCATAGAAAATCCTTTTGTCGACTCATGCACCTGCCATCTTCACTTCTTCGTGCATCCAGTGGAGTCCACCGAAGCTGATTCTCTTCCATGTGGCCAACGTCCGAGACACCACCAGGGAAGCCGTGATTTTGCCCCCAAAGACTCCCATGCTCGAGCAAAACCAGCGTCTTCGTCTCGTCCTCACGAAGCCAGCGACAAAACCCTGCCGCTCCATGGTCGTTTGTCTTCTACCACCGACTCATCATCTCCATCTCGCCAACTGAAGCTGCCAGCGAAGCCACGATCTTCTCCTTCGTTCGCAGCACCCCATCAGCGAAGCGACATCACCGTCCACAAAGCTGCTTCCTCTTCGTGCAGCTCCATCTAGCGAACTTCGTAGTCCAGCTCAAACGATCTCCTCTCTTCTAGCCCAGCTTCACCGAAGCTCAGCCCACATCAACGGCCCAGCTTTCAGCAGCAATCCACGCAAGTCTTATGGCCCAACAACTAGGCTTGTCTTCAATCCATCAAGCCCAGCAAATTTCAGCTTAGCTGGGCCCAAAACTCTAGCAGTCCAGTCCAACTTTGAAGCCTAGCAAGTTGTCTTTTTTAGCAGTCCAAGCCCGTGAGGTCAGCTTTCGATTTTGAGGCCTGCAAAGCAGCCCAAGCCCAAATCAAGCCCAGTCCAAGTCATTAACAAATCTCAATTTGGGCTGAGATTTGTTGGTCCCGTTTTAGGCCTGGTCCAAGTCCGTTGACGCCACCGAAAGTTCGTTTTTCGGCCGTCGTCGTGTTGCCATTGCGGTGAATCTGTTTCTGCAATTAACCGGTGAGTTTATACTCTAAACTCTGCTTAGTAAGTTAATGACGTTTAAGGGGTGTTTATATTTATTTTATTAGGAATTAGGTGATTAGTTAGATTAAATTAGAAATTAATTATTTAAATTGAGCATGTTAGGTGGTTAGCATGGTTTAGCTAATGCCTAAATAAATTGTACTATTTATCTAAAAGGGTTCGGGAATTTCTCCAAGTCTGTATTGCTTATTAATTTAATGATTCTAGCCTAGGTTAGTATTGTTAGAATTTAAATTGATTTATTTAATTAATTTCAGTAATTATTTAATTATTAATTATTTTTCTGAAAATTATACCGGGAGAGCTGCTCGATAGAATTTCAAGCTGATCGCAGTGATATGTTTAGTTTCTGCAATTGAATGTTGTATTGTTGAATTGAGTGATGATTGTGATATATTGGTATTTTAATTGGAAAATGCCTGGTGTCGGGTGTTGACACCAAAAGTGGTCTTTGATTACCAAATCAGCTTAGGTGAGCAATATAGATCTATAATAGCTTCGGGGAGCGTTAACATCATTATAGATCTCTAGCAGCTTCAGTGAGCAATGGCAAGCAATAATGCTTTAGCAGCTTCGGTAAGCACTTTAGACATCAGCTTTGGCAAGCACTTTAGACATCAGCTTCGGCGAGCACTTGTTATTTAGCAGCTTCGGTGAGCAAATTTTAGATATCAACTTTGGGGAGCAATGATATATGAGTATATCTATTTCAGCTTAGGCGAGCAATATTCGGATCGACATAATATATGGATGACATTGATGGCATGGAGTCAAATGAATCGACTGATTGATGGTTGATTTGAATTGAATTGTTTAATTGAGTATTTGAATTATACTAACCTGCAGGGTGGAAGGGAGGCGAGATAAGTCCTCTATGCTAAGTGTGTGATTGTGTCGTTAGGACACTTTTGGGCGTATTTTCCTCCTAATTGGGGTTTAGAGCTTAGACTCACTGAGATTATATCTCACCCCGTTGTGGGACAACATTTTCAGGGTTGTCAAGTGGAGGACCTGGAGCTGAGAGAAGGTGATCAGAAGCGTAGGTCAGTTACGACCGCTTCTTTTTGAAAAGCCAATCTTTTGTAGTCTTTTGGCCATAAACTTTTGTACATGACTCAGTGTGAATATAAATACATGTTTGTTTATGAATTCGTATCCTACTTTTATATCCCGAGATGGTTACTGTCAGGGGATTTCTTTTCGCTTCCGCATGTGCAATAAAATGGAAAGGGTCAGCGACTTGTCCTGGGAAGTAACAAATTATTATCGACGAGAGAGGGATGGGCACGCGCTCGGGGTTCGGGGCATGACATCTCGTCATAGTCTATTCATTTTTCTTGCGTATATCATTTGGCCTCAAGTCTTACTTTATTCCTGACCATTTTTCCTTCTTCATCCATCTTGTTCCTGAAAAAACATTTTGTCCCGATAACAAACTTACCTTTAGGTTTAGGAATTGGCTCCCAAATATCGTTGATGTTGAACTGTCTGAGCACTTCTTGCATAGCTTCGATCCAGCTTTCATCAGACAGGACTTCTTCTACACTTTTGGATTCTATCTCAGAAACAAGTGTTAGGGTACTAAACTCTTCTCGCCTTTTAGATCTGGTGCGAATTCCTTCATCAATGTTGCCAATGATGAGTTCTTTAGAATGACTTGACTTATGCTTCCAATTACTGGTGAGTCTAAGAGTCTGCTGATCCTCTGCTTCGGTTGAATCTTCTAGATCTGCTTGTTACTAATCTTCATAAGTCTGAACCTCTTTGGGGGAAGTAGACTTTGTAAAGTCTTAAACAAGTTCAGATTCTTCAAGTTGAGTCTAATCTAGCTGACTCTGCACAGAATCTTGAAACTTGACATTCATAGATTCTTTCACAAATTGAGTCTTCTTGTTAAAGACTCTGTATGATTTGCTTGAGGTTGAATAGCCAAGGAAAATTCCTTCGTATAATTTTTCTTCAAACTTCCTGGTTCGATGATTTGCATTTTTCAAAACATAACATTTACAGCCGAATATATGGAAGTAAGAAACATTTGGCTTCTTCTCTTTATAAACTTTATAAGGAGTTTTCTCTAGAATAGGCCTCAAAAATACTCTGTTGATGATGTAGCAAGCTGTGGAAACTGCTTCAACTCAAAATCGAGAGGAAATTTTGCTCTTAATCAAGAGGGTTCTGGACATCTCCTGTAAGGATCTGTTCTTCCTTTCCACAATCCCATTTTGCTCAGAAGTGTATGGAGAAGAGAAAACATACTGGAAACCAAATTCATCACAGAACTTCACAAAGTCTTAGTTTTCAACTCACCTCCATGGTATGTTTGTATGCTTGAAATAGTATATCATTTTTCATTCTAAACCTTCTTGGCAAATTTTGAGAAGTGAGAGAAGGCTTCAGACTTATTTGCTAGAAAGTAAACCCAAGTAAAGCGAGAATAATCATCCACGATTACTAGGTAGTATCTCTTTCCACCAATATGAAGAAGCTGCAAAGCTTGATTAGTAGAAAATTGATTTACAGGTTTAAAGGAACTTCTAACCTATTTTCCCAAAATACATGAAGTGCATAATTCAGATTTTTGATAAGTCAGGTTGGGAATACCACAAACAAGCTTATTGGAAGAAATCTTGGTAATCTGCTTCGTGTTAACATGACCAAGCTTTCGATGCCAAAGATTTGCTTCATCTTGAATGGATATAAGACACTGAGAACTTTTTGGTTTTATATCCTGAAAGTAAAATATTCTCATGCCTTTGTCCAGTGAAAGATTGAGAGAAGTCTTTACTCATTCTTGAACAAATGGCTTCTTGGAAATTTATTTTGAATCCAATATCGCAAAGCTGACTTATGTTGAGTAGATTGTAATTCAGATCTTTCCCAATGAGACATTGTTGATAGCCAGGCTTCCAATCTTCACGGTTCCACATCCAACAGTTCTTACTTTGTTGTTTCCACCAAATAAAACTTTTCCACCATTCATTTGAACAAGTTTTATAAAGCAACTCAAATCTCCTGTCATGTGTCTTGAACAATCACTATCCAAATACCATTTGATCTTCCTCTTGATAGTGACCTATGATCAAGAGAATGACTCAAGTTTTCTTTGGTACCCATATTTTCTTGGTTCCAGGAGAGTTAGTATTGAAAATAGTCTTTGCCCAATCCCTCTTAACAGGTCTCTAAACCTTGAGGCATTCATTCTCAAAAAATTTTAAGCTGTTACATTTTGAACATTTGAGAACACTTCGGTCAATAGGGTTCATAAAGATTTTTTGAAAATGATTCTTATAAAATGCCATTGTGGGTCTTTGTTTGATTATTTCTTTAACTTTGGGAAAATTAATTAAAGGAATAGTTTCTGAAGCTATACCCAAACCAGATTTGTTAAAATAAGGTCTTTGTACTGAAAGATTTTTCTCCAACTTCTTAGATCCTTTTGAAAATCTTTTTGTGATATTTGAAATATCTTCTTTCAAAAATGCATTTTCTTTCGAAAGAGAATTAGAATTTACTTTCAAATCAACAAAACTTTTATCTAGGCTTTCAAACTTTTCTCTCCAAGAAGTTTCCTCTTGCCTCAATTTAGAATTCTCACTTTTTAGTTTGGAAATCTTTTTAAGAGATGTTTTTAGATTGAGACAGAGTTCATTCATATATTTCGAGACTTTAACATCAATTTTTAAATTGCTAATTTCAACTTCTTTGTCTAAGTCTGAATCAGAATCTATTTCAAAATTTGATTTTGATTATGAATTGGCCATCAGACATATGTTGGCATATTATTCATCACTTTCCTCGCACTTGGTATCGCTCCAAGTTTATGCTTTGAGAGCCTTTTTGTATTTCTCAGTTCTTCCTTTCTTTTTTTCAACAGAGGACAATTAGGTCTGATATGCCCATTTTTCTTGCATTCAAAGCATATCACATCTTTATTGGTTCCAATGTCCTCAGTTGGTTTCTTCTGGAAATTTTGAGTGATCTACTTCTTCCAGTTGAATCTTATTCCCTTCCTATTCAACTTTCTAAACTTCTTAATCATAAGCACTAGCTCCTCATCGTCCATGTCATCTTTTGAATCTATATCATCATAATCATCATTAGATTTTAAAGCAATTGACTTCTTACCTTTTGGATCTTCTTCCTCATTGATCTGCTCCACTTCATATGATTCAAGTGTGCCTACTAGTTCGTCTACTGAAAGAGGCATGATCCTCTGGGTTTCTCTTATTGAAGTCTTCACGTGATTCTAGTCTTTGGAGAGTCCACGCAACAGTTTATTGACCTTCATTGGTCCTGAGATTGGCTGTCCTTGATATGCCAATCCATTCACGATTTCAATGAAACAACTGAACATATCAGTGATGGATTCTCTAGGCTTAATCTTGAATGCTTCATACTGTCTGAGTAGAATATTAATTTTCGTTTCATTTACTCGATCAGTTCCTTCATAGGTAACGTGTAATCTATCCCAAACTTCTTTCGTTGTTCACAAGAAGAAATTCGGTTATATTTAGTAGGAGATAAAGCACAGTATGAAAAGTAGATAGCTTTAGCATCAAGAGCTTGTCTCTTGGTTAATTCTGCTTGTGTTATTCCAACATCTACAACTTATTTTCCTCTTTCTGAGATTGATGTAGCTTTAGGATTGATCCATTTTTCCACCACATCCCACTCCAAGGGGATCTTTTGATCTCAGAAACACCTTCATCTTATTTTTCCACACATTATACTCATTCCCATCAAAGTAATGAGGTCTGGTGTTCCTTTGGCCTTCAACCAAACCTAGAGTCAAAATACTAACCACAGATCTTTAGTTTTAGAAGTAAAAACACTTCAATAAAATAAGCACACAAGCTCTTATACCAATTGAAAGGCTAGTAACAACACCTAGAGGGAAGTGAATAGGTGTGAAAAAAAAAATTGCAAAGTTCAATAGAAGTAATTTGTTTTTAGAAAATGACAGACTTTGAACAAGTTCAAACTTTAGTAATTAGATAAAGCTTCAAACAAAATAAAGGAGTTCAGGGAAGAGAATAAGAACACAGAGTTTATAATGGTTCAACTTAGATCAAGCCTATGTCCACTCTCCCACGCTGACAGCTTACTGGTTGGATTCTACTAAGAAACAAAAGAGATTTTACAGCTTAGTGATCTCAACTTCACAGTGAAGAGTCTGCTTCTATTTCACACGAAGTCACACTATAAATCTTTCTCTCTTTTGAGTACAAATTTGAGCTCAGTGAATGAAATAGCAAGGAACTAGAAAGTTTCAGACTTTGAATTTTTTTTTTTTTTCATGCACACATCGAATGACTAGAGACATCTCCTTTAAATACTCTTTCATGTCGTCTCGACCGTTGGCACTTTCCAAAAGAATTCTTCCAAACAACCCGTTGGACAGAATCAATCAAGGAGATCTCGAGCCATTTGATGATTGTGATGAAAGCCCATCAATCATGTTCGTCCATACAATCAGAATTCTAGTTTTCATAAGTATATATTTTCCAAGTTTACTTGCCTTCCAAAAGATTGGAATATCGAAATTGATTCCATTAAAGATAGCCAATCATGTAGGTGCTATATCCAATCAAAAAGCCATCCATAAGCCATACAAACTGAACTCCTAAAGAAATAAAGATAACCTTGCATCTGGATAAATCTTCATTCTTCAACAGCATTTAGTTTGGAATTTGTCAATGTGGGCAGACTTTGAACCTAAAGTCTAGCGGTCTTTAAACTTTGACACTAAAGTCCGGAAGTCTTCAAAATATATTTTGAATAAGTTTTGTCAACTTCAAAACTTTAAAGGAGTTTTCTTTCTAGCATCCATTAAGTAGAAATAGCACTTAATGATCATATAAAATTAGCAAGGAGAATTCATTCACAAGTACTTGAAACCCAACATATCATATATATATATATATATCCTTCCTATAAGTATTGACTAATTACTACATATATAAGGAAATTTTACAACTATTTCATCAACTATTAGACCGTATACCATTGCTTCCAAATTACGAACATCCCTTGATGACCCCTTGCTTTTTAACCCATGACTTCAATGATATATTTGTCTTCGCACTTGCCAATTTACAATAGTCATTACTATCCACCAATGATAATTTTCCTTAATTCAGAACCTTCTCGAACCATACACTATACATTGCCTCGCTCAAACCCACGAATTCTCCCCTTGCCGTGGCTTAACCAATCTGTACATACATTCACATGTTGTTGGAATTTTGTTTGTTAAAACAAAATGAGTGCTTTTTACTTTGTCCCACATAGAAAAGGTGGGAGCAAGTGGGTCGATTTAAAAATGTGGGATTTCCTTTTTGTAGTTAAAGGAATGATTGGGCGGGGCTAGATCCCACCATACCCGCATGCGGGTGCGCGAATAATTGCGCGATTTTGGCGCACTTAGCACTTATTTAATTAGCATTAATCTCTTGCTATTTATTTATTATTATTATTTTATTTTTAATTCAAAGGTTTCCTTTTAATTTGAGAATTTTCGGAAATAAAATATAAAATGAAAATTCGAAATTCTATTTTTTTTTTAAAATTACTTATTCGGTTTTGCAATTTTTTTTCGAAAGGTTGCAATTGTTCGGTTTTCGACTTCTTCCGAAGAGTCGCATTTATTTATCCGAACAATTTTCTAAAGGAAGTGTTTGTTCATTCTTTGGCAATTTTCACGAAGAGTTGCAAGACTGTTTCATATATATACTTGTCATTTTTTGGAAAGAAAAAGTGGTCAATTTTCGAGTCTTCTTTCTAAAAAAAAAAAAAAAAAAAAACTGCAGCCAATTTTTTTGATTGTTTTTTTAGAGAGACCCTGAAGAAATACTAGAATTGCTATCTAGTATTCTCATCCGAGACTTTGTTGTATCCTGGAGGGTTTTTGCCGGTGACCATTAGCAACGTTGTGGGGCAAATAAATCCTTAAAGATAGTGATATCACGCCTCAAAGTCCGAGTTGTTTTACTCAATCTGATTTCATTGTTCAACCCATTTCGAAGCCATATTTTCAAACACATGTTAGCTAGCCAAGGAGATGAAGTGTGCTTGCTGCTGAGGGAAAATGAGAGAGAGAGAGAGAGAGAGAGAGAGAGAGAGAGGAGAGTGGGTTCGGGAGAGAAAATACGAGGAGAATGAAGAAGATGAAGGGAAAATGGGGTCCTTGGGGTCTTTGGGAGGAATTTCCACGCAAATGATGGGTTTTCTTAATCCCCATGGTGGCTGTGATCGAGGAGAGTTGCAGAGAGAACAAGGGTGGGCTTCTTTCCCCTCTTAAACTTAATAACTTATACTAATTAAATAAAAGGTTCATTAGAACTAGCTTTAAAGGGGATAAGACCAACGTGCATGTGTCCTCCCATGCATGTTCCCAAAGTCTTCAAAGTAGTTGCGCAAACATTTACATCGATATATTACTACAACTCCTAATAGACACAAGACACCTTACTACATTCAAAATACACGAGACCTCTCACGGTCTAAAATTCCATACCTAACCATATCCGTAAGGCTAAAAAGGGGTTTCTTTTAGAAATCAATTAATTAAAGTCCCCCATGACCTCAGGTGGGCCTAAATGCCGCTAAAATAAAGCCCACGTCATCTTAAGCGGCCTTCATCTCTTGTTAACAAAACTGGACTTTCACGGCTCAATGAATTCAATTCAAGCCCCTAACATTAATTGGCTCGTTCTCGTGGCCCAAACTTGACTCGTGAGCCTAGCTTGTCTTTCTTTCACCAAGTGGCCCACTAATAAAATCTCAAGGCCCAATTTATAAGTCCGCTCAAACCATGGCCTAATTCGACCCATTTCAACTTTTCGAATTTTCTATTTATTCACCTAATGATTTTCAAGGTTAGAAAATTCATGTTATCACATCATAGGAGCAGAAATTGGTTATCCTTAATATGTCAAATTATTTACAATTTATGTAAATCGGCTAAACATGTCTCCAATGGATTCTCCAAACTTCATCTTGAAAAACTCATATTGGCCAAGCAATATGTCAATCTTCATCTATACTCAGTAAGAGACAAAGCACAATATGAGCTTCTCTCTTGGTTATTTATGCTAGATCAGATGTTTCAGCATCTTTGTCTATGACATCCTTCTTCTTGTCTGAAGCAGACGCAACCTTTAGATTAAACCTTTTTTTTTTCACTATATCCCATTCTAGAGGATCTCCAAATCTTATGAATGCGTTCATTTTATTCTTCTGAACATTGTATTTCTTTTCATTGAAATAGGGTAGTTTGGTGTTGCTTTGTCCTTTGACAACTCCTAGTGCCAAGATACCAGCCATAAAAAATCTTTAACTCAAAAGTAAAAACACTTCAATGAGATGAGCACTAAGCTCTGATACCAATTAATAAAGCCAATACAAACACCTAAAGGAGGTGAATAGGTATTTAAATAAAATCTTGATAAATAAATGCATAATAAAATAAGTTGCTAGCAAAATCTAAATAAAGATCAAAGTTTGCTATGAAAGTCATTAAACTATTGAGATAACCTGTAAGTATGCAATAAAATTAAGGAAAATGAGTTAAGGGAAGAGAATATTACACACAAAATTTATAATAGTTCGGCTTAGATTATGCATATGTCAACTCTCCTACGTTGGCAACCTACTAGCTAGATTACATTAAAAGATCAATAAGAGATTATAACTATAAGTGCAAATACTTAGTAATCGATCACACTAACTCATTAAACCACTCTTTTGTATTTTTCTCTCTCGATCACAACTTGTAAAACTCACCAAAAAAAGACAAGTAATATTGAGATTAGCTTCAGATTTTGGAAATTTAGATTCATGTCCTTCTCTTCTTGACTGGTTAATCTCCTTAAATACTCTTCCATTTTGCACTAATTGATAGCCAATCATTGAAGGATTTTCTACCAATCTACCCGTTGGATAAAATGATTCAAACAAATCTTGTGGCCACCCATACAAATAAAATCTAGGTTTCCATGAGTGTAGCTTCCTAATTTTAGAACTTTTAGCACTTAAATATCTATATGTGCCAAGTTTTGGCACTTGCGATGTACTTTAACTCTGTAAAAAGTGGAAATTGTATTCACTTCATCAGTTTTCTGGAGTTGCCTTTGCATTAGGCCTATTATTGAGTATTAGAGTTATTTTGTTGATGGAATTTGATTAAGATGAACACGCTTGAGACTTCACCGATACGCTTATATATGCTATTTGCTGACTCAACCTTGAAAAGATACTCTCTTTTTGAAGGAATCTTTAGTTTAATTGGTGAGGCACTACCTTTCGTGGGATTTGCACTGGCTATGTTCCTGATCTACTCATTTGTTCTGTTTTGCTGAAGGTTTGATTTCAAGACAGTAGATTTTCTGCTCGTGCAGTTATTCGCTTGTTTGAAACATGAGATCCGTCAAAATTTTCATCTGCAGATAAATGGGTCTACAATGCTCGACCTGTCTCTATTGACCTCAGACACATGGGCTGTCTTCATTTGTGTCTTTGCTTACCTTGAGACGGTTTATACGCAGGATATTTGGCATGATTAGGATTTAGACCTTGTCTACGCCTCTTTGTGTTGATTTTAATCCATTTACAGGTTGATTGGATGTACTTTGTAGCTTTTGCTGCTGTTGCAGTTAGTGTGGTTATTTATTCAGGGTGATCCGCTAATGGATTTTCATAGCTATTGGTTGGTTTCACTCACATTTTCTCTTTGAAAGACCCACTTTAGTCAATCTGCTTTCAGTAGTTTGTTCAACCAGTTCAATTTTAGGAATCACATCTCTTGCTAACCTCACCTCACAAAAGAAAAGTAAATCTGTTTCGTCTCCCTTGAAAATCAATTAAAGCGGTAGAGATTGCTTTATAACTGTAAGTAATGTCCCATTCTTCTCTCTGATTTTTCTGGGTACTTTTGGCTGGTCTCTAAACTTTCAAACCTAATTTTCAAGATGTTGGGCAATATGGCCTTTTTCCGGGACTTTTTGGTTGTGTGGTATCTGCTATTAAATAATAGATTAGATCTACTTTAATTTTGATTAAAGACGACATCTTACAAGTGTAGTGAGGAGTGGTCCATAATTGTGTTTTGATATGCCTGTGTAGAAGTGTTTATTGTGTAAAACTGATTATAGAATGCGAGTCTGGCTTTTGTGCAGAGGAGATAAAGAAGACCAAAAAAAACTGGCCGATGTTGCTGATGATAATGTCAAGAAGAGCAAGAGGTTTGATGAGGAGGCCTGCTCGGTCAGGTGGGATTGAAGTTACGGCACAAAAACAGAGGTCATGAGAAAGAATGAAATTACTAGTGGCAGCAACTCAACTGGAAAGATTCAGTGCACACCGATAGCTGGTAACGATCCGAAGGGAGGGGTGATCGGTCTTTTCTCTGTCATCCCCAGGAGTTCGGCCTCAATAACGATTCTCGGCTCATGTCCATCGCAAGTGCTACTCAATTGTAAATGTGGGAGAAATGCTGTTCATTTCGTTTGCCTCTTCAATATTCGCAGAATCTTCCTTCTACTAAGTCGTCATGTCATGGTTGACTCGGGATATCTTTTCGGATGCTATTTCAGGAGTAAACGCCAGATTGCTAATCATGGCGAAAAACCATTGAAAGTTAGATAAGAATATGCATTAGTGCTGACAAGACAAGAGTGGCTATGCATCTCCCTCTTATTATTGCAGAAACTGTAAACGCAGAGAAGCCGACTAATAAACACAATTGCATACATTGATTGACATCCCGCAAAGCAAAGAGGAGCCGACGCTCATCTCTAAGTTCTATGTAGGAACTTAAGTAAGTACTGAAACAGCTTCACAATTAGACCTTTGCACGGGAAGATGGTTCCGAAGATGGATCCTATGCTCCATGCTTTGGAAACGGGAGCTTCGGGATGCAGGTCTTCGAAGATCACTGTAGATTTGATGATGGCGAGTATGACAAAGGGTAAGTAGATAAGCAACGCGAAGATGTTGACCCCGATCAGGACACCCACGGTGTGTAATGTCTGGGTACCTTTGCAAGAGACCTTCCCGAGCTGGAGCTGAATGATGTCGATGATGGAGTCCAAGAGGAACAGGCCGCCAATGATGGAGGTCGACGTGGAGAGAACGAACAAGGACCCTCTTAGCACCTTGCTATACGTGCAATTGATTTCGTTGTAAGTGACCGGGGGGATGAGGTAGGTGAAGAGGTGGGTCTTAAGGGATTTGGCCACAAGGCTGGAAAAGAGATAAAAGGCGAATGAAATCACTTCGTTCCTGACAAGCCTCCTCGCCACATGAACTCCAGCTTCACACTCCTTATTGCCCTCTATGTTCTGTTCTTCATCGCGCGCGAACGCCAGGCCCACAAAGACCGCAACGGTGAAGTGCGAGTTCACTTTCACCAGATCGTCCAGATATTTCTGATAGACATGCACTGCCTCCCGCAGCTTTTTATCGCTAGTAATGCAACATGACAAATCAACGCCAAAAAAAAAATTCCTTTATTCAAAGAACAAAGTGTAGAATACCGAAACCTTCTTGAGACTCGTTCTGTATCGTGATTAATTCTGTTCATTGAGAGAGAGAGAGAGAGAGAGAGACTGACTCTATAGTTTTCTTTTGTTTGCTCCCCCGATCTTCCATGATTTCTTTGTCTTGTTTTCTTAATTACGAATCTTAGGGGTCGAGGGTATTTATAGAGATGAAGAAAATATGCTTAGCCAGCTTTGTAAGCATCGCTCGTGATAGAGGTAAAGCTATGCTTAGCGAGCTTTGCAAGCATCGCTTGTGATAGAGGTAAAGCAAGAATGGAATAAAGACAACAATGTGATTGATATTCTCTCTGTTTTGTTGTTTCGCGTTTGAAACTTATTACTTAACATGCAAAGAAGAAGCAAGCAAGCTATCAAAAAGTGGGTAGTCAAGAACAATTAGAGAGAGAATACGATGATCCTCGTCGTCCTTCTAGCACCTGCAAGCATCTGTCGTCGAGGGAAGGGTAGAAATTCATTTTATCCAAGTAGCTGGAGTACCAAAAAGAGGGGATCAAACCCTCTTAGAACCCCTCCAATATTCTTTAAGATCAATCCGTTCAAACCGGTTTTGAGAAATAGGGTACAGGTGCACCTTTCTTAAATTTTATAAATAATCGGGTTAACTTGTCTCGTGGTCAAAATTTTCGGGTTCAGTTGGGTCAATCTTGTTTAGCGCTACTTAAGCCCTGTTTGGTAACCATCATCGGAACAACTATTCCTATTCTTTTGTTCCCTAGAACAAAAAAATAATAGAAATCTGTTTGATAAAATTTTTGTTCCTTGGAACAAAAATCTACTTTTTTGTTCTCGAGAGTAGATTTGAAATAAAATCAAGAAATAGGAAAAAATTACTTTTTATTTCCGAGAACAATTTCAAGAATCAAGTCTGACTTTATTTTTTTTTTCTTTCTTTTCTCCTCTCTACTTCTTCTTCTTCCTTCCAATCCTAGCTGGTCATCGATGTGATATCTCGAAATTTGGCTCTATTTCAAAATGTATGAAATGATTATTTCATCGACACACTTATGGTTATTTTACTTTGAACTAATTACTCACAAATTAACTAATCCATTGGGTGAGGCCCTGAAGGGTTAAAATGTGAAAGACCAACAAATTCGATCAGGGATCGATAGCTCGATCATACAGATCGATGGAGATTAATACCACACTGTTATAAGTCAATTAGTGAACGGATATAAATTGATTCGACAGAAGTACATTATCAGTTCGTGAGAGATTCCACACGATTACGATATTCGCATCGAACGATGATAAACCGATTTTTCTATTGATCTTATATTCAGGGTATGTAATTGAACCCTCGCGATTACATGACCACGGAAGATCGTCCACAATTCGAAAAGATACAAACGTGGATCGAAAATTATTGACAACGGATCAACAACGCAAGAACCTTTAAAAACTACCTGATAGTTTAGGTTATACTAAAGTCGTATTCAATCAATTTTTAACCATAAAATTTAATTGGATTTCGAGTATCGAACTTTTGAGGGTCGCAAGACTAATTTATTGGATGTCGCCTCATTTTCCATTAAATTATCAACAAGTTTGAAATTCTCGAAAAAGGAATTATCGGACAAAAAATTGAAAGTCGAAAGGAAAAATCAACCCAGTGGCAAAGTTGTGAATTGTTGGCCAAAATTTTGGTTTTAAAGAAAAAGGAAACAAGAGTTTGGGACACTTGGAGTGACAAAACTTGGCACGAAAGAACACTTAAGTGCCAAAACTTTGAAAATGTACATTTAAGTGCCAGTTTCGGAGTAAAGTGGAACACTTAAATGCCACTTCGGCTAAAATCTGGCCAAATTACTGACGTAGCCATTTTCCAACGAGTTGGGTGCAAAACGGCGTCATTTTGCTCGCTGACGTGGCGAGAAAATGCAAAAACGAAATCGTTTTGTATTTGATGTGTAAATAATTAATATAAAATTCAATTAAATTAAATTTTAAATTAATTTTATTTAAAATATTCTAAAAATAAAAAGACATAAAATTAAAAAACCTAAAATTAAATAAAATGAGGGGGGAGCCGAAGGGGGCAGCTGAGGGCTAAGCCCTCGGTGCCGCGGCCGGGAAGGGCCGGCGACAGAGGGGGGAGGGTCGGCCGGGGTTGCCAGCCCCTGGCCGACCGGTGGCAAGGGCCACGAGCCCTTGCCGAATCGCGGCAAGGGCCGCGACCCTCGCCGCCTCCCTGCCATCCCCGGGAAGGGCCGGCGACGGTGGGGGGAGCATCGACCGGGGTCGTCGGGCCCTGGCCAGGGGCCGGCGACACCAGCTAATCGACGGCGAGGGCCCACAAGCCCTCGTCGCCTCCCTGCCGTCGTCGGGAAAGGGCCGACAACTATGGGGGGAGCATCGGCCGCGGTCACCGGGCCTTGGCCAGGGGCTGGGGCCAGCGACCCCGCCGACCCTCCCCCTCCGTCACCGGCCCTTCCCGGCGACGGCGGGGAGGCGGCGGCGATGAGGGCTTAGCCCTCGGCCCGCCCCCTTCAACCCCCCCCCCCCCCCTTTTATTTAATTTTAGGTTTTTTATTTTTTTTTAGGTTTTTTATTTTTAGAATATTTTAAATAAAATTAAGTTTAAATTTAATTTAAATAATTTTTATATTAATTATTTACACATCAGACACAAACGATGTCGTTTTTGCATTTTCTCGCCACGTCAGTGAGCAAAACGATGCTGTTTTGCCCCCAACTCACCGGAAAATTGCCACGTCAACAATTTGAACGGATTTTGGCCAAAGTGGCATTTAAGTGTTTCATTTTACTCCGAAACTAGCACTTAAGTATACATTTCCAAAGTGTTGGCACTTAAGTGTCTTTTCGTGCCAAATTTTGGCACTTAGGCTATTCTTCTGCCAAGGAAACAAGAAGAAAATAAATGGAAACAAAGAACTTGGCTAGGAGAATTTTAGGGAATAGTTGGTGTGAAGAATAATGAGTTTTTAGATAAAAATTTAAGCTAAATCTCTGTCTCTCTCCTCCCCCATGTTCACCCCCATTCTGCCGAAGTCCCCTTAGCCCCCCATTTCCCCCACGACCTCCATCATATTCCTCTCACCCCCCAAAATGTCTTAGGCTTCTTCTCCTTCATCTTTCATTTTTCTTCTTCAACGCCATTTTCTCACCCACCATTTGCACCGCCATTGCCACCATCACTCACCACCGCCCACACCACTCCTCACTGCCATAAGCCACCGCCAAGCCAGGCCCCATCGAGCTTGGCCACACCTCCATCATCACCATCTCCACCGCCGAGCTCCCAAGTCGCCGCCGCTTGAGTCACCCATCCATCAAGCCACCCACATCACCGTCGCCGTCCACAAGCCATAATCACCGTCGCAAGCTAAGCCACCACCAAGCCAAGCCCCCCTTGGCCATGAGCTTGAGGAGCCACCGTTGCCGTCGAGTTTCCATTTGAGCCACGAGCATTACGTTCTCAATGCCGTCGCACCATCGTTGTCGTGAGCTCACCATCGCCGAAAAACCCATGAGTTAACTCCTAATCCTTGATTAGGGTGTCAATTATGTTTAGGGTGTATGTTAGTTTAAGAACAATGGAGGTTAGTATTAGTTAATTTTAGTTTAGCCTTAATTGCAATTAAGGACGGTTTAGATTAGATTTAAGTGTGATTATTTTAAGTAAGTATGATTATATTAATTAATCGTGGTTAGATTAATTAATCGAGTTTAGTTTAATTAATAAACTCGATTAATTAATCATGATTTATTTTTATTTAATCGTAATTTGTTTAATTAATCATGATTATTTTAATTAATGGCGGCTAGTTTTTAATTAATTATAGTTAGGTTAATAAATCGAGTTAGCCTAATTAATTGCAATTATCCTAATTAATCGCACTTAGCATAATTAATCGTAATTAGTGTAATTAATGATGAATTAGCCGTTAAGTAGAATTTTATATTCGTTTTTCTGGATGAGATTGTGTCTAATTCTAATCATTTGAGCTAATGATGCTATGTTATTGATTGCCCAATTATAAATTTTATTTATTATTTCAAAAAAGAAAAGAAATGTTTATGGGCAAGAAAATAGAGAATTTTGAGATGTCGGGTTTGGAAACCAAATTTTACGTACTAAATAAAACATTGGGGTTTTAAAATGAAAGTGTGCAAAGTTTGACGGGTTGATTTCAAATATGTGATCACGTACAAATATTTTATTGAGATTTTTAAGTGTGAAAAATTGCCAAAATTGATTATTTGAAAACGAACCCATAAATGACTACTCGAGTGCACCAACAATCAAGCCAATTCTTATTGCCATTAATTAACCCTGAACAAAATAGTTCGTCTTCAAATAATCAACTTTGGCAATTTTTCACTTAAAAAATACTAGTAAATGAGGGGCTAGCTTATTGGGTGCTCCACAGGTTCAAGGCATGGTTTATTAGGGAGGTGAATGGCGATCAAACCGGTCCACTTCATGGTTTTGATGGACCGCCCTCCGGGAACGTAGGAAGGCAAGTGTGGGATCCCATGGATATCAACATCCCTAATGATGTCATTTCGGACCTAGAATCTGATCCAGACCATGAGCCCATGGAAGGAGTTCCCCTCTGACTATGAGCCTAACTCTCTGCCAAGAAATTAAAGCCATTGCTTGGAGTTAGTGAAGTTAAAGTCAACCCTAACCTTTTTTATCATTTTTGCTCATAGGTCGTGTAGGAGTTGCCAGAAGCTCCTCTGGCCATGGCGAGGCCAAGCTAGGGAAAGGCTGACCTCGCGCCGCTTGGGAGAGGTCAAGCCACCACCGAGCTCGCCGGACCTCACCCTTGTTCGTTAAGATATATGTTCATAATTTATCTAATCTTTCATATTGAATGGGCAAAACTAAATAATTTCAAAAATGGCTACACACATTAACACTCTTTAGGGCTCGTTTATTAATACTGAAAAACAAGTGTTGAAAATTTGAGTATTGAATATTGAGTGCTGAAGTCTTTAAGTTTGAAATCCAAAATAAACAGTTGTTTGAACCAATGAAATGGGGAACCAATCATCCATAATCGAAACCTAGAAATGAAAACCTAGACATGTCATTTGCAAAATAACTTTGGTATACAATTGCGGACTGAATTATTTACTTTCGAGACAATGGAAGGAATGGAGGATACACAATTACTCTAAGACTTAATCAAATCTCTTATGCATAAATATAAGAAAGAATAAGACAATAAACCTCTAACCCATTGTCCTATGACACAATATGGCTACAGATGATCACACAAGTTCGATCTTATTTAGCCTCATCTTGAGAAATCCTGACTCTTAGTGAGACTGTTGAAAATATGTCTTGATTTTGAGCATGAATGAGTAACTTTCCTAATTCAAGTAGCTTTTCTTAGTTGGACAATGCTTTCGATTTTGGATCCAACTCTTGTCTATATACAAGCATTGTCTTCATTGTGAGGTATATAAAAGAGAAGCTTTAGTTTGTGAATTACACAAATCTTAACACAAATCTTGTGGTAAGATTTGTGTAATTCCTTTGTGAGATTAAAAGATTATTTCATAAAAATTATGGACCTAAACACTATATGAGCTATTGGGTGAAATTAGGGGTTGGGAAAATACTAAGGGTATTAGAGTGACTCGAGTGTCGTTGTTACTTTTCATTGTATTATTTGAGTTATAGTTAAATTCTTTGCTACTCTCCCGTGGACATAGCTCACCTAATTGACCCACATAAATTTGATGCTCGATTTTTTCCTTTTGTCCTGCCTATTTCATTGTTCGATTGCTTGTTTTTGGAACAAATTTTATCAAGGCTAGGCTTAATTGAGCTAGAATGAAAAGACGGCGACATAAGAAGGAAAAGTGAACATCAACAGATTTGATGGAAAAGATTTTACTTTTTGGAAGATGCAAACTAAGGTTTATCTATATTAGAGGAATTTGCACTTGTTCCTATCTAAGAAGAATCCTAATCGATGCAACAAGCTAAATGGAAATTGCTAGATAGACAAGTGTTATGTGTTATTCGAATGATGTTGGCTTTTAACTTCACATTTTACATCGTGAGAGAAAAAACCACTATGGGTTTGGTGTACATGTACAAGAAGCTCTTTATGATCAACAAGACTTATTTGATACAACATATGTTTAACTTTAATATGCACAAAGATGTGTCGGTTACTGATCATATCAATGAACTTAATGTGGTCATTAGTCAATTGAGTTAAGTTAGAATTGACTTGAAGATGAGGTACATGCTTTGATTCTATTATTACTTAAAAGCTGGAATATTACTATTACCATTGTTAGTAATTCTTTTAAATCAACAAGTTTGACATTTGATAGAGTCACATATTCATTCTAAATAAGGATGTTCGTAAAAGAGAATCTAGTGAACTTGTGTTCACTGCTTTAGTAGATGAAAATAGAAGAAGAACTACTACTTGTAGTAGCAGGAGTAGTATAAATCTAAATGGGTGTGATGAGTCAAGGATCGATGGTATTGTCTATTAGAGTTATGGCAAGATGAGACATCATAAAAGGGATTGCCTTAAGATAAAAGAACAAAAAGGATAGGTGTATTAATGTTGAGTCCACAAATTATGTTGCAACTATAACTTATGGTAATTCGAATAGTGTTGATTATATCATGTTTGTCATTGAGGATTCATTGTTTAACAAATGAATGATGTATTTTGATTGTTTGTTTCACACTACACCAAATAGAAATCGGTTTACTACTTATCAATACATTAATAGTAGTGAAGTGCAATTGGGGAACAACATTGTGTGAGATGTTATAGGTATTGGTGATATTAGAATTGGAATGCATAATAATATTGTGAACACATTGATTGGAGTGAGGTATGCCCCAAAGTTGAAGAAGAACCCATTTTCCCTTAGGGCTATGAATTCGACTGGGTGTTAGTATAACTCGAAATATGGAATTCTGAAGGTTCTTTGAGATGCTTTGGAGACAATGAAAAGAATCAAGCATAGTGACCTATATAAGTTTTATGGTGAAACAATAGCATATTACTCCGTGAAAACATCAAATGTGTCTATTCGAGAGTCTAAATTATAGCATATGTGTTTGAGGCATATTAGCGAGAGAAGTCCAAAGGTTGCTCATAAAAGGACCTTTTGACCTTTGTGTTGAAGATGACATTTACAATGTTTACTACATCAGTTATGATCATTGGAGGACTGAAAGGATTCATTTTCTTAAAATTTGCATTACCTTTAAATCTGAATTCTTGTTCATACGAAGAACCTAATCTCTCTATAACTCATTCATCCAAACTTCATGTTTAAAGCTCATTTGAGGTTGTCTTAGAAAGAAAGTAGCCATATGATGGTGGCTTACAGGAGATACAACAGATTTGAAGTGAGAAACTAACTGGCATTCGCCACAATAGTACACCCACCTGTCCTGGTTTCTTTTCAGTTCAGAAATGACGCATTAGTATTTGCCCAAATCATTTTCACTGGAGGCCTTATAGAGATTTAATATATCAATGCCATGCTTACCTTTTATAGTTTGAGGTAAGTGAAAGCAATCACGGTCAAGGTTAAAGTTGCCCTCGGGACAATGGGAGAAGTGGACGATACAATGTACCACACATAGCTGGCCTTTTCTAGACAAGACTTGGTCTTTGGGCACAGAGAGGATGCAAATCGAAATTCACATTGTACACAGCAGAAGCCAGGAATTCCTTACACAAGCTAATAAACAATTAGGTTAATTCCCTATACAGTGCAAGAAAATGTGGTACAATAATGGTAGTAGAAATGCAAGGAAATTGGTCTCTTTGGAAATTCACATTCTATATAGCAAAAGCCAAGAATTTCTAAGGCAAGTTAATAATCAATTAGGTTTATTCTTCATACGGTACGAGAAAATGTGGTACAATAATGGTAGTAGGAATGCAAGGAAATTGGTCTCTTTGGAAAAATAGGATAGAGAGGAAATCGCATTGGCCCCTATTTTGTATACCCCCAGTTGCTCCTTTTCATTTGGTCCTTCTCTCTCTCATGGTTGCCGTAGAAACAAGTCGACTCAGCACCCTCTAATGCTTGAGCTTGGACACGACTTAATCGAGGTCATCCATGATTCAATACTCAATTTGGGCTCGATCTTCTTGACTCACTTAGATTTTCAAGAGGAAAATGTCGGAAAGGTGATAATCCTATTGTATTGATGTTAATTTAGACCTAAATCTTTTAATGGCCCAATTGTAATCCTAAAATTTTTTATCTAATGCTAATTTGGTCCTAAACCTTTTGATCTAGTATCAATTAAGTCTTCCTAGCTAATTTTAATCGGATATTGCTGACATGTGAATATTTTTATAATATTTTATTTTTTCTAAATTATTTATTTCTTTTTTATAATATTTTATTTTTTCTAAATTATTTATTTCTTTCTTTTCTTTTCTTTTCTTTTCTTTTCTTTTCTTTTCTTTTCTTTTCTTTTCTTTTCTTTTCTTTTCTTTTCTTTTCTTTTCTTTTCTTTTCTTTTCTTTTCTTTTCTTTTCTTTTCTTTTCTTTTCTTTTCTTTTCTTTTCTTTTCTTTTCTTTTCTTTTCTTTTCTTTTCTTTTCTTTTCTTTTCTTTTCTTTTCTTTTCTTTTCTTTTCTTTTATTTTCTTTTCTTTTCTTTTCTTTTCTTTTCTTTTCTTTTTGCCTTTTTTCTTTCTCTTTCCTTATTTTTTGTTTACCTTACATTCCTTCTTCCTCCAACTGATCATTGGACCTCGGCGACCAGCCAGAGGCAAGGCCGGCAAGACCTCATCAACTTCTAGCATTACTCACCACTAGCTAATCGTTAAGGTTCGATGACTAGCTAGAAGTAATAAAAGGGAAAAAAAAAAAAAAAAAGGAAAGCGAAAGGAAATAAATAAATATAAAAAGGAAAAAATAAATAAAAATTGAAAAATATTAAAATATTATTATAAGTTGTCCGCATCAATGATAGTTGTGTCATGTAAGTCGACTAACATCCATGTCGGCAATGTTGGGCCAAAATTAGCAAAAATGATTGAATTAGCATTACCTCTACAGGTTTAGGATTAAATTTGTACAAATATAATAGGTTTAGGACTTTTTATACACTTTTCCCAATTTTTAAGGGGTCAGGCTCGACTTGGTCGTGCCATTAAAATTTGAATAGAATAAATGATATAATTTTCATACAACACTTACTTGAATGTTATAGCTCTTTTTCTTAACCACTTTAGTACAATGACTTAGAAAAAGCATTCATTTACATACCATAACTTTCAATAGATCACTTAAGTGCCGTAACTTTTTAAAAACGTTCATTCAAGTGCCAAAAATCCAATGTGCCATAGCAGCTACAGTGAATAATTTTAAAAAGTTATGACACCCTAGTGATTGATTGAAAATTAATGTAATCCTCAAGTGATAAAAAAAAATAAAAAATTATGGCATTCCAATGAGAGTCGTATATAAGTTACGACACTTGTGGTATTTTTTTTTCCTATTTTCAAGTTTAAACTCAAGTCCGAGCTCGAGTTCTCAAATTTGAAAATGCAATAAAGTTGGAGAGATTCATTTAGGTAAGCGAAAGTTTTAACATACTTCATTTAATATTTTATTAGCTTATGCCACATATATGTGTGTGAAATTGAAAACAAACTAGTATGAAAATAGACTTCCGAAAATAGACTTCCAGAAATAGGACTATCAATTCGTGTTATGCCACTGCACCCATCATGCATTTCAACTCGTGTCAGTCTGGCCGCATGCTCATATGGCATATTAAGTTCGGTTTTTTTTTTTTTTTGGGCAAATTTATGTTGTATTTTTGCATGGCGTAAAAGTAAGGGACATCCCTAAATCAAAAGAATAGAATATTATTTTTGTTGAATTGGAAATACTCAAGACTATTATAGAGATAATTTCAGTTAGTGGATTAGAACTATTTTTGTGAAGGTTTTTTTATTTATTTATTATGACTAATTTCATAAAAAATCATAAATTGATACATTTATACCCCATTTAGCCAAACTAGCTTTTGTGTCACAAAAACTCTTAAATTGGTACACGAGTACCACATTTTACCAAACTAATTTCTGTATCACATTTACCCTAGACTGATATATTAGTTTTGCATATACCTTAAACCGATACACTCATGGCTTTTTTACCCTAAATTGAGGTAAATTTTAGTTTTAGGATAAATGTGGCATGGATACACTAACTTGGAGTAGATGTAGTAAAGGTGTAGCGTTTTGACATTTTTATGGCAAAAAAGAAAAAAATAGTTTGGGATAAATGTGGCATCTAGACCTGTCAAATAGATGGATCGGGTCGGGTTGGGTTTGGGTCAAGTCGAAAATGGGTCGATCCATATTTGACTAATTTAACCCGTTTTGACCCATATTCATATAATATAAATTTAGTAACCCATACCCGACCGACCCATACCCAACCCATACCCAACCCAACCCGTATTACTAAAATCTATTAATATTCTAGGAAAACCCACACTTACTATATGCTAATTGGATTAAAACTTCAAATTAAATTAAAAATAGTAAATAAAATAAAAATATTTTTAAAAAAAACCAATAGATTGAAATATTTATAAAGAAATAGACCATGCATATGCTTCTCTTGTTTGAAATGAACATACTATTGAGTGTTCGAAAAATAAATAATTAAATAATTAATTTCGAAAATTAATAAATAAATACTAAAAATCCAATTTAGACCCGTAAT
Source organism: Eucalyptus melliodora (assembly GCA_004368105.4). Lineage (NCBI taxonomy): Eukaryota > Viridiplantae > Streptophyta > Magnoliopsida > Myrtales > Myrtaceae > Eucalyptus > Eucalyptus melliodora. The sequence goes on along the minus strand of CM023402.3, from coordinate 223,806 downwards.
GCCTAATTGAAGCCCGATAAGGGTCGGGAAAAATCCCGAGATGCTTTCAATAAATAGAATATGCAGTTCTCTAGCAAGTACACTAACCACTTAACTAATATACAATGCAATTAACTAATAATCACTAATCCATGCTAATCTAACTACCTAATTGCACTTAATTAAATCTAATCAACCCTTAAGCATCATTAGTCTACTAAGCAAGGATTAGTGAGATTACTCACTTGGCAAAGTGAAGACCGAAACACCGCGATGGCGACGTAACGGTGCGACGGCGGCCGAAATCTGAATTTTCGGCGACGTCCACGAGCACTCGGGCCGGGCCCAAAAGCTTTGCAAGCCCACAGAAAACGCTGGGCTTGGGCTGAACTTGGGCCAACTAGCTTCACGGGCTGAGTTACTGAAACTTCTTGGGCTTCAAATGGGCTTGACGCGTGAAGATGGGCTACTGCATTTCACGGGCTGACCAAGAAAGCTCGAAGGAGCTGTTGAACCAGGCCCAAGACGCTGGCTTAATGGGCTAAACCTGCTTGAAGAAGGCTGACTTCGCTGGGCTTGAAGACTTCAAATTGGCTGAAAATAGGTTGGGCCCAAAGATCTGAAGATGCTGGGCTGAAAAGTCAATTCTCTGAACTCAACTGGGCTGCTGGAAATTGAAGATGGGCTGGACCAAGCAACAGCAACTTGCTAGGCTGTAGATGGACCAACTGATGGGCTGCTAAACAGGGCCAAGAAGCCCTGAAATCTACGACCACGCTGGCTGGGCTTCGCACGAAACAGAAGGAGGAACGAAGGGCAGCTGGCAAGTCAACAACCAGGGAGATGGAGCTGCTTCGTTGACCCGTGTGCTGGCGTGAGCTGACGGTGGGGCGTGCGGCTTCAGATGGCAACAGAAAGCGGAAATGGAGAGAACGGAAATGGGTTGGGCCGACCGTTGGTGGAGCAAAGGAGGAGGACACACGGCAGCTGGTCTTCGATCGTTGATGCTGGAGAGAGACCGAACGAGTGGCAGACCAAGCTCACTCGTGGAGGCATGTGGTCGGCAAAATGGAAGAAGTGAGGTTGCGGTCAACGTGGGGTTTTCAATGGAATTGTAAGGTTGACTGGAATCGGTGGCCGACGAAGCTTAGTGTAGATGCTTGTCGGTGATGGCGTAAGGTGGAGGATGAAGTGATTAGGTGAGATGATGATGGTGTTGTCGAATGATGCTGAGGATGGTTCGTGTGAGGGAGTGCAGAAGGGGTTTTGTCACTGCCGAGGATGTGGATGGGGAGGAATGATGGTGATGATGGAGAACATGGACGGTGGAGAGAGAGATGTAGAGACTTCGGTGGGGTGGATTTCGACCCCCTCAAAGAAAAGCAAAAGCTGATGCTGAAGGAAATCAAAAAGAAGAGAAGCCGTGAAGATGAAGTCGGCGAGCTAGCTGGCTCGAGAAGAAGAGAGAGAGAGCCAAAAAGTCAATATCTATCCCAATTTTCATCACGAAATGGTCCCACATGTGCACAAGATTATCCCCCTGTCCCCTATAATTAGATCTTGCAAATTAATTCACAATAAAAATCCAATTTGATGACTAATATTGCCCCCCCCCCCCCCCCCGGCACCTAGCTCCGAATTTCATAAAAGTGAGCTTCAATTTCTAACACAAATTTCCCCAATCAATGTCCAATTTTGCCAAGGAAAAAGCCCACATCAATTCCACAAGTCCCCATCACCAAGTAGCTTGGTTGGAAGCCAAAAACCCATTCGATTTGGCACATCCGATTTTCCGTTAATTTCCGCGGCGTCCGATTCGATTTTCCAAAAAAAATCCCGAACTCGATGAAATTTCTCCAAAAGACAAGACGACGTCCTATAAATGAACTATGATATGCTCGAACGTCCAAATTCCGAAACCGAATTCAATTTCGTGGTTAAAATCGATCGAACGCGATTTTAGTCTGATCCGACCTATCAGGTAACTTTTAGGGATTTTACTGCAGTTATATCCCTTAACGGCTTCACCCAATAGATTGATTAACTCATGAGTAATTAACTCAGAGAAAAAAGACCATAGGCACGCCAGCGAAATGCCTATTTCATATATTCGAGATGGGGTTGAAATTTGGGATGTCACAACTCTTCCCTTCTTATAAAAATTCCGTCCTCAAAATTTAAACCTTTACCAATCCTTAAACAAAAAGGTGGGGGTATCGTCGTCTCATCTAGTCTCACTTTCCTTAGTTACTTCTTCAGTCCCGTGGCGTTGTCAGACCACTTTGACCAAGGGGACTATCTTGGTTCACTGAATCCAATCTTTCTGAACCAACAACTGAACCGACTTCTCACATACAACACTCTGTCGTCCACGTCTAATTTTTCAAGATTTAGCATGTGAATCGAGTTAGGTTCGTACATCCTCAACCTCGACATATGAAAGACGTCATGCATTTGTGCCGACTCCGGCTGCAACGCAAGCCAATACGTTAGGATTTTGATTCTTTTCAGAATCTCAAAGGAACTACGTACCTCAGTTCCAGATTTCTCCCCTCCTTATTGAAGCGCAAGATATCCCTCATTGGTGACACCTCCAAAAAGATGTAATCACCAATTTGGAACTTTCAGGGCCTTCAATGCTCAACAATACAACTTTTCTGGTGGCACTGAGCGGTCTATAATCTGATTCTGATCACGACAATTACAATCACTGACTGCTGAATTGACCCTTGGCTTATGATCTTTCTTTCTCTGATCTCATCTCAACAAACTGAAGTTCTCACACTCTACTCTGTTCTGCCTCAAAAGGAACTATCTGACTGATCTGCTGAAACCGGGAATCCTTGATTCAAAATCTGATATAGATCTGCCGCTGGTACTCCACGAAGACGAACTATCTGACTTTTGTACACTTCTTCACGTGTGATCAAATCATGATCCCTTCACACAGCAACGACGTGAGTCGGCTTCGTCCATCTCCTAACCATTCTCCCAAATGGAAACATTACTCTTTTAACTCCTGAAGTAAATTTGTCACATACTGCAATATTACAGTGAATTTCCTAACAAGGTCTTTCCCTCAAGTTCCATACTGTCTGACACCTATCACCATTTACGATACCTCGACATCCCATCTTCGAAATCTGAAAGCCAACTTTTCCCTTACCGATATCCTCTTACAAGATTTTCTGAACATCCCGATCTGTCAACTGAAGCGTATGATTCTAACTTAAATATCCGATTCAATTTTGAGGGCGGCTATAGAATTCAAAAGGTAGCCTACCTCAAATTTGAAAACCAAATTTCGAACTTTCTCAAGTAAGTTCCATACTTTAACTAGTATATGCACCATTAAAAACTCTTGACTCAACGCATCAGTGACTTCTTTCTTTCCCCCAGGGTGATACCAAATAGCACCATCCTAGTCCTGCCAAGGTTCTGGTTTATGACACCATCTCATATTCAACTCATTAGGTCTCAACTGGCGGGACGCATATGCAACGATCTTATCATGTCGCATTAGTACGCACCAAGTCCTCCGCACAACACCTCACTACAGATCTCACTTCACTGATAACTGTTTCAGTCTTCATCGGGTCCACGAAAATTCTTTCACCATTCTTAGATGTCTCTTGTGCTCCTTAGCATTCCTCGAATGCACCAGAATGTCATTAAAAGACACGAGCACAACCGATCTAAATATTCCTTGCACACTCAGTTTGCCAAATCCATGACAACAGTTGGAGTGTTTACCAGGCCAAACGGTCTTACAATACTCTCGTAAAGATCATATCAAGTACGAAAAGCTATCTTTAGTATAACCTCATTCCTGGTTCGTAATTGACGACATCTTGTTCTCAAGTTGATCCTTGAAAACATCGTCACTCTTGATGTCTGGTCACCCAATTCGTCGATCTTTCACAATTGACGCTTGTCCTTGATCGTCACCTAATTGAGTTGACAATGGTTGCTGCATACTCGTAACAAACCATTTTTCTTTTTCTCACAAACAAAAATGATGTTTCCCCAAAGTGATGCACTGATATGCATGAATTCCTCATTCATCAATCTTCACATTTGCATCTTCAGTTCTACCAATTCAGACAACAATAGCTAGTAAGAAGCCTTCGAGAGTGGCTCTATCCTGGTGCTATTTCGATCGCGATTTCTATCTCTTTCTCTGACAACGGTCTAACAGTTCTTGTGACAACACATCTAGAAATTCTTAGACCACTGAGATGTCCTCCATCTCTAGTTCTCCAATCTATCCTACCCACGACAATCGTCAAGCAATCTTGGCAACCTCCATCTAACAAACAAGTTGCCATCAACCAATGAGATTAATGAAATCGAGGATTCTTTTCGACTCTTAATAACCTCGACACTTTCACATGCTAATGGACTAAACTGGATTACTCCAAGACCATGGTTCATTATCACAAGATGCTCCATGAACCCACACTATTTACATGGTGTCAAACTCACACCTCAGCAACTAGTCAAGCACAACTATTGCTAGTGATTCCCCTCTCTTTCACTTTTACTTCAACAATTTAAGTTCTACCAACTTAGCACAAAACTCTGATGCGCTGTTCTGATAAAATCACTTCTAACACATTCTTTCTCTGATCAATGCAAGGTCAATTCTACCCCCATTCCTTTCGCCACCCTAGTGGCATTCTGGCCGCAGTAGCAATGTCTATGCCACTTAGACTTCCACTGACAGTCCTTCACTTGATGGCCATGCTGGTCATCATCACAACAGGTTCTAGTCATACTCGGACACTGGATTTATCCATACTTCCTTCTACAATTCCAACACTTGTCTAGTGAGTCTTCTACCTCTTGTCAAGTGACAGCATGCACTCTTTCTGGTTGTCCCATCGATTTGCTAGGACCACTCTTGTCCAAATATCCCTGTTGGCTACACTCCAAACAATTTCTCGTCCTAGGAAGGACATAAGACCGATCTCGAACATCATGTCCAGAAACAACATGATCCATTTGACTTAGTGCTGACCTGACTGCCCCACCCTTCCTATTGGGTGGAATAGGATACTTTTCACTCGACCTCGGTCTTTTCCCTGACCGATTTCCATTTCTACCTGTACTGAATCTGTACCTCAACTCGAATAAATGGTTCACTCCCAAATCATACCTCCACACTAGACCTTAGCAGGTGCGGTAACAACAACGGTAGTGGCAGCGACAACAACGATGGCTCGATCCTGAGCTTGCTAGCTCAACCAATTCCAAGGACACTGACGCTTCAACAATCTTGTTGAGTCTAGGATCGCTCGGTGCTGCTACACTAGTACTAACTTGCGGTGGTACTCTTACACTCAAGCTAGCTAAATCTGACACTCTGCCACAACCACCTCGGGTACTGGCCTATCTCAACAATTTACCTTGAGTCATAGAAGACATTGTCTTCTTATTAGGAGTTCTCAGCTCCTACTCGCTCATGGTTCAGTTTTTACACTGAAACCCGTCTTCCAAATCCACACTAGATTAGAAGGTGAGCAATCCATGCACAACAAACAATTCTAGCATTCAGCTAACATAGACATGCACCAGCATGAATTTAAAGGCATTTCTTACTACTATCCCAAGACTCATCGCTCCTTATCACTCTAATCTTGAATTTCGCTCTGATACCACAAAAAGGGGATGTCACGCCCCGATTCTCGGGCACGCACACATTCTTCTACTTGGTTGATTTTATAATGCGATATCCCAAGACTAAGTATCGCCGACCCTTTCGTTTATTAAGCACATGCGGAAGCAATTATAAATCCCTAGACAATAACACAATGGGTTAGAAAAGCAATGCAATATTTTTCATATTGAAATCCACAACCAAACATTTATACATGATATAACTCAAAGTCTATTTACAAGACTATTCATAACATTCTAATCACACTATTCACATTTAGACATGATTCACAAAAGAGGATGGGATCTCAGTCCTCATCCAGGTCATACTCGGGATCATCTTGATCCTCTTCTAATTCTTCTTTCCTAAGCTTGTTTCCCTCAAGCTCTTCATCTTTTGCTGGCTCATTGTCTGCTTCTGGTTCTTCCTCCTCAAGCTCATCTACAGGCCTGAAATGTTGTCCCACAACCAGGATGAGACTATGCCTCAGCAAGTTCTACCCCACTAAGACTCGATTAGGAAACCAATATGCTAATCAGGCTGCCTATACACGCAAGGGTCAAAGGACTTACCTTGGTCTCAGATTCCACCTGCATATTAGCACAATTCAATAGGCATCCAAGCAATTACATCACGGACCGATATCTCGATCAATCAACCTAGTCGATTTCATGTCAGTCGGACCATTCACCAGTCATTTACATTCAATCAATCAATTCACAACATCGTATCAAAGCAATGATCAATCGACCTAGTCGATTACATACCAACAAGACCACTTCCGGTCATTTCAATTATTCCAACTCAATTCCCAAGTATAAATCACGGTCCTTATGACACAACTTATCTATAGGTGGTAATCACGGCCCCACCAAGTAACTTTCTTAGATTTAGTGGCTTTACAGTCCCACCCGACCCTTCCAAGATTCTTTCACGTAGAGCCAACATGGCCCAATTCGACCTTTCCAAGATCCAAGTGATATATTATGGTCCCACCTAACCTTTTCATTATGTTTAACTGCGTTTTTTATGGTCTCACTCGACTTTTTCCAAGATTCAGTGGCTTTATGGTCCCACCCGACCATTTCTACGATGCCATACTCTGTCATCAAGCCACGTGCATTCTCCAAGAAGAAATACCAAGTCTCCGAGCCACGTGCATTCTCTAAGGCTACATTTTCGCCAAGATGACATATCTAATCATCGAGTCACATGTCTTTCCCAGGTGACATTCCAATTCACCGGGCCACATGCATTCTTCTTGTGATTTACTAACTCACTTTCAATACTGACAACCGATACCCGACCAATTCTCAATCACATAGCCAAAATTGCCTTATTTAAGAATATAACTTAAAAATGCATCATTAAATCAATTTGACACGAATTAAAGCTCAAATAAATAAACGGACTACTCCACAACAATCAACACGAAATTTCGGTCGTCGGCTATCCTTGCCTAATTTCCGAAAAATAAATAATTAAATAATTAATTTCGAAAATTAATAAATAAATACTAAAAATCCAATTTAGGCCCATAATGCCTAATTGAAGCCCGATAAGGGTCGGGAAAAATCCCGAGATGCATTCACTAAATAGTATAGGCAGTTTTCTAGCTAAGTACACTAACCACCTAACTAATATGCAATGCAATTAACTAATAATCACTAATCCAACTTGATCTAACCACCTAATTACACTTAATTAAATCTAATCAACCCTTAAGCATAATTAGTCTACTAAGCAAGGATTAGTGAGATTACTCACTTGGCAAAGCGAAGACCGGAACACCGCGATGGCAACGCGACGGCACGATGGCAGCCGAAATCCGAATTTTCGACGACGTCGACGATCACTCGGGCTAGGCCCAAACGCCTTGCAAGCCCATAGCAAACGCTGGGCTTGGGCTGAACATGGGCCAACTAGCTTCGCCAGCTAAGTTACTGAAACTTCTTGGGCTTCAAATGGGCCTGACACGTGAAGATGGGCTGCTGCATTTCACGAGCTGACCAAGAAAGCCTGAAGGAGCTGCTGAACCAGGCCCAAGACGCTGGCTTAATGGGCTGAACCTGCTTGAAGAAGGCTGACTTCGCTGGGCTTGAAGACTTCAACTGGGCTGAAAATAGGTTGGGCCCAAAGATCTGAAGATGCTGGGCTGAAGAGTCAATTCTCTTAACTCAACTGGGCTGCTGGAAATTGAAGATGGGCTGGACCAAGCAACAGCAACTTGTTGGGCTGTAGATGGACCGACTGATGGGCTGCTAAACGAGGCCAAGAAGCCCTGAAATCTACGACCACGCTGGCTGGGCTTCGCACGAAACAGAAGGAGGAACGAATTGCAGCTGGCGGGTCAACAACCAGGGAGATGGAGCTGCTTCGTTGACCCGTGTGCTGGCGTGAGCTGACGGTGGGGCGTGCGGCTACAGATGGCAACAGAAAGCGGAAATGGAGAGAACGGAAATGGGTTGGGCCGACCGTTGGTGGAGCAAAGGAGGAGGACACACAGCAGCTGGTCTTCGATCGTTGATGCTGGAGAGAGACCGAACGAGTGGAGCTCACTCATGGAGGCATGTGGTCGGCAAAATGGAAGAAGTGAGGTTGCGGTCAACGTGGGGTTTTCAGTGGAATTGTAAGGTTGACTGGAATCGGTGGCCGACGAAGCTTAGTGTAGATGCTTGTCGGTGATGGCGTAAGGTGGAGGATGAAGTGATTAGGTGAGATGATGATGATGTTGTCGGATGATGCTGAGGATGGTTCGTGTGAGGGAGTGCAGAAGGGGTTTTGTCACTGCCGAGGATGTGGATGGGGAGGAATGATGGTGATGATGGAGAACATGGACGGTGGGATGGGCAAGCGGAGAGAGAGATGTAGAGACTTCGGTGGGGTGGATTTCGACCCCCTCAAAGAAAAGCAAAAGCTGATGCTGAAGGAAATCAAAAAGAAGATAAGTCGTGAAGATGAAGTCGGCGAGCTAGCTGGCTCGAGAAGAAGAGAGAGAGAGCCAAAAAGTCAATATCTATCCCAATTTTCATCACGAAATGGTCCCACATGTGCACAAGATTATCCCCTTGTCCCCCATTATTAGATCTTGCAAATTAATTCACAAGAAAAATCTAATTTGATGACTAATGTTGCACCCTCCCCCTCCCCCCCACCTAGCTCCGAATTTCATAAAAGTGAGCTGCAATTTCTAACACAAATTTCCCCAATCGATGTCCAATTTCACCAAGAAAAAAGCCCACATCAATTCCACAAGTCCCCATCAGCAAGTAGCTCAGTTGAAAGCCAAAAACCCATTCGATTTGGCACATCCGATTTTCTGTTAATTTCTGCAGCGTCTGATTTGATTTTCCGAAAAAAATCCCAAATTCGACGAAATTTCTCTGAAAAACAAGACGACGTCCTATAAATGAATCGTGACATGCTCGAACGTCTGATTTCCGAAACCAAATTCAATTTCGTGGTTAAAATCAGTCGAACGTGATTTTAGTCCGATCCAACCTATCAGGTAGCTTTTAGGATTTTACCGCAGTTATATCCCTTAACGGCTTCACCCAATAAATTGGTTAACTCGTAAGTAATCAGCTCAGTGATAAAGGACCATAGGCGCGCCGGCGAAATGTCCATTTCATATATTCAGGACGGGGTCAAAATTCGGGATATCACACGATCCTACACCATGAACGCCCTCCGAGTTGATCGGCTTGAAAGTATTCCCGATTGGCTCCACTCGAAGATCCAAGGCCTTCGCCACTTCAGTCGACATGAACATGTTCGACGCACCCGTGTCGGTCAAGGCGTATAGCGTTCGGCCACACACGTCAACTTCCACAAAGAACATTTCCGAGTTCGACACAACCTTTTCTTTGGACAGCGATCGAGCTTGGACGAAGTTGATCATCTTCACGCCTCCAAGTCGAATTTGCCACCTCTCTTCTTTGGGCTCCTCCTCCACCTCATCGATGGCTAGGAGGGCGTTGATTCGACCCCTCTTCGGGCACTTTTGGGTCCAGTGCGGACCTTTGCAGATAAAGCAAGGAGAGGGCGGAGGTTGATCAAACTTACTTGCATGGTCCGTTTGTGGTCGATCCATTTGGAAAGACGGCTTGGAAGTTCCTTCTCCCCATGTTTTAGCTCGGCCGCCTTGATTATGCGGGCCTCGGGGAGTGCTTCTTGCTTCATCCTCGGATCAATCCAACGTCCAATCTCTTGCTCGATCGTTCCTCGACTCAACCTTGGTGAGATCAACAAGAGACTCGGCCATGCTTAGCGCTCTCGCAAGACTACTCACATCCCGCCGCTTTAGCTCAACTTGTGCCCATGGCTTCAATCCATCCATGAATGCTCCGAAAGCCTCCTCCTTGCTTAGGTTGTAGATTTGGAGTTTGAGCTCCGTGAATTTCTTCACATACTCTCGAATCGCACCTCTTTCTTCGAGGCGATGGAGCATGCTACGAGCTTCTTGTTGAGCGAACTCGGGGAAAAAGTAGTTGCGGAACTCCCTTACGAAGTCATCCCATGTTTCCACGGGATCGGCGCCACGTCTAATCTCATCGCACCTATTGCGCCACCACAGCATTGCCATATCAGTAAGGAACATGAAAACGGTTCTAACCTTGATTGACTCGTCTCAGATGTTGACGGTGCCAAAGTATTGCTCCATGCTCCACACGAAGTTGTCCACCTCTTGGGCGAATCGGTTGCCTTTGAACTCCTTTGGTTTCGGCACCTCGATTTTGGGCACCGCTTGAGTAGGCACCGCACCGTTCATGATGCTTAGCTTGCATAGGGCGAGCTTGGTCTTAAGCTCTTGGATCTTCGCCTTCATGGCTTCGACTTCTTCCCTACACGGGCTTACCTCCTCGATCACTTGGACACGCTCATTCAAACCATCGATCAATGCTTCGAGAGCTTCATCCTTGTCGTACAACGGACCTGTAGCTTGGTTGATGCCGGTCATGAAGTCTTCACAGAGCGAGCCCTCAACCTCCATGATCCAGTCTCGCACATCGTCAAGACCTTCCATGAGTTCAAGCACGGCACTCCGAACCTTCCCAATCTTCTCATCGAACATAGCTACAACATCCATCGAGGCTTCCCTCTTCTTTGATCGGTTGCGGGTCTCTTTGACTTGCATGGCCTCTCCAACTATAGCCGCTTCTCGGCTTGACATTCTCTTGAACAGTTGGCGCTCTTCAATCTCTTGGAAACGGATCCCTCTTTAGCTTTGATACCACTTGTCACGAGCAGATCGATTGGGATCGTGACCGCGTGGCGACTCGGGCACTTTGGGATCGAATTGGATCGCCAAAGCACCTAAGCCAAGCCTTGCTCGATCGAACACTCACTCGCTCACCTTACTCGGATCATAGAGAGAGAAAGTTTCTAGAGAGAGGAGCTTTGGAAAGAAGTATGCTTTGTATTGCGGAAGTAGTGGACACTTACAAATGAGGGAGGACACCCCTTCTTATAGTCGAGGGCATCGGCTTACAACCATTGATCTAGAATTCTACTAACAGACGAGATCACACCGCCTCAACTACCGACATAAATGTTTAACTACTAGCTACCGACATTAATGAAAGGAGACTTCTAGAATCAGGTGTAATGACGGTGATATCCACCCTTGGAAATCTCTAGGAAAAGTCTTGATGGGAATCCAAGCGAGCATAGGAAGTCTACCATGGACGAGTTACGATAGTCCCTGAGGAACCTCTTGGATCGGTCTTCATTCGGCCCATGACACTTGCCTAGCCTATCGCCGGCCGTCACCGTGCCAGCCACCGGCTAAGAATGAGGAAAAAGAAAGAAAAAAGAAAATTGAAATATGAAAAATAATTATAATTTCGATTTTTTATAATAAAAAAACATTTTTATAAAGTTAAATAAGGAATATTGTGTGAGGCTTGGGTTGGAAATTTAGAAAAGAGTTCTAAGACTCAAACCCGCTTGATATTTTAAATGGGTCAAAAAGGGGTCAACTTGTGACCCATTTTCGACCCATTTAAATTAAACCTACTTAAATTAAACCCACTTTTTTGTCCTATTTTTAGTTGGGTTTTTAAAAGCCTTTGACCCATATACAATGCATATAAATCATATATGAGTCCAAAATTGGGTCCATGACCCATTTTGACACCTCTAGTGACATCATTACACCAGTTTGAGATCCATGTGGTCATTTTGGGAGCCTTTGCAATACAAAAGTTAGTCTAGGATAAATGCAATAAGATTCTAGTTTGGAGTTTTTGGTGATATTAACCATTTTCATAAAGACACCTAAAACAATTTATTACTTCTATTTCAAACGAAGAGTTTGGTTTCAATGAGAGATCAAATGTTCTTACTTTGGGGTCATCATCTATTGACTCTAGGTATGAATAAACCGTTTCTATAATCAAGCCACTAATCCTGTAAAAGTAATTATAATAATTTTCATAATAAATGAAAAACAATGTATGCAATAAAAACTTTTATTTGTTTGCAGATAAATGGGTCTACAATTCTCAACCTGTCTCTATTGCCCTCAGACAAATAGGCTGTCTTCATTCTCATCTTTTCTTACCATGGGGTTTAAGACCTTGTCCACGCTTCTTTGTGTTGATTTTTGTTTGATTTTAGACCATTTACAGGTTGATAGGATGTACTTTGGTGGCCTTGTCTGCTGTTGCAATCGGTCTGGTTACATATTCAGGGTGAGTAACTAACGGATTTTCATAGCTATCTATGGGGTTCCGCTCACATTTGCTTTTTAAAAGACCCACTTTAGTCAGTCTTCTTTCAGTAGCTTGTTCAAGCAGTTCAACTTTAGGAATCACATCTGTTTCCTCACCAGTGGAAATCAGTTAGAGCGTTAGAGATTGCTTTACAACTTTAAGTAATGTCCCGTTATTCCCTCTGTTTTTACTGGGTACTTTTGGCAAGTTTCTAATCTTTTAAACCTAATTTTCAAGATGTTGGGCAATACGGCGTTTTTCCGGGCACTTTTTTGGTTCTGTGCTATCTGCCATTAAAAATAGATTGGATCTACTTTACTTTCGATAAAAGAAAATATCTTCAAGTGTAGGGAGAGTGGTCCATCGATGTGTTTTGATATCTCTTCATAGAATTGGTTTATTGTGTAAAATTGAATATGGCATGCGTGTCTGGCTTTTGTGCAGAGGCGATAAAGACGACCATAAAAAACGGGCCGATGTTGCGGATGAGAATGTCGAGAGGAGCAAGAGACTTGATGAGGAGGCCTGCTCCGTCAGTCGAGAACGAAATTCCAGCACAAAAACAGAAGTCGTGATAAAGAATGCAATTACTAGTGGCAGCAACTCAGATCTGGAGGGAGGCGTGATTGGTCTTTTCTCTGTCAAGTATCCCCAGGAGTTTGGCCTCAATAACAACTCTCGGCTCATGTCCATCGCAAGCGCTACTCAATTGTAAATTGTGGGAGAAATGCTGTTTATTTCATTTGCCTCTTCAATATTCACAGAAGCTGCCTTCTGATAAGTCGTCATTTGATAGTTGAATCGGGATTTCTTTCCGCGTGCGATTTCAGGTTTTAATGCCAGATTGTTAATTTTGGCGAACAACCATTGATAGGTGGATAACAATATGCATGCATAAACTGTAAACGCAGGGAAGCACACTAATAAACACAAATACACGTATCGATTCATATCCCGGACAGCAAAGAAAGCCCCATTTATTCGACACCCATCTCTCAATTCTATGTAAGGTAGTTATATATAAGAAATCACACAGCATCAAATTTATTACTTTGCACGCGCCAATGATCCTGCTGATGGTTCCGAATAGGGATTTTTTGGGTGTGTACTAAAGTTTGTGGAAGAACGTTGTGGATTTGACGATGGCATGTGCGACTAAGGGTTCTGGGAAGTAGATGATGGCTTGTGTAGACATTGGCATGTATGACAAAAGGCTCGATCCTCGCAGTTTGGACGATGGCATGTGGGACAACGGGGACATAGGCTATCAAAGATCGTTGTGGATTTGACGATGGCATGTCCGACAAAGGGTATGTAGATGAGCAATGCGAAGAGGTTGACCCCGATCAGGACACCGACAGCATTTAAAGTCTCGATACCTTTGCAAGTGACCTTGCCGAGCCGCAGCTGAATCATGTCGACCATGGAGTACATGAGCAACACGCCACCAATGATGGAGGTGGCCGTGGAGAGAAAGAACAAGGACCCCCTCATCAGCTTGCTCGTCCAGTGCGTGATTTCGTCGTAACTGGGGCTGGTGATGAGGTAGATGAAGAGTTGGGTCTTGAGGGATTTGGCCACGAGGCTGGAAAAGAGATAAAAGGCGAACGAAATGACTTCATTCTTGACAAGCCTCCTCCCCACGCGAACTCCAGCTTCACACTCCCCGTTGCCCGCTAAGTTCTGTTGCTCAGCGCTCGCAAACGCCAGGCCCACGAAGACCGCAACGGTGAAGAGCGAGTTCACGCTCACCAGAGCGTCCAGTGCTCTCTGATAGATATCCACTGCCGCCTGCAGCTTCTCATAGCTAGTGACGCAACGTGACAAGCCACCACCAAAACAACAACAACAATAACAAGAACCGTTATTTCAAAGAGCAAAATGTAGAATCTTATATCAAATTATAAAAAGATAAAAACGAACTTATATCGGATGATAAAATTTTTTGTACTGTGATTAGTTCCGTTTACTATAAAAGAGAGAGAAAAGGGACTGACTCGACGAGAGTCCCATCCTTGGACGATTCAGATGACGCTGTGATTTCTTGGCAACCATTGGACGGTTGAGATGCTTGATCTGCCATGATTTCTTTTGTCTTGTGTTACCGATCTTACGGATGGAGGGCTTTTATAGAGATGAAGAAAATATGCTTAGCCAGCTTTGCAAGCATCCCTCGCGAAAGAGGTAAAGCGAGAACAGAATAAAGACAACAATATGATCGATATTCTCTTCTCTTGTGGTGTTTCACGTTTGAAGCTTATTACTCGACATGCTAAAAAGAAAGCAAGCAAGCTATGGAAAAGTGGCAGGTCAAGAACAATTAGAGAAAAAAAATACGGCGATTCTCTTTGAGGTTCTACATTTACAAGTGTTGACATCTAAGTTTTAATTGAGTATTTATGATAAAAATTGCATGAAAAATTAATGACTAATTTAGCCCTAATAAAAATGATTTTCGCATCACCTGGATCTTAGTTTTTATTTGCATGCACTAAGTTTTATTTCCTATTTTATTTTCCCTTTTTTACCCTATATTCGGATAAATTAATATTTTAAAAAAAAAAAAAAAGGCCCCACGGGGGCTGGGCTTTCACGTGTAGCCCCTTCTTCTTCTGTTTCCCCCACGCGGACCTAAGGCCCGGCCTCTCTCTTCCCCTCCTTCCTCCTTCCTTCCTCTTCCCTGCCGAAGCAGAGCAGGTGGGCGGCTAAGGGGACGCCGGTTCGGCCGCACCAAGGCCAGTCGGCACGCCGACCCCCTCGGCCTATAAATGGGGCTTCGGGCGGAGGCCGAAGGACACACGAAGAGAGAGATCTGAGGGGCTTCTTCGGAGAGACATCCAAGAAGCCCAAGAGATCTGAGAGAGAGAGGGAGCTCGAGCAAAAGACTGAAAGTGAGTGGTGAGGTGAAGCCATCGACCGCCGCCCCCCCCCCCCCCCTTTCTTTCCTTGGGTTCTCTGTTTCGGGCTCGCCGGACCGAGCTGCCCCTGCCCGGTTCGAGTGAGCTCCGACCTCATTTATGTGTGTGCTGCATTTTTGGGGTTTAATGTGTTGATGGCCTCGAATGCCTGCTTGAATGCGAGCTTGTTGTTCTCGATTCTAACCCCCATCCACCGATGCACCATACCTGTTCGACGAAATGCCCGAGCGGGACTCGCACGGCTGCTATTAATTTTTCTGTCGCCGTTGCATGTTGAGTGAATTTTGACAAGACCATACCATCACCCCTCCGCTTCGTATGATCTTGTTTCAATGTTTTCTTGTACGTGACGTGCTTCGCTAGTGACCCGATTCTTGGCATGCGATAATGAAGTGTGGCGGCGGTGGCCATTGGCTTGGCGCCGGTGGCGTCAGTCCGACAACTGGTGGAGGTCCGTGAATGCGTGCGACCGCGGCGAGGGGGGATTCCGGCCTTGGAATTTGTTCCGGAATGGTCTTCGGCGAAGACCACGCGTGAAGGAGACGATCGTGTGGAGGGGAAAACAAAAAGAAGACAGAAGAGAACAGAATGGGTCTCCCTCTCTCTTCTGCTATTCTTGCGCGTGCAGAGGGGAGGGGACGGTGGGACAAGACAAGAGAGAGAAGATAAAAACCAAAGTGAAAAGGACAAGTAAAAGAAAATTACAAAAGAGAGGGAGAGAGGGAGAAACGTTTAGTGCGCAAGACCCGGGTCAGGTTCTTTTATTATTATAATTTTTAGATATTTTTAATTAAAAGAACGAAAAAAATTATATAAATTATTTTTTAAGGGAAAGGCCTAAAATTGATTTTGAAAGTTTTCTTCTCTTAAAAACGAATGAAAAATATTTTTTAGGAAAAGGTCTAAAAATGTTTTCTTTGAGTATTTTTTTAATGCACCCAATATATATATATATCAAACTTGATGTTTAAACAAGATTAAGTACCGATAGGATATTAATTATGCAGGAGTGAAATGTTTCTCCTGATATTTTACTTGAATTTCTAATGAATTCATCCCAAATCAATTAGTGACGATTTCTATTTTGGGAGAGTTCGGCTAAGCCTAATGGTTAGTGAGCCAATAACCTCTGCATGTCTACGTGCATAAGGGTGCCTTAAAAGGGAGGTTGCAACGTTGCTGTCTGAGGGAAGGGTAGAAATTCATTTTATCCACATAGATGAAGTACCAAAAGGAGGAAATCAAACCCTCTTATAACCCCTCTAAAATTCTTTGAATGTAGCCGGCAAAAAGGAATTTGGACCCGATAACCCGCTCAAACCCGTTTTGAGAAATAGGGGACCGATGGACCTTTCTTCAAGTCCTTAAATAACCAGGTCAACCTCTCTCGTGCCCATAATTTTGGGTTGGGTCGGGTCGGGTTGGGTCAACCTTGTTTAACCCTACTTAGCTTGGAATTTTCTTTTTGTACTTAAATTAAAGTTAGAATTATGCAATATTCAAAATTAGACAATGTTCAATCTTGTTAGCTAAGATTTATGTGTTACACATACTAAATACGTATATGATATATCTAATCTCTTGTATTGAATGGGCAAATCTAAATAGTTTGGAAAATGGCTATACATATTAAGGGGAGAAGGACACTAAACGTGTCAAGACTTGTGTACAGTGCTCATTTTAGTATCAAAAGCTTTTTTAAAAATGATTTTTCAATGCCAACTCCAATATGTATGTACAGAAATCCGACGTAGCCATTTTCTATTAGTTACTTAAGTCGACATGACTAGCCAAAGAGTCTAGTCAGCATGTAAATCCTAAAACGATGCCATCTACTACCTTTCCGCCAAATAAGAACCTTAAATCCCCAAATTGAAAGAGAACTCTACAATTTCAAACCATAATTAGCCATTGAACCTAAATTCACTCCCTATTTTGATTTGCCCCCAAAATTAACAGCTCAATCTTACAAATAGAGAGGAGTTCAGTAGCGACTTGCAACCCATATTTCTCTCCTCACGGGCCCTAATTTTCTCTCACAAACCCTAATTTTCCCTAACAAGCCCTTGTTTTTCCCTCCAATCGAACGACATAGAGAGAGAAACACATCTTTACCATGGGCAACGAGCAAGCGATGGAAAGTGGATGGTGAGAGACGGCGGGCGTGCGACGACAAGCAAGCGACGGTGAGCAAGCTATAGGGAGAGATGCAACAAGGCCACCCTTTTTACTCAAGTTCAAATGACGTAGCTTTTGCCTCGAATGGTGTGTGACGTTGTTTTGTTAATTACCCAGCCACGTTGGACTGAACTATATCTTTTTGCATGTCTACATGGATTGGGTTTTTAGAAATATAAGATATGCCACTTAAAATTTTTATTTACAATTGACATGTAATCAATTTGACCGAAATTTCTCGCCATTGGCACTTAAGTGATCGTTTTATCTATGATTTGGCACTTAAATGAGCCACTGAAAAGTTTTGGTACTAAAGTGAGTATGATACGCAAGTTTTGGCACTCTTATGTCTTTCTCCTGCATATTAACACTTTTTAGGGCTCGTTTATTAATACTGAAAAACAAGTGCTGAAAATTTGAATCCCTAATATTGAGTACTGAATTCTTTACGTTTGAAAACCAAAATAAATAGTTGTTTGAACCGATGAAATTGGATAATTGATTAGCTTATTAAAAGACATGGGAGAGTGAAAATTGTTGGAAGGTTTTGACAATATATTTGTAAGGTTATTAACTTCCATTGGATATTTTGATAAGTCAATCAACTAAGTCATTCGTTACTTACTACATCCAATGGCTTTTGACATAAAATACTCAATAAGTTTTGGGTGTAATTGGAAATTATCAAACGCATTTAATAACATTGATTGGTTAAAAGCTTAATTTTCAGGACTTAATGTGGTTATCAAGCAGATGCTGAATCTACTTATTAAGTGTTGTGATAGATTTTTGTTGTGTCCTTAAATTGCCTAATAGTTTAAATAACTATTGGGATTAGTACATCACTAAGTAATAAGCCAATATAGGGTCTCTAACATTGCTTAAATAACTTGCCAGATAGGTTAGGTCGACCATGTTTAACCCGTGAAATGAGAGGAATCTTTTCTTCTTTTATTTGAACTGTAGTTTAAAATTTAGAACCGTCAAAGTTACAAAATATTCAGGCTTGTCAGCCAACATATGCGTAATATCTTAAATAAATGTAAAATTCATATGATTTCTTGGACTTGTCCCTATTTTTGCTAGACAATGAGGTTAGATGGCTTCATATTAAATGTTAGAGTTTTATTTCTTGAGTGTTTTTATATGGAAAAATTATTCAAAAAGTTCTAAACCTATTGCATTTTACTAATTTTGTGACATCCCGATTTTCCGATTCTATTTTCAATAAATTAAGACGGGCATTTCGTTGGCACGCATATAGTTCTTTTCCTTGAGTCGGCCACTCATGTGAAAACTAGTCTATCGGGTGAAGCTGTTAAGAGTTTCTAATGCATCAGACTCGAGAATTTGATCAGGAAGCGACCTTTCGACCGAGCTAATCTGCAAGGGTCATTACGGCACAAATAAAAGTCGATTAGAGACCGGAGATAGGTCGACTCGACAGAGGCATGTGATCGAGTGTGGGTGATTCCACCAGATTGCATGATCCTTGTCGACCGACACTGGACCGACTTTTCTATCGATTGGGTACCCTGTGTTCGTATTTGAAATCTTGAGATTACCTCAACAATCGAAAGTCGCCAATGTTTCAAAGATGTACATTGTGGCTTGAGATGATCAACCACAGGTCAAATGCATGAAAATTTCTAAAGGCTACCCCGGAGGTTGGCCGGCTAGTATCGTGCCAAAGTGAAATTAACCGTGGAATTGAGATCGAATTTAGAAATTGGAAGTCTGGGTGTGTCACAAATCATTTCAAGATCATTGAATCATCTTTGGAAGATTTTACATGCAATCCGAGTTTTTCAGCAATTAAATCAGAGAATGGCTATTTTAGCTCGAGAAATTAGTAGGCCGCTTTTGGTCGTGCTTTTGGGACTTAAGTTGGTTCTATAGACAAGTAAATATTTGAATTGAAGCGTGGTGACGTTGGGTTAATTTAATTGCCGATTTGATGGAATTGATGGAGAAATGATTGAATTAAGTGTCGAAGTTTAAAATGCGTCCTACGAAAAATAAGATGGACCCATTGATTAATGTTGTGGGAGAGGAGATAGTGGAAGATGACGTCATGCAGGTGATGTCATGCTGATTGAAGCCAAGCGAGTGAGAGCTTGACAAGTGGCAAGTGGTAATTGGCTCTCAAAAAGTGGGGCTCTCCCATCATCTTCAACCTTGGGAAGGAGAGAGAGAGAGAGAGAGAGAGGGAGGGAGGAAGCCGACCGGACCAGCAGCTCGCCGGCCGCCCTCCGCCTGCCCGCACGCCCGTCGCCGGAGCCGTCGCGCCCGCCGTCGCCGTTTCGCCAGGCCGCTCGCCGCCGCGCCATCGCCTCTCTCCTCCGCCTCCTGTTCATGCTCGACGTCTTCAGCAGATCTGGGAACGCCAGCAGCAACGAGGACCGAATAGCAAGCCGCCGGAGTTCCTCGCCGCCGCTCGTCGCCGCCCGCCGCTCGCGCGCCGTCCGCCGCCCCGCACAGCCGCTGCTCCTCGCTCGCCCGCGTTTGGCCGACGCCCAGCTGCGTCTCAGCCTCGGTTCGTGCGTTTTAGGAGCTGCCGGAGCTCGTCCCCGCCGCCGTGAGGCCTCGCCGGAGCTCCGCCCGGCCCGTCCAAGCCCCGCCGGTCTCTCCTCCGTCGTTCCTCCGCCAAATCGCCGCCGGATCCGCCCCCAACCAGCAGCCACCGGAAGTTGCAGAAAATGGGTATGCAGCGGCTTCGTGGCCCGTTTCGGCCGTCTTCCCGAGCCCGGATGCTCGGCCCGCTTTGAGGAAAGTTGTTCTCCTCGGCGTCCCCGTCGTTTTGGTTCGCTCGGTTCGTTAATCCGGTGAGTTTAACTCACTAAATCTTGATTAGAGGGTTAATGATGCCCTAAGTGTGCTTAGTCTAAGTTAAGCAAGTTTAGGTGGTTAGATTAGTTTATTTGGTTGATGATTAGATTAGGATGTTTAATTAAAGTTAAACATGTTTAGTTTAAGGGTTAAGTAGGTTTATTTTTAAAATAAACCTTGATGTGACATAAAGGAATTTACTTTTGATTTATTTAAACATTTCGAAATTATTTAATAATTTAATAATATATCATTATTCGAAATTATTAAAATATGATTATTTAATTATTTTCGGAATAAATTTAATTATTTATTAAATTCCGAAAATTTTGTCGGGAATTCTCTAAATTCTCATAATTTCGCGCGCCGTCAGCTTTGTGTATTCGGATTTTGAAATTGATGGACGGATATTATAAATTGAAGGTGGATTGCGAAAAATATGAATATTATTATTTAATTAATTTTCGGAATAAATTTAATTATTTATTAAAATTCGAAAATTTCGTTGGGACCTTATTTGCTCAGAATTTCGTGCCGATCGCTGTTGTGCATTTAGAATTTGAACTTGATGAATGGATGTGGCGAATTGAGTGTTGATTGTAATAAATATGGATTCTTTATAAAATTCTAAGTGTGGAAATTAATGGGTGATTGGTCATGATATGCCACCTATTAGAGGTCGCGCCCAGTGGGGCCGTGATATGCCACCTATTAGAGGTCGCGCCCAGTGGGGCCGTGATATGCCACCTATTAGAGGTCGCGCCCGATGGGGCCGTGAATTGCCACCTGTTAAAGGTCGCGCCCAATGGGGCCGTGAATTGCCACCTGATAAAGGTCGCGCCGAGTGGGGCCGTGATACCACTGATTCTAGTTTTGCCGAATAGGGCCGGGATTGAGAGTAATGATTGATTTGCTAGAATGACATGTAATCGGCCGAGTCGATTGATCGCTGAGACGATCCAAGTGGTTGAATTGTTTGATAATGTGATTGTGCCATGGTTGTTTGGTTATCATAATTGCACGTGGTTGGTTTATATAAATTGTGCTAACCTGCAGATAAAGGCTGAGGCGAGGTAAGTCTTCTGTGTGATGTGGCTAGGCCACCCGGGGCGTATTTTCTTTCTAATAGGGGTTTAGGGGGTTGAACTTGCTGAGACATCGTCTCATCCCGGTTGTGGGATTAAAATTTCAGGTCCCTGGTGGATGGAGCGACTGGATAGCTTTGGTTGACCTTGAGGAGTTGCAGAGGTGAAGTTAGGAGGATTGGAGGACGTGTCCGACTTGTAGGTCGTAGGATAACCTCTTTTTAAGAGCCAGTCTTTTGTAGACTTTTGGCCGTAGACCTCTGTTTGTAATTTCGTTGATTTATGAAAGTGTTATGTTGTGGTTTTGTTTCCTGCTTTTCTATCCCAAGTTAAATGTTGTCAGGGGATTTGTTTTGCTTCCGCATGCATAAAATAAATGAATGGGTCGGCGACATATCCTGGGATGTTGCATATCAAGATCGACCGTGGTGGGATGTGCACGCGCTCGAGGTTCGGGGCGTGACAAATTTAGTCATAAACTTTTCAATTTTGCAAATTGAGTCCTAATCCTTTTTACTTTTTGCTAGTTGAATCCATCCGACCAATTTTGGTTGGAAGTCGCTAATGTGGACAACGGCCGTGCCACATAAGATGACTTGTGTTAACGTGGATATACTTAATAATATGTTAAATATTTTTTCAAATTTATATTCACCTTTTTCTTTTTCCTTCTTTTCTTTTCTTCTTCCCTCCGCTAGCCGGCCTCAAGCAAGGGCTGCCCTTACCAGCCTTAGGTGAGGGATGCTTGGGCCTGGGCTAGCGAGGCCTAGGCATCTGATGCTCACCCAGGCGGAGGCAGCTAATGCTCACCTAAGCATCACCCTCACCAAATCGAGCAAGGGTTGCCCTCCACTCTGGTGAGGGCAATAGGCTAGCGACCTTCGCCGACCATGGCGAAGGCCTGGTGGCTAGCGACGGGAAAAGGGAAAAAGAAAAGAAGAGAAAAGGAAAGAAAAAAATGAAGGAAAAGATAAAAAAAGGAAAAATAAAAAAATAATAATGAAAATTTAAAAAATAATAATAATAATTGTCCAGTAGTTTATAACTTAATCAGCAAAACTAAAAAAATTATGACTGAATTAACAAAAGTACAATAGGTTTAGTAGACAATTTTCCCATTTTATTTACATTATCTTTGTTGGTTAAAGACTAATGAAAGTGGTACAATTTTTTGTTTGATGTTGCTAGCTCCAATGATTATAGAGATTGTGAAAGTTGTCAAATTTCTAATGAGTTATTTGTTATTCTAAGGAGTTGAGCAAAAGACTTTTGCATTTATTTAGAAGATATCACAAATTAGCAATTAGATTAGTATGGCGATTTTCTACTTAATGGTTTGGCACGCATCGCTTCCATATCAGACCTTGTGAACGGACAGGTTATATGTTACGTGGTCTATAAATGGTGAGTACCGGCATCATTCCAAGTGATCAATCAATTTAACCTTTTGTATTTAAACGATTGGGAGACGTTAAATGCATTTCTTTGTGCCAAATCAAATCCACTCAACATATTATTAGAACCATTTTTATATAGGCCGATGATACATGAGTATGATTGCAACGGGGGCAAAGTAATGAACGAAAGAGAAGAAGATGGCCATGATCAATACCATCGCATCCACACGCGATGATACTAGCGGCGAATTAGAATTACTAGATTCGAGGGATGTTTTGCTAAGACTGTGTGCGGTTGCTCGAGTATTAATTGAGCTCAAGATTGGCGAGAGATAGATGGACGGCACGCATCATGGACGGCGTATAGATGAGGAGTGCCAGGACGTTGACGGCAATCAAGGTCCCTGTGGCCTGAAGTGTGTCGCTCTCTCCACAAGTGATGTTCCCGAGGAGCACGCGGACCACGTTGGCCATGGAGAAGGTCAAGAAGACGCACCCGAGGACCGAACCTGTCATCGACAGCATGATCATCAAGTTCCTTACCCCGTCGTTCACGTCCCGCGCGGAGCGCTTCCGGTTGTTGGGATCGGACATGAGGTATGTGGAGAGGTTCATCTTGAGGGCTGTGGCGACGAGGCTCGAGAGCAGGAAGCACACGAAGGAAACCACCTCATCGAACAGGAGCACCATTTTCGTCTGGTGGCTGGCTTGGCACTCTTTCCGCGGCTGGAGACTCTGGGGGTTGGCGCCCGCAATGGATATCCCGACGAACATCGCGAAGGTGAAGAGGGAGTTCACGCTCACCAGATCTTCTAGCACCGTTTGGAGATGCTTTATCTTCTGACGCTTCTGTTCCTCGTTCCTATTGCAACAGATTCATGACGGATAATAAATCAAATGTCAGAGATGCACGCATGCAGATAATCATACGTTAGTAATATTGCATGGGAATGGAGAGAGAGAGAGAGAGAGAGAGAGAGAGAGAGAGAGAGAGAGAGAGAGAGAGAGAGAGAGAGAGAGACTTCGCTTGAGCAGCAGCACCTCCTTGATCAGTTGGCGCCATGATTCAACGATTTCAATGGGATCAAGGGATGGAATGGAGGAGGTAGGAGGGGTTTGAACTTGTTATGTAGTTGGTGCCACTGTGAGATATTCCTTGCCAGAGGTTACAAGCGAGATTATGAGAAAAAGGGGGAAAAAAGATAGAAAACATCAATAGGTTAAGGGAAAAAAAGAAAAGAGGATGCGACGGAACCCTGTTCAGCTGCTTTGGCTGCATTTTCGTGAACCACATTGGGTGACCAGATTCTTCCTTCAATAACCAAGTGTAATTTACAGCCTTCTACTTTTTTTTGTATTAACTTGCCAACAGAAACCGAACCGATCATAAAATTGTCCAACCTAGTAACGAAAAATCTATACATCTCTTACGCAAAATAACATCGCGTACGATAATCAGATCTTTTCCGCATAAAAATAAGAAAGAATAGGACAATAAACCTCTAATCCATTGTCGTATGACTCCATGTGGCTGCATATCGGTTCTATGTTTCTTGAAGAATAGCTATTCTGCTCCCACTTTCTCTTTTGTACTGTTCATTTAAGTATGTTACACGAGTTCGATCTTATCCTGCTTCATCTTGAGAAATCCCGACTCGTAGTTAGGCAAGGTATTACAAAAGTGGAGAGATGCTTTGGCAATTTCCCATAATTCCTAGGATAATCAACTGTCAATAAGAGCAATCCTATAACGTCATGGGGGAGTTTTCATGAAGATGGAAAAAAAAAGTGATTTATCCCACAAAAGTCTCTTCGCTAACAATCCTGTCCTCAATCTTTTTAGTGTCAATTCGCTATGCTATTTAAGCAAAGTGGAAAGTAGAAAGCAAAAAGCGGAAAGCTCATCTGATATGCGAAAAGAA
The DNA here is from genome assembly GCA_004368105.4 of Eucalyptus melliodora. Classification (NCBI taxonomy): domain Eukaryota; kingdom Viridiplantae; phylum Streptophyta; class Magnoliopsida; order Myrtales; family Myrtaceae; genus Eucalyptus; species Eucalyptus melliodora. The sequence continues at coordinate 199,123 of CM023402.3, read as the reverse complement.
GCAGTGCGTCTTATTTACTCAAGGGTCCAAAGTATTTAATATATAGAAAATTGAGGATTGGCAAATGTGACCTTCAAGTTTCATATGGTGATATTGCTTCCACAGTTTCCGTCTTCTTCTTTGAATGAAAAAAGTGTTAATTCGATTAATTCATTTGCATCACTAGACATACACTATATGCAGAACAGATAGGTAAATATTATATAATGGATTTAAAAAGTGAAAATTCTTCATCTACTCTTGTACTTTCAATAGCATAATACATTTCAAGTTATAACAGTGACAATAATCATAACTTTGTAAAAGAAAGGAAATATCGCACAATATATATATATGCACGCGTTTGGGATCCACTTTACTATAATATATTATCAAGAGGTTTCCCTTTACTCTTCTTTTGACAAAGATATTTTGGAAAATAAAAGAATCACTTCATTAAGTTGAATGTGTTAAATGTGAGAAAAGTCAATTTTGCCAATTCACATTTATTAAAAGTATATCATCAAGAGATTTTCCTACTATACATTCACTTTTCTCTTCCCAAAACTCTTCAATTTTTACATGGAAAAAAAAAAGGAAACATTCCATCAACTAATGCACTGATGTGCGGAAGTCAATTTTAGCACAATATATTAGATTAGATAAGTATTGAGATTAGATTATATACTAGATTGTATTAGACAGAGATTTTTCATTAAGATATTTTCTTTCTCCAATAAGGTGAGCCTTGGGGGAATTCAAAGGTCATGATCTTATACTTAATTACCCCAACTATGGGTTACAAATTTACAATTTCACCTGCTCACCCAAGAACACTCCCTCTAATCTCGAGGTCGAGACTTGGTCGACTGATGAAATTTCTTGTATTGAGACTAGATTATATGTACACACTCAAGTTATCAAATTGTTTCCGGTTATATATAATTTAGGGATGACGGAGAGCATTGGCACATATATATATATAAAGGGAAAGTTGCTAAGATTCCCCAACCTTTTTTATAAAGAGAAATACTTGTTCCTTCTATCAATGTAATAGAGTGTCCCAACTCTTTTCAATAGCGTCACAATGTTTTGGGCTTAGACAAGCTTCTAATCAATTAGGTTATCCTTATGCCGCATAGAAAATGTGGTACAATGACGGTCGAAGGGATGTAAGTGAATCCTTTTTTTCCCCTTCTCTCTCACGGTCGTCGTTTAACTGAGTCAGAGTCAGCACCTTCTAATGCTTGGGCTCGCACCTGACACAATCAAGGTCATTCATGACCCCGTACTCAATTTGGCCTCAATTGAGCCTAACTCGCTTAAATTTTCAAGGGGTTGAGTTCGACTTGGTTAGTAGGGAAAATTTTAGTAGGGATAAGGATGCCAAAAGTGCCATAAATTTCATATGGTGCTTACTTGAATATTATAACTTCTTTTTTGATTACTTCAATACTATAACTTAAAAAAAAAAAAAAAAAGATTAGTTAAGTGCTATAACTTTCAATTGATCATTTAAAAAATATAACTTTTTAAAAACATTCACCCAAGTGCCATAAACCCAACGTGGCATGACACTTGTGGTGTTATTTTCTCATTTTTACTCGAAACTCCGAGCCCGAGCTCAAGTTCTCAAATTTGAAAATGCAATAAGGTAGAAAGAGATTCATTTAGGGAAGCAAAATTTTTAACATACTTCACTTAATATTTTATTAGCTCTTGCTATAAATAAGTGTGAAATCGATAGGCCTACCTATTGATGTTATGCCACTATAATTATGTCGACTGTTCACGTTATCTTCTGTATAAGTTATGGCTATAATAGCAAATACAAATTATTTTGCACTGTTCTCTTTATCCTGTACTTGAATTCCTTCTAAAAGAGGGTCATAATTCAAATTTATGCCCTCCAATTGAGCGAATCTATTAGGTTATCCATAGGTAGTCCTAGCAAAAGGGAAGCACTGGTTCTTGCTGGGGCAACACTCCATGCTGTCAGTAATGTGAGTGAGGTACGCAAAGTCATATGTTCTTTTGGTTTCTGTTCTTGAAAGTTTTGCCTGTCTTCCTTTTTGAATTGTCTTGTGCATGAAGCAAGCTCGTGCTATCAGGTGCTACGTGCTGTAGAGCCCATTTGTTGCATACTTTTATATTGTTAAACTAGGTGTAAAATTAGAAAGAAACAGAATGGTAAAACCTTATTTTACCTTCAGTAGAGGAAGGACAAACATAATGCTGAAGGAAAATACTCTGTGGGATTTTATGTCATTACCAATCGCCTTCTCTCTATGTTGAGCAAGCATTTTCAAGTTTCCTTTGAGTCTAGGACTACAAAACACATGACATCATTTATTTCATCTTATCGAATACCATACTTAATGGTAGTGTTAGTCAGAAGAAAGGTCACGTCAGTGTAGAGAAGCTCCGTCAGTGATAGGTTTCCCCAACTAATCAAGTTGGCTATAGTGAGAGTCTGAGGTGTTTATTGCAAGAGATTTTTTTTTTTTTTGCCTTTCTCAAATGTAGATGGTTGATATCTTATAAGTTGATTTTCTCTCTGCGGACTGGAATATCTAGTGAAGAATGCTAACGGAATGGAACTAATGTCGATGCTTGGACTTTTTTGGTGCAATTATTAGCGCTATACAAATGTATCCTTTTAGGTCTTGATTAACTAATGTACGGATACGAGGCTGATATTATGCCGTCAAAAGATCCATCATTTTCACTGGTCTTATTTCCTGTGTTTTTTCACGGGCAAATGTCTCGCATTTGGTTGAATTTAGCCTTCTGTTCCGATCGTTCTCATTCCTGATGGGACTTGCACTAATGTTACCTTTGCTTTTGCAATCATTCAAAGTAGTTTCATCTCCGTGTGTGCTAGACAATGTTTTTGGAGTCGACCTGTTCCTGAAATTGTCCTTAATGTTCATACAAAAGCTTTCTTGAGCACAATGAGCTAAAATCTATTCATTGGTCAGCTGGAGCAGCAACTCTCTCTCTCTCTCTCTCTCTCTCTCTCTCTCTCTCTCTCTCTCTCTCTCTCCCTCCCCCCATGTGTACCTATAAACATATGTATCAGACAAAGGCGTCCACTACGTTTCTAATGAATGCGAATGGGTTTCCATGTGCACAAGCACAAACACCTGTACAGAGTGCCATCTGCGCATGCACTCTCTTCTGGCCCTTTAAATTTATCCGTACTTGTAAAAAAGTTTAGAAGCTGCCTATCTGAAATGTAACTAGCTTCGAACTATATCATCCTTTAACACACTTGATTGACTCGGAGATCTTCAGAACCGCTCAATGCAAGAAGCAGGAAATGATGAATCACGTGAATGTAAATCAGTGGGCTTCTCAATAACCACTTAATTTTATTCTTGCGCTGTTTACAGAAATTTGGAGACAGAAAAGACTTGAGACGATGGTCGTTGCCCTTCATTAAGAATCAAGCATTTAAGTGCCAAATGTCTGTTATATTTTGTTCAGATGTATGGTTTTCACGTATGCAAATCTCATTGCAAATGTTTTTCGTTTATCCCAAGCAAAGAACGAGAGTAAGAGCTTGGAAATTTGGAAAGGATGCTTATGGAAAGATTCTAGGGGAGTTTCTCATTTCAGCTTTATTTGCGCTTCTCTATTATCAGATAATCAACAAACTTAAGTCAACTCATAACTGCAAAATGTGGAAATTATATTTACTTCATCAGTTTTCTGGAGTTGCCTCTGTATTAAGCCTATTATTATCAGAGTTATTTTGTTGATGGGATTTAACTAAGATGAACGTGCTTAAGACTTCACTGATATGCTTAGATATGCCGTTTGCTAACTAGACCCTGAAAAAGTACCCTCTTTCTGAAGGAATCTTTATTTTAACTGGTGCAGGCACTACCTTTCTAGGGATTTGCACTGGCTATGCCCCTGTTCTACTCATTTGTCCCGATTTTGCTGAAGGTTTGATTTCAAGACATTAGAATTTCTGGTTGTGCAGTTGTTCGCTTGTTTGCAACATGAGATCCATCAAAATTTTCGTTTGCAGATAAATGGGTCTACAATGCTCGACCTGTCTCTATTGACCTCAGACATGTGGGCCATCTTTATTTGCGTCTTTGCTTACCAAGAGAAGGTTTATTCGCAGGATAATTGGCATGATTGGGATTTAGACCTCATCTACGCCGCTCTGTGTTGGTGTTAATCCATTTACAGGTTAATTGGATGTACTTTGGGGGCCTTTGCCGCTGTTGCAGTCGGTCTGGTCATTTATTGAGGGTGAGCAGCTAATGGATTTTCAGATCTATTAGTTGGTTTCACTCACATTTGCTCTTTGAAAGACCCACTTTAGTCAGTCTGCCTCTAGTAGCTTGTTCAAGCAGTTCAACTTCAGGAATCACATCACTTGATAACCTCGCCTCACAAAAGTAAAGTAAATCTGTCTCGTCTCCCTTGGAAATCAATTAGACTGGTAGAGATTGCTTTATAACTTTAAGGAATGTCCCATTCTTCTCTCTGAGTTTCCTGGGTACTTTTGGCAGGTTTCTAAACTCTTTTAAACCTTATTTTCAAGATGTTGGGCAATTTGGCGTCTTTCCAGGACTTTTAGGTTCTGTGGTGTCTGCTATTAAAAATAGAGTATATCTAACTTAATTCTGATAAAAGACGATATCTTCAAGTGTAGTGACGAGTGGTCCATAAATGGTTTATTGTGTATAACTGATTATAGCAAGTCTGGCTTTTGTGTGGAGAAGACAATGAAGGCCACAAAAAACGGGCCAATGTTGCTGATGAGAATGTCAAGAGGAGCAAGAGATTTGATGAGGAGGCCTGCTCAGTCAGGCAGGATTGAAATTGCGGCACAAAAACAGAGGTCATAAGAAAGAACGAAATTACTAGTGGCAGCAACTCAGGTGGAAAGATTCAGTGCAATACCGAAATTGCCTAGTGGCAGGTAAAGATATGAGGGGAGGTGTGACCGGTCTTTTCTCTGTTAAGTATTCCCAGGAGTTTGGCCTGAATAACGACTCTCGGCTCATGTCCATCGCAAGTGCTACTCAATTGTAAATGTGGGAGAATTTTGTTTATTTCGTTTGCCTCTTCAATATTAACAGAATCTTCCTTCTACTAAGTCGTCATTTGATGGTTGACTCGTAATTTTTTTCCTGATGCGATTTCAGGGTGTTAATGCCAGATTGTTAATCGTAGCAAGCAACCATTGATAGGTGGATAAGAATATGCATAGTGCTGACAAGAGTGGTTCTGCATCTCCTTCTTATTATTGCAGAAACTGTAGACGCAGAGAAGCTGACTAATATACACAAATACATATATTGATTCACATCCCAGAAAGCAAAGAGAAGCCGACACTCATCTCCCAGTTTTATGTAAGAACTTAAATGAGTACTGAAACAGCATCATACTTAGATCTTTGCACCTGAAGATCCTTTGCTCGATGCTTCAGAAGGGGGATGTTTGATCCCTGGAAGTATGTTCTCGAAGATCATTGTGGATGTGACGATGGCATGTAGGACAAAGGGCTCTGGGAAGTAGGTTCTCGAAGATCATTTTTGACAGCAAGTAGTTTTGCGGAGAGGACGATGGCATTTGGGACAATTGTCTGGAAGTAGGATATCAAAGATCGTTGTGGATTTGACGATGGCATGTGCAACATATGGTATGTAGATGAGCAACGCGAAGACGTTGACCCCGATCAGGACAGCCACAGAATTTAATGTCTGGATACCTTTGCAAGTCACCTTCCCGAGCTGGAGCTGAATGGTGTCGATCATGGAGCACAAGAGGAACACAGTGCCAATGATGGAGGTCGATGCGGAGAGAACGAACAAGGACCCTCTCAGCACCTTGCTCGATGTGCGATTGATTTCGTCGTAAGTGACCGGGGCGAGGAGGTAGCTGAAGAGGTGGGTCTTGAGGGATTTGGCCACGAGGCTGGAAAAGAGATAAAAGGCGAACGAAATCACTTCGTACTCGACAAGCCTCCTCGCCACGTGAACTCCAGCTTCACACTCCTTTTTGCGCTCTACGTTATGTTGTTCAGGGCTCGCGAACGCCAAGCCCACAAAGACCGCAACGGTGAAGAGCGAGTTCACTCTCACCAGATCGTCCAGTGCTTTTTGATGGACCTTCACTGCCTCAAACAGCTTTGTTTGGCTAGAGATGCAAACATGACAAACCACCACCAAAATAACAGCAGCAGCAGCAGCAGCAGCAACAACAACAAAAGTACCGTTATTTTAAAGAACAAAATGTAGAATCTCATCAAATCATGGAAAGATAAAAACGAAACTTATATTGGATAATAAAAATTTTCGTACGGTGATTAGTTCCGTTCACTATAAAAGAGAGAAGAGGGACCAACTCGATACAGATCTTTTCCTCGTCCTTGGATGGTTGAGATTTGCTCCCTCGATCTGCCATAATTTCTTTGTCTTGTATTCTTAATTACCAATCTTACCGACGGAGGGTTTTTATAGAGATGAAGAAATTATGCTTAGCCAGCGTTGCAAGCATCGCTCGTGAAAGAGGTAAAGCGAGAATGGAATAAAGACAACAATATGATTGATATTCTCTTCTCTTTTGGTGTTTCACGTTTGAAGCTTATTGTTTAACATGCAAAAAAGAAGCAAGCAAGCTAACAAAAAGTGGCAAGACAAGAACAATTAGAGAGAGAATCCAATGATTCTTGTTGTGGTTCTACCACCTGCAAGCATCTGCCGTCGAGGGAAGGGTAGAAATTCATTTTATCCAAGTAGCTGGAGTACCAAAAAGAGGAGATCAAACCCTCTCAGAACCCCTCCAAAATTCTTTGAGATTACGTTTGCATGTAGCTGGCAAAAAGGAATTTGGACCCGATAACCCGCTCAAACCCGTTTTGAGAAATGGGGTACGGATGGACCTTTCTTCAATTTTTTAAATAACCGGGTCAGCCTGTCTCGTGCTCAGAATTTTTGGGTTGGGTCGGTTCAACCTTGTTTAACCCTCCTTAGCCTGGACTTTTCTTTTTGTGCTTACATTATAGTTAGAATTATGCAATATTCAGAATTAGACATTGTTCAATCTTTTAGCTAAGATATACGTATATAATTTACCTAATCTCTCATATTGGATGGGCAAATCTAAATAATTTCAAAAATGGCCACGCGTGTTGATACTCTTTAGCTTATTTATTAATACTGCAAAACCGAGTGCTAAAAATTTGAGTATCAAATATTGAGTGCTGAAGTCTTTATGTTTGAAAAGCAGAATTAATAGTTCTTTGAACCGATGAAATGAGGAATCGGTCACCCCTAATCAAAACCTAGTGACTTAAACCAATACATGTCATTTGCAAAAAAAAAAAAAAAAAATTGTAGACAATTGCAGACTTTTGAGACAATGGAAGAAATGGGGTTTACACAATTATTCCAAGACTTAATTAGATCTCTTCTGCATAAACATAAGAAAGAATAACACAATAAACCTAAAATCTGTTGTCCTATGACTCCATGTGATTGCAGATGGTTCTGTGTTTCTTGAAGAACAATTGTTCTACTCCAACTTTCTCTTTTTTAGTGTTCACTACAAGTAGGTTACACAAGTTCAATCTAATCCAACTTCATCTTGAAAAATCTAGACTTTTAGTGAGGCTGTTGAAAATATATCTTGAATTTGAGCATGAAGAAGAAACTTTCCTAATTCAAGTAAATTTATTATTTTTAATAGGTTTCCTAATTGGAGAATCTTTCTTATTTTGGATCCAATTGTTGTTTATATGTAAGAAATGTCTTTGTTGTGGGGAATATAAAAGACAAACTTACACAAATCTTGTTGTGTAATTCATTCATGAGATTGAAAGATTATTTCATGAGAAAATATGGGGCTATAAACATTGTGTGAGCTATTGGGTGTAACTAAGGAGTGGAAAACACTTAGGCTACATTTGGTTGTCCAGATTTTTAATTGGGATAGGACTGGATAGGATATGATATGAAATCTTGGTATTTTTTTTATATCATATCAATTGTTTGGTAAATCGCAATATTAAAGTTGGATATGTTCGCATCATATCATTTACATTTATAAATGAACCTAAATGTTCATAAACGGAGATGGCGAAAATCTCTCGTAACACTATTCCTTAATTTATTTTTATTATTTTTTCTCTTTTTATATTATTTTTCCCCTTTCATCATTCTTTAATAAAATTTTATTAAATAGTAAACTGTACTAACATACCTAAAATACAAAAATGCCTAAAATATATAATAAGTATAAATATTTAATTTATAATTCAAATATTATTTATATTGAAATATATTTTCAATTTTGTTAATTTAATAAGTTTGTTATTCGAGAAAAATAACTTTCTTATTATGAACATTAGAAATCTTATCCACATTTATCCCACCTCTCCCATTGGATAATTTTATCCTGTTAATATCCCTATTATATCCGACTTTATCCTATCCTGAGTGAGCACCAAACGTAGGATAGGATAAATCATATCCTCTCATGAATTTTATCCTGACTGCCAGACGCAACCTAAGAGTGTTAGAATGACTTGAATATGAGCTATTGGGTGTAAATATGAGGTTAAACACCGTGTGAGCTATCAAGTATAACTAAGGGATAGGAAACACTGAGTGTTAGAATAACTTGAGTACGGTTGTAATATCCGTTATATCACTTGATCTATAGTAGAATTATTTGCTACTTTTTCCATAGATGTTCGTTACTCAACAAAAGCATGTAAATTTAGTGATCGATTTATTTTCTTGTTCAATCTATTTTATTATTTGATTGATTGTTTCTTTGATAATCGATATCAAAGTTAGACTTGGTTGATTTGAAGTGAATCAATGGTGACAAAAGAAGGAAAGTGAATATCAACAGATTTGATGAGAAGGATTTTGGTGTCTAGAGATGCAAATTAAGGTTTTTTTGTATAAGAGGAATTTGCACTTGCCCCTACTGGGGAGAAGCCTGACTCAATGAAGGAAGTTGAATGTGAATTGTTGGATAGTCAAGTGTCACGGTCTGTGAATCCTCCCGTACTCGTAATACTTGTGAGTGGTGCTTGAGGTTATTGAGTGACGAGTGGGGATGCAGCGAGGATAAATACAACTAGTCCGTACGAGTGGCATTGGGATGGTTGGTACTAGGAGTTCCAGGATTAAAAGATTATATTACTTAGGAGCTATGAAGACGGGGTTGGCCACCATGTATAAACTGGTCGGGAGCTGATGCTGATCTCCTAATGAAGCTATGGTAGGTCAAAACCAGTTATTGAGCTTAAAAAGATTTGATGTCCTGCTCAATGGACTAAACATCCGAGCTAAGCTAGGCATGGTACAATCTCATATAAGGAAGCTATTTGTGGTTTGTTCTCTAGAACAACTATGGAACAAAGGCTGACCTAGTGAATCCCGCTCGCCAGGTGCCTCACGGGTTATTCTGTGGCCAAGAAACTGCCAGCCTATGACAATTTGGTATCATAACAAGATCCCTCTAGTAAGTGGGTGAGTCAGAGAGAGATCCAATTTTTCGCTTCACTATAGGTTGAACTAGAAAGTACCAGTGGTCTACCCAATCCTACAAGGGCATAGAGTGAATTGCTGGGGCAAAAAGTGCTCGAACAAAGCGCGGCTCTCAACTAGCTTCTAGGATGACAATGGGGGCACGGGAAAGAACTGATTCCTTACCGAGTGAGTTCAGATGGAGAAGAAGCGATTCCTCACTCAATGGAGATAACATTCTTGGATCAATCAGTGAATTCAATGAAAAAGGTCTATTGCCATTTTTTCGACAAGGAAAGAACCTCCATTGGTCTGCTAGGGTCAAGATGCTTAGTAGGGAAAAATGGTGCTGCCAAAAGATGCAATTGGCGAAAAATGCCACACTTGCCAGGGAAAGTACAAGTGACTAAAAAGGAGCTTGAACAGCTGAGATCAAAAGAGGCCACCAATAGAGCAAAACTTGTTTTGTTGGCCAAGCATGACCATTCGATGTATGATTTAAAAAATGGCGCATCAATGGTTAAGGGATGCAAGGAAGCAAAAGAGCATACTGCAACGAAGGCATTATGGAATTGAGTGGAGAAGAATGTCATAGTCTATGAATCCTCCCGTACTCGTGACACTTGTAAGTGATACTTGGAGTTGTCAAGTGAATAGTGAAGATGTAGCGAAGATAAATACAACTGATCCGTGGAAGTGGCATTAGGAAAGTTGGTGCTAGGAGTTCTAGGATTAAAGAGGTATATTACTTAGGAGTTCTAAAGGCTAGGTTGGCCTCCCGTGTACAAATTGGTCAGAAGCTGACGTCACTCTCCTGATGATGCCATGGCAAACCGAAACCAGTTGTTAAGTCTAAAGAGATCTAATGTCCCGCTTGATAGACTAGATGTCCAAGCTAAGCTAAGTGTGGTTCAATGTCGTATAAGGCAACTATTCACTCTTTGTTCTCTAGAGCAACTATGGAACAAGGGCTAACTTGGTGAATTCCGCTTGCCAGTTCCTCACAGGTTGTTTCGTGGCCAAGGAACTATCAACCCATGACACAAGCATGAGGTGTTCTTTGGCTAACATTGTCTCATAACATCGCGTTTAGCATTGCGAAAGAAAAGACTACCGCGGGTTTGATGAAAGCCCCGTGGACATGTAGAAGAAGCCATTCGTGATCAATAATGTCTATTTAATACAACATTTGTTTAACTTGAAGATGGGCGAAGGTGCGTTAGTTACTGATCATATCAATGAATTTATTGTGGTTGTTAGTTAATTGAGTTTAGTTGAGATTGACATAAAGATGAGGCGTGTGTTTTGATACCATTACTTCATTACCTAATAGTTGGAATACAATTATTACTGTTTTTAGTGATTCCTCTGGGTCAATAAGTTCGCCATTTGATAGGTTCAAGATTTGATTATAAGTGAGGATATCCATAAAAAAGAATCTTATGAACCTGTGCCTAGTGCTTTAATAGGTGAAATAAAGAAAGAACTAGTACTTGTGTTAGCAAAAGTAACTCAAATATGGATGGGCATGGTGAATATAGGATTGGTGGTGTTGTCCATTAGAGTTGTGGCAAGAGGGGATATTTTAGAAGGAGTTGCCTTAAGCTAAAGAACGAGAATAGTAGTGGAATTAGTATTTAGTCCACACATGATGTTACAATTGTAATTGATGATAATTCGGATAGTGTTGATTATGTCATGTTTGTCGTTGAGGATTCATTGTCTAATGGATAAATTATGGATTTTGACTATTCGTTTCACATCACACCAACTAAGAATCAATTACAACTTATCAGTGTATAAATAATAGTGAAGTGTGGTTAAGAAATAATGCTGGGAGTGATATTGTAGGTGTTAGTAATGTTAGAATTAGAATAGATAATTGCATTGTAATAATAATGTTGGAGTAACGTTTGTTCTAGAGTTGAAGAAGAACCTGATTTTCTCAAGTTATCTAGATTCAACTAGGCGTCAATATAACTCAGAATGTGGAATTTTGAAGGTCCTTTGAGGTGCCTTGGAGATGATGAGAGGAACCAAACACAATGATCTATATAAGCTTTAAGGTGAGATAATGACAGATTTTTTTGTGAAGACATTGGATACATCTAGTTGAGAGTGTGAATTATAGAATATGTGTTTGTGACACGTCAGCAAGAGAAGCCTAAAGTTTCTTAGTGAAAGGGATCTCTTGTGTGGTCATGTTGTCAACGAAATGAATATATAAAAGTGTTGTGAATTAAATTAATGATCAAAAGTGCATTTTACTGTGGATGTTAAAAAAACAATGGTAACTACAAAGTTAATTCACTTAGATGTTCGTAGGTTATCGTGGTTTCCTTCAAGAAAGAGTGTTACAAATATGTTAACAATTGTGGATGACTACTCCAGGAAGACTTTGGTGTTTGTGTTAACTCACACAAGTTTGATGCTATTGTCAAGCAATTGAGAGCTTTGACCGAAATGGAGATAAGTAAAATGATCGAGCATATGTAGACTTACAGTAGTATGGAGTTCTGTTCGGAGTTATTAAACGAATTATGCATAAAGGAAAGTATAGTGAAACATCACACTAGTTCTAGTGAACCACAACAAATTGCTAAGTTGAAGAAAACAACATTATTGGAGATTGACCATGAAATACTCTATAGTGCTAGTATGACTAAGAGATCTTGGTGGACTTGCTTAGTCGATGTGAATAGAATCGCAGTGATTGCAATCAGCTGTCAAACTTCCAAAGAAATGTAATCAGGTAAAGTTGTTGATTATAAATAGGATGCATCAATTAGGAGTTTCTAACTTTATATGCATATTAGACATTTGATTAGATTATATATTAATAGGGTGCATTAATTAGGGTTGGGGACTTGGTCTTTTAGGGTTTCTCCAGTGAGGTGAGCCTTTGGGAATCTATGGGTTATAACTTTTCCTACTCTCATAAGGACACTCCCACTAATCTTGAAGTCAAGACTTGGTCAAGCAATCAAATTTCATGTATTAGAATTTAAATTAGATGTATGCTCTCATGCTAATCAAATCATTTCTAATTGTATATAATTTGGAGATGCCAAAGAGCATTGGCATCTAAAAAGGGAAAGTTCCTAGGACCCCCAACCCCTTTTTATTAAAAAAAAAAAAAATGTGCTTGTTCCTTCTATCAATGTAGTAAAGTGTGACACTACTCTTTTTGCTAGCGTCACTATCCCAAGATATCCATTTTGGGCTTACACAAGCTAATAATCAATTAGGTTGATTGCTTTCGTGGCACGAGAAAATGTGGTACAATAAAGGTAGTAGCAATTAGGGGTGTCAATGAGTCGGGTCGGGTCGGGTCTTCTTGTTACCCGACCCAACCCGAAACATAATGGTCACATACTGTGACCCGACCCGAACCGACCCGAAACACATTAGACCATCTAATGAGTTTCAGGTCAGTTCGGGTCAGGTTGTTGGGTTTTCCCTTCTTTCTTTTTTTTTTTTTTCTGGGGTTGGTTAATTCCTTTTAAAAGTAAGCCATCACTGTACCATATCTGATTCCTACATGTAAAATGTAAGAGTACACAGAGAACAATCTATACACAGAACAATCTATAATTCTTCCTATTCACTAGATCACTGGAATGAATGGGAAAAGAATGGTAGCAAAAGGAATGCATCATCTATCTAGACTTCTTGTCAGATATGATGGAGACTCAATACACCCAGATGAGGATGCCAATAAACGGCATAGGTACACACAAAAAAAGCAAAGCAATTTATGCTGCTCAGACCAATCTAACCATGGAGTGTGGACAATCCACCATAATATTTTGAGACACAGAAATGTGAAAACTGAAATGATTTTCTTTCACCAAAGTGCTCATTTCTCCTCATAATCACCGGAGCTTTGCTTGCTAGATTGCATCTCAATTAGCTGCTGATGTTCCTCCTCAATCTCTTCAGCTTCTACTTGTTTCTCAGGCTTAGGTTTGCTTGTAGATAGAATCAGAGTAAACATCGCTGAGGAAGTTCCTGCTGGCGTAGCTTATGCTGTCACCTGAACTGAAATTTATGAAGGGTTTGGTTTTAGATTGTGTAAGCTAAAGGGAAAGAGGAAAACAAAAGTGGATACTGCAGGAATGTGAAGATAAAAGCAAAGTCAAGGGCTAGCACACCATTAATGCGAAGCTCTGCCTGGGAAACCAAGAGATAGGAGTGAAATTTTTGCCAGAAGGATTGCTCTTTCTGTTGTTTTTTCTACTGATGATTTGTAGATATAAAAAGAGTGTGAGACGGGTCTTATTTTTACCTACTAACTTAAAGACTGAATGACTGATGTTAGAATTTCATATGGAAAAGATTCTTAGCAGAAGATGACATATATGTTTAACGTTGAAGGGCACTCTTTTGATCATCAACGATGAATGCAGAATTTAGGAGGCAAGATATACTTTTCCCTTCAAGAAAAATTAATTGCCATCGTGAAATGGAACAGAGGAGCAAGAAAAGCCAAGTAACATATCTATTTACTAATCCCATGATCAATATTAGCCATTTAGAAACATAATTCGCTGTTGACTTGCACCTGACAAAAGAGGATCAATAAATCTAAAGACAAGCAACATCCGGTAATGTATAAATCTGAGGCAAACATGTATGACACACCTCATACACCCAACAAGAGACAGCCAAACGATCATCGAAATACTAACACACCGGGCTACTACGGTTTAGGAATTTAATCGAGCAGCTGGTAGGCATCAAAGTCATGAGACCATATCCGACAACGATGCAGCGATTTGCAACCAAACATATCACAACATCATTAAAAAAAAAAAAGACTGAACTCACTCACCCACCCACCAAATTTCTAATGGGAAACACTAACCCAGGTTTATCCTTCGAAACACGCACAAAAATTCTAATGAACAGGAATTGTGTACAGCAGCGCAAGCTGAAATCCACAATTTCCTTCGTTTCTTTCTCTTCTGAATTTCAGCAAACACATAAAAAGCACAAATCCACACATTCCATCTCAATGACCAATAGCGTCACAAACGAAACCCCCAAAAACCCCTACATCCCCGACCCCCAGATGCGCGCGCCCGGAGCTCGCAACGAGCACAAACCCGAATTTCACTCGCAACGAGCACGAACCCGAATCTCACTGGCAACTACAGCTCACCTCGACAACAATGATGGCGAATCGGAGACCGACGATCGAGCGCAGGGCTCGGGAGGATTTCCAAGTCAGCCCCACGAGCGAATCCAGATAGGCGGGAGAGAGATTGAGCTCCTTCCAGTTCCTCCCAAGTCCCAACAGCTGTGCCTACACCCAGCCAAACGGAGGGCGGAGGCGCGTCAATCGGAGGGCAGCAGCAGTCGTCAGAGAAAAAGCCGAAGGGGAGGGGTTTTCACTTTTCCGCGACGTGTTTGACTGTGTTTGGTTGGCAATTGGCATGTTTGGATGTTAATGTGTTTCGGGTCGAACAATGTTCCAACCCTGACCCGATCCGAAACACATTTTGTTGCTTGTTTTGTATTTGTTACTCGAACAGTATCGAGACCCGAAACATGTATTATACTTGTTTCATGTTCAGGTCGTTTCGGGTCGGGTTGGGCTTTTTTGACACTCCTAATAGCAATGCAGCAATATTAGTCTCAAAAACAAGATAGAGGGGAAATCACACTTGTTCCTATTATGTACTCCCTCATTTTGCTCCTTTATTTCCCTTCACTCTCTCATGGTTGTCATATAACCAAGTCAAGTCAACACCTTCTAATGCTTAAGCTTGGAACCCAACTAAATCAAGGTCGTTCATGACCCAGTACTAAATTTGGGCTCAATGGAGCTTGACTCGCTTAGATTTTCAAGGGGTCGAGCTCGACTTGGTTGCGCAGATAAATTGTTAGTTGGGATAAGAATACTAAAAGTGCCATAATTTTCATATAGCGTTCACTTGAATGCCCTCACTTTTTTTTTGTTCAATTTAGTACCATGACTTCTGAAAAATGTTTATCTAAGGGTCACAACTTTCAACCGATCACTCTAGTGTCATAACTTCTTCTTCTTCTTTTTAAATTCACCCAATTGTTAGAAACCCGATGTAACATAGCATTCATGGTATCATTTTCCCATTTTTAGTCTAAACTCAAGCTTGAGCTCAAGTTCTCAAATTTGAACACGCAATAAAGTATAGAGAAAATAATTTAAGGAAGCCAAAAATTTTAACGTACTTCACTTAATATTTTATCAGCTTTTGCTATAAATATGTGTGTGTGAAATGGGAACAATTCCAACAAATTGATATCAACATAGACTTATAAATATAGGACTATCAATTCGTGTTACGCCACTATAGATATGTCAACTAATCATGTTATTTCCTATAAAAAGCAAAGTCTTTTAATATGATGACAAATTATTCTACTGTTAAAAAACGAACCGGTGGATCTTAAATCGTGTCAGTTTTAGCCCGACGCTTATGTCAAATTCCGTTTATATTGCGGAGCAAAATCATGCCATACTTTTGGGTTGTGTCAATAGTAGACAGCCCCACATCAAAAGAATTAAATGATTTTTTTGTTGAATTAGAAATACTCAAGACTATTGTTAAGATAAATTTAGTTAGTGGATTAGATCTTTTCTTATTTGAGTTTTCTCTTTTTCTTTAAGATACCTAAAACAACTTATTAATTTCGTTTAGAACGAAGAGTTGGGTTTCAACGAGAGATCAAATGTTCTTACTTTGTGGACGCAATAGGACTCTAGGAATAAATAAACCATCTGTGTATATCAAGCCACTAATCCTGTAAAAGTAATTAAAATAAATTTTCACTGACTTTTATAAATAGATTAAAATGTATACAGTAAAAAGAGAAAAATAGACACGCAAACAAACAAACAAAAAAAGGAGTCAGCGTGGCCATTAAATAAGCGGTTTGATATTTAGGTTAAATGTACATTTTGCACTTAATTACAGATCACAATTCAAATTCTGAATTGACTTAACCCTATTGATTAAATACCTGGCTTCTGAGTCTCCTTTAGTTAATAAAAAGTAGCATTTATTACCATCTAAAACATTTGCGAATGCATTAATGTCCAGATTGTATCCTTTCATCAGGTTGATATTCTGGGATTGAAATTTAAAACATCGTTGGCTCTTCAACTCCAAAAACAAGCCGACCAAAAAATAAAAAAATAAAAAGAAAACTCCAAAAACAACAATGACACTAAACTTGATTTTCACAAATCAGGTTAGATTTACGTAAATTCCCTTTCATCATTATTAGAGCTTAATTACTCCTTCTCCAGGAGATAACTAAATTGATTATATTTCTAAGGTACATACAATTTTTTTTCCTTTTTGGGTAATATATGTAAAACGTGTATTTTGTAAAGCATGTTATTAGACGGAGATGGATTCGTGAATATTTTAACACTTTGATCGTGTTAACCAGTGCTACAACTTTTAAATATACTTGGAAAATACCTTAACAGCTGCGGCACTTCAGAATTTACATCAAAATAGGATAGATTTTTGAAAGCTTGCCTCGCCCAACTTTGAGGGATTGCAAAATTAAAACATATACTAGCAAATACATGACTTGCACCGCTTCACAGCATTACCACAATTGCACGCAGCCGAATTTCAAGCACTTCCGCACGAGAAGTGCTCCATCGGAGCTTCCCGTACGGATGTACCACGTTTCTCAGTACACGAATTTAGTAGAAAAGTCTTAATAGCAGTTGCATATTCTATATTTTGTCAACCTATTTCGTGACTTGCCAAAAGTCGAATGGTTTGATTTTGGCAGTGAAGCATACTGACATAACACCTGTACGACGTTATATACTCGAGACCTTGAGGGCGATTTCTTTCTATAAACCAATATCATTATAATCATTGGTTATGCAGGCCCTATTATAAGGTTTATATATTCGATGACTAGAATGATGGTAGCTTTTGTAGACCAAGTTTATCTAATAATTCTCCGTATATATAAGTCGTCCTCCGGGCGTGTTTCTGTACAAGTGTGTTGGTCTGTCTCTGAGAGAGAGAGAGAGAGAGAGAGAGAGAGAGAGAGAGAGAGATGGAAGGTGAAGACAGAAGCAGCGTCCATGGGTATCGCGGACATGCAAAATCTGGCCCGGGTAATACCCATTTCGCTCTCCCCATATCGACGTATATTTGTCCCTTCTCATTTTCCTCCATCACTTGCATGCGTCTTGCTTTTGCTTTAGGAAACATCGAAAAGGATCCCTCTTAGATTCCCCTGCTTGAGGTTCTTTTATTCGTATCATTTCTTTATATGAAATTTCCCCCCTTTTCCTTATGATCTGCAAAAACACTTCCAGTTGTTAAGCGAGCGTAATGTCGTGACCGTCATGAGCTTTGGAGTTGTCTGTTCTTTTTGCCATGGTCGTATTCTTCTGCAGGACCTTTAGCGGCTGTTGTGACGTTTGGTCGACGTCCATCTGTATGTCTTGTTTCCGTAGGAACGATGTATCTCCACTTCGAGTGACAGATAGTTTTTAAGGTCTTGTGAAAAATGGGTCGTACGCAGCATTACCGCATTCAACCAACGTTGGTATGTATGACAGTCAATGGTAGCTGGGATTGATGGTTTTGGGGGTGTTGGGGGTCCTGATTTCTATGGCGTGGCTTGCATGCAAGCAATGGAAGTCTCTCAAAATACGTTAAACCCTATAGGTAATCTCAACGCCCAAACCGAAGCCATCCTTTTCCTTAACATTTCCTTTGTGAATCTCTCTCTCTCTCTCTCTCTCTCTCTCGCACGCGCACGCACATACGAAATGGGATAGCAAGATCCATTTCGATTCCATCTGGGTTTCTCCTGGGGGTGTTTGGTCAGGAGAAACAGAGAGAAGCCTTGCATGCGGGGGAGCCAGACAGGAGCATTAATGCCAACAACTCGGACACATGAGAAATGCCTTGAGAAGTGGAAAAGAGACTCCCTCCCCCCGTCCCTTTGACCCCTCCTCATTAACTCCACTCAAAAACAAAAAAAAAAACGAAACGAAAGAGAAAATCTGAACGGTAGAGAGCCCCCCCTCTTCTCTTTATTCTTCTTCTTCTTCCGTGGTGGGATGTTTGCCCGCTCTTACTTTACTACCTGCCTTTGTTTGGGCCAGTAAATGCCCAATTGGACTGTTACAGACCAAGAAAACAATGAAAGAACGAAATAAAGAAGCCTATTCTTTTTGACCCATGCTCCTGATCTCGATATTCAACGGCATCTTTTCCTCTTCGGTTTCTCTCTCTCTCTCTCTCTCTCTCTCTCTCTCTTTCGTTTTATTGCTTTCTTTTTCATTTTTGCATGGACAAATGACATTTCTCGGCCCGTTAAGTATCGCCTCCTTCACTTTCCACTCTTTTGCCAGCGTGTTTTCCGGTCGATACATTGGCTCTTCAGTTTGAGTTTTGTCATATCGCTCGGCTTATCATTCATGCAGTAATCTTCCCCCATTCCCTCTTCTTGGTACGCCTTGGTTTTGAAATGGGACGAGGTAAGAAGATGCCCTTCTGCTTCTGGAGAGTAGGATCATCTTTTTGCATGTCAAAAGACTAATTCAGGATTGGTGGACACGAATCTTCGTCTTTTAATTATGAGCACCTGCCCATTAATGAGTCATTCTGGTTACTCCGTTGACTAATACTTGCATTAGCATCGGATAACGATATGAGTGATTGCAGTGACTGAATTAATGGTCCCCTCCCTCGAACAGATAACTCGTTGCCACCGGCGGATGAACCAATCGACAATAACGACCGCAAAACCACGGAGCGCCCCGGTGGTGGTGGCCACGGTGGCGGTGGGGTCAGGGAGCAGGATCGGTACATGCCGATAGCCAACGTCATACGGATCATGCGCCGCATCCTCCCCCCACACGCCAAGATCTCCGACGACGCCAAGGAGACCATCCAGGAGTGCGTGTCAGAGTACATAAGCTTCATCACAGGGGAGGCCAACGACCGGTGCCAGCAGGAGCAGCGCAAGACCATCACCGCCGAGGACGTCCTCTGGGCCATGGGGAAGCTAGGGTTCGACAACTACATCGAGCCGCTCACTATATATCTGAACCGCTACCGTGAGATCGAGGGGGACCGCCCTAGCAATGGTTTGCGCGGCGAGGCTTTCTATCTGAACAAGCGTGGTACCACTAGTAATACTGGTGGGATGGATTATTATTATGGACCGCCACCACCGCCGACGTCGGGGATGCTTCCTCCTTATGGGCCGCCTCACCACCAAGCAATGGGGTATATGGATCCAGCGGCGGCTGCGGCCATGGGCACTTATTACGGGGTTGGGCCATCAACAGGGAGTGGTTCTTCCTCGGCTAATTCGCCTTCACAGGCCAATTTGGCGGGCTTTGATCCTTTTGCTCCCTTCAAATTTTAGCTTCTTGCCAGCTAGGACATTATAAGATGAGATTTTGGTGACCTCTAATTGGATAACAACCAGGTTGGATCTCTAACTTTTATTGTCGCTAGTGCTTATTTGAAGGAATTGAACTTGTGGAGTTGTTGAAAACAAGAAACTAGCTAGGCTTTTCTAGATGGTTGTTCTCTGTTATTTCAAGAAACCTTTTGTCGTTGATATTGCAAAAAATCTTTGTTCATTGTGCTCTGGGCCTCGAGTTAATTTTGATCATGGAATCATACGGCTTTGGTTTTATCCAGAGTTTATAAGCTTCCAAATAAGACTCGAACGTCTGAATTACTATCCCTAAATATAACGCGACATCCCTTAAAAGGTCTATTATCTAGTCCTCCCTTAAAGATATCCTGAAACAAAACGAAGAGGTAAGTCGCATCCATCCAAAAACAAGGAACGGGATGTGGAAAGGTCCTGGTAAAAGGCAAAACAAGGGGATAAGTTCATAAAAAGTAACCGCAAATTCCTTCATAAACGTTTCTTTTTCCAAAATTGCGACCTCACTAATTCATCAGTGATGGCGAAGTGCTAACTACGACTATATTCTTACGTATACAAAATGAGCTAATCTTATGTCAACAAGGCAGTTGTTGCACTGACAACTAGCTGAATGATTTAAGTGTCATCAGAGAACATCACTCACATGGAAGAAGAAGGTAAAAGAAGAAAAGGCTACTTCATCAACTTGGAGAAGCATCCGCTTTGCCGCAATATACAGTCTCCAAACACTCCTTAGCTCGGTGAACCTTCGACTGAATGTAAAAGCTACCATTCTTGGCATTCTGCTCAAATAATACGTCATATTTCTGCACAAACAGAACAGGCTTAAGCTATTGAGAAGCAAGCAACAGCGAAGAATCAAAGCACAAGAAACAAATAAAATTATTGGAGACCTTCAATATCTCTTCCCATGCGGTTTCTTCAGAGACACCAAGAATCTGTCTCGCCTCTTGTTCAGTCATGGCCTTACTTGCTCTACGGACAGCATTCTGTACCGTTTCCTGGGCAACACCGGTTTTTGAAGCATCTGCGATGGAAGATACACTCTTTTTCAGCATCAGAGAAAAGTCTAATGTCACCAAATCTGTTTCATTTGGAGAGGAAGCTCCTGCTTCACCATTCACACTTTCCTATTCTCTGCTCCACTTATTCATTCTCAATTTCAAAAAGTGGTGCCAGGGGCTGCCTTCCATTTACACAGCACAGGTAACTTAATAAGAGAATTATTGATGCTACACCTTTTCTTTGACTAATAGTCTGTATTTCCTTTTCGCACACCAAATATACCAAGAGTAATATGTACTAAGACTGTATAGGAGACTAAACAAAATTCGTTAGAAAATTGCTTAAATTGCCACGAATTCATTTATGATAAATGATTTTGATCAAACAATCCTCAAAAAAAGGATCAATCCAACAAAAGAAGAAGAAAAGTTAACATGTGTTTTTTTTTTTCTTTTGGGGGGCTAGGACAGAAGCTAATAGGGTATTTGATAATTACAAAGAAAGATGGTTGAGATGCGAGGGCGAGAGACAAGGACAAAGACAGCAAAGGGACTCATATTCACAGAGAGGCCCCAATCCCAATTGGTCTCAACTATAGAATATATGGACGCTTAAAAGGATTCAAAGACAAGAACTATAACCACTGAGACAGAAAAGCAGCACACCATTGTCTTTCTCCCACCATATAGCAACTAACCCTAGTCCAAATAGACTCAACTAAGGAATCTTTTTTCTTTATTTGAAAAAAGCCACACATATAAGGAAGAGAAGATGACAAGTAGAGGCAAGCATGATAAAATTTATTCTTCTCTATTTCTCTATCTCTATTTCTCTGTTTCTCTGTTTTCCGGAACAAATTTGGAACAGAAATTCATTTGGTAATGCAATTTGATTTTTCTATTTCCGGAACAGATTTCTATTCCAAAAATAGATTTGAAAAATAAATCAGAAGCTAAAATTTTTAACTTCTCGAAATCAATTTCTGGCCAGAAATCAATTTCTGTTCTAGAAATTTTATCATGCGCACTCTAAGAGTGCATTTGGGAACCATTTTACTCCTGGAAACAATTTTTGCTCTCAAATAACTTTTTTTTTCCTTTAATTTGTTCCTTAAACAAGTTTTTAAACATTCGAAAGTATTTAGCAACTACACAAAATTTCTATTCTCAAAATAAAAATATGTTTAACATGACCCTCAAATTTTTTTTGTGACTTGGAATTTTTTTATAATTTTTTTAATAATTTTATTACAATTTTCTCTTTTTTTTTATCTTTTTTTTTTATTTTTTTTCCCTTTGCATCTTCTTTTTTTTGTGACCGAACATCTTTTGGCTGGTCATCAGCTCTCGCCATGGCAAGCGACCAGCTAGAGGAAGAGGAAGAAGAAGAGGAAGAGAAAAAGAAAGAAAAGAAAAAAGAAATAGTCTGGGCTTGATTCAAGAGTTTTTCCCGGGAGCAAAGAAGTAACTTTCTTTTACTTTTTAATTCTATTCCAAATCTATTCCCGAGAACAAAAACTGGATTTCTATTCTTTTGTTTGTTCTAAGAACAAATAGATAAAATCAGGCACCATTTGGCACGATACCAATAAACTATCCTCCATCACCTGCTCCCCACAATTGTTGTACTTCACCATACAGTTTCAGCTCGGAAAAAAAAAAATCATATTTAATTTTTCAACGTTCTGAACCAGTAGAAGTTGGAGATTTCAAACAAAAGTTTGTAAACAGCAGCATCCAACCTAGAAATATAGGCTGACTGATGCCAGACCGAAATTCTGTCATTGCCAACTAGGATAATGTTCAAAATGACTCCTTTTTGTCACAGAGTACATTCAGCATGAAAAGAAACTCCACTGTCTGATGGGAAAGGTAGTTGATCGGTCCGTGAACAGTTACATTTCAGCTTTCAAGTTGAGCATTAGAAGATTACTACAGATTGCATGGACTGTTCCTCACTAAGGTGGCAAGGGCAAACCAGTCCTTTTACTATATATAGCTTCACTTTCAACCATATCTTCAACAAGAACATTTTACTCAAATTCCCTATATTCTTAGCAAAAATTGGCAGCAACTTAATGCCTTCAAAATCTTAAACATATTTTCTTGATTTTTAACTTTTAATAAGAGTTCAAGAGGACAAAGTTATTAATGATACAAACAAATAAAAATAAATAGCAAAAATACGCCCATAGAAAAGCTGGAAAGACTTACTAGTGAGTGCCTGACGATATGCCTGCACAAAAGCCCTGGCTAAAATACCACCGCCCATCACAACCAAGTTGGCAAGAATCTTTGCTGCCTGCAGAAACAGCTACGGATCAATAATGGCAAAGGGTATGTAGAAGTTATGTCCATTTAAAGAGCAAGCAATCAGCCAAACGTCAATTGCCCATTCACATGAGCCTTTAAGTACTCAGCATTCCCCACCTTCTGCGTGTTCCTTGCTCTCTCTCCCTCATTCGTGCACATGCCCTTCTGTACCGAAGGAAAATTTACTACAGCTAGCATCTACTCATACAATAGCCACACCACTTGCCTATTTGGCTCCATACTGCCAAATTATCAGTTCTCTCAGACATTGCCAACTGACCAGCTAGTCACCATGCTTCATCTTTTTGAAAGAAAAGCAAATTGTATGCAGCTAACTTATCCTCAAAGAAAAGCTGGCAAACAAAGGTTTTCCTCTTGTACCCAACTTAAAAATGGATGCATTAACCAAGCATCCATTAGAAAAATAATTCGTCGTCATATAACCCACAAAAAATAAATTACCACCGAGAGTACAACATAGAAAAAACACGAGCGCAAACCCGCCCGGCAATATCCTCCCTCGAAACCCAGTAAAAACTCTGCAAGTCTCATTCGTCGCCGGTTCACGTCCCACCCAATCGGGTAGGTCATAAAAACCAAGCGCACCCTTAAAATTCACACTCGGATAATCGACAAATCTCCAAATCCACCCGACCTCCGATTAAAACAGACGGGGCACAATCCTAACAAGCACATCGCGAAACCCTAACCACGCAAGGAGCGCATAAATTCTGGCAGGGCCAATGCCATTGGGCGAATGTAAAGGGCACGAAGCGGGTCGGGCAAAACGAAAAATGCGAACTTTGCGGGGATATTGCAGCTCCCCCACGAGCACAAGATGCAATTACAGGGGAGAACCACCCAGGCTGGGGACGGTCGAAACGGACATCCGCCAGAACCACCGAAGAAGAAGATCGACGCGATACGTACCATGATCGCCGCAACAACGGGCGAGGAAGCCACTCCTCTCGCCGGGATGAATCAGGGGGCTCGCTTGCACCAACGAATTCTGCACCGTCCGGACCGGCCACAGAAAGAGAGAGAGACAGAGAAGGTTACGGCGCGGAATGGAGACTCCTCAAATAGAGAGGGGGAACGAAAGGGAACTCCCAAGGGCGTTATGGTCCTTTTCCTACTCGAGACAAGAAAGAGAGAAAGAAAGAGACAGCATAATACCAAGGGGGCAACACGTATGGCCCCGTTTGGTTCAGCTTTCCCAAGGGGCTTTGAGCCCCCAAAGCCCCTTGGGGAAAAAATTTTGCGTTTGGTTCGAACTTTGAGTCTGCGTTCGGCATTTGGAATCTTTGAAAAAGCAAAGCGGCCCGGGCCTTTGGGCTTTCAGCATTTTCGGAATGCTAGTCTAGGGGAAAAAATTTTGCGTTTGGTTCGGCTTTTCAAGTCTGCATTCGGCATTTGGAATGCTCAGCCGCGAGAGGCCAGATCTGGCCGCCGGGAAGCCTCGCCTGAGGTCGCACGACCTCAGGCGAGGTGGCCTGAGGTCGGGCGACCTCGGGCGTCGCCTGGGTCGCTCGACCTCAGGCGGCGTCGCCTGAGGCCGCGCAACCTCGGGCGACGCCCGGGTCGCGCCCGAGGTCGAGCGACCCAGGCGACGACGGCGACGGCGACGGCGACGGCAGCACTCAACACCCCCAGAAACCGACGACGACAAAATCCTTCACGAAACCCGCGACGATTGGAAGAAGATGACGACGGCCGCGAGTTCAAGAACGCACTACCTAGGGGCCGGAGAAGGATCGGAGGGAGAAATCGACCCAGGCGACGTCGCCGAGGTCGCGCGGCCTCAAGCGGAGTCGCCGGGTCGCTCGACCTCGGGCGACTCCGCCCGAGGCCGCGCGACCTCGGCGACGTCGCCTGAGGCCGCGCGACTCAGGCGGCGTCGCCTGGGTCGCGCGACCCAGGATGTCGCCTGAGGTCGGCGACCTCAGGCGAGCCGCCTTCCTCCACTGCCACCGCCACCGCCACCAGCCCCACTGCCGAGCAGCTGCATCTCCTCCTCCCTTTTCTTTTCCTTTCTTTTTTTCCTTTTTCTTTTCACCTCAAAATTACTTTGCAAAATACACACAAAAATGAGTTCCCAAACACACTTTGCATTCCCCAAATGCTCATTCACTCAAGGATACTTGGGGAAATGCAAAGCCATTTCCCCAAAGTTGAACCAAACGGGGCCTATGTTTTCCCTATTTTTGTCCAAAAGAAAACTTGGAATTTCCTCGCGATGGTTAAAAAAAAAAAAAAGTGGACACGGAAATTATATGATTAGTGAGTCGATATGTCAATAGACACCCAACTAGTTAATTAAGTTAATTATTATCATATCGTGCGTGTTTGTTAGTATAAGTATTTCTAAGTAATTATTGAAGATTGTAAAATAGAAAGTAAGCACGTAGCTATTTTGAGATCTACAAATAAGGCATATTCGTTCATCAATTAAGTGAAAGCATAAATATATATATATATATATATATATATATTTTTTGTCGAAATCAATGATCCATTTATTTCATGAAAAATAAGTTATTTGGAAAATATGTTCTTAAAAATTATAGTTCGTATCGCTTGTAAAAATGAACGAACAAAATATATATTTATTGTTCACAAAAACATTTAAATATAATTTTTTTTCTTGATGATAATAAGATATCCCATTAACTAATTATTTTAAAAGATACAAATGATCATTTTGAAATATATATTTTCTAAATTATTTATTTTTCGAGAAATAGATGAAACATAAATATTATTTAAATTTCAAAAAGTTATGATATTTGAATTGCTTGTCAAGGTTGGCTCTCCATGGGTAGCATAGATCCATTGCTATCTGCCGAAGGACTACAAAACTTTGCAGGTTGAACTAGACAGAATTGCAGTATGCTGGCAGGAAATTGCTAAAGCTGAGTCATATCTTGAAACCTAGGGTGCATTACATTTTGGGGAATGTGATGGCTATATCTGTTGGAAGATATGCAGGGTCTATTTTTGGTTATGATCGTGCATTAGATCAATTAGGGATTAGATTGATATTGATTCGATTGTAAAAATATTTCCTTTCCCTTTATTCATGTATCTACTGTATTATATTTACAGTGTAATGAACATTGAATGATACAGAGAAAAATATAGAAAAATTCCCTAAAAGCTCTACGTTTTCTTCTTCTCTTCGCCTTGCTCTTTGCTTCTCTACACCTTCTGACATGGTATCAGAGCTTTGCTCTTGATTCCGCTTCCGCATACATTGATTGCCTATCGGAGCTTCTTGATCTGCAAAACCAGATCAAAGCAGAAAAGGAATCAAATATTTATTAGAGAAGAAAGAAGCAGAGGAAGTTACTCACCATGAATCCACCAGAAAATTCATCCTCTGTCGTGGATATGCAACCTACAGGAGAGGCTACATCTGCACAACAAATTCAAACCACAATTCCAGCAATTCAACAGCAAACTCAAGTTCCAATTCTGTCGTGGCAGTATCACCCGGCTCAGTCAAATATGGGGTTGCCTGTCTCTGGGCATCCTTACCATTGGGTACCATATCCTTGGTACGTTGGGGCAGCCCCAAATACATCATCGCCGGGGACTGGGAGCAGTCTGAGCAACCCCCAGTCCGATGGGAGTCCGCCAACCACGAATGGGGCAAACTCAGCCATCGGTTCAGGACAAGTTAGCGGGTCGGGTGAACCGGGTTTAGGGTCGAATCCCTACCCGGAACCGGGTTCAGGGTCAAATCCCTACCCGGGTATTTCCAATGCGACTTATGGGTCCGGATTTAGCGGATCGGGTACAGGGGCGAACCCTTACCAAAATTTCGCACCAGGCTACCTTCCGTTTCCGATCGCTACCGTCACTGGCCGACCGGAACCTGGCGATCCTTTATACGTATCAACCGCCGACGGTCCAGAAGTAAAATTAATCAGTCTACAACTTACCGGTTCGGAAAATTATTCCAAATGGTCGCAGGATTTCCGGCGGGCCCTTGTGACGAAGGACAAAGACGGATTTCTCGACGGATCAATACCCATACCGTCGGACGAGCGGCTGGCCAGGCACTGGAGAAAATGCAACCACCTCATCCGAACATGGATCGGCAATTGCATTTCTCCAGAGGTGGCCGCCGGACTCCCTCCGACGGAAGATTCAAAGAAGATGTGGGATAGCATCAGAGAGATGTACGGGAAACTAGATCGGGCCAAGATCTTTTCCCTCACACAAGAATTAAGCGAGTTAAAACAGGGAAACATGACCGTCACGGCCTGCTACAACAAATTGTCATCTCTCCGGAACCAACTCGAAGCGACGGAGGAGAAGCTCGAGGGACCAGCAGAGACGCTCCAACAGTACAGATCTATGAAGGAGAGGGAGAAGGCGACGCGATTTCTTTTGATTTTGAATGAAAACTATCTAACCTTTCGATCTCAGATCTTGGCGATGGATCCGGTGCCTCCCCTCGGACGAATCTTCCAACTGGCCGTTCAAGAGGAAAACCAGAGGCTTGCGGTTCCGGAGCAAACGCGAGGAAGCGACAGCATCGCTCTCGTGATGCGCGGCGTCCGGCGAGACTCGGGACAAACCCTAGCCCGAGAGAGAGAGAATCGCGAAGGGGGGCTAGGGTTTCAACAAAATTTCGCACGCCCCCTTAAAAGAGAGGGGACGAGCGGCCCAGATCTTCCGCCGAAATCCGACGGTGCGCAGGGGCTTCATCCGGTCGGTGAATCGGACGGCGGATATTATCCTTTGATGAAGGGATCCGATGGTCAGATTTATTCTCCGTTAAAGGGATCGGACGGTCCGAATTATCCCTCATCAAAGGGATCGGACGGTCAAGTTTTTTTCGCATCTTTAAAGAATTTTGGTCAAAATTCAAAAGGGAGAGGAAAATTATATTGTGAATATTGCAAGCGTCCACATCATACCATAGATAATTGTTGGAAATTGCATGGTAAGCCAGGAGAAAAGGGAAAGAAAAAGGAGTATGCTGCAGCTTACCAAGTCACTGGACCTACTGGCCCCAATCATGATCAACCTATCACATATGGGCAGTATCAGCAGCTGATGCAGACTTTGCAGAAGGTTGATATTGGGAATAAAGGAGCAAGTTTTTCAGGTATTTCTTATTGCCTGATAAATTCTATTTCAAGAAAAGCATGGATAATTGATTCAGGGGCGAGCGATCATATTGTTTGTGATAGAGGACTTTTTTCCAATATGCACAAGAAATTAGATACACCTATTTCTGTGCAATTGCCAAACGGGAACATTACTCATGTCACCTTGACAGGCACCGTCCAATTAAGTCATCAAATTACCCTTCAAAATGTTCTCTATGTCCCACAATTCCAATTCAATTTGATTTCTGTCTCCAAAGTCTGCAGAGAAAATTCATGTCAAATATTCTTTGATTCTGACATCTGTTTTTTCCAGGCCCGTTCGACTGGCAAACTGATGGGCTTGGATAATCTATATGAAGGGCTTTATTTTTGGATCAGTTATCCTAGTCATTTTGATTTATCTTCCCTGAATAAAAAATCGTTGTGTAATCTGTCTACCAATGATAATAGTTTCCTTATGCATTCACGAATGGGTCATAGTGCATTCTTTCCTTACTCTAAATGTGAAATCTGCCCACTTGCAAAACAATCCAGAATTCCTTTCCCTTACAGTACAACTCGTTCTACTAAAAAATTTTCTCTGATTCACATGGATGTTTGGGGACCTTATCACACCCCACATCGGGATGGTTCACGATATTTTCTCACAATTGTGGACGATTACTCTCGTGCCACATGGGTGTTCCTAATGCAGTCAAAAGCACAGGTTATCTCTCATTTAAGGATGTTTCTAGTCCTGACAAAAAATCAGTTCAAAAGGTCGATCCAACGGATTCGCACTGATAATGGGACAGAATTCTTCAATAATGATTGCCGCTCACTTTTTTTGTCCCATGGCATACTTCATGAAAGCTCCTGTGTTTATACCCCGCAACAGAATGGAGTAGTAGAGCGAAAACATCGCCATCTATTGGAAGTCACCAGAGCACTAAAATTTCAGGGATCTATCCCAGACAGTTATTGGGGAGATTGTGTTCTTACTGCAGCTTATTTGATCAACCGGATGCCAACACGAATACTGGATGGCAAATCGCCTTTCGAATTACTTTATAAGAAAAGGCCGACCTTAGATCATCTGAGGGTCTTTGGCTGCTTGTGTTATGCTGCAGTGATGGGGCCTCGGGACAAAATGAGTCCTCGTGCCAGGAGATGTATATTCATGGGTTATCCAAATTTGCAAAAGGGATATCGGGTTCTTGACATAAGAACAGGAGATTTTTTTATTAGTCGAGATGTTATTTTTCATGAAAATGTCCTTCCTTTTCGTGAAAAATCATCTTTTCAAGACGACTTGAATGCTCCAACGAGTTCCCGCCAAATCCTAAATGAAGAAGAAGAATCGCCTGGCTTTATCTTCACCATGCCACCAGAAGCAGATCTTCCTCCCACTTTACCTAATTCTCCTCCAGAAGAATTTCCGGACAGTGCTCTTGAAAATCCAAACAATACGGAGGATACTCCTGAGACACATGCAGAGGAACAATCTTCACCACCAACAACTCATCCACGTCACTCAGGACGAGCCACAAGACCGCCAACTTGGACTAAAGATTATGTTTGTGCTTCACTTAACTCACCAGGTATTCGCTATCCAATATCTTCTTACGCATGCTTTGATAAGCTTTCGTCAGATCATAGATGTTGTATTAGCCGTATTTCCGATGAAAAAGAACCCTCTAGTTATGATGAAGCATCTAGAGATCCAAGGTGGCAACAAGCCATGGCGGCAGAACTACAGGCCTTGACTGATAACCACACATGGGAATTAGTCACTCTTCCTGAAAATAGAAAATCCATAGGATGTAAATGGGTGTATAAGATCAAATATAGATCTGATGGATCAATTGAGCGTTACAAGGCTAGGTTGGTGGCTAAAGGATATACGCAACGGGAAGGTTTCGATTATCACGAGACCTTTTCTCCTGTTGCTAAGGACGTCACAGTTCGTTCTTTTTTATCAGTAGCAGCTGTTCATAATTGGTCCTTACATCAGATGGATGTTCACAACGCCTTTCTTCATGGCGATCTAGACGAGGAGATTTATATGGATATTCCTCAGGGTTTACGGAGACAGGGGGAGAATAAAGTATGTCGTCTCCGCAAATCCCTTTATGGATTGAAACAAGCTTCAAGGCAATGGTATGCAAAGTTTGCGAATGCTCTCACAACTGCAGGCTTCAAACAATCCAAGTATGATTACGCCCTATTCACATGGACTAAAGGTATGTCATCTATCTATTTGATGATATATGTTGATGATATCCTCATCATGGGCAACGATGACACTGCAATAGGGAGTCTTAAGAAGTATTTGCATGCTACATTTCATATAAAGGACCTGGGAGCACCAAAATATTTTCTTGGTATTGAGATTGCTCGATCCGACCAAGGGATTTCTCTTAGTCAGCGAAAGTTTGTATTGGAGATCATTTCGGAAGCTGGATTATCAGGATGCAAACCGGCAGCTATTCCTATCGAGCAGAACACCAAATTAACCACGGCGGATTTTCTTGGAGGGATATCTCAGGATGATGATCCTATACTCAAAGATCCGACAGGTTATCAAAGGCTCGTTGGAAAACTCATATATCTGACTATGACCAGACCTGATATTTCATATGCCGTGCAGACTCTCAGCCAATTTATGCATAGCCCGAAAGAGTCTCACATGAATGCAGCCTTGAAAGTTGTGAAATATCTGAAGAAATGCCCAGGACTCGGAATACTTCTATCTAGAAGGTGTAATATGGAATTGACGGGATACTGTGATGCAGATTATGCGACTTGCCCGATGAGTCGAAGATCGATTACTGGCTTCTGTATTAAATTTGGGGAATCTCTCCTTTCGTGGAAGACCAAGAAACAGGCGACAGTCTCCTTATCTTCAGCTGAAGCTGAATATCGGGCCATGGCGAAAATCACATGTGAAATTGTTTGGCTGCGGGGGTTACTTGGAGATCTTGGGATTAAGCTGAAAGGAGCAACGAAGTTGTTTTGCGACAATGATGCAGCTCTCAAACTTGCAGCAAATCCCGTGATGCATGAAAGAACAAAGCATATAGAAGTGGACTGCCACTTCACACGAGAGAAGATTCAAGAAGGAATCATTGAGACAAGAGGAATTGGAACCGCAGAACAACCTGCAGACATCTTCACCAAACCTCTATGTCAAAGACAGCATGCATATCTTCTAAGCAAGCTAGGAGTCTTAGATATCTACAAGCCACCAGCTTGAGGGGGAGTGTTGGAAGATATGCAGGGTCTATTTTTGGTTATGATCGTGCATTAGATCAATTAGGGATTAGATTGATATTGATTCGATTGTAAAAATATTTCCTTTCCCTTTATTCATGTATCTACTGTATTATATTTACAGTGTAATGAACATTGAATGATACAGAGAAAAATACAGAAAAATTCCCTAAAAGCTCTACGTTTTCTTCTTCTCTTCGCCTCGCTCTTTGCTTCTCTACGCCTTGTGACAATATCTTTGTGGTTTCATAACTGGTACCCCTTCGGAAATTCTTTTAGACAGGTTTCCCTCTAGCATTCTTTTTTTTTTTTTTTGGTAAAGATTCCCTCTAGCATTCTTTATAACTCAATTGTTCAAAAGAATGCAGGTGGTTGCTGTGATGGATGGTAATGATTGGTGCCGGCCTTCTCCTAGAATTGAGGATTTGCTAGCTATTCAAGTGGATGTACGCGGAGTTATATTCCCCCAGATCTGATACTGAGGATAAGGTGAATTCTCTTGGGGCTTAATATTTGAAGTTCAATAAAAAAGAGGCATAGAACTTAGCCCTCGACATGTTAACTGTTAAGGTCCAATGGCACAAACTTATCCGGTTCATTGGTTTAGACCAAATGTTCCAAAGATAGAATGAGGAGGTGGTGTTCCCTGGAGGATAAGTGCTCATTATGCAAGCAGGAAGCTGAAACAACAAAGCATGTGTTCTTTTGATGCACTTTTTCAAAGCAGATCTGGGAGAGAATGATGTTTCTGCTTTGCTTACCTAGACGAGCTCGGGCTTGGAATCCTCGATTCTCTTGGTCCTTCCCTCCCTTTAAAAGAAAAATTTTGACAGTGGTGCTACCTGCAGATATCAAGGCAATATGCAGCAATTGAATGATTAGAGGTTAAAAGTTGTACTTTGGGGTTTGTAATGGAACCTCTCGATCAATGGGCTGAGGATGAATTTCCATGTGTAAAGGCTGGTGAATAGTTTCATGACTTCATCCTGCGATAAATTTTGTTGTTCTCTGTCTAATTGATAAGGTATTGGGTTTTGGGCTGCTGGGTATGGTTGCATTAGGTTTTGGGCTAAGCCTATTGGCTCTTTGGGTCTATCTAGGATGTGTAAAGTTGATATCTGGGCTAGTATGGGAAGTGGCCCTCCCATCTTTTGGTATTATGCAAATAAAACTATTTACTTACCAAAAGCAAAAAATCTACGTGTTGACATTTAAGTGCTCAAAATTTGAGGAGTTTCAGATTTAGTAAGTATTAAAGTGTTTGAGCCGAACAATTTTGATTAATCAAAAAAAGAAAAAGAATTTAAAAGTCGATGTACACATGCCCAATGATTCCTTTTCTTTTGTTTGGATAATTTTTTTTTTTTTAAAAAAGTCAACTAGATATTGGTAAGTAAAGGAGAATATTGATAATATAATCCTAAAATGATTGATAAGTCACTCAAATAAATTGATAAATTCATATAAAAGTAGGTAATTTTAAGGTTGTTGTAAGATATACAAATGAAAGTTGGTAAAAGATAAGAAATTTTGGTAACTTGCAACCTGTCTACAAGATCAATAATTTCCTAAAATTGTCAGTGAGTTACCGAAAAATTACCGGAACATCAAGTGATTAATAATTTACTGAAATTTTTTTGAATATATACTTTTTTAGAAATTTACCGGCACAAAAATAGAATTGTTTATTTTTAAGAATAGAATATTTAAATCATTCCCCATCATATAATTCAGACTCAGAAATAAGATCTCGGTAACCGCTGCGTATATAATGATAGATCTAAGTACTAGCCCAGCCTGACCGTAGAGGGGAAGCAATGAAAAGAAAGTAGTAGGCTAATCAATCCAAGTTAAGTTTATTGCAACACCAAATTTTGTTGCACAAAGAACAAGTGGAGTCCAAATCAAAATGTGGTCGTACAAGCACATGGCAAATGATTGAGATTACATCCTTACAAGGTCACGAATGTTAGTCTGGACAATGAAAAACACGGATTGTGAGCAGAAGTTGGAAGATGATGATATAGCTAGTACGAGTACCTAGAGGGGGTGAATAGGTATATAAAAGGAGTCCGCAAATCCTGCACCCTATCTTATGCTGGCATGCTCCGACAATTTTGTCCGTTGAGATAAGCATTTGGTGCCAGTCTTGTCCGGATTGTGAGCAGAAGTTGGAAGATGACACTCCAAGAGGCAGAAGCAATCTGGCGAGCCATTTCCACTCAGTGGTTCTTGGATGATGGATCCTTGAGACCGTTACTCGACGAAACTTGATGAAATCGATGATTGATTCTTGCACCCTTATCACCCTCGTCTATTGCACTCTTGAAACTAGAATCCGTATTCGAATGTGATTAGTGGAACTAAGTTTTAGGATTCAGTAAATGAATGCTTGAAATATTGCTTTCTGGATACAATTATGAGCGCATATTAGACGGTTTAGATGCTGCTTAATTAAGACTGGCTCGTGGCTAAGCTTCTTGAGCTTAGTAGCGTGTTGGTGGCGGATGCGACGCGTAGATGTGAGCCGGGTGAGGAGGCGATTTCTCAGGTGGGGCAGGCGATTTGTAGATGTAAGGAGGTGGCGGCAATGGAGACGGTGGTGGAGGTGATTTGTAAATGTAAGGTGGTGGAGGTGGTGATTTGTAGACATATGGGGGCGGCAGTGGCGGAGACAGTAGACATAAGGCAGTGGTTGGGGAGATTTGTAGACATATCAAGGAGGTGCCATTGTGGAGTTGACATGCAATGTCGGTGCGAAGTAGATCAAGGCCTATGGAGCCACCAAGATCAATGGCAAATACAGCGTCACCGTACTGGGCTTCGACTATGCCAAGTACGACTCCAAGGCGTGCACTGCCGAGTTCCACGCTGCACCTGAGCATTCTCTTTGCTTAACAATTATATATATATAGCAAAACATATATAACTTAATTATATTGTTGCTAATTTTAGTTTGAGTACAACAAAGGACAGCCCCTGCCTGGGCTGCCGCCCAGATTCGTCATGACTGAAAAGCCCAATTGGATCCTTAAAAATATCTTGAAACTATGTTAATATTTAAGAATTTGGGTAAGAGAAACTCGGAGAAGAGGGACAAGTGGCTTTTCGGTTGAGGACGGCAGGGTGACGACAGAGAGTATTTATAGTGGGAAGCCACCAGGGGGCAATAGCTGTCAAGAAGAGGAATAATTCAATAAGCATCATAGATTAATCAAGTAAGATAGCTTCTCTAGCTGGCCTCGAAATCCTTTTTTAAAAGCCAATGGTGGGAGGGTCAAAAGTAGTTCCTGTTCGGCTTATAGAACGAGTCGACCATGGCCTTGACGTCATACAGAAAGAGGAGCGGAGTCGACCATTTCCAAGTCAAGAAGAGAAACCGTCGAAGCAATCAGAGATCTCTGGAGTTGTACGGCTCTTGGGTTCGATTGCTATTATCTTAATGCACGGGGTGAGCAGATAAAACGATGCACGTTCATCACTTTCTGGGTCGAGCCACTACGCTGTACTTCAATTTTGTGCATTCTGCAATTCACGTGCTTTTGTCAATCGGAATAGTTCTCGGTCCCGAGAGGTGCATGTGGCATCCATGATTGGCCTACGAGCTCTCCAGGAAATAAAAATTTAGTTTGATGGGAAGGTACACGAGAGAGAGAGGGAGGGATAGAGACAGAGATCACATCTCTTCTGAGCTGAATTTGCGTTTTGTGAGGCCATCATAACGTGCTGGCTTTGAAGGTGAACACGGATAGTTGCCCAGTAAATCCTAAACTTGCATAGATGTAACTTTAATTCCAAACTTTTCAATTTTAGTAATTTGATCCTAAATATTTATGAGAAATTCCAATATAATTCTTCTACCCAATTTTTGTCAGAAGTCGATTATGTGGTGGTTTCGTTATCGCTGATCTTCTTACATTGCACATTGACATGCTATCAAGTTCCAGCAAAAATTAGTTGGAAAAAACTATATTGGAATTTTGTGTAAATTTTTAGGATTAAATTAGCAAAAATTAAAAAAAATAGAATTAAATTGGCACCCAAACAATAGGTTTAGGATTTATTGAGTAATTTTCCTTCCAAAATTCTATTATTTAGGGCTTAAAAGTACTTATTCTTTCTCCAAACTGTAAAATTTCAATAAGTGTTGGTAGCTATCAAGAAAATATTGATAGAAAACTGGCCGGTGACTTTTTTCCACTAACTTATTGATATCTTACCATACTAACTGGTCGACTTTTATCTTCATAATTACCAACATTTCGAATATTTTAACTCTTATAATAAATTAGAATGACTTGCCAACTCTTCATAAATTAATTTATCAATTTATTTTTAGGTTGTCAACTATTTAATTAAATTCAATTAAGATGATTAACCTCATTATACATCTTAACTAGCACAAGTAATTCTTAGTAATAATCGAAGATGGCGAAATACGAGGCAAGCATGTGGCTCCATTCCTTCTACAGCAAGCGTGGGGAAGTTTAATACATTGCTGTTTTGAGATAGAAAAAAGATTCAGCTAGCAACTTTGAATTTGACTACAATTAAGGGTATAGTTGTTTCACAAAAAATAAACGATTTTAAAAACATTTTCTATAAAAATGAATAAACGAAAAATATTTTTATCGCACATGAAAAGATATTTAAATATATATTATTGTTAATAATAAAAATATTTTTCACTGATTAATTATTTCAATTGATATAAGCGATTCATTCAAAACAAAATATTTTTCATATTATTCATTTTTCGCAAAACAAACGAAGTATAAGTAAAAACAAAAAGTACATCTTACTTTTCTGTCAAAAATGTAGACATTGTTTCAGCTACAAAAAAGCTATATTTGAATCACGGCTCAAGGATGGGAAAATGGGCGCTCACCTGATTGTTAGGACAGCTTGGGATTGAGAAATGTGCAATTGTGGAAATGATTAGGCGTTCCGAAGAAGCTCTGGAACTTGCTGCTTCTATCTGGCTCCCTATTGA
This sequence comes from Eucalyptus melliodora, assembly GCA_004368105.4. Lineage (NCBI taxonomy): Eukaryota > Viridiplantae > Streptophyta > Magnoliopsida > Myrtales > Myrtaceae > Eucalyptus > Eucalyptus melliodora. The sequence continues at coordinate 162,504 of CM023402.3, read as the reverse complement.
TGCCCTGGATTCATTGCCATCTGCTGAAGGACAGTAGTACCTAGCAGGTTGAGGCTAAACAGGATTGCATTTGGGCTTGGCGAAAATTACTAAAGCTGAGGCATATTTTGAAACCTTGTGTGCGATAGATTGTGGGGAATGGGAAAGCTATATCATTGTGGTTCGATGACTGCCACACTTTGGAAATTTTTTGGATGGACTTCCCTTTTGGATTCTATTATGACTCATATATTCAAAAGAATGCTAAGGTGGCTGCAGTGATTGATGGTAATGATTGGAGCCGGCCTTCTTCTAGATTTGAGGATTTGCTAATTATTCAAGCAGTTGGACGGGGAGCTATATATTCTTAGATCGACTGGGAAGTTCAACCAAAAAGAAGCATGAAAGTTACTTAGCCCTCAACATGTTAAGGTCCACCGTCACAAGCTCATCTAGTTTTAGGCCAGATGTCCCAACTCATGGGTTTAATGCTTGGCTTGCTATCCTAAACCGATTGCAGACCAGAGATAGAATGAGGAGGTGATGATCCCTTGAGGAAGAGTGCTTATTATGCGAGCAGGGACCTAAAACAAGATAGCGTCTGTTCTTTCAATGCTCTTTTGCGAAGCAGATTCGGGAGAGAGTAACATTTCTGCTTTGTGTACCTTAGAAAAGCTTTGGCTAGGAATCGGGAATTATCTTGGCCCCTCACTTCCTTTAAAGGAAAAGAGTTTGAAGGTGGGGCTAATGAATCTAGCTTGGAGTTTCTCCGTCTATTACATTGGGAAGGAAAGAAATAGGGTAGTTTATGATCAATGTGATCCCCAAATTGGCAGAGTTATGGATGGGATACCCTTCTCTATGTTTGAACTATTTTTGAAAGCATGATATATGGTAGAAGGATTCGAGTACCCGCAGATATCAAGGCTGTATGTAGCAATTTGGAGAATTAGATGTTAAAACTCGTACTTCTGAGTTTCTAATGGAACCTCAGTTGATAGGTTGACGATGAATTTCCAGTTGTAAGGGTGGCGTATAGTTCCAAGACTTTAGGCTGCGATAAATTTCGTAGTACTCTTGTTCATAGATGTAGAGGAATCGAGGGGCATAGGGTTAGCTTCTGCGTTGGGTTTTGGGTCTGCTGGGTATAGTTGCATTGGGTTTGGGCTGAGCCTATTGGCTCCTGATTCGATCTAGGATGTCCTCAGTTGATACTTGAGCAAACAAAAATATTAAATTACCAAAACCAAAGAATGTACGTCTCAATAATTGAGTGTTCAAATTTTGAGAAGTTTCAGATGTAAAATAAAGTCAAAGCGGAGCAGCAAAATTTAGATTAAGTAAAAAAATAAATAAATAAATAAAATTCGATACAGCATATGCCCTACGACTCCTTTTTTAGTGTTTAGATATATTTGAAAAAAGCACTTAACTAAATGTCGGTAAGTAATTCAAATAGAAGTTTATAATCCAAAATTCGTTAGTAATTTAATCTAAAAAAGGTTGGTGAGTCACTCAATAAAAAATATTGATAAATCCATATAAAGGTCGGTGATTTTAAGGCATTGATAAAAGAAAAAAAAAAGGACAAATGAAGTTTGGTAACTTGCAAGCTGCAAAGAAGATTATTAATTTTCATAAATTGTCAAAAAACGAGTGATTAATAATATTTCTTACTGACGGTCTTTTAAGATATCTGGTTTTAGAAATCTACCGCCACGAAATCAAAATCTTTTTTTCAGAACAGAACAATTTAATCGCCCCCCATCTTATAATTCAGGCGTGGAAACCAAATCTCGATAAATTATTTGTGAATTTAATTGATAAATCATAAGTACTGGTCAAATGTGATAGAGAAGAAGCAATAAAAAGAAAGCACTCATTAAATTAATCAATTTATGCTTATTGTTAGATGGAATTTTATTCAATAACAAGAGGATCCAACAAACAAATGAAGGGAGGAGTCCAAATCAACATGAAGTAGTACAAGGACATGGCAAAATAAATGAGATTACATTCTAAGAAGGTGACGAGTATTAGTAAGGGAAAGGAAAAATACAAGCAAAGCTAGATGGGCAAATCCTGCACCCTTATTTTCTCAAGGCATGCTCCGACCATTTTCTTTGTTGAGATAAGCATTTTGAGCCGGTCCCATCTGAAAGTAATGTGAGCAGAAGTTGGAAGACAACAATCAAAGAGGCAGAAGCAATCTGGCGACCCATTTCCCCTCGTTGGCTCTTGGACGATGGATCTTTGAGACCCTTATTCGATGAAACATTCTTGCACCCTTATCACTCTCCTTTATTACACTCTTGAAACTAGAACCTGCATTCGAATGCGATCAGTGAGATTAATTTTTACATTTGAGTAAAGGAATGCTTGAAATATGGCTTTTTGGATACATTTGTGAGTGAATATCAGAGTGTTTAGACACTACTTACTTAATTGGGACTGGCTTCTTGAGCTTAGTAGTATGTTGGTGGCGGAGGCGACGAGTAGATGTAGGCCGGGGGAGGAGGTGATTTCACGGGTGGTGGAGGCGAGGTGTAATGGTAGGGAGGAGGAGGTGAGGGTGAAGGGGGTGGTGGAGATTTGTATACATAGGGAGGAGGCGGCGATGGAGATGGCGGTGGAGGTGACTTGTATACATAAGGAGGAGGTGGCGATGGAGATGGTGGTGGGGGTGATTTGTATACATAGGGAGGAGGCGGCGATGGAGATGGCGGTGGAGGTGATTTGTATACATAGGGAGGAGGCGGTGACGGAGATGGCGGTGGGGGTGATTTGTATACATAAGGAGGTGGCGGCGATGGAGATGGTGGTGGGGGTGATTTGTAGATGTAAGGAGGTGGTGGCGATGGAGATGGTGGTGGAGGTGATTTGTATACATAGGGAGGAGGTGGCGATGGAGATGGTGGTGGGGGTGATTTGTAGATGTAAGGAGGCGGTGGTGATGGAGATGGTGGTGGAGGTGATTTGTAAATGTAAGGTGGTGGAGGCGGTGATTTGTAGACATATGGGGGCGGCGGTGGAGACTGGTAGACATAAGGTGGCAGTGGGGGAGACTTGTAAATGTAAGGTGGTGGGGGAGGAGACATGTAGACATAAGGTGAGGGCGGAGGTGGTGGTGGAGACTTGTAGATGTAAGGCGGAGGTGGGGGAGACTTGTACACATAGGGAGGAGGCGGTGGAGATTTGTAGAGGTAAGGTGGTGGCGGAGGAGACTTGTAGACATATGGGGATGGTGGGGGTGGGGGAGGAGATTTGTAAATGTAGGGTGGAGGAGGAGGAGACTTGTAGACATAAGGTGGTGGCGGAGGGGACTTATAAACATACGGTGATGGTGGTGGGGGTGGAGACTTGTAGATGTAAGGAGGCGGAGGAGGCGACTTGTAGACATAAGTGGGAGGTGGGGGTGGTGGAGACTTGTAGACGTAAGGCGGCGGGGGAGGAGACTTATAAATGTATTTGGGTGGTGGAGGTGGGGGAGACTTGTAGACGTACGGTGGCGGAGGAGGTGACTTGTACACATAGGTGGATGGAGGTGGAGGCGGGGACTTGTAGACGTAAGGGGCGGGAGTTGGCTTGAGCTTCTTGCACTCAAGGTAAGGGGTCTTGGGAGCAAAAGCAAAGTTGTCAACGGAGAGCACGACTTCATGGTAAGTCTTGGACTTGACAGAGAGCTTGGCACCCTTCAGGCCACCGTGCAAGTTGGTGGGGATGGAGCATAGAGAATGCTTAGGTGCCGCGTGAAGCTTGGCGGTGCATGCCTTGGAGCCATACTTTGTGTAGTCGAAGCCCGGGATGGTGACGCTGTATTTGCCATTGATCTTGGTGGTTCCATAGGCCTTGATCAGCTTTTTGCTGGCCTTGCATGTCACCTCCACTACGGCACCTACTCCATTTATTAAAAGATAATCATTAAAAAAATATACATAATCCTAATCCAAAAGTCAGCCAAGGGATGACATATTTTATATTTATACCTTACTGTAATAGTACCTTAATTTACTCAAACAAAATTAGCAATGATAGAATTTACACGTCTACCAACCTTTGAGGTGTTTCTTGTCGTGGGATTTGATAGGGTGTCCCCAATCATAGCACTTGTAACAATAAACTTTCCCGACAACCTTAACGACCAAGTGAGGGTGATGATGGTGGACCGGCGGAGGAGGAGATGTGTAGTAATAAGGTGCAGGAACATGTTTAGGAGGAGGAGGGGACTTGTAGTAGTAAGGCGGTGGAGGAGACTTCTTTGGTGGTGGTGGAGAGGTGTAGTAGTAAGGTGGTGGGGGCGACTTCTTTGGTGGTGATGGAGATGTGTAGTAGTATGGTGGAGGAGGCGATTTCTTAGGTGGCGGTGGGGAAGTGTAGTAGTAAGGCGGGGGAGGAGACTTCTTAGGGGGAGGTGGAGAAGTGTAGTAATATGGTGGTGGAGGTGATGGTGAAGGCGGAGGAGGAGACTTGTAGTAGTATGGCGGTGGTGGAGACTTCTTAGGCGGCGGTGGAGATGTGTAATAGTAAGGAGGTGGAGGTGATGGTGAAGGCGGAGGGGGAGACTTATAATAGTATGGTGGCGGTGGGGATGGAGAAGGTGGAGGCGGGGACTTGTAGATGTATGGAGGAGGTGGAGATGGCGATGGCGGAGGTGGTGACTTGTAAACATAAGGAGGTGGCGGAGTAGGGGATGGGGGTGGTGGAGACTTGTACAGGTACGGTGGTGGGGGAGCAGGTGATGGTGGAGGGGGAGACTTGTACATGTAGGGTGGGGGGGAGACGGTGAGGGTGGAGGCGGTGACTTGTAAACATAAGGAGGTGGCGGAGAAGGTGAAGGTGGAGGTGGAGACTTGTACACGTAGGGTGGGGGGGGAGACGGTGAGGGTGGAGGCGGTGACTTGTAAACATAAGGAGGTGGCGGAGAAGGTGATGGTGGAGGGGGAGACTTGTACATGTAGGGTGGGGGGGGAGATGGTGAGGGTGGAGGCGGTGACTTGTAAACATAAGGAGGTGGTGGAGAAGGGGAAGGCGGGGGTGGAGACTTGTACACGTAGGGTGGTGGGGGAGACGGCGAGGGTGGGGGCGGTGACTTGTAAACATAAGGTGGCGGCGGTGAAGGAGAAGGTGGAGGGGGAGAAGAGTAAGTGTAGTAATCATCAGCAAAAGCAGACCCTACATTGCTCGAAACTACCAATATGGCCAGCGCCAAAGCTAGCGCCTGCCAAAGACGACCCCTGCCGGGGCCGCCACCCAGATTGGTCATGGCCGATTTGCCCAGTTGTCTTCTCGGGAGTAGCTTGAAACCGGGTTTATGTTTCAAGAATATGGATAAGAGAAACTCGGAAAGAGGAGAAGTGGCTTTTCGGTTGGGGAAGATATGGGGACGGCAGAGAGTATTTATAGTGGGAAGCAGCGGGTGGGAAATAGCTGTCAAGAAGAGGAATAATTCAATGGCCTTGACAAAAATTAACCAAGTAAATTGGCTTTCTCTAGCTGGCCTCAAAATCCTTTTTTAAAACCACCGATCGGATGATCTAAGTTGTGCCGGTTCAGCGTGTGGAACGAGTCGACCATGGCCTTGACATCATACAAAAATAGGAGAGGAATCGAAGCTTCCCAAGTCAAGAAGCCATTGAAGGAATCAGAGAGCTCATGGCCTGCACGGCAGTTGGGTTCGATCGCTATTATCTTAATGCACGTTGTCAGTACATAGAAACGATGCACGTTCATCACTAACCTGCACTTCGCTTTTGTGCGTTCTGCAATTCATGTGCTTCTGTCAATCTTACATGTTCCCAGTCGCGAGAGGTGCATGTGGCATCCATGATTGGCCTCTCTCTCAATCTCTCCATAGTATTCCATTTTATAAGAAAGTAAACGAGAGGGAGGGAGGGAGGGAGAGAGAGAGAGAGAGAGCACATCTATTTTCAGCTGAATTTGCGTTTTGGGAGACTATAATCACTGGCTGGTTTTGAAGCTGAACATGCAGAATTCTATTAACCCGCACTCAAAATACGTATTTCCTTTTTCCGTATTAAGAAATATTATTAAGTATCAGTAGGTGTCAAGAAATTATTGATAAAAAAATTGACCGATGATTTTTGGAGATAACTCATTGGTAACTTACCATCGATTTTCTGAAATTACCTACATTTCTTCGTTGTTCGATGACTAGCTAATAATAAACTAATTTGCCAACTTTTACTTCCATAATTTAGTTACATTTTGTTTTTACCAAATAATTACTGACCTAAATTAGGGTGATTCACCAACTTTGTACGGATTAGATTTACTAGCTTTTTTTTTTTCTGGTTCTCAATTCTTATTTAAATTACTTATTGATGGTTGATTGTTTTTACCAGCCTTTATATGGACTTCTCAACTTTTGTTTACCTTTATGAGCAACCCGTTATATTTACTAGCTCTTTGTATAGATCACCAATTAAAATTAGTGTGACTCAATAACTTTTTCTCCCTTTGAAATATCGTATTGGGTTACCAACTCTCACTTAAATAATATATCAATATTTATTTATTTACTTGTAATTTGTCAACGACTCTTATCGTTCACAAAGTTCTTATTTATATTTCTCAGCAATTCCTTAAATATACCAAGTCTTTTTTATACTTATCAACCATAATCAAAGCGACTTATCAAATTTTCTTCGATGAAGTTACCGATTAATTGTGAATTATCAACTCTCATTTGAGTTATTCATCAAGTTTATTTCTGTTACTAACTTTCTTATCTTATACCGACTTCTATTTACCATTCTTAAACAGGCCTTAAATTCAATAACACATGAAATTACTAATTGTATTTAAATTGGCTCGTCAACTTTCTAAAATTAAGTTATCAATTGGTAAATTTAAGATATTGATAACAAAACCATGAAAGTTGTTGAAATATAAAAAATGTTTGCAATTTGCTTACAGTGAAAAAGAGTTAGTAATTGCACTAAAATGTAAGTGAGCTATAAGTTACCAAGAATTAGGCGATTAGTAACTTTTAATTTACCAATATTTGTTTTTACCACTTACCAACTCCATCGAAGATTTACTGAAATGGAAAAAAAAAAAATCATCCCATTAAATTTCCTATCTTTTGTTTTATCTAATAAGTGAGATTTGGCCAATTTCTCAAAATTGGTATCTAGTACAAACGAACAACAAATTTTCATGCCTCCCCCAATACGATTGCATAACAGAACAAAACCCTAAGGATTACAAATTTCTCTATGCAGTGTTGATTTATGTCTCTATATCTTATAAAACCCCTTAACCTATATCATAGCATCTTTTCTTATCTTAAGCTGGAGCATCATTTGCTATTAAGACGGACATGCACATGGGGAGACAGTTGGGATGAAAAATGGGAAGAGACCTGTAATCGAATTGGCAATGTGGAAGATTGAACTCATTTGATTTGAATGCGACATTAACATTCGGTAGGTTAAAGAGAGCCGTTATATTAATCGAAGTCGGAATGATTCTAAGGATTTCGCAGAGGCGTGCCCAGAAGGCCTGCACCGAAGTCAACCATACCCTAAGGTTTAATAATCATGTCTGACACGATAGCAAATGACTGCGCAGAATTAGTACAGTCTTGAGGGACTTAGATGAAGCGGCACGTTATTCTGTTATTCCGGGACCGTTCACTTCCACCTACCGAAGTTTACCAAAAATATGATATGAGAAGCACAAGCACTCTTGATGTATCTCCTTGATTTATCCTCTGAATTGATCTCTATGGGAAGTCCGAAAAGCCCTCGCGATTTGCAGATATGATCCTGTTTGCCTCCTCTATTTCTAGAATAATGACTTCTCATATCCTTAGGGATAAAATGTCATAAGGAGAGAGTCTTATGCTACCCTCCACTCAAAATAAATAAAGAACACCCTATTTCCCCGATCGTTTGCACAAACCATGATCTGTCTCCTCCTCCATTACATTGCCTCCCCCTTCGTTTCCTGGGGAGGTGCCGCCCCTTGGCCTGCCCCTCCGCACCCCCCCCCCCCCCCTCTCTCTCTCTCTCTCTCTCTCTCTCTCTCTACACGTGCATGTGTCGCTTCGACGACATTGAGAACGTCGTGACCTCCAGTCAATCTCATTACAACACAACAAAATCCCTAACCTTGAGATGGGGAGGCAGAGGGTGGTGGTGGTGTAGCGGTTGTGGCTGCCATGATAGAAAAGATGCTAGTGGTGGGATAGACGGTGAAAATTTAAATTATGAGATGAAAGCATGGGTTAATATTTAAATATTCTAACGATATAAATTGGAGAGAAGTACACTATACAAAGTAAAATTACATGCTATAGCAACTACATTCCTTAAGCAAAAATGAAATTTCAACCAACTTGTTTCAAATGTTAAAAGAAAAGACTTGATACTTCATAGTCAAAAAATGCTCTTTTATCATTTTGATTTATCATTTTGGACTCAATAGTATGAGTAAAATGGATAGGGTTATTATCACAAAAAAATTCAAATCAATATACCTATGATAAATTTACTCCAAACTAATTTTCTACCACCAAAAATCTCAAACTAATATACATGTGACAAATTTACCTACTATTAATTTATGTTAAATTTTATCATCAAATTGCTTAATTGGATCACATATGACAATTGACGAGTATATCAGTTTGAGATTTTGCCTTCTGTTTGTCACATGTATACTATTTTATGGATTAATTCAGAAATTAATTGAAGGTAAATTCATTATTAATATATCAATTTGAGGTTTTTGGTAGTTAAAAAAAATTAGTTTGTGATAAATTTGTCACGGACATACTAGTTTGAGACTTTTCAAGATATTATCCCAAATAAATACACGTAATGATATTTCAAATAACAAGTGAATTTATAAATAAGTAGATCATATTCACTACCGAATAAGAATTTATGACATGAATTAACAAATCAAATAGGCTGCAAGTAAGCCTTATTGGTGATTATTAAAACATTTCTAAGTCCTCTTAGAAATGCAGTGGCAGGGAGCTGATCTTTCCTCCTCTTGATTGGATCATACTCATATGTCTGTTGCAATGTCCCGTCATCCGTCATCAGCGCACCGCATCACACGGATCAAAATCAGGTTTAAATTTGTTATTATTATTAAGTCTCCTAAGATTGCAATTATATAGACACATCAAGATCTGGCTATTCTTGGAAAATGGGGGTTATTTAGACATTTTCAAGGCACATTATTGAAACATCGAATTTATATTCTCCCAGGAATGTAATGCTGTTGTCGTGAAAGTGGTCTAGGCATTTTTTATACGATTGATGTAAATATTTTGCCACCGCCATGTGAAGTCAAATATAACGTGCGCTATATATATATATTCCCCCATCCAAATGTGCGCTAGGTACCGGTTTAGAAAGTCAACGATTTGCCTGCACATAACCCAAAACTGGCCTAGATTACTTACTCTGCATCCATTATGTGAAAACTATAATTTGAAAAGAAAAACATGAGGAACCTTTTGATGTGTCTACAATAACCAACACAATATCATACTCTTTCATTGGCTTTTTTTTTTTACTTTTTTTTTTTTGGATATGTGATTAAATCAAAGGATTGAATTGACAAAAAGACCCAAAAAAGAATCAGTTCTCTTTCAATATCATTTTATTGGGAAAATACCAATGAATCTAAAGTTGACATTGTTCTCCATTATTTTCCAATTGATTCTTTTTTAAGGCACCTTGTCCCCACCACACCCCCCCCCCTCCAAAAAAAAAAGTCTTTGGGCTTTGTTACGTCAACATGCCACTTCAATGTGATAAAAAAAATCCCTTTTGAAAGGAAATTCGCCCCACAAACGCCCCACCACCACCAACTTCAGTGTGATAAAAAAAACTTGCAATTGTTTAGATTTAATATCAACTACTCACAATATAAATAACAAAATATATGTATATCTATATATCTTAAACGGATAAATCATGAGTGATACAGATAATTTGTAGGTTAATATTTTGTGCTTATTTAGCCAAACGGAGCAGTTTCTATATATTTTAGTGGCCAATTCTGTATAAAATAAAACTGAGAACAAAACAGAAAGAAAACAGGAACAAATTTGGTATTAAGGCTTCTCGTGCAAAGCAGCTGCAAGAATAACCATCACTACCACAAGTGAAGTCCTGAGCCTAGTCGCATGCGATCCCTACTTGATCATCCTTGCTGACCGGAAGAGCCTGCCGGCTTGATAGCCACAATGAATGAGGTGATGTTCCAAGTCTCAATTCTTTTGCTGTCATTTGTACGCGGTCTCTCGCTGCTTGGAAATAAAATCATATTCAATATCGAAAAGAAGAATATAAGAATGACCAAGATCTGTAGTCTTTTCCATCTTGTACATATTCGATGTCATTTGTTTCTCTTATATGTTATGCTTACGCAGAACATTTTATTAGCCCGGAACATAATTTATTTTGAAACTTTGGCAAAGGAAAGAAAGAACGGGGTTAGAATGAAAAGATGGTCAACTTAAAGAACAGTAACGATGGAAAATGCCGCTAACCTTGACTGACGGACGACACAATAAAGTTGAGGCAGCAATAAAATAGGTTCATAAAATTTGAACTTTTTTAACTACTAATGAAATCTAAATCTAATATTGAGAATGGATTTGTGCATTAAAAGTCATAAAACTTGTCGAAAAAGTATAGTTTAATTTTAAAACTTTTAAAAAGTGCAGTTGGATTATGATATTGATATTGTTCGATCCCAAACACGTCACTCTAACTTGTCGTCTCAGTTCAAACACATACTTTTGAGTCTCACCTCTCAAGCCTTCGACGTTGGACGCCTAGTCTTTGCCTCAAGCGTCATTGCCACGCCCTCACAACTCCGCCATCTTGGTTTTCCAGATCGTATATGGTTTGACCCTTGCTCCCTTGCCTATTTGAAAGATGGATTCGAGCGATCTATACGGGTGTGGTTGAGCTCCAAGGTCAATTTTCCAATCTAGGTTCATCTAGATTTTGTGTTGTGGTTATGCGATGTGGTTATCTCTATCTCCACGTTCACGTCTGTTCACAATAGTGGATTAGGATTTTTATATGTGGTTGCTAATTGAGTTATACTTTTTCTAATTTTGTAAGGGCCTTTCTGAGCTATACTGTAGGGCTCTAAGTTGTTTATGCCACTAATAGCATACTTGCACAATTTTGAGTACTATATTTTATGTATTTGCATATGACCGTGACACATGTAGATGAAAATTGTACTTTCCATTAAAAGAAAACCCACAATGATGATCTATATGCCGATTGATTTCCGCACTCAGATCTGGGAAATTGCTTCCCTGAGCACCCAGGCGTATTCTGTAATTCCAATGAACTTGAAGTCTTCTTTTGCGAAAATTCAAAACTACGAAATTGTTCATTGAGACCTCATTGTGGAAACCACAAAGTTTAAGGATTAAATAGCGAGATTTAAAGACCTTTATGTTCAACAAACCAGACAAGGTCATTTTGGCCTTCTAAACTGTTTTCCACTAACTCCGGGTGTCCAAATCAATGGCTTTCTGGCAAAATGTTAAAACACGAAAGTTGTTAAGGATTTGATGGTCTTTCTGTAAAATTTCATGCAATTCCCAGTTCGTTTTATATTTTGCTCACATTTTATTAAACTTGGGTCCAAACCGGGTCCTATTCTGGACAGTCAAGTTATTTCCCTCAATTTCGGGTCAACAGGGTCCGAATCACTCAAAATGGTCTCCATGATGTTTAAAGTTCACATGTCAAGCTTTCTAGTGACACTTGAATAATCTGAAATGGAATTCATTTGATATGTTAATTGATTAATGACATAATTGCCCAGCACTAACAATAATTGAATAAGTGATCTAATGTGGCTCACTAATTGATTGATCGATTGCTAATCAAGGCCGTAAAAAAAGAGACTTATCTAATCAACTAAAATGTAATGAAGTTACACGAATGCATCCCATTGAAGCTAGAGCTTAACGAGCATAAATCATAAGGACAACTCGTCCTCAACAGCACTAGGAGGTTTTCTAGATATAAATATCAATAGAAAAAAAAAAAACCCTAAAGGCCCAACAGAAGCAAATGTGCTACTGCATCTCCCTCTCTTGGAACAAAAAGAAATCCAATTTTTTTGACTTTCAAGAAGATGGCTCATAGCCAGAGCACTTCTCTTCAACAATTCATTTGGTGAGAGATTAAGAATTAGCATGTTGAGAATTTATGAGGAATGGAATGAAAAAAGCAATGTTGTAGTAGAATTATGAAGTGCACATATGAGTAGCACTACAATATTAATTCTGGTTATCTGGGAACTTCTGGAACCAACATATATTTCTCTGGTTTTTATTAAAGCATATAAAAGCCATCTCTGATTTCTCTTTCCACAATAGTTTTTAAGATGTTTTGGTGATTGTAATTAGGAGTTGGACAATTCAAAAGAAATAGCACAGAAGAAGATTGGAAAAAGGAAAAGACAAAGAAAAGGGCACAATCTATAAAGCAAATTAAACCTGCTTTGGTAAAGAACTCCTTCACATAGATGGGAAAAAACCATATTAAATTGGCATAGACTACAATCAACCACTCATAAGGGCCTCTTGCATTTGTACCAATCAGTTACCCGGAGGCGTCAACAATAGAGGATTGCCGCAAAGAAGTGAAAAGGGCTTGAGGCGAGGATGGAAGTGTCAAGGAGATTCCGACACGGAACCTACAACACAAACGCAAAATCAAACTTCAGGGCCTTTGGACAATTGCGAAACAATGATGAGAAAAAGAGAGCGATTGAAGAAACTCATCGTCGTCAACCAAGAGGAGACGAGGTAGGCTTGTCTCCCAAAGGCTGAAGAGGACAGTACGAGGAGGAGGAGGGTCGATGAGGGCTATGTGAAGTGAGAGTCAACGAGGAGCACGAGTAGAATGGTTATTATGCACGCCTTTAATGTTTATTCTTCAACCTGCTACACACTACATGTTCGTCAAAATGTCTAAACCAAGCTAGTGTAGCCTTCCGACTCTAAGCTACTCTGAAATCTCATAAAACTTTTTTTATCTTTTCATGAAAAGAGACCTTCAGTTGATTAGCAAAACATGTCTCCCTTTAGAATCAATGGGTTAACGAAATCGAACGTGCGTATTCTCTTTTATATATGCTTCTCGTTCTCGTTTGTTGATTTGCTGGCTGTGATATCGGCTCTTTTGGCGTTTATTTGTGTGGAATGCCATGCTTAGTTTCTTGAAGTTTATGTTCGTGAATAGCTCCCTCAATCTCGCAAGCTCTCTTGCTTAGTTCCTGTGTGTTCTTGTAATATTACGGTCTTGAATGTTGAGTGATCGGCGTTGGGATGTGTGGCCGGTGGCAGCCATTAATGTGGCGGGTGGGGGTGGTCAACAATGGAGGTCGGTGGATGGTGGTTCGATTATCGGAAGTAGTCGGCGCTGAAGGTACGGTGACAGACATATGTAGATTTATGGTGATATAAGGGGTTCATGTTCTGGTGTTTCGGCTCTGTGTGCCCTCGATTTGCGTCGTGAAAAGACGATGGTGGGCAGTGCGTGGAAGAAGAGATGGCAAGTGGGAGCTTAGATTAAGTTTGTTGGATTAGGGTCTATTTAGACTGTTGGGCTTGAATTGTTTTATGTAATATTAGGTTCTAGTTTGTGGCTCATTTCTTTTTGAAAGTTTGGATTATGACTTAGTATATATGAGTTTGGGCTTAACTCTAGTGAGGCTTTTTGGGCTTGACTTAGCATGGTTAGACTTGGACTGGGCTCGTTCTTTTGCGAAAATTCAAAGCTACAAAATTGTTCATTGTAGTCTTATTTGAAAAACCACATAATTTGAGGGTGTCAATTTGGCATCCAAAACTGTTTTTCACTGACTCCTGGGGCTAAATCTATTTACTGGTTGAAATCAAGGGTTTTTTAGCAAAATGTTGCACGAAAGTTGTTGAGGATTTGTTGATCTATCTCCCTGTAAACTTTCATACAAATCCGAGTTCATTTGATATTTTCCCCACATTTTATTAAATTTGGGTAGAAACCAGGTCCAATTTTGGACCGTCAGGTTATTTCATTCAATTTTGGGTCAATAGGGCCCGAGTCACTCAAAATGGTCTTCATGACATTTGAAGTTCACATTTCAGGCTTTCTAATAACACTTGAATTATTTTAAATGGATTTCATTTGATATGTTGATTAATGACATTATTTGTCCAGAACTGACAGTAATTCAACAAGTGATCCAATGTGGCTCACTAATTAACCGAAGGCCCATCGGACCATGACTCGTGAAAGACTTTCTTCACCACGAAAAGCAGAGCATGGCCGCCCCCAATCTTCTTCTCTCATGCGCACACGCAGACAGACGGACACTCGCACGCACTGTTCTTCGCTCCTGAAAGGAGAGCAACAGTGACAAAACGGACGAAAATGCGCAAGGCTAGTGAAGCAGTGGAGAGAGGACGCGCGTCCAAGCAATTAGGGCTGTCACAAAAGTCCGACCCGAACCCGAAAATTTTGGTATTTTAGGATCAGGTCTTATTATTATTATTCCAGTAAACAATTAAAAAAAAAGGTCGTCTCAATTCAAACACATACTCCGGGGTCTCCCTTCTAGCCCTTTGACGTTCGACGCCCAATCTCTACCTTTGCCATATTGGTTTCCTAGGTCGTCATATCAAGGGAGACTGGATCTAGGGTAGGTAAGTTCCAAACCCGAGCTTTGTACCCAACCTAGTTATAACCGATTTCCCTTTTTTGGATTTTGTATCCGATCTTGTTTGCACTGTATCTCCTTATTTTTCCGGTCCGGTTTTAGGGTCAACCCGATTTTCAGTAGACCGTCCGATATTCTATACAACTTCAAATTTTACATAAATACGTGAGAAAATAATGTAAACCTCATCATTTGTATTGAAACATTAAGCACATGTAATCAATAAGGCTACGTTTGGTCGTCCGGATTTCTAATCGGGATAGGATTGGATAGGATAGGATATGAAATCCTAGGATTTTTTTATGTCATGTCCAATGTTTGGTGAATCACAGTATTAAAGTCGGATATGTTTACATCATATACATTTTTATTTTTTTTATATAAACGACATATCACTATAAATGAACATAAATGTTCATAAATGAAGATGGTGAAAATATCTCGTAACACTATTCCTTAATTTATTTATTATTTATTATTTATTATATTTTTCCTCTTTTTTTATATTATTTTCATTATTATTTCTTTTTTCCCTTTCATCATTCTTTAATAAAAATTTATCAAATAGTAAACTGTACTAACATATTTAAAATACAAAAATACCTAAAATATATAATAAATATAAATATTTAATTTATAGATTGAATGTTTATTATAAAATATAATTAAAATAAGATTAATTAAAAATAAATTTTTATTTTTATTTTCTTAAATTAGAATTCAAATATTATTTATATTGAAATATAATTTCAATTTTGTTAATTTAATAAATTTGTTATTAAAAAAAAAATAACTTTCCTATTATGGACGTTAGAAATCCTATCCACATTTATCCCATCCCCCCTATGGGATAATTTTATCCTGTCTATATCCCCCTTATATCCGACTTTATCCTGTCCCGAGTGAGCACCAAACATAGGATAGGATAAATTATATCATATCCTGAATTTTATCCCGACTGTCAAACGCAGCCTAAATGCATGAACCTTTTTACTAAACGAAAATTTAAAAATTCACAAGGCTAATTATAATAAACAAATATCATAAAGCAAAGCAAAAATTCTATGCGATGGACGATGCGATCGTGAGCTGACGAGGGAGGGAAGCAAGCAAAGAAGAGTAACAACAAAGGAGGATTGCCATGTGAGAGTAAAAACATAGTTCTAAGATTAGAAATCATGGGGAAAAAAAGATAGGGTTCTAGATTTTTGAGCTTACAAAACCAATTTGATCAATTCAGTTCCCAAATGGGTACTCACTTGGAATCGGTAACCGGACCGGTTCTAAATTTTGGGAATCGGTTTCAATGGGAATCAGTTCTTGAATATGTTTTTCGAGTGGGCCAATTTGGTTCTCATGTAGACCCGGTCCGGTTGCATATCCCCAGGTTGCATATGGTTTGACCCTTGCTCCCTAGCCATATGCAAGATGGATTCTAGTGATCTATACAAATGTGGTCGACCTCCAAGGTTAGTTTTTCGATCTAGGTTCTTCTAGATTGTGTTGTGATTATGTAATGTCATTATCTCTATCTCTGCATGTGCGTCTATCGATGATGGTGGATTAGGATTTTTGCATGTGGTTGTTAATTGAGTTATACCTTTATCTCTAGTTTATGTCGCTAATAGCATGCGTGCACAATTGTGAGTACCATACTATGGCAATGGCCGCCCTTTAAACCCTAATTTAAGAGTGTGTTTGTGTTGCAAAAATAAGTGATTTAGAAAATATTTTCTTTTACTTATAAAAATAAATTTAAAAAATGTTTTCACCATTGACGAACTTATTTAGATATAAATCATTGTCAAAAAGGAATATTCTTTTATTGATTGATTATTTCAAATGAAATGAGTCATTATTTTTAAGAAAATAGTTTTAAGTCATTCATTATTTGTGAAATTAAAAAGTCTAAAAGAAAACGCAAGGTCACTTAGTCAAGGCCACTTAATTTTCCTCAATAAATTATTTATGTTATTTTTTAAAATTACTTTCGAATATCTTTCATAAAAAAAATGGATTAGTTTTCTTTCGTGCCAGATAATTTTCTTGATTAGTTTAAAAAGGAAGAAAAAGAAAAAAAAAAAAAAGAGGAACAAAAACCGGGCCAACCGGGTCCTGACCCGGCCCGAGCCCGGTCCTAACTGGCCATGGGAGTTGGCGCCAGGGTTTTAAAAGCGAAGCGGGCGATGGGATGGTCCTAAAACCCTAGCGGCCATGGGAAGTAGCAGGAGCGCACCCGGAGGAGGAGGTCGCAAATCCTCGAGACTCTCTCCCAAAAACCCTCCCTTCAAGCAGCAGAAGCAACCGAAGAAGAAGAAGAAGGCCGACCGGAACGTCGACGCCGGCCGCGAAGAACCGACGCCGAGCAGCGAGGACTCGGCGGGGCGGCCGCTGGCGTCGGCTTCGGAGCAGCTCGGCTTCTTCCTCGCTCGGTACCAGTCGGCCAACGGCATCCACCTCTCATCTCTCGAGCTCGATTCCATCAGAGGTCCGTGCCTTTTGCTCCCGCGTCCTCTCGTCGTCTCGTCGTCGTTTCTACCGGTCTCTCTCGCTCGCGGTCTGCGAGTACATTTCCCTTCCGCGCATTTGGGAAGATTTACGATGCTGTTCGTTTCTCATGTTGCTTTGCTGAATGTCAGACTGCAATGAGATGGAGACCCGAATCAGATAACATTTTAGATTTTAGGAAAGAGGGAATTCGTCGCCGGTTCTGTCGTGTCGGAGGGTTTTATTCGGGATGCGCATCCCAAACTAATGATTGAATCGTGCTAAATACTCATTTTTCTTTTAGACTCTTCAAGATTTATCTAAAGATGACGTGCTTCACGCAGACACGTGCATTCTGGAGTTACCTCGGGGCCCCGAACCAGATGTTAATGCTTTGGGGAAACAGATAAAGGCGGCTTTTGGCCCATCATGGAAGGGAGTGCTCTATGAGGGAACTCTTGATCAAGGGAAAATCGATCCGGGAAGTCCAGCTGTCATTGCCATCACGGCATCCGCCATCAGAACGATAGAGATTCTAAGGTCTGGTTACTTCTCTCCTTTCCCCTTCTTACAAGGAACTAATACCTTCTCCGAGACCCGAGAACTTCATGGCTTCTAAACTGAGATGGAATTGGAGCAGTATTAGGTCCGTCAATTTGCGATATGAACCATTTATCCAAGTGGTTAATCGTGTTGGATATACGACTATCCGCATTAAGCATATTTTTACGTGTTTTGTATGCAAAGTCATTTCTTAAAGATGTTGCACGTGTGTGCTCTGTAGCTCTTCTTTTTTTTTTTCTTTTTTTAAATCATTGTTGGTCAATCTGTGTTGTACATAGAATTTGGCATGATCAATTTATAAGATGACAAAATGAATTTCAAACCTCTAGCAATAATATAGCATGATTATTTAAATGCTTTTATTGGACGCTAACACTTTCATTCTATTTCTTTAGGGGCTTTAGGTCACTGACGAGGGAATGCCATGCAGCCAAATTGTTCTCAAAGCATATAAAAATAGAGGAACAGGTATGTTATCCATAGTTAGGTCTGTTCAGCTGCCCTGAATGCATGTGAGTGTTCATGCATTACTTGGTTATTGATAGTATCATGTGGGTTTTGAGTGTTCATGATTATTGCCTTAAAGTTTGTGAGTGGAACATCCTGCAGATTTCCTAAGAAAGCATATGGGGAAGTAATTTTTTCTGCATTTGATTTGAGTTCTCTGTTTCAATTCTTTCCATGGTGTGGATACATTGGGGGTCATTGGTGCAATTATGATTTTGATGTGACCTATTCTCGTATTTTGTACTTCCAAGTTCAGCCATTTGCCCCAAGTAATGCACCTTAATGATCATAAAAAACTAGCCCTGTTCTCTGAATTCTCTTTCTTCTTTTCCAGATAGGTTTAGTACATTGAGGGAGATGTACCTTTATATGTCAAAGACTTCAATGCAGAGTCCTCATGGGATGTGCCCATTCTCTTGCTTTATGTAGCTCAGGAAGCTCTTAATAGTGCTTATTAGAATATGTTCTGCCCTCTACAATCTAATTCTTCTATTCTTTGAGTTAGTTCTTATACTAAATATCTGGATTAGGTGGCTCCCCTCCTACTAATTAGAATTGCTAGAATGGATGAACGCATGCAAGATTCTTCATACTTATGAAATTTGATGGAGTTTTATCATCGTACTTCGCAATGCTATTGTTGTGGGACATGTTACAATTAGACAACATGCTTTGAAGTTGAGGTAAAATACCTATAAAATTTCGTCATTTTCTCAATCTGGACATATCCGAAGTACTTGGATATGCATGTGAACTTCTTTTGATCTACCTGATCTTAAGTTGTTTCTGTTATTCCAAAATATCTTTTTGAGCACCCACATTATCTTCCCTCTGGTTTTTCCTGGTTTTCTTGTTTTGTGCCAGTTCAAAGTTTGGGATATGATGCCACCACAATATTATAATCTAAGGCAGCAGCATTGCTGAGTACATTTTTTGCACGTCAGTCTGATCCCAACTTCCCAGTGCTTTGCTTTCTATTTATGTTCCTCGTGCCCATCTGTTTTTCTTCTTTCTCTCCATTCTTGGGATATGCTTGTGAACTTTTTTTTGATCTACTGATCTTAGGTTATTTCCGTTATTCAGAAACATTTTTTTGAGCACCCACATTATTATCCCTCTGGGTTTTTTCTGGTTTTCTTGTTTTGTGCCAGTTCAAAGTTTGGGATATGATATCACCACAATGTAATTATCTAAGGCAGCAGCATTGCTGAGTACATTTGTTGCACGTCAGTCTGATCCCAACTTCCTGGTGCTTCTTTTTTCTATTTATGTTCCTCATGCTCATCCATTTTTCTTCTTTCTCAACATTCTTGGGATATGCTTGTGAACTTCTTTTGATCTACCTGATCTTAAGTTGTTTCTGTTATTCCAAATTATTTTTTGAGCACCCACATTATCTTCCCTCTGGATTTTTCTGGCTTTCTTGTTTTGTACCAGTTCAAAGTCTGGGATATGATGCCACCACAATGTAATTATCTAAGGCAGCCGCGTTGCTGAGTACATTTTTTGCACGTCAGTCTGATCGCAACTTCCTGGTACTTTTTAGTTTTCTAGCATACCCATTCATTTTTCTTCTTTCTCCCCCTTCTTGGGATATGCTTGTGAACTTCTTTTGATCTACCTGATCTTAAGTTGTTTCTTTTATTCCGAAATATTTTTTCGAGCACCTGCATTATCTTCCCTCTGGTTTTTGTGGTTTTCTTATTTTGTGCCAGTTCAAACTTTGGGATATGATGCCAACATAATGTAATTATCTAAGGCAGCAGCAATGCTGAATAAATATTTCGCATGTCAGTCTGATTGCAACTTCCTGGTGCTTCTTTGTTTACCATTTATGCTCCTCATGCCCATCCATTTTTCTTCTTTCTCCCTGTTCTTATGCTTGTGAACTTCTTTTGATCTACATGAAGTTGTTTCTGTTATTCCAAAATATCTTTTTGAGCACCCAATTATCTTCCCTCTGGATTTTTCTGGCTTTCTTGTTTTGTACCAGTTCAAAGTCTGGGATATGATGCCACCACAATGTAATTATCTAAGGCAGCAGCGTTGCTGAGTACATTTTTTGCACGTCAGTCTGATCCCAACTTCCTGGTGCTTCTTAGTTTTCTATTTACGCTCCTCATGCCCATTCATTTTTCTTCTTTCTCCCGATTCTTGGGATATGCTTGTGAACTTCTTTTGATCTACCTGATCTTAAGTTGTTTCTTTTATTCCAAAATATCTTTTTGAACACCCAAAATATCTTTCCTCTGGATTTTTCTGGCTTTCTTGTTTTGTACCAGTTCAAAGTCTGGGATATGATGCCACCACAATGTAATTATCTAAGGCAGCAGCGTTGCTGAGTACATTTTTTGCACGTCAGTCTGATCCCAACTTCCTGGTGCTTCTTAGTTTTCTATTTACGCTCCTCATGCCCATTCATTTTTCTTCTTTCTCCCGATTCTTGGATATGCTTGTGAACTTCTTTTGATCTACCTGATCTTAAGTTGTTTCTTTTATTCCAAAATATCTTTTTGAGCACCCAAAATATCTTTCCTCTGGATTTTTCTGGCTTTCTTGTTTTGTACCAGTTCAAAGTCTGGGATATGATGCCACCACAATGTAATTATCTAAGGCAGCAGCGTTGCTGAGTACATTTTTTGCACGTCAGTCTGATCGCAACTTCCTGTACTTTTTAGTTTTCTATTTACGCTCCTCATGCCCATTCTTTTTTCTTCTTTCTCCCCATTCTTGGGATATGCTTGTGAACTTCTTTTGATCTACCTGATCTTAAGTTATTTCTTTTATTCCGAAATATTTTTTCGAGCACCCGCATTATCTTCCCTCTGGTTTTTGTGGTTTTCTTATTTTGTGCCAGTTCAAACTTTGGGATATGATGCCACCAAACAAGAAAGCCAGAAAAATCCAGAGGGATGATAATGTGGGTGCTCAAAAAGATATATTGGAATAACGGAAACAACTTAAGATCAGGTAGATCAAAAGAAGTTCACAAGCATATCCCAAGAACAGGGAGAAAGAAGAAAAATGGATGGGCATGAAGAACATAAATGGTAAACAAAGAAGCACCAGGAAGCTGCGATCTTAAGTTGTTTCCATTATTCCAAAATATTTTTTTGAGCACCCACATTATCATCCCTTTGGATTTTTCTGGCTTTCTTGTTTTGTACCAGTTCAAAGTCTGGGATATGATGCCACCACAATGTAATTATCTAAGGCAGCAGCATTGCTGAGTACATTTTTTGCACGTCAGTCTGATCCTGGTACTTTTTAGTTTTCTATTTACGCTCCTCATGCCCATTCATTTTTCTTCTTTCTCTCCATTCTTGGGATATGCTTGTGAACTTTTTTGATCTACCTGATCTTAAGTTGTTTCTTTTATTCCGAAATATTTTTTCGAGCACCCACATTATCTTCCCTCTGGTTTTTGTGGTTTTCTTATTTTTTGCCAGTTCAAACTTTGGGATATGATGCCACCATAATGTAATTATCTAAGGCAGCAGCATTGCTGAGTACATTTTTTGCACATCAGTCTGATCGCAACTTCCTGGTGCTTCTTTGTTTACCATTTATTCTCCTCATTGGCACAACATGGGATGCTCAGTTGGTTCTGTTATATTGACTCCTAGTCAGTGAGAACGGGATGATTTATTTCCTCATGTCTTCCCTAGTTCCTTTAATATGAGGAGCAGTTTCCTTTTGCATATGTACATACATAAATATATTTATTTCATTTGGGTGGTTCTTTATTAGTGACAACTATCTAGTTGTCTTTCTTTATCCTATCTCGTTGCTTCTAGAGTGGAATTGTATCTGTAAATTCTACCTGTTTAGCTTTAACTCTGGGATTATCTAAGCATATTTTGGATATTTGGTCCCTGCAGGTCACCATGTTAAAGAACCGTGTCAATATTGCATGTGGTACTCCAAACAGGTTTGTGTTTCTTTAAATTGAATACTCGTATAACTGGAAATTCCAATGGGAGTGTGAAAATACTAGAAAAAGTTCTCATCATAAAAGCGAAGTTGGTCCTATTCCTTGTCAATGAGTAATCAAAAAGTCTAAAAGATTTTGACAGAGTTTAGAAGGGGGAGCACAGGTTTGTCCATTGATTCCATGAAGAATTGCTTGCTCAATTTAGCAATCTAGGTCCTCTGAATGCATTGGGACATGCATGAGATTACATTGAATACAGTTGAACTCCCATTGCAAAGTCAAAATTAGTTCAATGCCTTTAGTTCGATAAGGCTTGATGATGCACCTCTGGCATTAGTATTGTCCATGCCTCAAACCTGGTAATTGATTGCCACTGGACCCACATGAGTCCTGAAATCAGAACTGTTGTGAAGAGTGCACCCCTGACCATTAGGAGCATGCTCATGACCTTAGGGAGCTTGCCTCTCATCGTGAAGAGCATGCTCATGACCTTAGGGAGCTTGCCTCTCATTGTGAAGAGCATGCTTATGACCTTAGGGAGCATGCCCGTGATCTTGAGGGGCATGTCCGTAAGGGGGTCACCCGTGGCCCTGAAGAGCACATGCCTGTGATGCCAACAAGCATGCCTCATGCTCAAAGGAGCGTGCCCCACCCTGAACAGCTGAGTTTTTTCGTCATCTTTGAAGGTACTGTTTGATACTATTAGATATTGATTATAGTAGATTGAAGTTTAACCAAATACGAAGGTTCCAACGCTAGTCTGTTTATAGTAATTGTTCAGGTACTTTTGAAGATGATCGGTGGCTCTGTCTGCTTTTGGCTCCTAATTGACTAATCTGAATGATGGAGTGGCAAGGCCAATAATTTCTCTCTTTTAGTATTAGGTTGAAAGAAATGCGCTAATTAACGTCAGTGAGGCAGATTTGGGTTTGGCTGAAGTTGTACAGTCAACCCCCAACAATGCCAAGACTTGAGTTAGGTTATGAAATGGAATGTCAAACCTAGCTCATTTATGTAACCACTAACCTCAATCAGTCTGAAGCCCATCAAAGTATAGTTCTCCAGTTGATGTTCTTGAGTAAATAATATGTTACCTCAGATAGACACATTAGTTCAAAGTTTCTGGGATCCTCTGACAAAGCATTATCATTCCTTATTTATGATTCATGACCTGCTTTCTTGATGATGACACTGATCTGATTGCAGAATAAAGAAACTAATTGACATTGAAGCATTGGGGCTTTCTCGCTTATCAGTAATATTGCTTGACATGCACACTGATGTGAAGGGCTATTCCCTTTTAACACTTCCACAAATCAGGTACATGTTTTGCTTGATTGCATGCCCTTGAACCTCCATTCTCATGCATTCTTGAGTGTAGTTCTCATTCATATGGATTTTGTGTTGCAGAGATGAATTCTGGGATTTGTATAAGAACTACTTTCATGAACGGGTAGTTGAAGGAAATCTCCGAATCTGCCTCTTTGGTCCGATAAATATCAAGAATGAAATAAAGGGTAAAAGTAGAGTCCATGATGAATAGGCAGCTACTTGTAAAGCAGCAAAGTGTAAACATTGTATGCCATTTCTTTGCTATCTAAATTTTTTTAAGTTCAGTTTGTGAATGCTCTCTTCTGGTATGGTCCTCTTTCCCGAGTACGATAACATTTGGGTCTACCTTGGATGAGATCCCAGTAGCATGAAACCTTGTCAGCAGATACGAGGGGGGTTGAAGTCCAATCTCTGGAAGCCATAAACAGCTTTTCTCTATGAAATCTTGGGTGCTATAAATGGAAGGACCCCCAGCCCGAGTTGTCGCGGAGCTCGCAAAGAGGCCGGGTTGAGCTCCCAAGTCAAAACTCAGTCCTTGCCTATTTCGTGCTGCTAGATTACGTAGTCGAACCCTTTGCTTGAGTGGTGAGCAGCTCAAGCATTAGAATGAGCGTCGTGATGGGACCTCAAGTCTCGACTCGGCCAATCCTGGCAGCGTTTGCCAACACCGGCCACCCTTTGCTAGTGGTGGCTGGCTGCCATTATCATCTACTCCCTTTCAAGGGATTTTAAGAGTTCTTTCCTATAAAGAAAGAAAAATTTTATTAACACAAAGTGCCCGTCGCAACCTTCGATTTACCCTCCTTCTTCATAAAAAGTGTCGTCGAGTTTCTTTTTCAGCTTTCCTTTGTATTATAGCAATGAGGATAATTTACCAGACTTGTAAATGGGGAGTATAACATCTATCATCAAAGTTATCCTTTAAACTTTTGTGGATTTCAGTCAAATTCATCAGTTGCGCAGAAAAAAGGGAAAGAAAAGGGAAAAAGAAAAGAAAAGAAACGAAAAAGGAGAAAAGATAAGAAAATTCATAGAATTCATAAAATTACTTAAAAAGACAAGTTTTTAGTAAATTTCCACGTCGAATTGCCTTTATATAGGACAGTAGATGATAATTGAAACATCACATTAATAATTCCAAGTAATAATTAGTTGAAAAAACTAAATTGAAATATAATGCAAATGTTAAAAATTACATTGAAACCATTGAGAGTATTAGCATTACATTGAAATTCGCACAATAGATTTTGAATCTAAATAATAACTTTATAAGTCTAGGACTGGAATAATAATATTTTCCACATTTATCCACATGTTGGGAGGTAGGTTCTAGACCTGCCCTTTCATGTTGTTGCTGAAAGATTTCAGGAGAAAAATCCTCGAACCAATGTAGTACTTCATGCCATGAAACAGGTAATTGCATGAAAGGTTTGAATTGTTTGATTTTGCTGCTCAAAGGAACTGAATATATGGATTTGATTTACTATTTCAAAATTATGGATAAAGACAAAGCTCATGAACTTTTTCAAGTTTTATTATACAGCTTTTGTTTTTTAGTCTGCAATGTTTGTACCTCTATCCTGTTACATATCTTTTTGTAACTTTTCCTAAGTCGACGTGGTTGTGGTTCTTTGGTTCATAAATTTTCTTTAAAACTGTTAGTCTATCTAAGTTAACAGTAAGCTTCTTTTCTTCCATTGTTAGTAATTACCTAAATGATCGTGACTTTCCTTTTGCTCACATAGTTGTCTTCAGTAGTAGTAATTTACCTATATTATACATGTCCTTTCGTAACTCTTTTAAATTTTAAGATGGTGAGTTCCTCTTTTGCTTTCATAAATTGATCCGTCCCGTGGTTCGTTATATTCCACAAAAAATAGTAGTCTACCTAAGTTAATAGTAAATTTATTTTCTTTTATTGTGAGTAAACTACCTAATCGAAAGCGACTTTCCTTTTCTTTACACGGTTGTCCTCACTAATATTAATGTTCGAACATCTTTGAATTTTTATTTTTTTTGTGGCACGTTTCCCCTTTTAGCGTCACAATTTCTTTGGGTTCATAATACGCCACAAAAACCAGTAATCTACTTAAGTTAATAGTAAATTTCTTTCTCATGCTATGAGTAAATAACAGAATCAATGGGAAAAGTGCGAAAAAAAGTCCTAAACCTTTTGTCATTCTGCCGATTTGGTCCTAAATCTTTTTTTGGTGCCAATTTAGTCCTAAACCTTTTTAAGTTGTGCCAATTCAGTCCTTTTCGGCCAATTTGACCGGATTTTGCTGACTGGTCGCCGGCCGGCTGACATGGACACCTTTTTATTAATATTTTAATATTTTTGAATTTTTTTATTTTTGAATTATTTATTTATTTTTTTAATTCTGCTCTTCTTCCTCTAGCCGGTCACCGGACCTCAGCGATCGGCTAGAGGCGACGGTCGGCGAGGTCGACCTCGACCTCGCTGGCCACCTCGCCAGTGGCCGTGAGGCGATCCGGCGAGGGTCGAGCCTCGCCCATGGCTGGCGAGGGCGAGCCCCGCCAGCTTGCCGGATCTGGCGAGTGAGGGGGTTTGAGCAGGGGGAGAGAGTCAGAGGGGGTAGATCGCCGGCCACCGCACCTGAGCCGCGGCCATCGGCCTACGGCCGCGCCTGGTTTCAAGCGCTGAAGCTCCAGTAGGCCTTGGTCTTTTTTTGTGCCTTGCGTTGATCGAACCAGGCCGAAGCTCGCGATCTTCAAGGATTCGGTTCGAGATTTGAGGGCGTTTGATCTGGGCGGGACCTGAGAGAGAGAGAGAGAGAGAGAGAGAGAGAGAGAGAGAGAGAGAGATCGAGAAAGAAAGGAGTCCTCTCCGGCCAAGCCGAGGAAACCCTGGCCACGTGAGACCACTGCCACAATGCTATCGCCCGATGCCGTCCACCGCTGCTCGCCGACCCGCCGCCATATTCGGCGAGCTGGCGCGGCTCGCCCTCTCCGCCCAGGCCTCGAGGGCGACCTCGCGCGGGGCCCTCACCCGCCCCGTGCGAGGTCGCCCCCGCGGCCACCGATGAGGTGGCCGGCGAGGTCAACCTCGACCTCACTGGCCGTCGCCCTTGGCCGGTTGCCGAGGTCTGGCGACCGGCTGGAGGAAGAAGAGCAGAATAAAAAAATAAAAATAAAAATAAAAAATTCAAAAATATTAAAATATTAATAAAAAGTTGTCCACGTCAGCCGGCCGGCGACCAAATAGAAAAAATCCGGCCAAATTGGCCGAAAAGGACTGAATTGGCACAACTTAAAAAGGTTTAAGACTAAATTGGCACAAAAAAAGGTTTAGGACCAAATCGGCACAATGATAAAAGGTTTAGGACTTTTTTGGCACTTTTCCCCAGAATCAATTGTAACTTTCCTTTGAGCTATGAGTAAATAACAGAATCAATTGTAACTTTCCTTTGACCTTTGTAATTTTCCTCATCGGTAGTAATTTAACTGTAACATGCCTCTGTTACTATCCTATACAGGATGTAAGTTCCCTTTTGTCGTTGTAACTTCATTCTGTTCATAAAAATAAGTAATTCGCTTAGGTTAATAGTAAATTTCTGCTGTCCTATTTTTAGCAGATTACCAAATCGGTCGCAACTTTTCTTTGGCATACGTAATTGACCTCATTAATAGTAATTTGCCTGCAAAATATCTTTTTGTGACTTTTCTTTAGCTATTATAGTTACGGAACTCATTAAGAAGTAAGGGTGTGTATGATCCGGGCGGGTAGTTCCTGACCTAGAACTGGGAACCGCCTATTAAGGACCGGTTCCGAAAAATTGAAACCGGGATCCACTCATTAGTTGTATGGATCCACTCGGGAGTTGGACTGTCAGTGCGGTTTGGTTCCCGAGTGGATCCATGGAAACGGTCAAATAATAATAATAATAATAATATCATTTTCTTGAAAGTTTTGATTTTGATGGGAAACAACTTTGGTTTTCGACCAAAATTGTTGGTTCTTCGCCGCCTAACCTATTCTTCTCCTCCTCTTCTTGCAGCCCTACTTCTTCACGTGTTTGCTTTTTGCCCGCCAATTGCTTAACGTTTTGTCAAGGTGCACTTTGGACTTTTTAGCTTCAGTGCCTCTCCATTTAGTGCGCTTTGGACTTTTTTCCCACTTTAATTAATTTTTAATTATTTGATTTGGGTTTGTTAATTTGTAATTTCATTTTTTTAATATTAAAAATAAATATATTATTTTAATATAATCGGTTCGGTCCAAGTGGGCGGGTGGATGGATCTGCCTATGGAACTAGGAACCGGATGGTACCCACCGGTTCCCATAAATTCGAATCGGGAACCGGACCGGTTCTCTTAAGAACCACCGATTCTGGACAGTCGGGCGGTCTTGGTTAGTAGTAAGCACACTCATGTAATAAACAGGGTATGGATTTGCTGGGCCGAAGGGCTTCATCTTCGTTGAATACTTATTAGTAACAGAATCCTTGTAGAAGTCGGATGTAAATTTGCAGTTCCCACAAACGCAAGCACGCACTCAACTTATACTATGCACAGCATTAAGAAGTTGAAAGTCACCACCATGAGCGATCTAGGGTTGAGTTTCACTTTGAAAGCACCACCTCCCACAACAACCGCACGTTGCGGAATATGCATGGAAGATGTTCCATCGATCTCAATCTTCGAGACCTCGGAGCGGTGCGGTCACTCCTTCTGCGGTCATTGCATGTCCTCATACATTGTGGAGAAAGTCGACAATGGAGTGGTGAACGTGCGATGTCCCGGGTTGAACTGCGAGGTGATGCTAGATCCTCTTACCTGCAAACCACTTGTCCCGAGGGTATGGTTCACCCGATGGTGGGACCTTCTGTGCTAATCGGCCGTTCTAGGGTTCGCGAAGGGTTACTGTCCGAACATGAGCTGCAGGGAGATGATTATCAACGAGTGTGGAGGGGGCAGTTGCAATCGAAGTGGCCATTTCCAGGACGATAACAATCGTCTGCTGAAACGTCTCGCGGAGAGGCAGCGGTGGAAGCGGTCTGCGAACTGTTAGATTTATGTGGAGCGCCGTGGAGGTTGCACGAAGATGATGTGCAGGTAGGTGAACTTCTTTTCCCTCCCTCCATGAAAGAATTCGTGCGTTTTGATTTGCCCTTTAGGAAACCTAAAATCCTCATCGTTCAGTAATGAAGATGAGTACAATCCTTTGAGAAGTGATAACTTTCCAGTCCGCTAGTTTTATTTGCCTTTTCACACAAAGGACCCCAAAAAATAGGCAAGAAGAACCAAACAAAGGAAAACGAAGTGGAAACAATCAAGTACTACATTGGTTTTTCTCACTTCAAATCTAGGCTCAACTCGGTGCATGTTTATCTCTCTTTATATAACTCTATAACTCCATAATACTTGAGTACTTGAAACCCAACCCAGATATTTAAGAAAAACCATGTGTTTATATATATATATATATATATGTAGCTTAGTCAAATCCTTCAATTAGATAATGTGGGAAACAACTTTAGCACCTTCCACTTCTCCCACCCTTTTTTTTAGACTTTGTATTATTTGAATTCGAGTTTTATCTTCCTTTTTTTTTCTTTTTCGACAATTGAAGGTAATATTTGGAGTTTTGACTGACCTTACATTCATTCATGAATATATATATTAGATATGGATGTAATTGTGCATGCATGAATACGCAAGAGCACGTAAAATGTGGCTGGCTAACTCAGCTAATATATGTTAGATCTCAGTACTACAAAAACAACATGGAAAAGGTCCCTCAAGTGTCGGTTTTTAATGCAGATGTCGAACTGAATTTTGCTATGGACGCGGGCGTAAGGGAGGTCACTCTTGGACATGCCTAGAACGGGTAGACATGAACATACGCGCGGCCATACTTTTGTTGTGCTATTACCGCTGTTGCGGCTGAGCAGAGAAAATATCAGGTGGCCCCGGGCAGGCACGAAGTGCTAAGATGGTCCATCTAAATTCGGAAACTGCATAGGAATTTGCATTATCCGGTGGGAATCTCGTTATTTCTCATAACGTGATTGGCTTTGTCATTAAGACCAAAAATTAAAAATGATGGTTTGTATCACATGTAAAAATGAATACATAAAAAAATTTTACATCATTTACGAAAATGTTTAGACATAAATTTTTGTTGATGATGAAAGCAATTCTCATTGACTAATTATTTCAAGTGATAAAACAGATTATTTTTTTGATAAATGTTTTTCAAAACATTTATTTTTGGTGAAACAAATAAAAAGAGAGCAGGGGTGGCATGGGTCCTAGGGGGTACCAACAATGTGGGCAGCGTGGATCACATGGCTAAAAGAGATGATTGAACCACCGTGTCAATAATTTCAAATGATAAGAATTTAGCTTCTTATGACGGTCTGCCGAATGAAGTACTTCTGGGCATGGCCAGCCACTCGAGTAGGAGTTCTCGACGTAACATAATTGCGCGCTATCCCACGCCAGTCACCTTTTCCTAGTTTCTGCAGACCAATAAAAAAAGAGTCGGCGTTCCTCCTCTGTCCAAGGGACACCTAGAAAACCAAATGCAACATGGGTCAGATGTCGCACAATACTTCACCTAGTGCCCCTATTCAAAAAACTTTTTGACCAAAGAGCAATTTCATTCGCAATCAAGCAGGCCTTGCAGATTTCAACGTGGATGGCAACTCAAAGAACGCTTATTAATTGATTGTAAAAGGACAGGAAATGGTTTGCAGCTGTTACTGCAAATTCAAACACGGTGTGTAAACAACATTCTTGCTTGACAAAAACGCGGTCAAGATGGAATATCTACGATCGACTTCCCCCCCAAGGCCACTGATTCAGCAATCTAAATTGCTGCCTGACTCAGAATGAGATCGAGCTGCCGTCATAAAATCTAATGTAAAAACGGGCACGATTCCTTCACATCCATGAAAACACTAGAAAAGGATCTTTATAGACGTAAACGACATCTTCCTCTCTTAATTGAAGTACTCTGTCAGTGGATAAAAGGATATTAATGGATGATTTACTGTTGTTTTTTATTGCACAGATGGAGTCTGGGGTTTATCTGATTTTTTGGCATCGTACTATTGCCAGACTTTGAGTCATCTTGAAGGTGCTTGTATATATAATTCAAGGCTATTTGTTCTCCGTTCAAGGGAGGGGGAAAAAATAAAAGAAGAGAGGAGAAAAGGTTTCAATGTCGAACGAGGGGAATTCAACATAGTAAATGGATTATTATTGAGAATAATATTGTTAGAACCACCATCTTTTTTGGATTATGAGGAGATGATCACAAGTTATCAAAAACTAAAATTGAAATTGAAAAGGGTACACGAACTAAGTTTTATTAGACTTATTTTTGGGGCCTAACCATGGGCGATATAGTTTTTGGGTCCGTCACCTTGCAAAGGGTTGATCTACGAGCATGGAGATTGGATACGATAGTTTGATGCATGCTAATTACTCCGTTAGTGATCCGCTTACGCAATGGAAGCATGGATTTTTTATTTTTATTTTTTTTTCCTAATTCTCACGGGGCATGCATTGTCATTTCGTGACTATAATTCCAGCGAATTGAATTTTGAAGGAGTTGATATTTGTAGACTTTGGGTGCGAAAGAAGAATTCTCGCGTGAGGTTTAAGGGATCACATATTCAACTTTTGCAGTATAAGCGGTTTAATAGAGCTTCCGAGTTCACTCGAGAGTTGTGGACTTCAAAGGTTCCAGAAGAGGTTGCACATCAAGATAATAAAAGTTGGTAGCTCGATGAAAAAATAATTTTAAAAATAATTGATAAGTAATCAAAGTCGAGAATTAGTATCCCATAACTATTTTGTAACCTAATTTGACAAAAGTTGGTTAGTAGTTCGAATTTAGGTTATCGAGTCAAATTGGTAAAAGTTGATAAGTGAGCACAAGAATTGATGATTGCAGTCTAAGATGAGATTTCATACCTCATCATTATCTCCTCCTTCTTCTTCTTCTTCTTTTTGAATTCATCTTTATCCTTATCCTTGTTTAGGAGGGGGACAACTAAGAATCAACATCTTGATCTTCCCAAAGTTATTAACTATTTCAAAAACGAGTTTTTTGTTTTTAATAGAACTGGTGTGAAATGCAAGGGAGAGGGTTTTACCAAAAACTCTTGCGTGGGGAATTAAAAGGCCCGAACGCCACGCTTAGATAAGACTTGATGTCATCTTTCTTTCTGGAAATTCTTATGGAAATCGCTTGGAAAAAGAGACAGTTGGCAATTGGCAAGCATGCACGCCTCGGCTGGACCACGACATTTATTTGCAGCCCAGTCGTCTTCTTTATGCATTGATCGACAACGTTTATTTTCAGTTTTTTTGTTTTTGGGCGTATGCAATTCGTGTTTAGAATTTGACTATTATAGAAACATGGAACGCATCTGTAAACACGTGGATCGCCAGGGTCAATGCTGCTTTTTTTTTTTTTAAAGAAAAGACGGAGAATATGAATGAATGGAGCCCCTTAAAAATGGATTGTTTTGTGGCGTTTACTATCATAACTTGGTCAAGGAAAAGAAATTAAGGAAGCGGAACCGGCCAAAGAAATGTACTTCGTGATGGCTATCCCCATTTTCTGCCATCGAAAGAGGAAAAAGAAAGGCGGCCCATGGTGCAAAAACAGTCATTTTCTTATAATATTTCACTTATATAACGTGTCGTACATACATAACCCACACATACATATTTATATGGGTAGTGGATATAATCTTCTGCCCCATTTTTTTTTTTTGGGGGGTATGGTTGAGAAGACCCTGTAAATGGTCAACGATGATGCACTAACGAGTTACAGCAAAGGCAACCGTCAGATTCGGGGGACAGCTACGATCGGAATAGTAAAAGATTCGACACGCAACGCCGTGCATCTCGAGAAAGGGTCAACGTCTCCACACCGTTTTGGATTCGACGCCAAAAAAGGGTCCCTTCATTCTCCCCTTTTCTTTCCTCTTCCATGGTTCTCTTCTTGTCTTAATGATAAAACCCCACTGGATGTGAACGCAGGAGTCGTTCATGACCATGGGAGAGCATCACCTCCTTGTCATCAACTCCTCATCCCCCCCATCCTCACTTCACATCCAATCTGGGAAATAGAAGATTTCACTCATTTTCCAAAATGATGCCCGGAGATATACGACGCAATCTCGAAAAAATATATTATCATTAGGAATAACAACTTGAAGTATTTTTAGTTTCTTAAATAAAGGATCAAAATAAATATTGTTTCAAATATGGTTATGAAGTAGTTAAATTATCTCAAATGAGGATCTGAAGTAGAACTTATTTCAAATAAGAGCTTGAAATGATTATCTCAATTTGAAAAAAGAGCATGACATGTTTGGTCAAAGGCCATTTTTCGTCTTTTAATTTTTTAAATTTTATTTCATTTTTCCTTTTTGTTTTTCCCTTGGCTTGCCAAGGCGAAGGTCACTAGACTTAAGCTCAAGCTGCCCTCACCGGATCTGGTGAGGGTCACCCCCACTAGTATTGGGCACTCGATGTTGGTGAGGGTGGCCCTTGCCCAAGGTTGGCAACCCTCATCAACCATCGACAAGATGTGGCGATGGTTAGGGGAGGGAAAAGGGAAAAAGAAAAAAAGAAGAAAAATTTCAAAAAACAAATGTGGTTACAATTTTTTTTGACTAAAATATCCCTTTTCCAAAGGTTAGAATGGTTATAGGTTGTCCAAACACCTTTATTTGAGACGATTTGGTTACTTCATATATTTTTTAAATATAATGTCTATTTCGAACATTTATTTGAAAAAATGAGGCTACTTCAGACTTTTGCTTGAAATTTTTCTTTGAGAAAATCGCAAAATCATCACAAAGCCTAGCAAGCAACAAAACAAAACGAGTTGTAGAGATAAAGAAAAATCACTGGAGCTTGATGGGGTGGGCGACACACATTCATGGGAGCATATCCATGACCACTTCCAATCAAAATTAGCAAACCCATCGCCAAATCTCACACCCTCAGTGAGGAGCACGGCTTGAGACCTCTCTCTCTCTCTCTCTAGCTTTCCTAGCACTCAACAGGCACTTCTAAAGACTCCATCGAAACTTAATCATCGTTTGTTCACTCATACTAAAACTAAGCCGAGCTAATTGGGTAGCCCACAAGATTTTTAATCCATGTGTTGGAAATCAAAAATCTCCACATTTGAGATCGGATAAAAAGATATATAATCCACGAATGAAGAACAACACCCAAATTCCACCACATGCACATATATTGACTTTCTGAAAAGGGGCAATTATTATTCATCCCCACCGAGCCAGAAAAAAAAGAAGAAGAAAACCAAATGGGGTTCGATCGCCCATCATGGGGCAGAGGGCAAATAAAGGCCCGCAAGGGCAACGGGAGAGTGACGTCACGGTGACGAGCGGGTGACGCCACGGACGAGGATGCGCCGGGCCCCACCCACGAACTTCCTTGTGCGTCGGACCAACCGACCCGCTTTCTTTCTTTTCCATCACTCCTTCGGCCGTTTTCCCATTACTTGCCCGCTCTCCTTTCTTCTTCTTCTTCTTCCCCTTCGCTTTCCTTCCACACGGCCCCCCCCCCACCTTATAAATAAAGGCTTTCGAAGTTTCAAAGCTTCTCACGAGTCACGCCCACCCGACACAGAGGAATTTGGCAAAGTGGGATTTCCTTCTTTTCTTTTCTTTTTTATTTTTATGAGAGCGAGGTGTGATGGGCGGCTACTGCTGATGGTCCTGTTCCTCGGCGTCACCCACAGGCTTCTTCTACTGTTCCATCGTCGCCTCCCTAACCCCGGCCCTTCCCTCCTCAGGACCGCCATGTCCCAGCCCGATTTCACCACCCCCCGCACCGTGGTCAAGCGGGTCCTGGCCAAGCAGCAGCACGAGGGCCAGGGCGCCGTCGTCCGCAGAAGCATTGGCAGGTCTTTGACTTTTCCTCTCCTCCTCCTCCTCCTCTGTTCCTCCTTCCCGCATTTGATCCGGTTCTTGGCGGGGTTCATGGGGCGGTTTTCTTTTCTTCCCTTGTCCTTCTCTTTCCTTCGCGAGATCCGAACGGTTGTAAACTCTGTTGGGTGGTTTGGGTTTTCAGGAATGAATTGAGGAGCTTGGACCCCTTTCTCATGCTCGATGAGTTCTCAGGTTTGTTACCCAAAGACACGCCCTTTTTCTTTCTCGTTTTTCTTTATTGGGTGGTTGTCTAGTGCGGTGCTGGTGATGACTAGTGTTCTCCAATTAATTCCGGTTGGCTTGTCGAATTTTGCAGTGTCTCCTCCGGCTGGATTTCCAGACCATCCCCACAGAGGTTCGCACCTTTTTCGCTGGTTTTGTTACTACTCTCTTGGATTGATACGAGAATGTTCAATGTTGTTGACCCGGTTCTTGCTGTTATTCCATCTCTACAGGGTTTGAAACTGTCACTTACATGCTCCAGGTGAGTCCGTCTAATTGAGTGCAGATTATCTGACGAGATGGGTCGAATTTCGCGACGCCAAGAGTGCTGAATCTTTTTTGTCTCTCTCTCTTTTGGGTGTTCAGGGTGCCTTCACCCATCAAGATTTCGCTGGGAACAGGGGAACCATACGAACCGGCGATGTGCAGGTCAACGAACTTCTCTGTGTCTCTCTCTCTTGTTCTTTTGCTTTTGTCATCGTTTCCTTTGTTAATCCCACCAAGCTGGTCCCATGAAATGAAGGGGATTGAGAATCTGATTTTTTTTTCCACCTTTCTTCAGTGGATGACGGCAGGAAGAGGAATCATCCACTCGGAGATGCCGGCGGGAGAAGGAGTGAACAAGGGGCTCCAGCTCTGGATAAATCTCTCCTCCAGAGACAAAATGTATGAGCATCCATCACTCTTCTCCAACTTCTCTTCACTCCCAATGACAACTACCAAAACGTGTGTTTATGTGTGCCTATATTGTCCTTAAAACTTTGAAGAGGGACTCGCCATATAGATCGCTCATTGAATTTTCTAACGACTTATCGCCCAAATTTACATGGTGATGCTGTAAAGTTGGGGGCATATATTTTCGGACGAACGACTTTAGAAAACCTTATTTCTTGCTCTGAAAAAGAGAAGAAAGAAGGGAAGAAAAAGAGTGAAATTATCTCCTCTTTTAATTTGAATTTGGGGTTTAGTTCTTGAATATATGACGACAGTGGGAAGGAGTTACTAGTTCATGTGTTGGTAGGTTGGATTCCAGTATATCCTATGGTAGCGGCTGTTGCCCGCTCCTGTAGATGTTCACGTTTAGTCTCTGCTACACTGGAAAAACAACGACTTCTCTCGTCTTTTGTTGGCTGGTCAGTGAAAATATACAAGTGAGATGATGACTTTGGCATTAAACCTTTTTCTCGTTGTCTATATTTTTGTTCGACTGCAGGATTGAGCCACGGTATCAGGAATTGCTTAGTGAGGACATAGGCACAGCAGAGGATGATGGGGTCGAAGTCCGGGTGATCGCAGGAGAAGCGATGGGAGTGAGGTCTCCGGTCTACACAAGAACTCCAACTATGTACCTTGATTTTACTCTCAAGCCAGGAGCAAGATTGAACCAAAGCATTCACGAGTCATGGACCGCTTTTGTGTACGTCGTAGAAGGAGAAGGTGTTTTTGGCTCCGCGGATTCGACTCCTGTGCCAGCGCACAACTTACTGGTTCTAGGTCCAGGGGATGGGGTGAGCGTGTGGAACGAGTCTTCGAAGCCGTTGAGGTTCGTGCTGATAGGCGGGCAGCCGCTGAATGAGCCGGTGGCGCAACACGGGCCGTTTGTGATGAACACGCCCGCTCAAATTGATCAAGCCATCGAAGACTATCAATATGGCAAGAACGGGTTTGAAATGGCCAGGTACTGGAGGTCTCGATCCGTGGGTTGAAAAAGTCCCAAAATCACGCTAGGCAAAACAAAATAAGGAGGAAATAAAAACAGCTCCCTCTCTCTCTCTCTCTCTCCGCCCTTCTTCTCTGAAAGTGTCACTGTCTGTGCCCACAAAGAGCGGGAGTTGAAAAGAAAGATGTGTTGCTGATTGAAGCAAAAGGCTTCTAGAAGATTTAAAGTGCAGGTGATACAGCAAATCTAGTGATCATTTGAGTCATGATGATCAAAGCTCATTTTGGTTAAATTACTTCTATTGCTTCCTACCACCAAGATATTTCTCTCTCTCTCTCTCTCTCTCTCTCTCTGCACGACACCTTATCCTTTTGGTGGTCAATTTGCAGTGACTAGTGCTTGACAATGTTTTCTTTTTGCCTCCCCTTGCGGCTACGCATATACTACTTTTCTTTGCTTTTCCCCCCTCTTTAGTGTTGATGGTTGAGAAAATTGTTGTTGGTAGGGTTGGTTTTCCTCTTCTAGTGAGATTGGGTTAGTAATCATCAATACTCATATCAATCCCACAACCACAGTTGACCCTCCACCGAAAACTAAATTGCTCGAACCACTATAAATAAGGAAAAAAAAGTTGTTCGAATGACTTGGCAAGAACTGATGTTAACATCGGCTCGGGTATCAACAAATTTACGCTCATAATTCTGGTTAATGTTGATGTATAGTGGGGTCTGTCATTTTGAGAGGAAATTCAATACGGACAGCCAATGGATCACGTCGTGTGTACTTTCTCCTTTCGACAAGTTTCCCAACAATCCACCAAACACAAACTATAGTTACTATACCCCCATAAAAATGCCATGCGATAGTTTCCCGTAACAAATCATGTGCCAATTCGTGCCATCGGCAAGTTACTAGTCCTGTGATTCCGATATTTGCGCAAACGAAAAAGGAAAGAAGGAATCGGACATAAAAATATAACTTACATTTATCTTGCCTCTGCCATGAACAAAATATGCAAACCTCTCAGCCAAAATATGTAGACATAATTCCCAATCACACAAACAGAACCCAGGTCCACATAATTCTTTGCTATTACATATATCTAGAACTAAAAGAAATCGATAGGTTAATATTCTTGAATAAAATTTGCTATAACAGCATTTAAAAAACCCCTGATAAGAAAAAACAAGCAAAAACCGAACAAACAGACAGCTCAACCAATAGAATCGACGATGAAGTTTTCATCATCGGACTTGAAAGAATTACACCTCTACAGAATCAGCTGGAACAGCAAGAAAAGCTCTGACTCCGCTTTGATCCATCGGCCCCATTACCAGCCAATGTTACCCTGTTAACAGAGAGCTCTGCTTTATATGCATCTGAATTTAGAACCTTCCTGCTCACATTGTTATATATTTCTTTTATCACGATCTCGAAGGCTGTCTTCACATTTGTGGCATCCAAAGCGGAAGTCTCCATAAAGAACAACCCTTCTGATTCCGCTAAACTCTTCCCCTCCTCGACTGTCACATCCCTAATACTCTCCAGGTCACATTTGTTCCCAACAAGCATCCTTGCAACTGTTGTGTCTGAGTGAGCTGCAAATGGTTTCGCTCCAGTTAAAACCCAGGGGAGACTTGCAAGCAAATACAAGAATTTCAAGATATGGCAACAGATAAAACCAAGAATTCAGGCCCAAAAAAGAAAAAAAGTTCTAGCTACCATTTCAAACAAAGATGATCATAGGACTACCGAAGTTGTCGTTAATCTGCTAATCAAATTTTTGCTTACCCAAAGCATTTTGCAAACCACACCCCTGTCCCCCCGGGTGGCCTGAACCCTACTTGCCCAATTTTTTGGTTTACTTTTTTATTCAAAGAGATGCACTAAGAAGATTAGTAAAGAACCAACTCAAAGTAGACTTTATTCGGTAACTTTGAAAGACGGGGTGACTGGTATATCTATTCTATCATTCATTGCCAATTGTCATAATAAGGGAGAAGCAGAAACAACACAGTTCTGGCCGATGCAAATTTGGAGTGATGTATAGGTTTTGCTGTCCTAGAATTCAAGTAGTTTAGCAACAAGGGAGGCCTAAAACGGTCGACAAACATCATGGAAAAAAAGACAACTGCGACATTCGTGTATGGGAACTTCGAATCACTCCTTTGGGCTTGTTAACTACTTTATACATTGCATGCGCTACACTTTAGCATGAAACTGCCTGGCAGATCGAAACAGCTGTCTCCCTATCCGTCTCTCTCCGTTCAACTGCAATCACCCTTCATTTAGTTCAATCATTGACTTCTCTGGACTTTTCTCCGATTCTAATCGATGTGAGCCATAACAGCCGCTAAATGGCATTTCCCTTCTGCCTTATCTGAACACATACTATGTGCTTCTCGAATTGGTAACTAGACATCCGTCTGGGCAGATTCCTTTGGCATCCTAGGACACCATTAGTTAAAGTGTCCATACAAAAACAGAGCGAGCAGGGGAAATTTGCGAAAATAGTGGGTGATTCAGGGACTCAATTAGCTTCTTGTTTGCTCACAGGCAATGTCGGATTGGTGCGAGGGGCATGTACCTAAGCGGCGGGCGTGCTAATTCCCTAAAAGCATATAGCCAATTCTCATTCGGGTGCCAAGAGAGTGAGCTCAAGGCAGGCAAAATTAGATTCGCGCGGTCTCTCGAGGCGAAAAACCCACAGATCTACACTGAATATCCACCGCCGCAAACATGGAAAGCGGAAATTAGGAAGCGAGGACGGGCAGTGGGGGGGGAACGGGGGGAAGCAAAAGAAAGGAAGAAGAAGAGTACAGACTCTTGAGCTCGTCGAGCCAGCGGGAGACGCTGTCGAAGGTGGAGCGGCGGGTGATGTCGTAGACGACGAGGGCACCGACGGCGCCGCGGTAGTAGGCGGAGGTGACGGCGCGGAAGCGTTCCTGGCCGGCGGTGTCCCAAATCTGGGCCTTGACCTCCTTGCCGTCGATGTCCATGGACTGGGTCTGGAACTCCACCCCGATGGTGGCCTTGGAGTGAGGGTTGAACTCGTTCCGGGCGTAGCGGGACAGCAGGTTGGACTTCCCCACGGCGGAGTCCCCGATGATGACGATCTTGAACAGGTACTCCTCCCCTCCCTCCTCGTCCGACGACGACATCTTTCTCTCTGTCTCTCGCTTCTTCTGAAGGTTCCTTCAGAGGTCGATGCAATGCAGCGGATGCTTGGAATGCGGAGGGGATTGAAGGAGAAGGAGGGAGGAAAGAGAAAAAAGACGTGGGAAAGTGGTCTGACCACCGACTGTGCTCGTGCGACAAAGAAAGAAAAGAGAGAAAACAGAGAGATGGTGTGCGGCTACTACTTCTAGTTGCAAGTTGCTGGGATGGCATTGGCATGGGGGATGGGGGATGGGGGATGGTACAGACCTTAGCTGGCAAATCATGCCTTCCCCATCGCCCGTCCACGTCCCACTACTCCTACCCTTTGGATCCCCTAAATACCCGAGATCCATGAAATTTTGCGAAATTTGCTCCCCCCCAAAAAAGTACTTTTATACTGTAATAGAATCTCACTTTACCAAGTACCATCGCACATTGCCAAAATCACTCTCTCTCTCTCTCCGCCAAAGTAGACACTACCTAAAATGGATGTTACGTGACTGATGATGCATATGGGTTGATTATAAACAAGGTTGAGGATAATACCGACCCGCCATGCCCCGTGTCTTTGTCGAATGACCTGCCGAGCAATTTTCATGGAGAAAACTTGGGCCCCCACTTTTAGGGCGGTCCCCGATGCCCGTGCCCCAGTCCTTGGATGAAACGAAATGCACGTTTTACTTGGGGGGGTAACGTAATGTTCTCTTTATTTGGTTCACTTTTACTTTTTATGGTCCAGTCAAAAGACAGGGCTGCGCCATGACGCACGACTGATTACACATGGACAGAAGCATCTTTGCCTTTTGCCTAATTGATCGCGGTCTCTCCTCTTCCTCCCATCCTTTGTCTCTTGTCCCCTAAATAATCTTTTCCCCTTTTGTTTAAATTAGTACCCAAAAAAGCCGAATCCCAAAAGTAAAATATATGACAAATTTACCATCTATTAGTTTTTATTAAATTTTATCGTCGAATTACCAAATAAATGACATGTGACAATTAACGGGTCGACTAATTTGAATGCTCTCTCTCTCTCTTTCTCATCAAGCCATCCTCTTATCAACAAACCATTGCACCGCTCCTTCCGCTTGTCTTGTACACTCTTTTTCTCTCGGTTTGCCCCCTCTTTCTCCCTCCAATGAACCACCGACTCCTCGTTTGGCTGACAAGCCACAATGCTACCCCTTCGACTTGAGCTTTGGCTTGTCTGTTACTTCTATCGTCGCCAAATGGCTACCCCCTTTCGGCTGTGTGTCTCTCTCTCCCCCTTTAACTCATGACCAAGCCCTCATTCGATAAACTCTCTCTCTCTATCTCCCTTTGGTCAAAGCCCTCATTTGATAAAACCAATTCACGACCCTTGTTTCCATTGAGAGAGTCAGATGAAGAGAGAGAGAGAGCATTCAATTGATCTAGAGAGATAAGCACAATGATTCGTTAGACATTTGGCACCACTTGCAACATGTTTTGAAACCTCAATGTTATTTATATGTGTTGCGTTGACACAACAAGTATAATTAATATTTTATAGACATTAGGTCATGAAAAGTGAGATATTGAAAGCATTTTACTTCCCCCACATCCCTCGTGTTAGGATTAGCGTTTCAATGCATGCCCTCTTCAAAGCTACGCGATCAAAAATCATGTTCACCAATTATAGCTTGTATATTATTTTAAAAAAAAAGAGAAAAAATTGTTCCTATTTTTATGTACTTGGCAAGTCGAAGTTGGGTCCGGCCCACCAAGTAAGCACCGGGGTCGGGTCGGACGGGTTAATCGGGCCACCGTCCCCGTTTAGTTACGGTTAGCGCCCCTTCTCTTCTCTCTCTCTCTCTCTCGGTCAGCAAATCCCCAAAAACCCCGCCGAGACGACGCCTAAAACCCTAGTAACTTCCCCAACCTCCCATCTCTCGTCGCCGCCCTCGTCCGATCGTCCCCGGCCGGCCCCCCATGTCGCCGAGCTTCGTGTTCGAACCCCCCAGCGACGAAGATCGTCCGGAGGATCCGGAGGAGGAGGACGAGGAAGAGGAGGAGGAGCAGGAGGAGGTGGGCGGCGGCGGAGGTGGAGGTGAGAAGAGGCAGTCCCCCTGGGACTTCGCCGCCTACTCGGAGTCCGTCGCCGAGGAGCACGCCCGTCACAGCACCACCTCCATCGACCACAAGATCGCCAAGGTCCTCGCCAATCGCTCCCTCCCGGCCCTCCCCGACGACCTCAGCTCCGATTCCGAACCCGACGTCCAGGTTTGCCCCTCTCGTATAATGTTCCAAACGTTTCTAATCATCGTCTCTCTCTTTCTCTCTCCCCATCACTTATGGCCCTGTTCCGTCATCCGTTGGTAGGAAGATTACAGGCCGGACGATGACGGCGACGGCGGCAGCACTGCTGTCGAAACCAAGCCCTTCTTCGACAAGGCTGAAGGAACCTCCTTTCACGCCAATTCCTTCATGGAGCTCAACCTATCTCGCCCCCTTCTCAGGGCTTGCGAGGCTTTAGGGTACACCAAGCCCACTCCTATTCAGGTCCCTTCCAAAAACTTACTTATCATTTGCGCGCCCTTGATTGTCGCCATGTTTAGATCGCACTAGTTGGCAAACGCGACATCTTTTCACGTCTGTATGTTGGGGCCCCTTCAATTCGCAGGCCGCATGCATTCCCTTAGCACTGACTGGCCGTGATATTTGTGCGAGCGCCATCACTGGTTCTGGGAAGGTATTGACAAACCTCTTTAGTGTTTGTGTACACGAGTTTTTAATACTTGGAACATGACTACGTTTGTGCGGTGGGGGTTAGTATTTCGATTTCAATGTTGGTTTGTGCAGACGGCTGCATTCGCTTTGCCTGCTTTGGAGAGGTTGCTGTTCCGACCCAAGAGAGTGAAAGCCGTAAGGGTTCTTATACTTACTCCTACCAGGGAGTTGGCAGTTCAGTAAGTTACTGATACCTTTTTCTCATGTCCACCTATAACTTAAGTGCCTGTAACGGTTCATAGAAAACTTATCGGAACTTCATCTTATCATGGCTTGGGAAATCAATTTCTTCTGCTCACTCTGTATTTCAATGGTCAACCTCTGTAGTTCCTCTTTTCAGAAAGGAAAGGGAGTTAAACAGAATAACGAAAGGTTAATATCATACGGAACCCTAACATTACCACTAAATGCGGAGAAGTTGCCATGCATCTCGTTCCTGTCAAATACTCCTGAAGCTGCCCTAGCAAACTACCCTCCTACAATCTTCAGAGCTAGTTCCGGAATTGAACAGGGGAATTTTAAGTAATTTATAGTCTATATAAGTTATATTTATATTGGAGCCATTACCTCCTGTTGAGAGAGATTTTACAAACCAGGAATTCCCATTGTGCATGATTACATGTTCCACTGGAAAACTTACAGGAAAGTCTGTTGGCATGTCTTACTGACGGAGTTTGTTCATGGGCCTAACCTAGTAGTGTCATTTTTATTTTTTTATTTTTTAATCTTTTGTAAGAGAAGTGTTGAGAATTTTAATTGATGCTTCTTAGTAGAATTTTGGACAAGAGAATCGGTAAGAAGCTTTTTAATTTTAGATTCTTTTGGTCCAAGAAGTCAGTCTCAAAATGAAGCTGTTAATTTCTCCTGAATGGTTCTTTTGTTTGGTGATTGATGTTAAAACTGATTACTTGTCCTCGTTTCTCTATTACCTAAAATTTTATTCCAGTGATGCTAGGCCGCTAACATCTGATGTGTCTGGTTCAATTTGTTTACTTACATTTTTGCAGGGTTCATAGCATGATAGAAAAAATTGCTCAATTTACTGATATCAGATGT
The DNA here is from genome assembly GCA_004368105.4 of Eucalyptus melliodora. NCBI lineage: Eukaryota > Viridiplantae > Streptophyta > Magnoliopsida > Myrtales > Myrtaceae > Eucalyptus > Eucalyptus melliodora. Next base: position 119,180 of record CM023402.3, on the reverse strand, counting down.
TGCCTTATTGTTGGTGGGCTATCTACAAAGGTCGATTTCATTTTCTGTCCTTACTATTTATGCTTTGAAGTTTTTGTTTTTCCTTTTCTGCAAACCATTGAAGCACATCTTGACATGCAAGCTCTGATATGTCAAAGAAGATTTTGGGTTAAAAAGTAGCATCTTTTCATGCATAGAATGGATATGATGTTGTGAGTTTCGTGGCACTCGGAGTCATATCTTGTCTTGGGACTCTGATTCTCAATCTGGAAGTTGAAATGTTAATTAAAACCAAGAATGGAGTAAAACTCCTCATAGGTAGACAGCATGTATAGATTGATGTGTGTAGTGCATTAACATTTTTTTTCAGTTGAAAGTAGTTCTTTGTCTGCTATTGCTTGTAAAAATGCTGATGAATTTGTGGTCATAGTATGGAATTTCTGTCTGGGAAAACTTTTAACAGTAATGCTTCTTCCATATAGGTTCAAGAAGTGGCCTTGAGATCAATGCCAGATATTGTGGTAGCAACTCCAGGGCGCATGATAGATCACTTGCGCAATTCTATGTCAGTGGACTTTGAAGATCTTGCAGTTCTTATTCTTGATGAGGCAGATCGTCTGCTGGAGCTTGGCTTTAGTGCTGAAATTCAGGAGCTGGTATAATCTTTTACAATTACTCTTTCCCATGAGATCTCATTGGAATGGTTAGCTTTTGCTGCAGAAAACGGAACACATAAAGGCATATGATTATTGTATCGGCTCACTTTTTATGTTATTATGGCCATCCATTCAATGACTTTAGACTGACTCATGTCTGTTGATTTTTCAGGTCCGTCTATGTCCTAAAAGGAGGCAGACTATGTTATTTTCAGCTACAATGACTGAAGAAGTGGATGAGCTTATCCAGCTTTCTCTGGTCAAACCTTTGCGCCTTTCAGCTGACCCATCAGCAAAACGTCCTGCCACATTAACTGAGGAGTAAGTATTTCAGTTATCTGTTGGTTAGTTTGGCTAATATAGATTAGCTAGTACCATTGTATTTCCCTTGCACGATAGCAGCTTCTTGTTCTGAAAAAAATTATTTGGACCACACATGAATTGTGCTATATTATGTTTCTTTTTCCTCCAGTTTTTTCGATCTTTGCTGGATTACTGATGGATTGGGGCACAGGGCTTAAGCTTCTTTAAATGCATCGACTTATTTACTTTGTTTAGCTTCTTCCTAAGTACTTTATTTGGAATCTTAACTATCACTTACAGTGATGGCTTCAAGAATTTTGAAACTCTGCTGCATGTTATGTTGTATCCCATAAGAGGACTAGGTTTTAACTTATTTTGTTACTAGGTTTATTGCCATTCATGGGCTGATGTTGACAAAGTGAATAGAGACTGATGAATGGAAACTTGCCAATAGTGATTGCAATTTATCAGTCATATTACACTAAGATTTTATTGAAAAACCCCAACCAAACATTTTCTCCTGCAAGCAATGTTGACTAGAGTTGATCCGACATGATATCAAAGTATCCAAGGTTTTTTTAGTTGTCCATTATTGTTATTTGCTGGCGGTCTTTCCCTTCTTTTTCCCCTTTATTTTCGTTTTAGGTGAGAACTCTTATAGGAGCACCTGAAGTTTGCCTTTTCATGTTTTCAGACCACCTTAGTACAATTTTTGTCAATCTTAAATTGGCACCATGCCATTTTTTTGCTGAATGTACTCATTTGCTGTTATAAGCTTATATATCACAATATTTCCCCTTATTTTACTTTTGTGTCAGTTTGAGTTTCTGGCACAATGTTGTGAGCAAAATGGATTTTCTGGTAACCTCGGGCTTACCTAGGGCAAAAAAAGACAAGGGCATAAAGCCCAACCTTGACGCATCTCTGTTGCTGTTGAAAGATGCTTTGTTATGCCTCCACAGGTCCTTAAAAAATCACCACCCCCATCAAACATGTTTTTACTTGCTTATATGTAACACAAACTCCTTTCTTCTCTAAAAACCTCTAAAGCACTTCTCTAGGTAACTGTTGTAAGCTTTCTACATATCGATGAAATCACATTGAAGTCCTTTCTTACATTTGTCCTTATGCTAACTAGTAGACCATGAATAAAATCAAATTGCTTCTCAAAGAATCTTGGTCTCTTCATGAAGGAAGGTCTGGATAGCCATGGAACTCGAATGATTGGATATGTCAAAATTATTCACTAGGCTCTTGAACTGGGGGACCTATAGCAATTTTTTGGCCAATGCTCAATTGGTCTTCCTACCCTTCCATTTTGTGACACGTGATCTTCAGTCGATGGCACTGTTCTGAATGCCCCCTCATAATTGAATGAGCTTTAATCTGCTCTTTCTCAACTTTTTTCATATTTGCAGCTCTCCAGTTCTTGTTGAATTGCCCTGTAAACCATGATATGTGTTTCTCTCCCCATAACCTTTGATGCTTCTCTAAGTGTGCCTAAGATTATATGGACAGCAGGGGTTTCATTATGTGGAAATATAAACGTTATCCTTGATTATAAAGCAAGGGACATTCTGATCATCCCCATCAATCCTTTGCTCTCCATGGTTATAGCTTGATTTCGTGTGTTGTGCTTAGTATTGGTGCTTTTATCTTATATAGGGTGGTCAGGATACGCCGGATGCGCGAATCGAATCAGGAAGCAGTTCTGCTGGCCTTGTGTTCGAAAACTTTCACCTCCAAAGTCATAATCTTCAGGTTACACTCAGAGATTGTACTTAGATAACAATGGCCTTTTCTGTTCTGTACTTTTCCTACATTCCAGTGGTTTTATGTTGATGCTTGTATGTATTTAAGGCTGCAGATCCTAACGGTTTGTGATAGTCACATCACAATATCTTTGATAGAGGATTGGTATAGAGATATGTTCTAGTATCATTCATAGGAGTTTAGGATATGTTCTAGTAACCTGGAACTTGAAAAATGATTCTCTCTCTATTGCGTGGGCACACGCGTTGAATGGGGGTAAGGATGTACAAGGAGATTGGATTGGCAAATTCGCTCTTGATACTGTTAGAGGTGATTGAACGTTTGATCAGTGTCTAATTCTGTGTACAAAATTGGGTGCAAAACATCAAATGTTACTCATTCTATTACTGAAATTGTAAGGTAGCTTCTCTGCACTTTGTTATTAATTTTCTTGGGTGTGTTTCCTCATATTTCTATAGGTCACAGTCACTATTTCAATATAATTATTGTATTTCAATTTCAGTGGAACAAAGGATGCTGCACATAGGTTGAAGATCATATTTGGTTTAGCTGGTTATAAAGCTGCGGAACTTCATGGAAATCTGACTCAAGTGCAACGCCTTGATGTGAGTCAGTTATTACCCTAAAAATTTCATTAACATTCTGTGGAAAGCTCTTTGATATGGTTTAGTCAGAAAAGGTTGTCCTTTAATGTCATCAATCCTTATGTTTCCATGAACCTCATTTGTTAGAGCAAAGTATTGCATATGAATTTTTGTACTGAATTTTGTCCGTTCATTAACAGGATGTCTCAACTGACTTGCTCTCTCTCTCTCTCTCTCTCTCTCTCTCTCACACACACACACACATATGTAGGCATTAGAGCTATTCAGGAGGCAAGAAGTTGATTTTCTGATTGCAACGGATGTAGCTGCCCGTGTAAGTATTCCTACAGGGTTGCCTTATGAGGGTCTCCTTAAAAAAGTCATGCGCATGCATTCATGTAAATCATTCCTCTCTAGCCTAATAATTAGAATAAATTTATGCTTAGAATTCATCAATCATATATTTTAATGAGGTTTTAGTTTTGAGGTCCCTTCATCTGACCTCTACAACATGTTCTCCTATACTAGGAGTAATTATTTGGTATGATGTTATGTACTGGGCAATCATGCAGGGACTTGATATAATTGGTGTCCAGACGGTTATAAACTATGCTTGTCCCCGTGATCTTACCAGGTAATGACCAAGTCTGTAAATTTGCACGTGTACAAATATCTCTCTCTTCTATCTCTGCTGCATTCTTCCTTGATGAAACTGCTCTTAAGACTATATCCTTTATATTCTCAGTTATGTTCATCGGGTCGGTCGAACAGCCAGAGCGGGTAGGGAAGGATGTGCTGTCACTTTTGTTACTGACAATGACCGGTCCTTACTGAAAGCAATTGTGAGCATCATACTTCCTCTTGATGGTGGTTTCATGAGCTTTACAGATTGGTTGTCATTGGTAACCAGCCATTTTGTCACCTGTAGAGTTGGTGATTAATTGCTTGAGATTTATCAATGATCTTGAATGAGGCAAAGAAAGAAATAAAAGGTTCTAAAGAACTAATGAATGGTCCATTCAGATTGCATTGACTGCAGATATTTTTAATACTTGATAAATATTCTTTGTTCTGTAAGTATGAATTTTGACCTTGATAGAGCAAAGAAACTTTTACACTCTGGCCCATTAATTGCATGGGATGTTTACCGATGTAGTCTACTAATCAAATAAGCTGGAAATGCCCAAGGTATTATATTATTATCGAGACAGGTGAAAAGATTTGTCCATGCCCTTTTTTTGTGCTGAAAGCCCATGGCCCACATTAGAGTCATCAAATCTAGTACTTTAACTTATTATAGGATTTAACAAGAATTGATTTCAGCCTTTTTAACGAGTCTTCTGCCCTAATAGTACTTGGAAAATTGGAATAGAGTTGTTAAAAGAGCAGTGATGTCATCGTAACAACTGCAATTTCTCATTTGCTGAATATAGTCTTTGATGACATATTTTTGCTCAATGGGTAGTGGTCTCATTTTGTTTTGTTTTTATTTGACTTGTTTGTCTGCAAAAATGAGTTTGATTTATGATTTTGTCAAGTGCAGAACTGCAAACCTAAATAAAAATGGTCAATGAAATTGTGAAAACATACTGGTCGTTTGGAGAATTGACTATTCTCAAGTTCATCTTTCTATTTAATAGGCTAAGAGAGCTGGCTCCAAGCTGAAGAGCCGAATAGTTGCAGAGCAATCAATAATTAAATGGTCTAAGCTCATTGAGGGGATGGAACGTCAGGTAGCTGCCATTTTAAGAGAAGAGAGGTATGAACTGTATGTCAACTCTGACATATTAGTGTCTCTAGTGGAATTGCTGATATAACGTATGTGCAGGGAAGAAAGGGCCTTGAGAAAAGCTGAAATGGTGGCCACCAAGGTAAATAATCACTCTCCGCATGTGTCTGGTACCTCTTCTTTCTGAATTATCTAACTGTGATTGCCCAAAAAAAAAAAAATGGATCAAGGGATGTTGGGATATCCTAGCAACTCTACCTTCTGTTTGTGGATCATTTTTGAACTTCTATGTGTTGGATCTTCCATGAATGAATCAGTTTAATGGGGGGTTCTGTGTTGTTGCTGAACCATGTTTTCATGTGAACTTAAAATGGAATCACATTTTGCTGGGGCTACACATCTGGTTGGTAATGTTATATAGCTTTTTATTATTCTATGCAGGCGGAGAATTTGATTGCTCATAAAGATGATATATTCTCACGTCCTAAAAGAACATGGTTTGTGACGGAAAAGGAGAAGAAACTTGCAGCAAAGGCAGCTAAGGTTATCTATTTATCTGACCTGCTTGTTAAGTTTTTCTCATTTGTACATGTTGTCCATGAACATGATAGCATCCAATAAGTGAATTCATTTTTTCAGTTAATTACTATTAAACGACTGGATGCAATTGTACTGCGAAATTGATGAGCTGATTACCTGAGGAGATAGGATGAGAGAAATTGCTGACCTAATCTATTGCCGTATGAACAAACTTGATGCTGTTGTGTACATGGACAAGTTTTTTGTGATATTTGACAAAATTAACTTGGAAATGTCAAAATAGTTCTCCAGATTGATCTGAAGTTAAAAGTTCATCGCTTTGTTCTTTTATTTTTAACTGAATTCTCACCTCTTGGTCAACCTTCTCAGAATCTAGTGAAGCATGTTGTAATGCTTCTCTTGATGGTGATTGACTGGTCAACTTCATGGCATATAGGATGTATTGATTAAGAGTGGCAGAGGAGGCGGTGTAATGGTCATTATAAAAGTTGCTGCTATTGTTTGTCCTTTTGGCAGCAATAATACTATTTAATGAAGAAAGATAACCTATATGTTTCTTGGTGAGATGTGAGTAAGTGATTTAGCCACTTGCTCCTTTGTCTATGAAGTGTTTTGTCTGTATTAAACAATTTCTGTATTTTAGATTGGTTCATTTCCTCTCATCCCTTGCATAGTTTGCAAGTATCAGCATGACTTTTTTTGGACAATCTGTATTACTTTAGACAGGTATCACATCCCTCTGATGCCTCGCAGAGGTGACTGAGAACTATCTTCATTACCTGCTCTTCAACAATTATATGCCACTTCTCCTTAGACTATTTGAATATTCAAGTCCGTCTGGGGTAGCTATATACAGTTTTCCTCACAGATCGCCTTTACTGACATCTTATGTCAGAAGTATTATTTCTGTTGATTGGTATTCAGCCAGCTGTACTAACCAGGGAGCAATTATTCTTTTACCCAAATGTTAGAAGGTTTTCTGTCAGATTGAATACTGGCGCAATTTATTATCTAGGCTCGTAGTCTCCTATTTGATTCATGTTAAGTTTTCGATACTTGAATATCTTTTGGTCTATCATGGATTTACAGTGTTGACATTCTTATAATGGATTTTATACTTTTAATTCACCTTAAAGTTGATCTTCTGGCATGTTGAAATTGATATGGTAGGCCTCTTCGGAGAAAGGAAAGAGTTCTGCAGATGTGGTAATCAGTGCCCAACAAGCTGAAGACCTTAAAATGAAAGAGAAAAGAAAGCGAGAACGTGAGGTACGTGCTAATTTTTTCCTCATTTCACGTTAGGATAAGTTTGCTGCTTTGTGCTTTGTGTGAGCCTTTTTTATAATCTTTGGACAGAAAAATCTACCTCGTAAAAAGCGTCGAAGATTGGAGGCAGCTAGAGAGATGTTGGAGGACGAGAATCAGACTGACAAGGTGGAGGTACATCTCTTGTTATATCTTCCCTGTTTGCAAAGTTTAGGTTCCAGTTGGAATTAAATAGAGCTCACAAAGGCTCAGTTGTTTGGGCTCCTGACCAGCTTGTGCTTGAATTTATCAAATGATCATGACATGAAATTTCATCTGGTGCAATGTTGTATTCTGCCGGTCAATACAGTCTAAACATGCAGAAGAGAACCAGAATGAATGGCCTCTGTTTATGTTTTTCATTGAGTATGAGCCTCCTGTTTGGGTAGTCCTGTGTGAATATCTGTTGTAACTGTCACATGCTTGTGAAAGATGTTTGCATATGGGGACCCACACTGCAATGTTCATTTATAACAATTTTATATTCTTATGCACTACCATAAATGCAAGTGTTCTTTAAAACACTGACTTCTCTATAGGGTAATGGAACTGGTAAAAAGGAGAAATCTGGATTATCGCTTGTCGATGTGGCATACCGTCGGGCAAAAGCAGCAAAGTCAGTGAAGAAGGCTCTGGATGCTGGTAAGATTGTCAGAAAATCCAGCAAAAAGGCAAAACGAATTTCTGAAAGAACTCCATCAAGAACAGAGGAGATGAAGGAACTTTTTCAGAGTGACATGAGTGAGCGAAAACTCAAAAAGAGAGGTGCTGTAGCTGGAAAGAAGAAGTCCAAGTTTAAAAGCAAGTCAAGGTATGATAACTCCAGAGTTCACCCACCTTGATGTATAATCTAATTGAATAGGAAGCTAAGATTTTTTGTAGGACTTCGGAAGGACATTGTGAAGTTTTTGATAAGTCTAGTTTAGTGGAAACTTTCTTGTGGATGTTAATGCTTTGGTTGATGTTGTGTATGCTTTCACTTGGTTTTGAGCTCTTTTTGGAAGCTTTGCACCACCTCAGTGCCCTATAGTCATTTATTTTTTACCTATGAAGAGAAGTTGAGATTCAGTATAAAAGCATACTAGCATAACTAAATTCATGATAGGCTGGCCTTGTTATTTTTTTATGGTCTTTCTCCTACATATTCATTTTCATTGGCAATCTTATTTTGGGAGCTGTCTCCTTGGACAGCATGTGACAAGTTAATGTCGTTATATGTGATTTTTCTCGGTTTCAACATGGCTGGCTCACATGTCCTTGAAGTTTGCTGCACATCTATGTAGTCACCAAATTGGAATGCCTGTCCCTTCTGTTATTTTCAAGCTATGTTAGTGGATGTTGAGGATATGGTCTTAGCTGGTCCAGTAAAGCACTGAAATAATTTAATCTTATTTTTCCCCGGGATGAGTGTATTCCTTTTCATCACTCATTGTACTCGATATCCTTTATTACTTTCCTTTATGCAATCGCAAGTGTTTCCTGCGTGGCATAAGACTGAATCTCTAACAAATGTTGGTTTAGCTACTTATGGTGTAGGTGATGTAATTAGCTACTTATGGTGTAGGTGATGTAGCAACCTATGCACAGGTCCCATTTGATTTTGTAGATATCCGGTAGTTCATTCCCTACGTTTCTGTTTTACTTGTTAAATGGCATGACAATTCTCCTCCTGCTTTTTTTTCTTATTTTGCAATAATGATTATGCTTTATATTGTTTTATCTGGACTTGGTTTGGTAGTGCAACTGCTAAATTTGTTGACAAACCAAGAATCTTCTTTTGCCTTTTGGTGGTTAGAGTGGGCTGGAATGCTTAAAATTTGTGTTATCACCTCATATCCTAGTACTTCCATGTTTTTGACTTTCCTAAAACTCCTGAAGTGTGGATGATTTGTTTGCCATATTTCATTTATATGCTTAATTCCTTACATGCGCTTGTGTTCTGTCACTTATAACCTTTACAAACTCTCTGGTGCTTTACTGCTTGGGAATTACTGGAGTTCAGATTTAAGAGGAGGAAAACTATATGCTAGTATTGGTGGAGTGTATGGACTGTCACGTTTAATAAGATAGGGAGGAACTGTTGTGTGAATAATTGCTATCTGTGGAGCTTGAGAGCACCTGATATTATAGAATGAATCCTGTTTTGTGCGTTTAACAGTAAATTAGAACCATGTTTAAGATTCAATCTTGAGTTTTCAATGGATGAAAAGTTGATCATTTCTTTTAGTAAAATTCTCACTCCGCCCCTTCTCCAGGTACAAGCGGAGGTAGCAGAGGAACCCAGCACCCTGAATGTTATAAGATAGCAATCTTTGTACCTTTGAAGAGCACATTTGTGGTGGTAGCCCCTACGTGCTGCTTCTGGAAAGGATACCTGGGCAATGACCAAAGATGTGTGAAGCATGAGCTAAGTCTTTTAACATCTTTAGAGCACATGGAAATCATCACGGGCTACTACGAAGTGAATAGTTGGAACTTGATGGTCCGCGGAGTCCGGTATTTTATCCAGCACTTTGCTTGGTTGGATTTTCCTTTTCCCCTGAAAAGAGCTGAGCTGACTTCATTATATTTGTGGAGGAAGGCAGAGAGAGTGTTTACTTAGGTCAGGCATTGGGATGGCCAATTCGCATGTGCTATACAACCGGATTTTTGCACCTTTCTTTTAATTGTAAACTGGTTTGGTTTTCTCCTTATTTATGGTACAAGTGTAATCTTGCCTTCTATTGTTTTGACTGGTAATTTATGTTGCACAGCAGCACCATCTATTTTAGATATATGATATCTTGTACGTTAATAAAGTTGACAGTCAAACTGAGAATCCTTCCAATCACAGCAAGTTTACCATCAGTCGAGAGTGATCCTTATTTTACGATGGTGATAGCTGCGCTTCGGGATATTTTCGTCCTGTCCTTGACCAATTTTCGCTGTGTGTGTTGCGCTTGCGCCTGCTTAATATAATGACAAGCTTGTTTTAGCATATTGCCTTCAAAAGCAATTGTCGTACTTCACTAGTCTCTTTGACCATCATTGAGAGTGTGAATGGGGCACCTTAATGTTTCTCAGATCATGAACATTCTACCCTAAACTGTTATTGAACGTCAAGTAATCAAAATCTTTCATTTTGCAGCTAAATGCAAATTGCGACTTGCTTTCTAATCATCGTATGCCTTCTCAAAACCGAAATCGTCATATAGACTGGAAAGGGAGAGGATGGTTTATAAAACTCTTTAGGTGTTTGTATTCAAAATTTGGTGTGCCGGATCAATGGACATGCTTGCAGTTTAGAGCGGACGAACTTTTGCTTGCATGGAGGCTAAGAGTTTCTTCAGCTCCTTTCGATTTTTGCTGGAGGATGAAAATCCAGATTAATGCTTAACTTCTACTTCTACTCGGTTTTTTGGGTTCACAATAGAATAATATGAAATCTTCAAGCGTCTAGCCAACCTAAGCCAACCTCAAGCAGGCATGAACTGAAGCACATGGATTCATGCGTGTGGAATTAGCATTCAGCTGGGAAGGGTTAGTGCAATGATTCCAACCCAGACTTGCGAGAAGACCCCTTCATCACTAGAGCAACCTCCTGGGTTATTCCTTAGATTTATGACTCATATTACACTGAAATGCATTCGATTTCTTGTTTACTTCTAGCTTGGTCTTGTAAAGCAACAAGAATTCTGCGCTTCTCAGCTCGTTGGTTCTCCCATACATCCCTGTAACATCGTCATCCTACGTCAAATTCTAACAATCAGGCAAGGAAAGTCAATGTGATTTCAACACAGAAATACATTGTGACATCTACATATACCCTGCGACAAAACTTCACCGAATTTTATTAAGGAAAAGGATGCTTTCAATAAAGGCCGAAGATGAAATAAACTCTATTTTACACAATCCGCTAGGAGAAAGAAATTAAACTAGATCAACTTAGTTTCCCAATCGGCTACCTTGAAACACTCAAGCTGTAATATATGTACATGTCTGAGCTCACTAAAAATCTGCATTATTCTGCCCAACTCGACAGCATGACAAAAATTAGTTCTGCTAGGTTCCAGCAACACCGCCGCCTTTTGCTTCGAAACCTTGCATCATCATCTTCCATCTGCAAATGCTATGAGCTTGGCTTGCACCCGCATGTGCAGTTATCAAGATCATGGTGAAGCTTCTGAAGATGCAAACACCACGCCAAATTAGAGGAATATCAGAAACACAGAAGACTTGGAATAACCATAAGACGAGGTTTATCAGTACCCAGCCTTGAATACAGTATTATTTGTAAATGAGTACTAAGTAGATTCATTTTACAATTCAGATTGACATAGAATTATTTTCTTGATTACCTCTGGGTAAGAGTAGGCTACAGCCACCTACCTCATAACTTCAAGTAGGCATGTGAAACTGAATATAACACTTCTGATTTACTCAAGAGTTACAACTTGTAATTGGAGAACAACTTTAACTTTTTTCTAATTATTATCCTCTTCCTTGTCTCTTATGCAAGCCTGTCCTAGTACGTCACTTAAATCTAAATTCTACGCAATTTATTTGCACAACATAGGAGAAATCCATTACAATAGAGTTCACTATGCGCAATTTAATAACTGGTGATGCAAAAGTAAAAGGTAGCCTTTTTGGTCTAAGTAGTAAACCGGCAGGCAGACTGCTGGGCTTTGTTGATTATGAAGACCATCAAACAATCCTTGTCTGATCATAGTTAGAAGCTCTAACAATTAAGAAGACATTTAACTTTGTAGTATGACAGTATCTCAACTTAGATTACATGGGGGCAAATTTGTTGACAAGAAACATGTATCCTTAATTCATTTTATCTTTATGATAAAAAAAATTCATTTCATCTGGACTGTTAAGTCATATTTATGAGGAGTGGATATTTATTTCATCTGGTGGAGATTTTCCATGTAAGCAGGCAGATATGATGCATCCACTTTCACTTAAACTTTGAATGACCTTTAACAGTCATTCCTGGGCATATTCACCAGTCGACAAAGAATGGATGAGATTCACACACCTGAACCTGATTCTGAAGGGTTTTGATATGCTGAACAGCCAAATCAAGCATGTCTGAATAGCTCGTTTGCTGCAGAGGGGTTCAAATGCAAACACAATTATGCTTTGTGAACTTTGATGAGCCAAATAACAAATAGCAGCATCATGCGGTATTAGGACTAAAAGAGATGATGAATCAAGTACAACTCCAAACATCAAGACGTTAGCCGACATATTCCGGGCAGGAATCCAGATTGCATGCGTTTGCCTAATGTAGTTATGCCAAGCAACTCTTTCAGCAATTCATGCGTACCACACTGAAGTACATGGGTGCTTAAATTTAATGCATGACTGCATCAGAAATAAACTGATGATCACCTTATCCATGTTTGGGACAAGGTCCTGCAGTTTCTTCAGCCTCCCACTTATTCTTGTTCTTCTTTCCTGTCACATGCAGAGCCATAAATTGGCATAAGAAATACAATCAGCACAATGAAATGATGTATCAAAGATAATATTCACTACATCTGCAGCAATATGGCAAAACTATTGGTTTGCACGTTGTCAAACTACTCTAACTGATGGCACTCCATTGAAATCGTAGAAGTGTGAGAAGATTATAACACTGTAACATCAGTTTTCTCCATTGTGTGCAAGGAATCATTTCAATGACAGTCATTATCTTAAAATTGACTTTTTATTCTAACTACTAAAGCCTCATCTTTTCATCCTCAAAATGCAAATCCATCAAGTATAACCCTTAATTCTGACACAAATAATATGGAATGACACGAGCTTGGTGCCTTGTAGTGGAGACTAAGTCTAGCTATAAAATAAATAGATATATTGCGAATCTAAAAACAATTGAATATTCTAGTTGCAAAAGTAGGCTAATATGTAGATGATAAAAGAGTTAGAAAGAAGAGATGTCAAAAGTCACAATGATCTCAACAACCAATATTCCTATTTTTATTCCATTTCTTCTCCCAATCCGTTGCAACCTGTTCCCCTACTTCTACCAAACTTGTTCTATGGGTGCATGTCAGGTTCTTCCTCTTGATTCTTGTAGGCCAATAATTCTGGCCAGGTTAACTCACACTAGCATACACTTCCTAAAAGATGCAGATGCCATCCATGAACATGGAACTTTACCTAAAACGATTGAAGATATAAAGACACCCGATCTCAAACCAAAATCAGTTTCATAGATTTTTTGCACTTCCATTACCAATACTGATTCAGGGCCTACGTTACAAATATGTGGTTTGTATGTTCTTCTGTGTTAGTTTTTGTCTAGATCCTACAATTTTTGCTTAGAAACAAGCTGGACTATAATCCATTTTATGTTCTATTTCCTAAATAAAAAAAAAAGAATAGGGATGCATTTGCTACGACTCTTAAAATTTTTTTGTGATGAAGAAAATCTTTTAATTTTTAAAAATTTTGTAAGATTTTTTCTTTTCTTTTCTTTCTTGCTTCTTTTCTTCTTCCTCTTGAGCCTTGGCAATGCCAAAGATGAATGCTGGTGACCTCGTTGTGGCTAGGCGAGGCTTGAAATTGCCAAATCTAGGCAAGGTCGAGCCTCACTGAAGGTTGGTGAGGCTTCAGCGAGGTCGCCGGCCATTGCCGAGCTTGGCGACTGACTAGAGGAGGAAGAAGAAAAAAACGAAAGGAAAAAAAAAAGGGAAAAGGAAAAAAACTTGATTCTAGATTGTTCCTAAGAACAAAGAGTAACTTTTCTCTATTGCTTGATTATGTTCCAAATCTATTGTCAGGAATAAAAAATTAGCTAATTTTACCAAATGGATTTTTGTTATATTTTTGTTCTACGAACAAAAGGACAGAAATAGCAAAGAATTGGTTAATTACCAAATAAGCCCTAAATCACCATGCTACTAATCATCAAATAGGGGGGAAAAACCCCTCCTTCATAGCTTAAATGAGAATTTTACTAAGTGGTTGCAACAATATGTCCAACCTTAGGAGTAATTTCAACAAGTTTTGTGGTTTGATCAAATAAAGTAGATCTTTCAATAATAGAGAAGGGCCTATAGATATACCATAAACAAAGCTGAATTTTAGTACATACTAAGTACTTACTATATTACATATTTGCCAAAGGGAAGGATGTCTCTTACAGTCTACTTAGGAGAGAATAATATCTCATATTATTGGAGAATTAACTACCATTATTCCAAGCCACATCTCAGATGCTATTTCAGACTAATGGAAGACCTTAGAATGCAAAGAATGCCTAATGCAGTCCTTACAATAATGTGGTGATAAAGGCCTGGCTAATTTTAGTAAGGCTACTCACCCGTTCAGCGATACTTCGGGGGTGAGTTGCACAGCCACGCTTTGCACGAATTTTGCAGGGAACTGAGTCTTCAGGAATATGGAGGAGATTCTCTACAGTGGCCATCTCAAGAGTTGTCTGGGGCAAGCTAAACTGAATAAACATCAAATCAGGGAAAGAAAATCAGATGAGCTAATAGGTCAATATTTCTGATGCAGATTTGCATGTATGTCATGATTAAAGCAACTAAATGTGCATTTGAAAACTCATTTCTGAAGCTAAAACCCTCTGAAACTGGGTGAAGCAGTTGGGTTGCTCTAAGGTGCTGCATCTGGAAGTATTTGCCAAACCCTCATAAGGCTTTAAGCCCCCCAAAAGATATACTAGGTCATGAACAAAACGAGTTAGGGAGGGAAATAAAGGAATCAAAATGCAAACCAAAATGATAAATGTTGCCACAAGAAAGTGTGAAGACTTGTATTGAGACTTTTTTTTTTTTTTTAAATCATTTAAATGAGAAAATTTTTGCTTAAGACTTCATTCTCATTTAGTGAACCGCTGGATATGGATGCATACGTAAAGGTGGAACAGGATGTAAATGAAGAAACAGAAAGTAATGAAAAATGAGTACCTGAGTTTCTAAGGGGTTAAAGCTGTACATATCTCCATCGACATTCTTGGCACGTTTTCCTGAGGGCGGAGAAAAAACGATGGAGTTACTGTTCTCCCAGTCTATGCCAAAGCTTGTAGTGGCATAGGAATGTGTAGTGCCTTGGTGGCCATTGTCTGGGCTTACACCTTCGACGGCATTTTCACTTACTTCAGAAATATGAGAAAGCGACTCTTGTCTAGTGAAGCTCAATTGAGGCTTCAACCTGGAAAATCCATGACCACCATTAGAGCTTCCAGCCCCTTGGGTAAGTGAAAATCCTGCTGTTCAATATCATAAAGTTATTTAGTCTAATATCAAAATCAGCAATAGCATAGCCAAGTCATAAATACCTATCATCAGAATAGTGGGAAGAGAAGTTCTTGGATGAACACATGATTCAGCCCAACTTTTACAAGAGCGAAATATACTCTTAACACAGCAAAGTAAGGATAAAAAATCGAAAAGAGCATGAAGACACACAAGAAGCACACCAAATTATTCTGGTCCTAGAGGACCGGGGTAATCGTGAAAGTCATCTAGTACCAAATCACAGATAAGTATCTTGGACTGCCCTAAAATTAAATATAATCCCTTGGAAGCATATTGAGAAATATGTAAGCTTGAGAAGATGCTCTAGAAAACTGAACGGATAAATCAGTGTAAGGTAATCCAGAACCAGAACATGGAGTGAACTAAGGTTTATTGACGAGACAATGAAGATAAACATTGGTTGACTATTCAGTCATATCGCCCTTTATCACATAAGTAAAATGTAATGATCAACTTCAACAATATCGCGCTGCAAGTTTACCCTTATGAGTCCTTTGATTTTTCATTTCATTATAAACTGGACTCTATTCCATAAGCTCTCTCCCCAGGACTGCAGAGAAAGGAGGGAGGGAAAATAGAAAAGACTGGGTAGGCAACAAGTAGCAAAAGAAGGAACGACATTGAACACCCCAGAACACGAACCATCCAGCATTCACAGAACAGGACAGCAAGCTCAGGACTTGTTCTGGCCACAACTGGTTGCATCATTTATTAAACACTACTTTACTAATAAAAGAGAAAAACAAAAGGAATTATAAATTAATTAAAGGGCGATCCCATCTCATGTTGTTCATAGAATAGATTAGCTATGCCTCCATATTTGTACATGTGACTCAGCCACAAGTTGCAGAGATTCCAGCTAGCCCAAAGATGAAATTTTTCCTTGTTAACTTTGAAAACTGAAAGCTTCCACAGTGGTTTTGCTGAGAAGTAGAAGAAACCCGTGGGTTGAGAAGATGCGAACAAGTTGAGAGAACAGGGGAATGGAGGGAGCCAATTTACCATCTCTTGTCTTTACAAGAGATTCGCTGGATGGCTGGAGATAGTCTATCCAACACGTAACGGGTGTTGTCCCCATCAAATCCAAATGCTATAAGAAAACCTGACCACGTTCCATCGACGCCATAATGAAACGGGTCAACGGTGGAAACCATAAATAGCAAAACAAGAAGCATAACAAGCGTCATGTTACTAAAGAAACCCACGCAGCAACATCTGACAGAACAAACTACCAGTAGCAGGAAAACAGAAAGTAAACCTCAAAAAAGTAGGAGCAGCCCGCTAAAAGTACCACACATCGGACCCCTTGAAAGTAAGAGAGATTGAGAAGCAAGAAAGAGTAGGGACCTGAATCAGGAGTGTGGTGGGACAGGAAGCCAGCAGGGGAGCTTCTCTGCCTCAGCAGAGAGGAAGAGGAAGGACGAGGAGACGCGGAGGAAGACCCAACCCCAACCCCAGCCCCAAAGTCGTTCAACCCGAAGGCCCTCTGCAACCCTGAGGTTTTGTGGTCCTTCGGAGGGTGCTGGTGGTCGCCGTTGGAGGGGTTGACTTTGCAGGTTGACTCGGAGGTCAGAGAAGAAGAGTCCGCGGAGAAGTAGTGGCCCAAGAAGGAAGGCGGGGGAGGTGGATGAGGGTGGTGGCGGCGCGGCGGCTGGACGGAGGAGGAGGAGGATCCGAGGGCGGAGAAGTCGCCGTGGCCGCCGTTGGGGTTGCCAATGACGGAATCGACGGCGTTGGCCAAGAGAGACCCTGGAGCTGAGCTGTAGCGGGTTAGACCACCACCCCCACCACTACTACCGCCGCCGCCGCCGCCGCTCGAGCCCATAGATTTCTGGGAGTGGGAGGAGGAAGACGAGGACGATGGGTGATGATGATACATACTTGAACCAACCGACCAATCTCTGTTGCTTCTCCCTTCTCTCTCTTTGCTCCAATCAATAAAGAAGAAAAGAATACCGGCGGCTGCAGCTGAAGCAGGAAGCAGGAAGCAGCAGCTACTTGCTAAGAGCAAGATCTCTGAAAACGGACGTTGTCGTTCTTCTATTGTGGTGGCTGATGTTAGAGAGAGAGAGAGAGAGAGAGAGAGAGAGAGAGGATAACAGGGGAAGTCCACTGTCCTTGGTCTCTCTCTTTCCTTTTCTTTGTTCGTTTGTCGTGAAGATAGAGATAGAGATACACAGATGCTCGAATGCGGAAAAAGTCTTAGGAGTGGTTATAGCCTCACCCGTTGGTGACTTTTATTACGTCACCCCCCTCCGCCCCCCTCCTCAAGCGCAAAAGGATCTGAATTCATTGCGACCGTCGATCATGTGGACCTTGTATAAAGAAGCCCTATAATCCACTGTCCAATATTTATTTGGGTGTATATACTCGGGAGCCCATTTCATCGTTTGAATCTCGTAAACCCTACAAAATCGGGATACATGCTACCAATAATCTATGTGGCACTGACACGGATCACGACTCGACATAACTTATCGGCATATCATTTCTCAAAAATAGAAAATTTAGATATGTTCTGACACGTTATATATTAAATATATTTTTATATAAAAGTGCAAAAGAACCTAAAATTAATTTACACTAAAAATATTAATTCAACATTCATTTGACAAATTCAACTACATTCATTTGCAATAATCTATAAAACTTAAAGGAAAAAAAAATCCACATTTCGCTATTAAACTTAGGGATATGTGCACCGCAAATATTGTGGTATTTTTAAATTAATATATTTATTCTATGTGGAATTTTTATTACTTTTTTCTTTAAATAAGATTTAAAGAAACAAAACTATAAAAAGTTAAAATAATTCTCTAAACAAATTGGGAAAAAACCAAAAAATAAATAAAGGCTAGGTTGTGGTGGTGGCTTAGCACGCCGCTGTTGCTACCGCTATCGCTACCACCATCGAAAGGGGCCAACAGGGTCATTGGCTCTAGGTGGCAGTTGTCGCCCTTACTATCCTAGTCAAGGTCGCTAGGTGAGGCTTGCCTTGGAGCCAAGGCATCGCCTAGATTTGTGCTACATTGATCCTCCCTTGTGGTCAACGAGCCTCCCTAACACTAGGCAAGGCCCAACAACCCTCGCTAGGCTTGAGCGAGGGTGCGGTGTCACCCAAATCTAGGTGAGCCTCGCTGACCCTTACCCAGCCGGTGATGGCCTTGCTTAAGCCGGTGATGGCCGCCCGAGTGAGTCTTGTTGGCGCTGGTGAGAATGAAAAATTAGGGTTTGGGATGTGCTTGTCAGAAAATCATCTTTTTAATTTCAGCTTGTGGGGGTCGTGTGCTCGAGAAAGGGACATGACAAGCCAAGCCAACCACTAGTTGGTGAAATAGTTTATTAATCGTGCTTTGAGATTCTCTTTGAAATAATTTTGTGTTGAATACAATATTCCATCTTTTAGTGGGCAAAGCACGATAATTTTGACCTTTATCGGTTACCTCTCTCTCCGTAGCTTGAAATGAATGTGGCTATTCCTATTCACTTTATTCCGCAATGATACAAAGATGCAAAAATATGCGGCTTAAACTTTCTGTTGTTGAGAGAGTAAGAAATTAATCAAATCAACAACAAGGAGGTTTAGCATTATTGTTTTAAACAAATTAAATTTTTTATTTTACAATAAAACTTCAAAAAAATTTCCTTTTATCCTAGTATACTGGGGTCATGGCTTAAAAATATACGTGTGATATTATATCACGGGTAATCATGTTTGAGATTTAAGTATTTATTATCTATATGTTGTGAATCTAGATTAACATCGACAAACTACACAATATGCTTACCATTTTGGAGTGGATGTTCCATTATGATTCAATTATGGGACCTCTCTCATTCGATTCGAGACCTTAGTGTTCATAAGGTGAGATTTAACATTCTCATTGCTTTTCATCATGCCGTCAATAACACTCTCTATCTATTTAATGTGTGATCTAAAGTATTTACATCTCCTTTGCCACTCTTGGAAGTTTGTTAGGAGTCACATATTTTTTGAATTTTCTCATCTCAACGGTCATTTCTCGCCATCGTCCTTTCAAGTGTAGGCCTTGTCCATCCACAAACCAAGCATATACTAGATGGGTCTTACTTTGATATCATTATATAACGAGACAACTAGTTCCACACAAGCTGAACCTCCCAAAGGACAACCCTAAATAACCTCACAAGTTGGCAAATATTGAGTAGTGGAGACCTTAAGATATTACATGTTGTTCAGCATAATGTAGTAGATATAGCTATAAACAAATCGAAAACTAAATTAAATTCACAAATTGGGACCGCACATGGTGCCCAAATTCGTTTTTCGTGGCATTTTAGTTGGGACGATAGAGGGGAATCAAGTCTCGCATGCCTCTTCCTTAAGCCCTCCTCTCCTTGGCCTTTCTGCTATGTATGTAAAAGTGAACTATATGGGGGATTGGTCTCGTCCCTCAAGAGGGTTTTAGTTTTTTTTTTTTTTTTTTGATCTCAAGAGGGTTTTAGTTAGAGAATAGTATTCTTAGGGGAATGTGTAACCCACGAATCCGAGAACAACACTCAGACACGTGGCTCCACAATGTGATCTGCTGTCGTCATTGGAGAGAAGAGAGAGGAGGAGCAAATATGCCTTCCCCCTCCTTGATTGGTCAGCAACTCCAAGTGACTCCACCTCAACTCAGATTCAGAAGCGCAGCGCAGCACTCTTGCTCTCCATCAATATCCACGGCCACCATCTAAAATCAAGCGATGGATTACCGGAGGACCCACCGTTTACTAGACCCAGCCAATGACCTCGCTCGTCTCGCGGACATGTCTCTCGGTTCTGATTGGATAGTGAGGGACAAAGGATGAAGAGATCTGATTGGTCTGTCAGCTTCCCAGCCGGTGACACACCAATCATTCAAGTGTATGCCCAAAAAGAAAAGTGATATAATAGTCATTCCCGTGAATCTTTCTGATCCGTCACTGTCTCCAACCAATAAGAGTGATGGGTTAGCATTATAATATTTGTTAAATGTATATTATATATTGTAGGGTTCGAGGTTAGCTGAATTTTGCCTTGGCCAAAAGGTTTCTCGCAAAAGGTTCAATGTATTGGGTTGGGAACATTGTGGGATGTGATCTGCTTTAATAATGTCATTGACCCACCGGGAAGAGTGACCCACCCCCCACCCACGAGACTCTCTCTGTCTCCGGTACTAGTTTCTTTAATTACTGTATCTGCTACGTATTCTTCTTGAGCTCATCCATCTTACGTCTCTTGCGTTGATCATACGTATCTTACGTAAAATCTATCAAAATTGAAAAAGAAAAAAAATTGAGATGCATCGAGTATGTCGTTTCTCTATCCATTTCTTGTTCTACCGTTCATTGGCTAATCGCTTTGATTGATATATCTTCATTCCATATTTGCAATGACAAGGACAATATTTCATTTCCTCTCAAAGATGAATCGAGTCAATTGGAAATATGCAGTAAGTCACTTGTCACTTTAGGTTAAAAGACATCGCCCATCACTTTAGTATTGAAATTACTACTATCCTTAGGAATTGTGTAATTGATTAAAGGTCTGTGTGCATGCTTTTTTCCTGAACTTGATAAAATTGAAGTCAATTGAAGTGCCAAAGGGTTTCGTCCATGAATATGTGTAAGTATATGCACTTGCGCGACCATGTACCAATTATTGCTTTACATCGAAAGATCCCTTTTAGAAGGGTGTTTATCCAAAGTAGTCTATTCATTGGGAAAGAATGGTTAAATATCACTTGGCATTTCATTTTCTTTTTTGACTTGATATTAGGTTGAACCATTTGATCCTACATCCGCTGTGATTTTCAACTGTTATATCATTTGGCATAGAAAAAGAGTCAATTAAGTAAAATCCGCAAGGAACTAATGAACTGAATCCTTATCAGTCATGGGTAGGATTAGGACATCTGAGATTGCTGTTCGGAAAGCGACAACGCATTGCCGGCAACAACTCCAGTCCTTGGACCAGGAGTAGGCCTCACAATCGGGTCCATTCACCACATTTGGAGATCGCAATCAAAGACAGCCTTAGAAAATTTGGGCCGAGAGACGGGCCTTTTTGAAAAAAAGGGCCCGGTCCGGTAATCACGGGAGGTCTCTTGGCCCAAATAGCTGCCCGGCCACATTCAAAACCCCAAAAGGACCGAGCCTGAGCTCACAAATGTGAAGAATTTCACTTGAGTGGAAAAGCTCAGACCTCCACAAGCAAGGATGCAAGGTGACGCAAAATCCTTCTTTTGATGACGCAAACAGATGATCAACAAAGAAAGAAAAATAATAAAAAAGAAAGGGAAATTTCTACACCCCATTTATGTGGAATGGACCTAAAACCCAACCTATGTAGTACGTTGGAGGATATAGAACAGCTCTAAGAGAACACTACTGTAACAGCAGGACCTTTTGGCATGCCACCACATAGTCTTGTTAGGTCCTTGCGCGTAATACAGAGACGCGTAAGTGACTTGAATATGCGCCTTCGAGTACCAAATTTTTAACTTAGGATTTCCATATGACAGTACAGTTCAAGTTCTATGATTCAAGAGTCATGTTGTTTGGGACTCGTCCCCAATCTTAGTCCCTTCATCAAGTTATTTGCAAACCTTCTGAATCTATTAATGAGGGCAGCTAATTCGATATCCTCTTCATGTTGGGTTGCGTCAGGATACATGAGCAAGCTGATGTAGGTCTGCATGTCATGAACCGAGGAAGGGTTTCGCATTTCCAAGAACGAGCGCTGCCTGTGTTCAAGAGCTAACTCAACACCCACATGAGCATAAAACGAGCAGCTCCATGGAGATTCAGCACATGTCTTGCCCAAAAGCCTGAAATTCTCATTCAACAATACGCCAGGTAGTTTTGTCACCGGGTCATTACCATTCGCAATCCTCAGCACTTTGAGCCCCAACTCTTCACAACGTTTCTTGAAGCCCAAGTTGCCAACTCTTGGGCCTCCAAACGAGAAGACCGTCAGTGGTATATCTCGATGATCCCGTGTACCCACGATTCCAAGCTCCGCGATATCATAAGCGAGAAGAAGAGCAAGTGCACTCCCCAAGCTGTGACCGGCCAATGTTATGCTTATCTCGTCCTCTTTGTGCTTGTTAACAAGTCGGGATACCTCGGATAGGAGCTGTTCACGACAACTCCCCAATCCGAACTTACCACTTCTCTCTTTCGATGTGTACATACTGAGGAACCCGGACTCCACCTTCACTTCTGGCCGACAGTTACGAGGGTCGAGTCGTGCTGGTGTAAGCGAGCTCATCAAGCTTGCAATCCACTCATAGTTCGTCACGGTTCCACGAAAGGCTATTACCAAATCTCTCCTTCCAAGCTTCTTGACCACTTCATCGTCGGATGATATCGCGACGTATCCAACCCAACGGCCGCGAGGAACCCCATTTTGGATGGGGAAGTTTATGTCTGGGGTGGCGTAGATGTACTTGGTGACTTGGTAGCCAGAATCCTCCAAGCCAACCTGTCCAAGCATGTTCGCCTTCCCATATTTGCAGCTCAAGTGGCGTTTGGAGGTGGGGTCGAGATCAAAAGCCTTGTAACAGGCGTTGACAAAATCGGCGTAGCGGAGGATCTCGTGACGGAGAAGAGGGTGTAAGGGATTCAGGAGGTTCTCCCAGTGGGTGGAGCCTTGCAAATCTCT
Source organism: Eucalyptus melliodora (assembly GCA_004368105.4). Taxonomy (NCBI): domain Eukaryota; kingdom Viridiplantae; phylum Streptophyta; class Magnoliopsida; order Myrtales; family Myrtaceae; genus Eucalyptus; species Eucalyptus melliodora. Next base: position 96,360 of record CM023402.3, on the reverse strand, counting down.
CCAGGTGCATGCATGTTGGGATAAGATCAAGGGGTCTGCAATTGCATTCAATTTAGGTGAAAAAGCAGAAGCTATAGGAGAATATGGCGTAGGAGGAGCCCGAGAAAGTTTCATGATTGGAGATTTATTGCCCAATGACTGACATCTGGCCATTATAATGTCCCATGAGAAAGCACCAAGATTCATACCTGGGTTGAGACTAGAGAGAGAGAGAGAGAGAGAGATCTGTTGGATAGATCCAGATCACGCATGCATGCTTTTTATATGTGAAGCCACTTTAAATAAGAAGTTGAGGATTTTGGTTAGACCAGTAGCAAATGGACTCGAGGCAAAGGTAACGCTGCCTCTCGGTGGAAGTTTCTTGATTATAAAAATCAATCGAAGCCTTGTCAAAAAGAAGAGAAAATAAAATATATTATGTACTGAGACTACAGCCCTTCACTGGAACTGGAGATGGACCGAATTAGTTCATTATTTGAGGCACAAAATGTTAGCAAAGTGAACCCGCGATTGAAGAAGGTATCAAACCCGGGAGCAAACTTAAGGGATCAGCGCCAGATGATTGAATCAGAGTGTGGATTCTGTGTTCTTTCATGAGACCAAGCAATTGTGTTACTTTATCAATGTCTTCTTGGATCTATGAAGAACTGATCAAGAAGAGAGAGAGAAAACTGCATTACAATCTAGAAGTATGAGGGACAAGTACGATGCTAATATTACATACACCCTCCAGAAAAATCTTATGTTGGACAAGTTCGGCGAGGAATTGACGGAGCTTTCAAAGTTGGAAGGGGTTATTTTATGTGGTCGGTTGGGTAAGGACCATTCTTGCGGGCCCCTTCTGAGTGTTTAAACGAAGACACGATGCTGAAAAGAACGCTACGAGGATACTTTTGAAATGTCTGTTGCCTCCCATGCAGTGGACAGCATAGGCATTCCCTTTGGTCGTGCAATCTATAGTCTATATGCGCATGAGGATGCAGACGTAGCGGAGGGAATTGACCAAAGCATTCTTGTTCGTGGTGGAGAATATGTAACTAATAAAACGATACGCAGTTTTCAGTTCCTTATTGCTTAAAATCTTTTATATTCATCCCACTTGACCTATAGAAGTTTTGTTACTTTCTCCGCTCATTAAGGTAGTTGGACATTCTAAACACATTCAATTTGGATGGCTCTTTGTCTTTGTCTCGATATGTTTGTGTGCTTAACGTTGTGAACGCACTTAGGGTTTTTTCTAAGAAAAGTAGCTGAGTGGAATCTTGCATGTTTGCCAAACATGTAAGGTGGTTGGACATTCCAAACACATTCAATTTGGATGGCTCGTCCTAGTATGTTTTTATGCATTGTCATACATGCTAGCTAGCTTCAGTTCCAATGTAGGCTTCTAGCGTGCCTACCTTTCTATACTTTAACCATTTTTATTATTTATTCCTTTTATGATATACATCTAAATCAAACATCATTTTGCTCGCTCTTTTGTGATTTTAATAATGAATAGGAACTATTTGGTTCTTAACTTGATCGATTCTGACTTCCACAAAGTAAAAACTCACCACCTCTTGTTAAATTAAGTTCTTATCTTACGTGAAATAGTAATGATGTAATTAAGCTTTGATGTCTTTGAAAAGATGAAACTCCATAATTAAATTTATATGCTCCACTTAAAGAAGTTTATTTCAATAACACTTTTTTTAAATCTAGATAAAACATAAGAATATATTTTATCATTTCACTTGCTATGCAATGAAGATAAATATTGATAAACTTCTTAGGACGAGAAAATACAATATTTTTTTTTAAACCCAAATCCATTAATAGCCGGCTCACCATCTCGTTTTATCCAAAACAGAGAAATTATATATAGTCGATTGTGGGGGAGGGGGAACCTAGAGTCTTAGCCCTAGGCCGGAGGAGATTTCTCATTAATAAAGTAGTGATTTTGCACACATGTTGCTAAAGTTGTGCTGTGATTATTGCATACGTGTCCCTCATCTACATAAAGAAATCCATTTCATTTTCCTCCTCCGTCCACGGCATATGCCACAAGCTTATGAAGATTCTTCCCACGTCCCTTGTCCATTTTCAAGGAGGAACTTGATCGAACAATTAAAAAAGGGATTGCAATTGTTTGGTAAAAGAACATTCCAAGTGTCAAAACTTGGCATAATGGGACACTTAAGTGCCAAAAATCAGAAAAGTGATACTTAAGTACTACTTTATATATAAATGAGACATTTAAATGACACATTTGGCGGACTTCAGTTGAACTCCTACGTGGCAATTTTTTTTATTAATTTTGTTTGTTTACGTGGCTTACCGAAAGGCTGACTCAGTAAAAAAACACAAAAATGACGTTGTTTTGGCACAATTCAAATTTTAATATAAAAATTAATTAATTATTTTAAAAAAAATTGGAGGAGGAAGATGAATAGTAGCTGGTGGCTAAGGGCTTAGCCCTCACCATCGCCGCTTTGCCGTCGGGAAGGTGGGGGGAGGGTTGACTGAGGTCGCCGAGCCTTGGCTAGGAGCCAGTGAACCTAGTCAACTGGTAGCGAGGGCCTGCGAGCCTTCGTCCAGATCTGGGGTGAGAGTCGTGGTCTTCCCCTAGATATGGCAAGGATCACTAACCCTCACCCAGCTGAGCCAAAGGCCATTGTTAGTTGGGGCCTGGCCAATCCTCCCCCCACCTTCTTGGCGACAGCAGGACAGAGGCGGAGGTGAGGGCTGAGCCCTGAACCGCTGGCTGTTATTCATTTTCATCTTCCATTTTTCTTTTTAAATTATAAATTTGGTTTAAATTTAATTTAATTAATTGTTATATTAATTATTTACTCAAGTTAGTAGCAAAATGACGTCGTTTTGGCACTTGTCTAGCCATGTTAGTGTGCAAAATGACATCATTTTGCACTTGGGTCGCCGAAAAAAGCTAGGTCAATGTTTGGCCACGTCAGCGTTTGATTAGATTTTCTCATCATTGGCACTTAATTGATCCATTTTGCTCTTATTTTGGCATTTAATTATCACTTTCCTAAATTTTAACACTTAAGTGTTAATTTGTGTCAAGTTTTGGTACTCCGAGTGTCCTTTACGAGAGTAGGCACTGCAATAATAAATATTATAGGTACCCTCTTTTGAGAGCCGACGGGATCAACCCATTTTTATGTCAAAGAGTTCCGAGTCAAGTTTCTAGGAAAAAAGATTTATTGTCTAGGATGGATGATTCTGATACTTCGCAAGGCAAAAATTAGAACACTGATTTAATGATAAAAAATAAGTTAAATTGGATAAAGTCAAAAGAATGATTTAATTGTACTAATTTAATAAGTTTTAGGATTTGATTGTACATTAAAAAAAAAAATTAAGACTCAATTGCACTTTTTTTACAAGTTTTAAAATTTCCTATGCACTTATTCCTTTTTATTTTTTTGGTTTGAAACTAGGATGCGTTTGGTAACGTTTCTATTTAAAAATTGTTCTAGGAAACATAAATAGAAAAAAGTGTTTCTATTCTAGGGAACAATTTTTGAACAAAAAACGCGTTTGGTAAATCTGTTCCAGAAATATAAAAAGAATAGAAACACGTTTGGTAAATTTGTATATATATATATTTTTATTTCTTTTAATTTTTTAATATTTTTATTTTTTTCTATTTTCTTTTTATTTTCTTATTTATTTTTCCTTTTTTTTTTTTCTTTCTCTTGGCCGGTCGCCGGCCTCGGCCATAGCCGGCAATTGGCCAACGAGGGCCGGCGGCCTCACCCAACCACGGCGAGGCTCGTTGGCCCCCGGCGAGGCCAAACTCGCCTAGCGGCCGGCGAGCTTGGCCTCACCGGATCTGGGCGAGATCGAGCTCGCCCAGCCCGGCGCGAGGTCGGCCTCACCTTGGCTGGGCGAGCTCGAGCTCGCCTAGATCCGGTGAGGCCGAGCTCACCCAGCCAAGGAAAGGTCGAGCTTCACTAGGGGCCGGCGATGCTCCGGCCCTCGACGGCCGGTCGCCGGCTTTGGCCGAGGCCGATGACCGGCCAAAGAAAAAAGAAAGAAAAAAGAAGAAGAAAAAGAATAAGAAAAGAAAAGTGTTTCTAAATTTTTTTTTCAGAAACAAGAAACGACTTTTTTTTGTTTCTTGTTTCTGTTCCAAATGTGTTTCTGGGAACAAAAAAATAATTTTGGAACAAAAACGCACCCAAACGCGTTTCTGTTCCTTTTTGGTTCCCAGGAACAAAAAAACTGAAAAAGTGTTTAGAAACAGAAAAAAGAAATAAAAACAAACGCCCCCTAAATATCTCATTTATATCTTATTATGCATGAGAAGTCAAAATAAATTATATGCTGAACAACAAAGTAGTACAACAAAGCACAAATTGTTGTGATAAGGATTATTTCATCTTATAATAACATATTTGTCCTAGTATCAAAAGAGAACAAATGAAAGCTGATCACCGAATTTTGGACCATCATCAATGATAAGCATACTCCACCATCTCATTCTCCAATAACTACAACTTACCCAACGGGCCATGTTAGCCTACATTCAGTATCTCAATACCATCACCACACAGAAACACCAAAAAATAGGTTAAATAGGGTTACAAATCTAGATCTAGATCGGATGAGGCTGGACGAGCATAGAAACATCTCTAAGTAACTTCCAAATCTAAATCTAGATTAAAAGAAAAGAGCTTCTAGATCTAGATCTAGTTTGGCAGATGAGAGTTTCCAAACTTGGAGAAGTTGTAGAAACACTTCTAGTGCAACATGAACTCACTGTATTTCTTGTCGATTCTGTTGAACTTTTTGGTTTGGAGAATCTGAAGCAGCAGGTTGATTCCTAATGATAGGAGTAGAAAATACTCCTAACAAGCGAAGAAGAGCATTTACCAATGAGCAAAGAAAACCAAAAAAAAAAGGACGAAAACAACAAAATGCTCCCAGATCAGATTAAGGGAGCTAAGAGTGGTAGGAAAAAGGGGAACCGCAAAGAGGTGAGTGAGGAGAGAATGGGATTAAGGCTCTGTTCGATAATGTTTCTGTTTCTTCTAATTTCCGTTCTTTTGTTTAGGAACAAAAAAAGATCAGAAATTTGTTTGGTAACGTCAATTAAATTTTCTATTCCTTGGAATAGAAAAGTAACCGGTGAATAGATTTTGAACAAAAATTAGAAGTAGAAAAAAGTAATTTATTGTTTTTGAGAACAATTTTTAGAAGTAAGTTAATTCTCTCTTCTCTTCTCTTTTCTTTTTTTATTTTCTTCTTCTTTGTCGACCACCACGCCCCGCTGTTGCTCGCCGACTAACCGATCGTTGGTGTCGGCTAATCACTACCATCGATCGACCGACGACCATTAACAAATGCCAACTGCTACCGTCGTCGTTGACCATTCACCAACCACTAGCTTGCTGTCCGCTGCTGCCGTCGCTCGCCAACCATCGTCGCCATCGTTGCTTGTCGCCAGTCGTTGATTGCCATCGCTCGCCGCCATGGATGGCTGCAGTGGGTGGCGGCGCTGGCAATGATAGGCTACAGTGGTCGACGGTCAATGGTAGCGATAAGGAAGTATAAGAAAAAAATAAAAAATAAAATTAAACATTACAAAAATTTTTGTGAATCGTATCATACACATTCCCATTATTTTTTCATTCCTAGAATATAAATTTTGTATAGTTACCAAACGCGTTCTTTTACTAAGATTTATTCTTGGGGATAGAAATAGAAAAATATTATTTATGAAAAGAAATTGTTTTCCGAAATAGAAGCGCTATCAAATGGACACTAAAATTAGATAATTTTATTGAGGTGTTATAACTTGTTTAGTTCTTAACATGTTGGCAAATACAAATGATTACTAGATTGTTTGAAATTATCGACTATTTTAATAATTCACTAACGTTTACTTACGGTACTTATCAATGTCTTATACTAACTTTTTTAGAAAATTAGATTGTCCTACACATGAATTGCACTTCTAAAAGACGCTTTCGGAAATTGACTTATGGTGCACTGATCACACAAACCTTCAAGAACAAAGGCATTCATATTCCTGATGACATCGAGGAGAAGATGATCAGCCTAAAAATTAAAGAGATACTAGGCACAAAATGCATCTATAGGTTGTAAAGATTGGAGACGCAGACAATGAAAATTTCAATTAGTTTAGAGATAAAAGTCGCAAGAGATGAGTATAGGCACGAAAAGGAAGGCACCTGTGCCTATATCAACTGCTGATAAGAAGAAAAAGGAGGAGGAAGAATAGAGCTGAGGCGGCAATGGTTCAGGGGGAGCCTTCGAGAAGAATCGATGTAGAGGAAAGCATGTATAAAATTGCCGAACTGAAGGAGGATATCAAGGGCTTGAAGGACACAATCAAACCTTGACTACTAATATACCTGAAAGATCAAACAGAAGAACGAGCATTTCATTTGAGAAGAACGTGCATTTCATTTAAATTAATAATAGCAAAACAACAAAGTTCAAAAGGAGCCCCAAGATAAGTTTGGCCTGTGGATGGTTGTGCACAAACTCGAAGGGGCCGAAGACAATAAGTGAAAGAAATGCCAACTGATAGTCGAAAAGAATGAGGAGATATAGATGCACTAGGGTCCCCATCATCAGTGCTGCCTCAAGCAAACATCCGTAAGGGATTGTTAATTTTCTTAACACCGTTAGAAACAAAGATAAAAATAAAGGTAAAGTTGTTAATTTTTATTCTAAGGGATTGTTCACATAAGTTTGAGACTGTCTCAACCTCATGAGAAACCCTGGGAGATAAAAGATCCCCATCCAAAAAAGGCAAAACGGTTTGGCCTAGTGCCCTCAAAAGTCAAAGAAATATCTTGGATGATATGAGTATGCACAATCCAATTCACCTGGGTTATGAAAATGGGCCTGGTCCGTCGGCCAAACCCACCAAATGACTGTTGTGGCTCACCATGCAATTTGGAGGGAGTGAATAGGTTGACTTATAATAACTTAATACCATGGTTCACTGTTCATATTTTTTCAGCTTGAGCGTGCAATGAAGAGGGGAAAAAAACAGTCAAAGAAGTAGACAAGAAGAGGAAGAGGCGGGAAGAGAGAGATGGGAATCTTACGTATAGGACGGCCTTTATTTATACCGCCAATGTTCTATCTTTTATTAGTTTGTAACAGTACTCGTTTCACATTTTTGTCCATTATATTAAGAATTTAGCATAATGAACTTGCAGGGAATATGCCTTCTTATTGGAAGAACATGAAAATAACGTTTATACGATGACAAAAGAATGACAATAACAGAATGATCTAACAATTTCCATATGCTCCACATGACCCTAATATTCATAGCCAGCGATCTTCTGGTCATGGGATCCGCAATGTTCACCATCCACTTCATGCTTCCTATCGTGATTGCTGACAAGATACTTCTTGTTGATACACTTGCACCTTCAATAGCTTTCCCAATGGCAAAATCCCGTCCAAAAAAAGAAACTTCGATTGTTAAACTTGAATTGAACTTCTAACAATTGCTTATAAAAAGGAAAGGCCTAAACAATTGACAAGCACAGATTGTCACCCCTTGTGGAGCCCCTAAAACTTATCATAGAGGCCGAAAGGACCACTTATTTTAAATTCTTTAGGGTTGGAAATACGACCAAACCCCCCATAATTACATGTTAAGGCGAGGCATTCTCTTTAGCTTTTTCAACTATTTTTGTTATATATTCCATTTATTATGCATATGTCAATCAAACGTCAATTTATTCACTTTTTTGTCATTTTAATGATAAATGGGAACTGTCACTTTTATAATACGATCAATTCTGATTTACACAAGGAATAAATCACTGCGTAAGTTCAACTTAAGTGAAACGGTAATGAAATACTTTACTTTTGTTGTCTTTAAAAAAGATGAAACTTCACACATTAAATTCAAAATGCTTTACTCATAAAAAGTTATTTCAAAAACAATCTTTGTTTTTTTTTAATATCTTAAAAAAAAAAAAAAAGAGTATGCACTTTAACGGGAAAAAAGTTACCTCTTTCGTATGTTTCGAAATCATGCTATATAATTTACCCATAGTTAGTTAATACGACATACACGCCTCACATATAATATATGCTTTAATTATTCAATTTGATCATAATTTTCTTTATGCCACAATGCATAAGTGAGGCATTAGCCTACAACCTATTTGTTGAGGGTCAAGTAACTACCTTGTGGAAACTTCCTCCAACTAATCTTTTGATTAGCACATCATAAATATCAACATCACCAATATTTATATTTTGTCAAGTTTACATATTGGTGATATCCATAACTCGTAAGCTGCTGACAGCAATTGAAGTTGAGAGCAAAGGAATTTTAGCAGCATACATCATACTTCAGGTCATTGTTTTTCTTCTATGAAAGCAACTGGCAACTGACACTTCACTAGCACATTCACCACATAGCAAGTTTCCTTATTCAAGTAATTCATCGAGGAGAGGCAATTTTCTTAGTTCTATATACAAGAAATCAGATGACTGGAATCTACACGGATAATTCTTTTGAAGTGTGGGAAGCTTACTTCCAGAAATCCTCTAGGTCAACTTGTGTACTTACCAGGAGTAATGACATGGCTTTGTCCAGAGGTCTTGAAAGCAAACACTGCAGCCTATGGACATAACAACCCATGTCTTCGTTGGTCTGACAAACGTTCCCCACAAGACATGCCAATTCATAAATTAGAGTCTTGAGCAGCCAACATGTTTTGCAGAGCATTGTGGCATCTGATATACATATACTCAGTCAAAATGATAGCAATATACCACAATCCCATTGAGAAGGAAAAAACGCATGCAAGTACCTCCAAGGAAGATGGTCAAGAAACATTGAAGGGGAGACCACAAAATCTTTGAAAGTCTCTCTGTCTGCTATATATGCTTTAAATTTCTGTGACATCTCGTTGATTGTTAAAGCTTTCCAAATGGGAGAGAGCAAGCTCCTCTTGTCAGGCACTATATGGACAATGAGACCTGGTAGAAACATCTCTTTTGGATCATCAGCTGAAACATGGTTAGAATTTGGGACGGTCTCCATGAATTCGGTCACAGGATCATCCAATGAATTTGCAATTGAAATCTCATCATTAAAAGGGCTGGTGAGATTGTCCTGCTCAACATCAACAACCATTTCCTCCACAACTGGCCTGCCTAAGAGGAACAAATCACTGAAACGTTCCTCCTTTCCTGCAACAAACTGATCATGCATGATTGAAAAAAATAAAACAAAAAGAATTGATATTTATACTGAATTCAAACTGCACTGATAAGTTATGCTCTTGTTAACAGGAACCACCTCAGTTTTCGGATTTATGTCTAAAATAAGTAATCAGTGCTCCACTTCAAGCTCAACAAGGAATGCACAAAGGATATACCACGAACCAAGAACATCTGGTTTAGATTGGAGTTCACACATGTGACTCTGCAATGTAGTAAAACTTTAACAATCACTTTCAATTATTTTTCTGTCAATTATCACATATTTTTTGGCAAACAACATATGCTAATCTTGAGTATTCATGTTTGCTGCTCATTTGCTTCTTTGAATCAGCAATTCTTGAATGCATATGGCATATTACAAGCGTCGGGGTTAAGGACGAATAGTTCAGCTGGGCTACTATTAGAATTCACAGAAACAAAAGAACAGCTTTTGCTTTATTCCTATCCTCCAACAATTTCTTACTAGTAGGAACTTCAGGATTTCGAGAAAGGGGAAGTAAAGACAGTGTTAAGAGACAATTACAGTTCATTTTCTTTTTTGCACCATAGCACCAAATCTTCATGCTCCTCATGTTGATTTTAGCGGAGTCCTAAGACAATCCTCTATAGAACAGTCTCCCCTTAGACCCTCTCAACACATAGTTCTCACTCCTTCTCAAAGAAATAAACCATTTACCTTAAGGATCTCTCCCAAAACTATAAATTCACGGATTTTAAAACCAAATTAAGGGTAATAAGATGGGAGAGATACAGCAACAGTGGCATGTCCTATTCATGTTGACACCACATAGTTTTGAAAGATGAAAGAACCATACCTTTATCCTTATTAGAATATTGGTCCCCACCAACATTTTGACCATATTCTCCTGATGAGACTGGATCAGAGTTAAATACCGAGCCAGGAGACAGTTTTTTAATTCCCCATGATCGATACTGGCCAAGATATAAAAATCGACGGGCAAGTCTATAGATCAATGCTGTATCAGTTTTTGAATCTTGAGAAAGTGCCATAATGGCAGCTGCACGAAGTCGGAGGATCGATCCCACTGAAAGGCGCGCAGAAAATTCATTGTCGTACACGATGCTGTAAAAAGCTCAAACCCTCAAAACAGAAAGTCAAAGGAAAACAAAGAAACATGTTTTGCAGATTATGAGATTACCTTGTCACAAAATCTGAACAGGCTTCTGCCACCACTGAATCAACACATGGAAGGCTTCCATATGCATACACATGGAGATTTGGATAGCGATGATACAGCTGCAGTAAGAACAGGAGTTATCAGCAAAATCTGATGACTCTCGTCTCTTTTTAAAACACTACACAATATGTATTCTAACCAACCCATATTTATATTTTCTTTGGCTCAAAACCTAAATAAAAGGGGAGACAAATTAGGTGATAGTGAAGACCCATCACAAATATGTGAAAAAAACAAGTATCAACTTCTCATGGGAAAGACACCCCCATAACACATTAAATACTTGCACTTTGCCATATAAAACAGTATGTCCTCCCCACTCATTAGTCAAGGAAAATGCTACAAACAAATCACCAAATACTATGAATGCTTTTTTAAGTCCTAGGATTTCCTAATTTTTAATTTCATTTCATCAATGCCTCATATAAGTAATCAACTATATCAAAACATCCACACGTGTTAAATTCCACAAAACTAAGCTAGGCACCTCATTATTCAATAGGGTTAATACCCTGAAAAACTTCAAACTGGTACACGTGTAGCAAATTTATCTCAAACTAATTTTTTAACCATGAAAAATTCTAAACTGGTATACTCGTGACAAATTTATCCTAAACTAATTTATTCAATCACCAAAAATCCTAAATTGGTACATTTGTGACAAATATATCCTCCATTAAATTGAATTAATACCACAAAAAATCACAAAAATTGTATAACTATGACAAATGGAGAGTAAAATTGCAAATTAATACACCGGTCAACTGTCATGTGTCATTACACTTAGTAATTTGACAGTAAAATTTAATTGAAACTAACATAGGGTAAATTTATTACAACTATACCAGTTTGGAGTAAATTTGTCAAAGATGTAGTAGTTTAGGGTTTTTTATGGTCAAAAAATTAGTATTGGGTAAATTTGTCACAAGTGTACCAATTTGGGGTTTTTCAGGATATTAACCCTATTCAATAAATAGTCTATGCTTTGTCAAGAAGCATCACATCACTCCGAAATAATACACTAACTGACACAAACTTTCATTTTCAAGTACCATTAAAAGCAAAAGTGATGTAGGCCATGCATTTATAAAATATGGCTCATGTATGTTAATCTGATCTATCTAAAGGTAAGTATATAGGTCAGTCATTTAATTTAGCCCTCTTTACATAAGTTGATTCATGCATTTTGGCAATAAGACATAGCATAAGGGGACATTTGTCAATATGGTATATACCAATCATGTAACTTCTATAAATGTGTGTTTCCTCGTTTGTCATATATATGATATGTGCACTCATGTTGACACACATAATTTTCTGTCTAATTCCGACTCTCTATTGTCACATGGTATCAAAATGAGGTTCTGATCCCACAACCTGCAGGTTATGGGAAGTTGTTCAGGATTTTGTCTAATTGCAGTCATTCTAACCATTCTTTATTCTTCTAACATTATGACATGCTACACATGCCTCTAGTAGCATGTTTTAGTGAAATTTCCATCACATGATATAGTTGGAATCACTCAGCTTAAAGCCATCTAGATTCAAAATTCCAAACCAAAGATTTGGTGCCTCTAAGGTATACATTGAGATCGATGAATCTGAATGTGGTATCTATATATCTCAGAAATACATGTGCTAGATATTTTACAGGAGACTGGACTACTTAAATTGAAGCCTGTTGCTGCTCCAATGGCTCCAAATGTTAGGTTATTACCAGGAGAGGGGAAGCCTTTCTCTAATCTGGGTAGTACCACAGGCTGGTCAATTAGCTGAGATATATCAGAGTTACAAGATCAGACATATCTTTTGTTGTTAGTTTTGAGTCAAGTCTTGGATTCACCAAGTAAAACTCTTTGGAATGTAGAGAGCTGAATTGTTGTATGTTAAATGTGCAATTGAGAGAGGCTGCCAGAGAATTGTTATATTAAGATATAGACCATGCTCAAGTGATTGGTCACATTGATGCTGACAGGGTTGGTTCAATGTCTGATCATAGATCTTCTATCGGTTATCGTGTGTTATCCGGAGGAAATTTGATCTCTTGGAAGAGCAAGAAACAGAATGTTGTAATGCATTTCAATGAAGATGCTGAGTATAGAGCTATGGCTATAACCACTTGTGAATTAAATTGGTTGAAACATTTTTCGAAATAGTTGGGTATGACACAACCTCAACTGATGAAGCTATTCTGTGATAATCTGTGATAATTACTACTTAGCCAGCTATGTACATTGCTTCAGATCCTGTTTTAGATAGAAGGACCAAGAAAAAGAGGTAACCACTTTGTTTGAAAAGTTACAATCTTGGGAAGTTATAATAACATTAGTTAGGTCTGGTGGTCAAATAGCAGATATGTTCACTAACGTGCTTAACGGTCCCTGAGTAGAGCAAGTATTTAACAAGCTGGCATAAATGAAATTTGTGCCCTACAACTCAAGGGGTAGTATGAGAAATAGGACATAGCTTGAAGGTAACTCATGAATATCATATATACAAATTATGTAATATTCTATAATTGCAATGTGTAAATATAATGTAGTACAAGAGATTTTGTGGATCCATTGCTAACTGTTCTAAAAGCTTAAGCTGTTAGATGAATGTGTGATTTATTATTTAAATATTCTAGCACTCCCTCTCATGTTTAATCTGGTCTTCTGCCTAGTACTAAGTGTGGAAATTTAATCGGGAAGACAAAATGGGGCCTAAAAATATTTGAACTCAAGACCTTTAGCTTTGATACTATATGAGATTTTGTGGGACCATTGCTAACTATTCTAAAAGCTTGAGTTGTTAGATGAAGGCATGGTTTATTATTTAAATATTCTAACATAGTACAATGGTTAATCCTTCGTTTACTCTATCAATATAATATGTATGAGCCATCTACTTTCGTATGCAATCTCTTCAGCATGATTGGAAACAGAATGGGTAAAGCAGTATGAGAGCCAAACAAATAACTTAGTGGAATGTCTTACTCGAAGGCCTAGCATTGCAGCGATGGCACCTCCAAGTGAGTGCCCCACTATTCGTAATTTGTAACCATCACACTCGCATCCTGGACCCATCAATGAGGACAGATAGCTCCTCAATGCGGGCTCCTCGTCTCCTGGTTCACAAATAATGCATGAAAGAAAGGACAAGTTAAATTTATTTTCATATGATTCTTCAATGGAAAAAGCAGCTCTTGGAGTGAAAGAACCAGACAAAATTTTGAGTCATCTTTAGGATAGAAGAAATTATTATTCAGCACATACAACTATGAAATACTGTCACACTTCTTTATGAGAAATGATTTGCAGGAAAACCCCTTGGCTAATCTATGGCCAACATCTTGTTTTCCATGAAATCCATCCATCTTCAATGACCTTATACATAATGAGTACTCAGAAAACATTAATTTTCTTTTTCCTGTCTCAAATAAAAAAGTTGACTGACAAATTCAACCTAACCCTTTGTAGGAAACTTTGGAAATCTGTCACAGAATTATAGGCAAAGGAGCTTTCTCCTGGTAGGAGTTGCAGATGACCAAGTAGATTAGAATCTTAATACATAAAACAAGGAAAAAGACTTGGCTTACTTTCAGAGCATTTGTTCAGATTTTTAAGAAACTCCTCATTGAGTCTATGTCCGGACATAGCTCATGAAACACAACAGTTTGTCACTATGGAAATAAAGTCACTGTGGATGATTGTCACTATGGAAATAAAGTCACTGTGGATGATATGGTACAATTATGAAACTAATATTGTTCTGTTGCTGCATATCAGATAGCCACGACTCCCCCCCGCCTTCCCCTTCGGCAGGGGTGTCTGGACACTGTACATCTACACAGACATACATGCAGATGCCTGCCCACAAATAGCTCTTAGTAGCAGTAACACAGCTAACCATCCAGTGCAGAATATTAGCAGAAAAAGAAAGTAAACTAACCATTGTTTCCACGATTTCCTTCAATTTGCAGAAAAAGTTCTCGTGCAGCCACAGCAATCCCAGAGTGCCCATAATGGGGGAAAGAGGTCTCGATGTTTTGCCTTATGTCAGAGCAAGGATGACTGCAGTTTCAGTTCAGTGTCAGCTTGTTTCACAAGAATGAGAGAAAGAAACCAAGATAGGTTTAGAGCAATCAACATTTTCCATTACAGGCAGACATTTTGGACCCTAATAGATTTAGAAATATCACTATGGGCCAAGGACAACCAGGAGTATGCTGTTAGTCTGAATAACGAAAAACCATGTTTCATTTTGTGTTGTTGGGGGGGGGGGGTTTGGTGAGGAGGGAGGGTAGACATGAACACTAAATCAATTGGAAGAAAAGAAAAATGCACGACATAGAGATATGCTTTATTGTCACATGATAATGTGTCTGCATGGATAATATCGTGAGGGTAATTCCACAGTTATCTCTCCAGTTATGCAAACCATCACCAAGTCAAGCTCATTGTGTCCAAATTCTCAAAGGAAAATGATGTATCCTTCCCACCTTGTCCATAAAGTAATGTGATATCAAATTCAGCAGAGTAGATCACGGGAACTCAGGGCATGGTGACAGATAGCCAAGTGACAGGTCACGTGGAGATGTGATGAGGTTTGGGGTTTTTGTTCAGATGCATGGATTATCATCAGATGAGGAGGCATTCTACAGGGCTTAGAAGGTTACCACATGACATGAATGGCTTACTTTGAAATAACATAAGAGAGCTTTATGTATAGATCGTGGAGTGACTCCCAAACTCCTAACCACCTTATTGAAATCCACTACCAACTAATTCCCGAATTACTAAATCTATTTCATGTTTTGACAAGTATTAGTAGAATTGGATATACATAGTAGTAGTACTTCACTACTAAAAACCAAATAGTAGTAGTAGCATTAGTAGGATTGGGTAGACCGCTAAATACATCCAGCGCTGCTAAATAAGTTCAGTAGTAGTACTTAATAGTTTTGGCAATATTGTTATACTACTAAATTTATCCAACACTACAAGATATTATTCATTACTTTTAGTATTTTTGGGCATATTTGGTTCACGAAAACAATTTCCATTTTCGTCTGCACAGAAAGTGAGAATGACAACAATTTTCATTTCTATTTTGTGTTATCTAAACATATTTGATATAGGAAAAGCATTATATTCTAAAAGGTAACATTATTAAAATGTGTTTGATAAATTTTTTAATCATCCCGATATCGATATGATGTACTGATTAACTTAGTGTTAATTCTTCTTACACTAATATATTCATTACACGCATTGAACAAATTTTTTTCAACAACAAAAATAAATTTTAAAGCAACACCCGCAAATTATTAATCCTGAGAAGTGTTAACTTATTATTCCCACACTAATGATTCAGATGATAGAAAAAGGAAAGTGTAAAAATTAATTTTATATAGTAAAAACCAAAAACAAACATAAAGATTTTAACGAGGAAACTTTCTCCAATATTCCAGAGAGCTAAAACCATTTCACCCTCATGATGAAGGAAGCAAAAGCTTCAAAGCATACTCCTAACGCTAATAACTCCCCTTTTATTTGTGTGCCCATGTGGACACCATGATCAGATGGTTTTGTGCTTCAGTCACCTAAAAGGACTAATTAATCTTTAGGCTTCAGAGCAGCATATTTTAAGCTCCAACTTTTTACAGAGAGAGAGCACCCAGCTGAAGGTGAAGACCCAGTGAACAAATGCAAAGAAGAATGGTGACTGACAAAAGTAGACCTGTGCAGAACTAAAGATGTGCAGTAAATTAATAATTGCAATTACAAATTGGAGGCCCCATGTTTTCAAATGAATTGAAAACACTGAAAAAAGTGATCCTTCTGCAAGCCTAAATTCCAAAACCCATGTTTTCAATTTTGAATCTCAAAAGTATATCCCTTGTGTTTAGTCCAAAAGAAAAGGAAAACAGAATTTTAGAGAATCTTCATCAGATAAACAGACCTTAGCAATTTAGGAATTAGCTGTCAAGTGGTTATTGGTTAAAGTAATTAAGGTTTTGTGGGTGTCTCTGTATGCTCCATAATTAGAGCTCTTTCATGCAATTCTGAAGTAAGCAATTTGCTGCATCACAATGCAAGCCGTTTGAGTAGTAACATAGTTGCTTTAGGTATTTTCCTCGCCTCCTATTGTGACCCTAAAATCTTCACAAGAGATAATGGACATTCTTCTTCATTGCCCCCAATCTTTTCCATTCTTTTTACAATGGTAATTACACCCCTCACATGAGAAATGCAAGTTATTCAGTCACACGCATTGGGAGGAGGGGTGGGGGTGGTTGTGCTTGCCTCATCAATCCATCCAAATCTTCTACAGAGAGGGTGCATTCTCTGCATAAACCATCTGTTATGAGGTCTTCAGGTGTCTCAGTTCCACGAACAGCAATTACAACCGTCCTTGCATGATGGAGAACAACAATGAAATATGCAGCCTCACATTTTGCCTGGAAGATTTAAGAAAGGAAGAATAAATCACTTGATGGTAGGACACCATGAACATGATATACAACAGTTAGGCAAAACAATTGAGCTAAACACCAAGCATAAGAAAAAAGAGGAACACCACTTTTCTCTAAAGACTGGAATTTTTTCTTTAATATGCAATCAAAATGCCAACACTAACATAACACACCAAATAAATCAAAGGCACCTAGTTATGTTAAAATACCACAATAATGTGATTTCCTTGGTTAGACTTTGAGTATCCAAGTACTAAAAGTGCCAGAAGTCAAGAGCACGGGACACCATATGTGAAGGGGATTAATGCGAGGCAACCCATACCCTTTTCCGTGCTCATAAATTGTTCTTTTGAGTATTGCCCGCAGAGCAAGCAGCCAAAGTTTCTTTAAGATGGTAATGAGCTGATACGACTAGAGGGAGGCTAGGTGAAGTCATATAACCAATGGACTAAGCACATTTATCTTGTCTAGCATAAACACACTATGCACTAGAAGTTGACGATGTTCGTCTTTCAGAGAATATCAAATCAGACGGCTAGAACAGAATATAAGAATCCATCAAATGAGCCCTACTTATTGACCACAGGCTTAGATGTTCTTGTTGCACTAGCATTAAGCATAACCAGACCCCATTCTGTTAATTTTACTATGAGACATGAAAAACATATGCTGCTTCCCATATATGGAGCAGACGGTGTTCATTTTAATGTTATCATGGAAATAAAATACTTTGCTGGGGGTGAGAATGAATTGGGAATATAATGAACGGAAGCAACTCAGCTGTTAAAAGCCTGATGTCAGTCCAACACCAGATGACACTTGTTGCTCCCACGATTGGTAGGTGACTGCCACCACGACTTTCGCCTTCATGTCATTGTCTCCACACAATGTGGTCTGACTGCTGGCATTTGGTACTCTCAACTATCAACTAATCACTATTACCACCACAACCAGCTTAAACAGCTTTCACAAGAACAATTGACCAAATGCTGCCAGAATTAGGTCCAGCCAAGATTGTTACACCAGCTTTATTATTTATCAACCTGTGTTTCCCCTCATCGTAGGTTACCAAAACCCTAATCATTTATCCAAGTGCTCCCACTGGCTGCCATCACCTCTGTTATTCCAAGAGTGGATATTATAACCATTAGCACCAGTGAGCACTTAACCAGTTGGTCAGGGCCCCCTTCCCACTGAGGTCAACTAAACAATCCCAACAATTTTGGCCACTGCCACACATAGCAAAAGAACAATTGCGTCCACCAAAATCGTTGGCTGGCCAACCGCACCCCTTCCTGTCCCAGCAACCTCTGCCACCAACATCTTGACTAGAGTTGGCACCACCATTACTGAGACCATCAAGGGAAATACTGTCTAAGTATGAGCACAGGGAATGCCCAAACCCGCCCTGTGCCCTGTGGGACAAGAAAGTAAAATCCATGGGCAAGCTGTGCCCAGCTCTGCTCATAGCCATCTCTTTGACTCCTCTCCTCTCTCTCTCTCTCTCTCTCTCTCTCTACACCCTATGTTGGGTTTAGGCAAATTCTATGCTAGTAGCTCCCACACCCTCACTTCAACAAGAATGCCTAAATTTAAATCTGCATGCGCTGCCCCCTCATTCTCTCTCCTTTGCTGTCATCCAAGTTCCTTTCTCACACGTTATAATTTGCAACTGGATTACATCCTCAGAATTGCTTGTAACCTTTTTAATATTGCAATTATCTCCATCACCTAAGTCCACTGATCACCACCATCCCCACGGGGCAGCGAATTGGTATTGAGCTCTCTCTCTCTCTTTCTCTGTCTCTCTCTCTCTCTCTCTAAGGCCACTCATCAACACAGTGCCACTATCCCCATAGCCTCGAATTGGTATTGAACTCTCCCTCTGCCTTTGATTCGGAAACTCAACTTTAAGCTTGGGAAGCAATGCCCACAGAGATGGAGAGTGATTCCCTGCCCTATGGGACAGTGATGTGGCATGATTTTCTCCATAAGGCGAGGACTCCAGTTGCAGTCCCAGCCTGGGCCATGCCCATCCCTCACTGTCAAGTTTTGGAGGAAATCTTCACTTGTATTACTTCATAAGCATGATAATGAGCCTCTATATGGACTTTAGCTGGTGGTGGAAACCAAAATCTTAAAAAAAAGGTAGACCCGGGCGTAGAAGCAAGAAAATTTAATACTGCAGAGAATAATTCAGCTATGTGACGACATCATGCAACATATCCAAGTTCCTTATTCAAGCATTTTAATTCGTAATTGGTACAAATCCTCAGAATGTAACTGTCTCACTAAGTATAATAGACTTGGTGTTGACAAATAAGACTTAAGTTTGTGCTTCATGTACTTCCTCATTATCAAATGGCGACAGAACTCGATCAATCACTGCAACAGTAGGCGTAAAAATTACACAGGGAACTGTGTGGTCTTCTTCCCTTAGTTACAAACTTGAGAGATTTATCCGAAGCAAATGAGGTATCAAAGATGCAATAGATTTGCATGAGTGAAATAGTATAGTTGTAATTTATTTTTGAGGACAAGAAATAACTTTTGAACTCATCACAAATACATATTAGGGAATTCCTTTCAGAAAACTCGAACTTCCCAGTTGCTAAATGTTTATCAGTTAAACTTACCACTGTATTTGAAGATTCCACTTTAACATGAATAGTAGCTAAACTTTGTTTTGAGTAATAATGAGATTAGACTGCTCAATTACAGTTATTTGACTTATGAATTACAGGGATTCTTTCCTCCTTCCAAGAGAACGTTCCATCCTCTGTTCAATAAGCAATTCCCCAGGAAAACTGGCAGATCCACATGATCACCCTGTTACCCGAGCGATTTTCCAATAACATGCATGCCACAATAAAAACCCTGCTCCCTCTAAGACATAGCATGCAGGTGCTAATTGTCCATCAATTATTAACCTCATTAAGTACAGATTTCAAATTGAAATACATCTTCCTTGTTGCTGCAGACCTGACAATTCCAAAGTAGCTAAGCAGTTTAAACCAATTATTTTACCTTGGCAACCCAGCTCAATTTTGCCAAGCCCAATAAATTGAAGTTGGTGAAATAAAGCATTATCCTACTATAAATGGCAGCAGGTAAGGATCAGTTGCCATCCAAATCTGCCATAACTGAAGCAAAATGCTGTGTTGCATATTGACAAGTGTCTAGAGAAAATCCAAACTTCAACTTGTCTATAACCCAGAGTCACCTATCAAGTGAATTTGTCACCAAAATAGGGTCACATATATCTAGACATTCAATAGTAGTTGGGCAATCACAAATGTACAATTCCAATAATGGGGATATATGCTGCTTTCTTTTCACTAGCATCTTGCCAAAGTTATCTAGATCACTACTTGGTTCACTGAATTTTAAAGCATAGGAAACAATGGATAGATAGAATTCACTTGGCATTAGGCATTAAATCTCATCTTTCAGGTTTCATCAAAGCAAAAGGTAAAGGCTGGTAACTGTCTTGGGTTAGATTGCTTCATAGTTCCTGTCTATCTTGGTGAAGACACCAGGTGGGATCTTGTAATCTTTGGCCCAAATAATTTGACCATGTCTCGTAATCTCTGGATGTCAAAATACATGACAATGTACGTCCATAAAAGGTAGTAGATAACAAAAGAAAGTTTTTATGAACATATTTGGTGCAAAAAAAATCAGAGGCCTGTCAAACTAACTTCACTTGTTGGTGTTTCCATTGTTCTTGCTTTCATGTCCATACTTAATGTAGCCACCTTTAACTGGAAATGTGTGGAAGCAGCCAAGATTTTCTGTTTTGTTGGGGTTGTGACTTGTGCCCATGCCATGTTGATCTTCTTTTAGACCAAATAGAACCCATGGAGAGGAATACTACATCATTCAGACAAATTACACATACCTGACAGACACGGCCTTGGCGAAGTGTGTCAGGAGGCAGACCAACATACTTCAAGAAGGCAGCTGCATGACCACGCCACCAATTATCGCCATGAAGTTTTGGCCTCCTGGCAAGAATTAAGTTAAAGAGATGAACAGGTGAAACAAGACAACATTAGCTTTGGAGGTAAGAGGCACTATATCCTTAGGCATTAAAAGACGAATGAAATAAGAACCTGTTGCAAGACCAGGGAGTCAAGATCCCCTGCCTGTAGAGCCATGCACATGGAAAGATGAAGGGATTTCTTCCAAAATCGAGCAAAGGACCCTGCATAGTATGGTGATTAGAATTGAAGTGGACATAGTAATATTGATAGAGAGATGATTCAATAAACCAGAAGATCAAATACTGTGTAGGCAGCTTCAGCAAACTTATGAAGAATGGCAGCCTCCTCGATTTGTCCTCTAGGTGCATCCATTAGCTCTTCATGACGTTTTGATGGAAGACTGTTCCTCTGAAACAAAGCTAGGCCTGAATATTGTCATGCAAAATGATATCATTCATACCATGCAAATGTAAACTAAAAGAGAAACGCAAAGACAATAACAAAAGTATAAGTAAAAAAACTGACAATCAGAAAAGTTGTAAAAAAAAATGACGATCAGAAAAATATGCGTGAAAGAAATGACCATCAGAAATGCAGAGTGGGGATGAAGTATATCAAGCATCTTTTATTCTCCATACAAGATTATAGATGCAGCATAACTAAAACGAGAAAGTTTCCCACTAGTGGAATAAGCATATAAGTATATGCACAAAAAAGGTACTGACAAGAGCTACAATATGCAATGCCCAAAGACCTCTTAAATTACTCAAAAACCAGAATTGATGAAAGATGGGTTGGGACACTGGATGAACCCACATAAATCATCAAAGAGTAGAAGTATGCAAGTTCATAACTAAAATGAGAAAATTTCCCACCAGTGGAATAAGCATATAAGTATATGCACAAAATGTTACTGACAAGAGCTATAATATGAAATGCCCAAAGACCTCTTAAATTACTTTAAAACCAGAATTGACGAAATATGGGTTGGGACAGTGGATGAACCCTCATATAATCATCAAAGAGTAGAAGTATGCAAGTTGACAATTGCATGCCTCAAAGCAACTGTAGGCGTTGCCTATAATCTTAAATTCTCTATATATAAACCCTTTGAAGTCCTCAACATATTTGAAGTAATCCTAGACAAGAGCTAAACCATTAAAAGAGTTATTTTTTACAATTTTGGAAGAGCTAATCTCAAAATTCAGGTCATCTTCAGTCTCCATCTGATTGTGCCAGTTCCCTATTATGCTACTTCCGCCCTTTGCTCTGTTTCAGGGACTTCTATTATAAGTAAATGAAACTGTGGGCATCACAGTTTAAGCTTTCAGCTCTGTTGGCAATGGTCAAGGATTGCAGGAGCAAATTTCCTAACCTAAGTATTCTACAAGCACGGTGTCATATATGTTCCAGAATCAACACCAAAGTACATACTTTAAATTGCGAAGTATTAGAGCTCCAGAAAACCAACAAATTTTGACATCATATGAAAAAGGATTGCCCAAAGCAAGTCAACTTTTTCATGAACATCAGGGTTCGCTCATTCGTTCCATTGACCAAGAAATTTGAATAAACTAATCTGCAAACCTGCCAAAAGTTCCAGGTGGCCAGTGCCTGATGCACGATAGGCAACAAGATCCCCGAGTAATCGTGCTACCGAATAAACTTCATCCTCCTCCATAACACTCCTGAAGAGAGAAACATAGTAAAATAAGAAACCAATCATGCATGAACTGGGGGAATGGCAAATAAATTGGAGAAAAGCCTACAAGTATTTTACACGTCCAAGACAGCATAAAGCCTCGCGCATGCCATGATCAAATACCTCCCTATAATGGGCCTTCCATGCATTGTCCTCAGTTGCATAAAATGATCTCCATCTTAGAACATCAGAGCCCGTAAAACACTGAAGTAGTGCAACAAAACACACCATGACAATGAATAAAACCAGCATATTCCGCTTCCACGTGCTTGCTTTGGAGACAATCCCTACATTTTAATAGCCTTAAAAATTGAGTGAAGATTCGTGGATATGCAAAGCAGAAATCTTTAAATAACAATTAGTAGAAAATAGTCAGATGAACACAAACAAAAGGATGCCCTAGATACCCTTTCTAAGTCGTACTTCAATCAAGAATCAAACACAGAAAGGTTCCATCTAGATTTTACTTCTTTTTTCTCATGATCATAATGACAAAAAGCAATATGCGATTATACTGCACAAGTTGATTCATAGACAAAAACTAATACCAAGAGGTCAAACAAAGGAAATAAGCATTTTATCTTCAACCAAACAATATTTCGTCAGTCTAGCGAGCAACAGCACTCAAAGAAACTTTAAAAAATCAAATTGTGAAAAAAGAAAACTCAATCGTCGAAGATTTAAGCAAAGATATTCCCTCACCTAAGACACAGTCACCCGTAGTTTCGTCATGGGAACTAGACTTAATTATCTTGAGCACAAGATAAGTTGCACCCACAAATTGCACCACCATGACAACTGTTGCGAACCGAGCCCACCAAATCCATTTTTTATACCTCATCTGTCCATGCAGAAGAGAAAGGAAAGATTTAGAATTGCATGGAATGTGCCCACAATCGGGTGAAGTTGATCTCTTCAAATATTGCAGGCTGCTTAAAATCTTTGTCACACTGGCTGGATAATGTAAAAAAAAAGAAAAAAGAAAAATATAGCATACTTTAGTTTCTTATCAAGATTGGCATGCCCAAACATGAAGGTAACACAGGTGGGTTCTAACTTGAATTGCGAAAGACACAAAGTCAGACACTCATGGAATAGGATACTGGATATCTTCAAATAAATCATCTTCATAATGGAGTTCCGAATATACGCAACCAGGACAGTTGGAAGAAATCTGCAAGAACATCTGGACTTATAGTCTTAAAGAACTCATTTCAACAAGTTTCCACGTACTCATATTGCATCTCACAAGCCATTCCAAAAGAAAGAAGTTCTTTTAGAGACCAAAATTTATTTCGTGTCTCTACTGAAGATTAAAGTACAGTGGTCCTTGCTTATAACAGGGTCTGGCACACTCCTGTAAATCAAGTTTAATTTCCCTTGCTTTACAACAGGCTCCCGGAAGCAAGTCCACGAGATTCAAGCATGCTAAACGGAATTTGACAGCATTCCTTGAAATTCTATCTACGTAATTAAATTGAGACCAGGGAAGACCTCCAAAAACAAGTCAGCACATGTCATCCTAGATATCTCTCCACTGAAGAAGAACGTCAACCCAAAACGCAATTCGTCCAACAATCTTCCATAATACTCTTCTATTTTCAAAAGGAGAAAACAGAAAAGGAAAGAGAGAAAGGAGCCTACGAGGTAAACAAATTGAAAGAATTCCGAGCAAATGAACCTGTATTCGAGCACCCGATAACGATAAAATTGCGGGCTGAGGTTAAAGACACGAGAGAGAAAGAAACGAAGGAGTACCCGTCTCTGATGGCGAATGACGGCGTCGACGACGGCGCTCTCGGAAGACTCAACAACGGTCGTGGCCGTGGCTTGCTGGGCGATCCCCGTAGAAACCATGGCGACGATCCTGACGGCGGCGGCCAAGGTAACCACCGCGAAAGGAAGCGTCCGGCGAGGGCCGCAGGAGGGGAAAGACAGGAGCAGGAAGCACCCGCCCAGGATCACCACCGCCGTGTTGGACACGCCCAGCACCATCGTCGAGTACCTCAGGCTCTTCACGCCCCACCGCCACCCCCACCCCATTGCTCCTCCTCCTCCTCCTCCTCCAGCAGCTTCGATCGGCAACGTCGCTTCCTCCAGAATGGATCGATCGAAGGAGCAACGGAGAAGGAAAGTTGGATGGCGAGACGATGATGGATCCAGAGAGCCTTTCTCTGTCTGCCTGCCTGCCTGCCTGTGAGGCTGGCGTAGAGAATAACGGTGAGGCGGGGCCCACCAGTAAAACTGGTCTTTTTTGAACTCATCAATCATTCATTTTACATACGAAATTCCTACGGTCAACTTGGCTGGGCTTGGATCAAGTAAAGTGAAGTAGCCATTCCTGATTTTCTCTTATTTCATTTTTCCTTCAAGCGACTTTTGATTTGATCGATACTAAAATCTCCACTTCTTTTAATTCAAATTTTGCAAGTCTTATGGAGTCTGACATCCGCTCCTTTTTATTAGTAAAAAGGGTTATTGCTTCGATCACTTTATATAGCAATTCTCTTATCATTTGAAGTTAGCATTATTAGAACTATTATTAGAGTCTTGTTTTGACAAATTATCTTGATTTTAATTTACATTCGATGAATAAAGTAGAAATCACCGTTTTTTTTATTATTCTACCCTACATCTACTAAAGAAAATTTCATTTCGTCCGACTAATTTTGCGTGTGTCTTGATCTACATCATAAATCATTGAAGGTGACGTTGTGATTATTCTACAAAGTTCCTTTTCATGCTAACGACTTTTAAATTTTAAAGAACTTGATATGGAGAGCAAGACATAGATGGATAAATTTGTCATTATATAATATTTAAAATATAAGATGATATATATATAATTCATCATTGTGATTTCTCACAGCGCACTATTATATATTTGGGTTATTCAATACTAAGTAAAATTCAAATCTTAAATGGTAAAAGACAAGATTTTAGGTTAATTTTTTTTTAAAAGTCACCATATAAAGCGGCGATTGTTTTTGTTGTTTTACCATTTGGACCTCCGCATTGGCCTAGTTTCTTCAATAAAAACATACATGTATGGCCCGATTTATTGAATCCTATTTTTGAATAAAAAGTTTTTTCAAACACGTCCATCTTAAAATGTTATCAAAACATATTGCAAATTCCTATTTACATAGTAGAAAAAAATTTACTCCCTCTATTTGATATTTATATCTCTTTCTAACCATCGGGGTTTGCCCCTTCTAACATGGAAGATGGGAAGGTTGGGGTTCGAATCCCCACTTTTTAAGGGTTTGGAGTGAGAATGATTTAGTTTCAAATAAGGTATTGGACTCCTACATCTTGTAAGGAGGCGGACATGGACAAAAGTCTAAGTCTGAGAGTTAGAGCAGGAATAAAAGGACCGACAAAAAAAAAAAATCTTTCTCCTATTTTTTCCAAAATTTCCTTAAATAGCATTAATACGAAGTTAATTAGGTTCCCATCTACGCTCCCATTTTCTTTTAAGCGTGGGAAAGAGAGGAAGAGGGGGGTGCCTCTCCCAGTTTCCTGCGTGGCCTCCACGAATACCGCCATGCTCATGTTCATAGGTGCATTTGGGAAGACTTTTGGGAAAAGTCATTGAGAAAATGTAAAAGGGTTTGAGCAAAAGTCATTGAGAAAATGTAAAAGGGTTTGAGTTAAAGAAGTTTTTCAAAATGTAAAGTGTGTTTGGTAAATCTATTTGTGAAAGTCGATTGTGAAGTATGTTTGTGCAAAATAGTATTTGGATAAATTAAATTTGCAAAAGACTTTTATTATTAAAAAAAGAAAAAAAAAAAAAAAAAGATAGTTGGCCGGCCAAGGGCTTCGCCGGTTATCGTCGGCTAAGAGCTTCGTTGGTTACCGCTAGCGAAGAGCTAATAGTTGCCGGAGAAGGGTAGGTGGTTCAGCGAGGGGAATGCGGTGAGGCGAATGGCAGCGTTCGGCTAGGGTCATCATGCGGAGGACATGGCGACCCTCGCCGCGCCGTCGTGCGAGCCACCGCGGCGCAGAGGTTGCCGGCAACCCAAGCGACCTCCGCGACCTCCGCGACCCAAATCTGGGTCACGGCGAGGTCGTGGACAAGGTCGCACGCCATGACCCAGGTGACCTCCGCAACCCAGATTTGGGTCATGGCGACGTTGTGGGTGGCTTGGGTCGCCGCGACGTTCGGTGATCTTGGCGACCCAAATTTGGGTTGTAACGAGGTCGTGGGTCACTAGAGGTCGCGGCCTAGATTTGGGTCGCGCGATTGGCCGGCAATGGTTGTCGGGGTGCCACGACCACGCCAGCCTCTCTCCTGCTCATCACTGACCCATTGCAATCTCGCCGGCCGACATCAGAGAATCTGACAAAGAGGAAGATAAACAATGCGACCGACCCTTCCGAAGATGCTGAAAGCCCAAGACAGGCATTTCTTCAAAGAAAGTTTAAAAAATGTTCCCAAACACCTGATACTTGAGTAAATGGGTTTTGGACACTCAAAGGTACTTGGCAAAGCTGGCCCCAAACGCAACCATAGTCATGATCACCCTTTCCTCTTACAGTAATCGCAGGGATTTTCTCTCTTTATTCTTTCGTTTCTTCCTCTCTCTTTTTTTTTTTTTTTTTTTAATCTCTGCGGACATGTTTTACTCGCAGACGTTT
This sequence comes from Eucalyptus melliodora, assembly GCA_004368105.4. NCBI lineage: Eukaryota > Viridiplantae > Streptophyta > Magnoliopsida > Myrtales > Myrtaceae > Eucalyptus > Eucalyptus melliodora. The sequence goes on along the minus strand of CM023402.3, from coordinate 69,132 downwards.
CTGGGTCGGAAAGGTCCGCTCGGCACAGTCTGGTGCACCGCCCATTTGCAACAGCGCCTCAAGAAATCCCATTACACCTCCACCGATGCCCTCAAAACCGTCGGTTAGTAATCCCCATTCCTTGCTGGTGCTTGTTTCTCAAGATTTCCCTTTTGCCATTTTCCAGAGCTACGGCAAAGTAATTGTTTCGGTTCATCAGTCAACAGGGCGAGGCTTGATGCAGTCAGAATTTACTTTTATCTCTGAACCACAAGTGGGGCATGCGAATCAGTGCGATAGATTTTTCCTCTCTGTGCTCATCTTCATTTTTTGTGCTGGTTTTGTGTAATTATTTGAATATCTAGCTCGCCAACATCGTCAAATCTGAACAGTTCTTTTTGGTATTCTATAGAATATATCATGTATCCCAAAGTGCCAATTGCTTTGAGGATGTCCGGCCATCTTCGTTTGGACGTTGTTTGGATATATTCGAAGAAAGTGGATTATCTTTTCGACAAGTGTAATATTATCCTCACTAGACCGAGCAAAGTCTCGAGCTTAATTTGCCAGAGCATGCAAGACAGGCACCGGTACAATCTATCTCTTTGCCCAACACTTTTGAACTTGATACCATGGATTTGAACAACTCATATGATGTCACACCCCAAAACCCTACAAGGATGGGGGTAACACGGCTGTCCTTCCACCTGAAGAACGCAGCCTCAAACCATACCAAAAGTCTACCTCCAAAGGTCCCCATCGATAGCACTCCTTGACCTACTAGCTGCTAACCAAAGGACTTGAAAATGTTTGGAAATAGAGGGGTGAGCAACCACAAGCTCAATGAATAGCACGTACCATAAAAGCATATCAAACTTTCACATCCATATTTAAAACTCAAGACATGACTCATTATTGCCAAACAAAAATATGATAAACAAAATGCGTTATAAGTTACCTCAACCTAGCTATATCAAATAGCAAAATTTCTCATTCATCCATAATAACAAAATTAGCATCACCAATTTTGTTCAATAATTGGGCTCATCCTATCTCATATCAATGGTTCATTTCCCGGTCAATATCCAAACTTAAGGCCCTAGAGGTGACTCCCATGAAATTGCGTTATCGTGTAGCACTTAGCCCTTGACCACATATAGCGATAGTACAAGGCCTTAGAGGTGGCTCTCACGAAGTTACGTTATCGTGTAGCACTTAGTCATTTATTATGCATGTCGGTAGTGCAAGGCCCTAGAGGTGGCTCCCATGTGACTCAAGTTACCATGTAGCACTTAGCCCTTGACTACAAGGCCCTAGAGGTGACTCACACGAAATTTCATTGTCGTGTAGCACTTAGTCCTTTACTTGTTCACAACACATTTGATTTCTTTAACACAACACATACCATGTTTCAATAATCATCACATAACCACATAAATCAGTTGTACCAAAACAACATGCATAACCCTTCAAGAGAGGTTTGTCGAATCATCCCACAATAACTCAAAAAATACCGAGCACCATATCCATCATTATACAATAAATATGTCCTCACTTCCTTACACGAATATATGTCGATTAATCTTACCTTAGTACACGAGTTTCATAAAACCAAAGAAGACACTAGTACTACTCACCTGGGGATGCCCCAAAATCAAATAACTCATGTTATTTGATCCTTCAATTTCGCGGTCCGGGCGTTGTAAAATAAGCTTGGTGAGTTGCCTACGACGTGAACACACAAAGCCCCCTCTCTTCTTTCTTCTCTTTCTTATTTCTTTCTTTCTTTCTTCTTCTTCTTCTTTCTTTCTTTCTTCTTCTTTCCTCTTTTCTTCTGCTGCTCGAACGTGGGCTTTCCTTTTCTTTTTATCTCTTCTCCTTTTTGTTTTCTTTTTATTTCTTTATTTAAAGTGGGTCCCACCACCTTTTCTTTAACCTAATAAAAAATCCCAAATATTACATTCTACCGTCCTTATAAAAATTTCGTCCTCGAAATTTAGAAATACATCAATCAACAAACTTATGAGAATATCCGTGTCTTTCCTTTTTAAACTCCCAAATAGCTTCCTGCTATTAGATCTTCACATATATTCTCAGTATCTTTTCGTTGAGGATGTGTCTCATCCTCAACCAGAAATTCATGAATTACTCCATGCTTCAATCTTGCTACAACTTGGGATTTTATTATTATTTTTTTTAAGAGTCTTGCTACTCCATAATTCCTCTAATCTCAAGCACATTATCTGAATTTCCTTTGGAAGCATATAGGGTTGACAATAACTCGTAGAAACCATCATGGTCTAGTTGAAACTCATCGAGTTTTCTTCTTATCTTCACCCCCATTTTCAATGTCATCGTGCTTTATAGTGCACTTCATGAGCCAATCTGACCTCACACTTTTCACTTCACTGCTGTGTATGGGAACCACATAGCGGATGGCCTTTTGCAGTGAATGACATGTGCAGGCCTCACTGATGCAGATGATTCGATGTACTCCAGCAACAGATGTGTAGCCTCTGTGTATCTTCCGTAATCAACAAATAACTGAGACAAAGATACTAGGTTTGATTCATTTCCATCCATACCCCAGCTCGTGTCCTTTCTATTGCCCTTGAACATACCCACTAACCAAAGGGGGAGTTCAATTTGAGAATCTGTACGAGGAAGAGTTTCAGCAACGACAATAGTCAATCTGGCATGAAAGTCCTTATACCTTCCCAGATAAAGCTCAAGATTTTCCTAGTGAGAATTGCCCATGTATTGTGGAGTTCGACTACCCATATCAGACAAACTAGGCACAGCTGCTTCATTTATTGTTGATGTTAGCAATAAACCTTGTCTTTTGAGATCTTTCCCGGTGACCGGTGAACCAACAGCATTGGGACAACACTTCAATGACATAGTAGAGAAAACTCTCTCCAATTCCCTTTTAGGCCTGAATTCTTCCAAAATTTCAAGAGAACAGTAAATGCCATATCATACAAATCTGTTTGGACCAAGATATCGACCAATTCTGAAGGAGCAGCAGGATCTCCTAAATATGACCATTTGACTTTGCTAAGTGAAAGCAAATATTCAGCTAATGTCATCACAAACTTCCTCTCACGTTTCTCAATGTCAAGATAAGGATAATATTGGGGCTGGATGGACTTAGCAGCAGTCTGTGGTTCAACTGCCTTTCTAGCCTTTTTACTCTGATAAGGCTCGTGCTCAAATGAGATATCTTCAGATGGCGGTTCAATCAAAGCATGTGCCGGGCGAACAAGATGCAGTGCATTGATAGCAACAAAAAGCCCATTCAACTGTTCTTGTAATGAGAGAAGAGATTGCTAATTATCTCTTGAACTGATTTCAGTCCTCAAATGAGCTGTATATCGATACATATAACTCGCTGTTGCTTTTCGCCAATTATGCCTATGCATCTCAAAAGAATAAAGAAACTTGTATGGATTTTGCCTCATCAGAATATTCAACCGCTCTGCCTTTTAAAAGAGCTCATGCTCAACCCTTTCCATTAAACCAATGAATGGCAGTTGACCATTAGATAGAATCTTCAATGCACCATGCTCAAAAAGAACATTTATGAAACGCCTCAAGCAGATGTGTTTGTTCTCCTCGTCAAGATTTGAGATAATAGCACAATATGCATCATAAAAGTGATTAAGATCCAATGTGAACTTGAACACATTTGCCCAAAGCCATCCGCTGATAGCTGTCGCTGATTCATTTAATGTGTCCCCATCATAACCATTGATTCTTTGATTGAGAGCTCCATCTACTTGCTCAAGTGTGGCAAAAGAAAACTGACAAGCACCTTCACTAATGTTATGTTTCTCGAAAATCAACATGACCCATTAATATCAATGAAGCTTCCAGGCAGCAGGTGACACAGAGTTAGAGAAACTAAGCGGTGGTAGTCCAGTTTCTGGAGATAGTTTCTGCAGGGCCTAGGCTGCACCTTTTCCAAATGAAGCTCAATCGCCACTTGCATCCCGTAGACTGGTAGAACTGTATTCCTTTCGGGAATGGGCTTCCACTATGCTAAGAAGAAGCTCAGCAGCTTTATACTGCCCACATCTAATCAATATTAAAGCAAGCTCAGTAGAATGACTCAAGAAAGCAGAAGAATCATCTCCATTCATGCCCCATATCATCCAGCTCGTAAATCTCCTTACAATACTCGTAACAACTTAAGGATCAGGAAGAGACATATCAAGACCTTCAGAAAAGCTATAACTATTTAACAAAAGTATAAAGGCCAAGACAAAGTCATTTCTGCCAAGCTTTTCCTTCCATGAGCCCCTATCTGAGCTGCTATCAATCTTTAGTGATGATAGTTGACTACTGAAATCTTCAACCGCATAAGATTCAGACGGCGTAGCAGCAAAGAAATGAATACTCAATCATTTAGCAATAATTTCTTTAATCATTGGAACCAACTCCAAACGGATTCTAGATACATCATCCTGGACATATTGATCTGTCCGCTTAGGTGAACAAGATAAGATAGGAACAGAAGAAGGTCTGATGCGGACTCAAACATTATCTTAGCAATTTGGGAAGTAGCCTGGACTACAATGGAAGTGCAGATATTTAAAGATACTCGATCATCCATTTTTTTTTTTTTTGTACAACTTTGTGTGGCACAAGAAGTTTTAAATAGCCTTCTACAACTTCCAACACTTTACCCCATCATCTGAATAGCTAAAACTGAACTTTGTGATATCACTTATTTCATCCAAACCTACCAAACAGGTATAAACGGCAATATCACGTTCGTCATAGCAGAGAAATAGTTAAAACTGAAAATACAACCTGAAAAGCTCTTGCTTTCTATCCAAGTAGAACAAAAGGCAGTTGGTAATATATTGACACAACTTGAAGTAAGGCATAGGTATCTGGCATACCAATGACAAATAGCTCAATTTCCTCCAATTTCCTCCCATGAACAAAAGAAGGACATTGAACTTCTACGGACTAAGCCAACTCCACCACCAAGAAGCTGAGGAAGCAACCCTAACGGGGCATTGTTCTTACACCAGTAATGAAAATAGCGGTTGCTAGTCATAACTTTCAACGTCCTTAACAACAATGAGTAATGGTCATCGTTTCTTTAATGCCAATAAAACTTTCACAATCGAACCTCAAGGACCTTAAGATACATTTCCGATATCAAAAGTAATAACTCACTTACTTTCATTGTCCCTTAAAGCATGCGACTTGTTAATCACTTGAACCCAAAATAAAACATACATCCTAGTACCTAACAAAGGGCTAAAGCATTATAAACTAACACACAATCTCACCACGTCCCATAAAATCTACACCCAAAATCATAACCTAAGTTCTGATACCACAAGATGCCACACCCCAAAACCCTACAAGGATGGGGGGTAACACGGCCGTCCTTCCACTTGAAGAACGCAGCCTCAAACCATACCAAAAGTCTACCTCCAAAGGTTCCCATCGATAGTACTCTTTGACCTACTAGCTGCTAACCAAAGGACTTGAAAATGTTTGGAAATAGAGGGGTGAGCAACCACAAGCTCAATGAGTAGCACGTGCCATAAAAGCATATCAAACTTCCACATCCATATTTAAAACTCAAGACATGACTCATTATTACCAAACAAAAATATGATAAACAAAATGCGTTATAAGTTACCTCAACCTAGCTATATCAAATAGCAAAATTTCTCATTCGTCCATAATAACAAAATCAGCATCACCAATTTTGTTCAATAATTGGGCTCATCCTATCTCATATCAATGGTTCATTTCCTGGTCAATATCCAAACTCAAGGCCCTAGAGGTGACTCACACGAAATTGCGTTATCGTGTAGCACTTAGCCTTTGACCACATATATCGATAGTACAAGGCCCTAGAGGTGGCTTCCACGAAGTTACGTTATCGTGTAGCACTTAATCCTTTACTATGCATGTCGGTAGTGCAAGGCCCTAGAGGTGGTTCCCATGTGACTCAAGTTACCATGTAGCACTTAGCCCTTGACTACAAGGCCCTAGAGGTGACTCACACGAAATTTCGTTGTCGTGTAGCACTTAGTCCTTTACTTGTTTACAACACATTTGATTTCTTTAACACAACACATACCATGTTTCAATAATCATCACATAACCACATAAATCAGTTGTACCAAAACAACATGCATAACCCTTCAAGAGAGGTTTGTCGAATCATTCCACAATAACTCAAAAATTACCGAGCACCATATCCGTCATTATACAATAAATAGGTCCTCACTTCCTTACACGAGTATATGTCGATTAATCTTACCTTAGTACATGAGTTTCATAAAACCAAAGAAGACACTAGTACTACTCACCTGGGGATGCCCCAAAATCAAATAACTCACGTTATTTGATCCTTCAATTTCGCGGTTTGGGCGTTGTAAAATAAGCTTGGTGAGTTGCCTACGACATGAACACACAAAGCCCCCTCTCTTCTTTCTTCTTTTTCTTCTTTCTTTCTTTCTTTCTTCTTCTTCTTCTTCTTCTTTCTTTCTTTCTTCTTCTTTCCTCTTTTCTTCTGCTGCCCGAACGTGGGCTTTCCTTTTCTTTTTATCTCTTCTCCTTTTTGTTTTCTTTTTATTTCTTTATTTAAAGTGGGTCCCACCACCTTTTCTTTAACCTAATAAAAAATCCCAAATATTACATATGAAGAGGGGCATGACTATGATTCAACTCCCGCCTTCCTATGGTTTCCACCTTTGGAAATGTCGTATATAGTGGATTTTATTTCAGGATCCAGGATGATCATCTATGAAGTAGCAAGGAGATTACTTTGATAGGTGACTGATTTTTAATTTAACAAACACAGTGTTTAGAACTCATTAGGCTTGAAGCTCACATGCTTAACACGTGAGTTTGTGTACTTTCTGCTTTGGTTCTTAGGACAGATCCCAACTGGAGAAGATCCTTATATTGCTATATCTTTTCATGAGGTTATAATCTCTCACTTGATCATCTTTTCGTTCGGGTGACTTGTGGCTGCTTATCCTTTAATATCTACCAGTTCTTCTGATACCTAACGAGGATGGCTTGCGTCATACTGCATTGGTCACAATACAAGCTGGTACCTATTTCTGTGGTTAGTTTAATGGAGGAGCAGTAAGTGTCCTTACAAGATAATTTTTTCCCTCCATGTTATGCAGTTTACGGAAAGATATTGTAGTTTTATTATCATTTAACGGTAATGTGATTGCCGTGCGTGTCTTGACAGTAGTTGGCATTCTAAGGTCCTAATCGTAGTCACCCAGAATTACGTGGGGATATAATGCAGGATCGCAGCAGATCATGTGGATGATGGAAACTCTCCCATGACAGATCATGTAGGAATGATCAAAGTGATCCGAAGCTTTTTGGGGCAACGGGAGTTTTATGTATATGCGTTGCTACAAGCAAGTGCATCGATCTTCAGAATGTATTCAGGGAGGATTACGTATCGATAAACCCACATCTTATTGGCCAATACTAAGATATAACTATCTAATCAAGGCCTACCTTTAACCATTTTCCAATATTTTTTTTTTTCGTTTTCTGATTATTTTTTATTATGCCTTTCTTCTACGCCTAGAAGTTGCCTATATGATCAGGTTATCACTTTTTGCTTTTGCTTTTATTATTTTTTGTTATTTTTATTTGGGATATGTACCGTAGAAGTCCTAAAACTTGTGCAGAAAGTACAATTGAGTCCTAAAACTTACAAATAGTTCAATCAAGTCCTAAAACTTGTCCATAAAGTGCAATTGAGTCCTAAAACTTACAAATAGTTCAATCAAGTCCTAAAACTTGTTTAGAAAGTGTAATTGAGTCCTAAAGTTAACACCGTTAAGAAAGTTAACGGAAATTGCTGACGTGGCGCTGACGTCATATTTTAAATGATTTTTTTAATTTTTCAATAGCTTTTTAAATTTATTTTTTATTCAAAATCTTTAAAAATTAGATTAAAAAATAAAAAGGAAAATCTAAATTTATTTAAAAAAAGAAAAATCTTAATTTATTTAGAAAAAAAATTATTCAAAAAAAAAAAGGCCGGTGGACTTCCGCCGCCGCCCATCGCCGGAGGGGCCGGCGACCGTCGCCGGCCCTGGGCGGGGTGGCCGGCCCTCACCGGGGGCCGGCGACCGTCGCCGGCCCTGGGCGAGGCCTCGTCGGCCCTTGCTCGGGGCCGACGAGGCCGCGCCCACGGCGGGCGACGGTCGCCGTCCCTCGCCTGGGGCCGATCGACCGTCGCCCGCCCTGGGCGAGGCCTCGTCGGCCCTCGCTGGGGGCCGACGAGGCCCCCCCAGATCTGGCGAGCCTCGTCGGCCCCGAGCGAGGGCTGACGAGGCTCCCCTAGATTTGGCGGAGCCTCGTCGCCCGCCCTGGGCGCGGCCTCGTCGGCCCTCGCTCGGGGCCGGCGACGGTCGCCGGCCCCTCCGGCGATGGGCGGCGGCGGAAGTCCACCGGCCTTTTTTTTTTTTTTTAAAAATTTTATTTTTCTAAATAAATTAAGATTTTTCTTTTTTTTTAAATAAATTTAGATTTTCCTTTTTATTTTTAATCTAATTTTTAAAAATTTTGAATAAAAAATAATTTTAAAAAGCCATTGAAAAATTAAAAAAATCATTTAAAATATGACGTCAGCGCCACGTCAGCAATTTCCGTTAACTTTCTTAACGGTGTTAACTTTAGGACTTAATTGCACTTTCTGGACAAGTTTTAGGACTTGATTGAACTATTTGTAAGTTTTAGGACTCAATTGCACTTTCTGGACAAGTTTTAGGACTTGATTGAACTCTTTGTAAGTTTTAGGACTCAATTGAACTTTCTGCAAAAGTTTAAGGACTTCTACAGTACATATCCCATTTTATTTTGTTATTTACAAAAGAGGGCACGGGCCAAGTTCATGGGCACCGTCCGCGTATCGATCAGATTTGGACTTCACAGCGCCGATAATGGGCTCATTAATCAAGCCTCTTTCTATTAAAAGCTTCACGAGCCCAATTTCAAATACAACTACGTTGCCCGCTCCCCATTATAACGAGGCCACACCGTAGGTCCGCAATAAACCCATTTTCAATTATTACTACGTTGAACCCATTTACTATTATCCTCTCTTTTCTCTCTTCTTTAGTATATTGCTCATTATTGCTATTCCTACTTTATTTTACTTTTTGTTCTTATCGATCTTCTTTTAATTATTATTTTATTATATTCTTTTCTTTTTCTCTGCACTCGGTCTCTTCTTCAACTTGTAAATTAAGCGCATTCATGTTTTAATACATTGAAAACCATAATACACCAATCTCCATCTATATATGTCCAGGTCATCCATATGTGTTAGTTGTGATTGGGCTTTAGTGGAGAATACATACCGCATTAGCCTATGACGTGGCAATAAGTGACTACTTATGCATAAAAGGAGTGATCTAGATTTGATTTTTGAAATGCAAATAATTCTTTTTAGAAATACTCTATGCATTGATCGGTGAAATAGTATGATGGCATCAAATCTTTGCATCATCAAGATCGCACGCAAATAGTATGATTGGTATGATGAGGGTTCGGGGTGTGTCCAAAACTTATTATATTGTTAGTTTGTACGTATAATGCGTTAAAGACGCCATAGATTGCAAGAAAAGTATAATAGGTGCACAACACATTAAGTTAATTTGACATGAAATTAGAGAACGTGAATTTGGACTTACGTCAAGAGATCTCAAAACCATATGCATTTTTGGCTCGATCATCAGTAAACTAGGCGAGAGCTAATCAATACTTACCAATTCATGACTTCTAGCCCTAGTCCCACCCATATACGTGGCTTAAGGTAATAAGAATGTGCAGAATTGAAGACTAAATAAATGGCATAGACAATTTTTTTTTCTTTTTTTTGCGATAAATAATAGAGAACAATATCTCTTCATCACTGTGTTAAGAGGTTAGAGAACATAAAGGGGACATGAAATTCAAAGCTTTTTTGCAAACCCAGATATTATGACAAATTGCTTTTTTCCCCTCATCAATACGCGTGCTTCCCGACTACCATGCACGATACAATGAAATACATCCGACTATAACTTGCTGTTTTGTTTTTTTTATTTTATTTATGGTCCATCAAAATCATGCGGTACCGACTCTTTTGCATTAATTTCTTCTTCTTTTTCCTTTATGTTTTTGCTTTGCTTTGTACCGAGTGAATGAGTAGAACCTTCGTTCAATTTCATGATTTTAGTAATTGTTGAAAGTCTAATCCCAATTACTTTTTTTTGGTCAGATAATTCTAGTTAGTTATTGTTATAGATGAAACCAAATATTTTTAGGGGCTTTTTTTGTCTTTTCAATTAAATTTGCTTTTAGGTTAAGAGCTACACCTTTATATTAATGATGGCAAGACGCTAGCTGTCAAGATGCTGAAAAGGAAAATAGAGAGGCAATAAAAAGAGAGAAGAAAAAATTGAGTTTTTTTTCTTTATGAAGGTTTTCAATTTCTTTGTGTCCTAGATCTTGAGAAAAGATTATCATTATATTCCAAATTTTTTTCGAAATCTAGTGGATTTGCACAGTGCCTCTACGTGGAGGCATAACTCACGTTTGAGTAAACTTCGTTAATGAATTTTCTAGCATGTTCTTCTCATTATGTTATTTTATTATTATATTATGTTTGATGAATTATTTGCGAGCGTTATTTTTTTGAAATCGACATGCAATTTCACAATAATTGGTATCAAAGCCTAAGTTGGCTAATCGAGAACATCGAATGTTTTCGTTTTTCGATGACATTCGATTGAAAGCAAACAATAAAGCAGAAGATAAAATCAGAATCGATAAGTTCGATGGGCAGGATTTCGGATAATGGAAACTACAAATCGAGGATTATTTTAATAAATAAAAAAAAAAAATCTCTATGGGGTTGGAAACCCAAGACGACAGAAGTGGATTTGATAGTAGAAGCCGAATGGAAAATTATTGATCGAAAGGCATTAAGTACAATTCATCTAGGGTTGACAAAAAAGACAAGGTATCACATCGCAAAAGCGAAAACTATAAAAGAAGTCATGGATATTCTAACAAATATTTATGAGAAGCCGTCTACATCAAATCATGTATATTTGCTGAAGAAACTATTTAATATGAATTTATTTGACAGAGGTTTTGTAGTAGAGCATATTAATAATTTCATGCAGATCACGGGTCAATTGGAATCTGCAGACATAAATTTAGATATGAAGCTTCAAGCTTTACTAGAAAGCTACAATACCGCAATGTAGGGAATTTCGAGCACCATAAAAGATGATTTACCTCTTGATGATGCTGAGAATAGTATCATAGATGAAGATATGCGAAACAAAGTCTTAGGTGGAAATTTTTTTCAGCATCTACATCTTCAACGATACTCGCAATGGAAAACCGTGAAAGAAGTAAAAGTAGAGGAAAATTTAGCGAGTGTGGCAGATCACAATTAAGGGATAAGAGATAGGTTGGAAAATATGAGTGTTGGTTTTGTCACCAAATCGAATACCGGAGGTTTTAGAAAAAGAAGTAGCAAGACGAGAATTAAGGAGTTAATGTGGTTAGCGATGAATTTTTGCTAAATAACTTATGTTTATCTGTAGGGTTTGACTTGACGACAGATAAATGGTTTATTGATTCCGGTGCTTCTTTTCATTGCACCTCGCAAAAAGACATATTTGATGATTATGCTAGTGAAGATTTCGGATAAGTGGTTGTGGGAAACGGCCACATGTGTCCCATTGTTAGAAAATGAACTAGGACTATGAACATCTCAGTGAACAACGTTTAGTTTGGTGTAAAACTATGCATATTCTAGAATTAAGGAAAAATATCATTTCAATCAGTAAACTTGACCAATAAAGTTTGGTAACAACGTTAGATGCAGATAGTGAAAGATAACCTCAGGGGTAAGAATAGTAACAAAGGGAAAATGTACGGGTGCATTTTACTTTCTTGAATGAGATAATATCAGTAATATGGTTGCAACTACAATGGTTACAAATAATTTGTTTACTTTTTGGTATTATCGTTTGGGATATCTTGGTGAAAAATGTGTAAAGTAGTTACACTCGAATAAATTACTTCAAGATTTGCAAAAAGTTGAGTTAGATTTTTGTGAAAACTACATTTTATGAAAAACAGAAGGTTGTTAGTTTTTAATTGAATAGACGACAAAATATATGCCAAAAGTTAGAATTGGTTCATACTGATGTATGAGGACTTGCTCAGGAACTTTTTTATGGCGGTAAGAGATATTTTGTCACATTTATTGATGATTTGACAAGGAAGACTTGGGTAACAAGTATTGGGGATGTTCAAAATGTGAAAGACCATGGTAAAAAAAAGACAGGTTATCAAATTAAAATTCTGAAGTCTGATAACAGTGGTGAATACACAAATAAGGAATTTGCAGAATATTTGAGTTGGGAAAGCATGCGCAGGGTAAAGACTGTTGTTAGAACTTTTTAAGAGAATGGTGTAGTTGAAAAAATGAACAAAATTATTCTAGAACGTGTGAGATGTATGAGGCTATACATGAATCTCCCGCTACACTTATGGGCTGCCATAGTTGATGTAGCTATTTATCTTATCAATAAAAGTTTATCTAGTGCATTGGATGGAGAAATATCACAAGAGTAGTGGTCAAGTAAAACGATTAATTATTCATATCAAAGGCTTTTGATTGTATTGCATATGCTTTGATTGACAAGGAGGATAAAAAAAAGCTTGATACTAAGTCCTAGAAGTGCATCTTTATCAGATACGGTGGCGATGGGTATAGCTATAGGTTTTGTGATTATGAGTATAACAAAGTCATTGGTAGTCAAAATGTGGTATTCCATGAAGAAAAGATGTACAAGGATCGTCAGATAGAGCATGAGAATGTAGTAGAACTATAATATGTTAAATTAAACACAATGCCCGTGAAAATGTTTCTAGTAGATTAAAGTGCACTTGAAAGAGAGGTTCAAGATAAGTCTATTATTAGTGAGGATGTAGTTTAAGAGGAACGCAGTAATTTGGAGCAAACTAACAACCCTGAAGTACCTGACTTAAGGAGGTCTATACGTGTGAGAAAGCCAAAGGTAATTTTTGATACATCAGTTAATATTGTTTTGAGTCATATTTTATATACTAATTCAGGGGAACCGAAGACTTATGATGAGATAAAGATGTACACGTCTCACTTGTAGTGGGAGTGTGTTATGAAAGACAAGAAAGATGAGATGAGTTCGTTATTTCATAACAAAACTTGAGAGTTGACAAAGTTGCCCACGGGTGAAAAAGTTTTGTTAAACAAACGGGTGTACCAAATTAATAATGAAGCATATGATAGTATTAGATACAAAGTGAGACTTATAGTCAATGGCTTTTCTAAAAAATAAGGGATCAATTACTTCAAGATGTGAGTGAAAATGACATCAATTGGTGTTATGTTGAGTATAGTCGCAGTGGAGGATCTTCACCTTAAGCAATTAGACGTAAAAATAGTGTTTTTATACGGTGACTTAGATGAAGACCTATATATGGCGCAACTTAAGGATTTTGAAATCAAAGGTAAATAGCATATGATATGTCGCTTGAAGAAAAAGTTTGTATGGCTTGAAACAAGCTCTGAGGCAATTATACCTAAAATTTGATAGTTTCATAAAAGAAAAATGATTTGCACATTGTAAGTCTGATTAATATGTTTATTTTCACAAGTATGATGATAGTAACATTATGTACCTCTCTTTATATGTTGATGACATACTGGTAGCTAGTTCTAATATGAAGATAATAGTAGAAGTGAAGAAGATGTTATTATCATAGTTTGCTACCAAAGACTTGGGGGAAGTCGATAATATTTTAGTCATGAAAATCATTAGGGATATGAAAAATAAGAAATTATGGCTGTCACAAGAAAACTATGTGAACAAGGTCTTAAAGAGATTTAATATGGAGAAGGCAAAATCGGTTGTAACTCCTCTAGTCACTTCAAACTTTCCAAATGTATGTGTTTGAGCACTCAGGTTTTGAAAGATGAGATGACGATAGTTCCATATGCATTAGCAGTAGGGAGTTTGATGTATGCCACGATGAGCACAAGACTAGACATTGAACATGCGGTAGGAATTGTGAGTCAGAGCATTAGAATGCAATGAAATGAATATTGAGATATCTAGCAGATACTTCAAATTACTCACTTTGTTATGGTGATACATCTCTAGAATTATATGATTATGTAGATGCAGATCATTCGAGTGATCAAGATAATGGTAAGAGTATCACTGGATATGTCTTTACAGTTGCAAGTACAGCAGTGAGTTGAGTAACTCAACTACAAAAAGTAGTGGCTATATCGACAATAGAGGCAGGATACGTGGTGATTACAAAAGCCTCCAAAGAAATCATGTGGTTACAAAATTACATGGAGGGGTTATATAAAAAACAACTAGTCAGTACACTCTGAAGTAATAGCCAAAGTGCAGTGCACTTAGCAAAGAATGAAGCTTATCACTTAAGAACTAGACATATTAAGAAGCATTATCACTTTATCATATCAGCATTGAAAGATAATGAGTTAAAATTATAGAAAATTGATGGCTCGAAGAATCCAGTTGACATATTGATCAAAGGAGTAGACAAAAAGAAGAAAATTTTATGTATCACTACCATTGGTACTACTTCATATTGATTGACGATAAATTGATGGCTCGAAGAATCCAGTTGACATATTGACCAAAGCAGTAGACAAAAAGAAGAAAATTTTATGTATTACTACCATTGGTACTACTTCATATTGATTGATGAGAAATATCGTAAAGGCACAAGTTTTTCAAGTACTAGTTTTTGAAAAAGATGAATACAAAGTTGCTTGGTGCCCAAATATATTTATCTTCAAGTGGGAGATTGTTATATATGAAAGCAAATATTTTTAGGAGTTTTTTTTTTAATCTTTTTTTATTAGATTTGCTTTTATGTTAAAAGCTACATCTTTATATTAATGATGACAAGACGCTAGTTGTCAAGATGCTAAAAAAGAAAATAAAGAGGCAAGAAAAAAATAAAAAATAAAAAGTGAATTTTTTGCTTTATGAGGGTTCTTAATCTTTTTGTTCCTTGATCTTGTGAGAAGATCATCATTGTATTCCATTTTTTTTTTTTTGAAATTTAGTGGATTCACAGAGTATCTTTGCACAGAAACATAGGCCAGATTTGAGTGAACTTCGTTAACAAATTTTCTAGCGTATTTTTCTAATTCTATTATTTTATTATTATATTTTGCGTAGTAAATTGTTTGTGAGCGTTATTTTTTAAGAATCAACATGCGATTTCGTATCACTTTCCCATCAATCTAGTCAAACTTTCAACACAGCCTTTGATGGTCTTAATATTCATAGACTTGCCTCATATAGGTTCCCCGAGCATGAAAGGGCTGCCTAAATTCAGATTGAATTCCGAATCGACTCTTACGTGATTGAATTAAATCGAAGGAAAGACACAACAATTGAGGATTGGCATTATTTAATCGACAGAGGATCATGACCACATGGGGACTCCAAAACACAGGTTTTCTTCTCTATTGCTTCATGATAGCTCGCAATTTTCTTGATGATTGTTATTTAGTAAAAAATCATTGGGGCGTTATGTTTATAACATGGGTTTACTTTCCATTCGTTTCGCGAAAAAATGAGTGATATGAAAAATATTTTCCAAAAAATAATTGCTTACCTCGCTTACAAAAATAAATGAATAAATTTTTTTTCATCACTCACGAAAATAATTAGGCATAGATTGTCATCAATGATGACAACAATTTCCGCTAACTAATTTTTTTAAATGATATAAGTACTTATTTTTTGGAAAATGTTTTCCAAATCACTTATTTTCAATGAAACGAAGGCACCCAACCTAATCTCTTCGCTTAATTCAATCATATACTTTGCATATTAGGACGTGATTTCACATATTTGCATCGCGACTATAGGCGTGTTTGAATAATTATAATGTCCCATGAATAATTGTTTTAGTACACACCATTGGCATTTAGACTGCACAATTGTTTAATTGCTCTACTTGCGCTTCTGCAAAGCCTATGTTTTGGTTGGTTTAGCCTACATATGTCAAGTTTTTGAAGCATCTGGGTTCAACTTGGGGTTCATGCATCCTGTAAACACATCAATAATCTACGGCTGTAAAGTGAGGGGCTCAAATATAAATATGTTGCCCACCCCAATAATCTAGGAATTGAGCAATAGAAATATTCTTGAAAGTTTCTCTCTCCAAACACATTGTAGGGAAATGCGATTTACCCTACGATTCATCATTTCAAGCATCCACTATGATAGCAGCATATCAAATTTAGCATGTTTTTTTACATAAAAATGCACAAACAAGTGGCAAGCTTTTCCTTTCCTTTCCTTTCTCAATGTTTGTTTCCAATGGCAAAATTTTCAACTGCATAAACATCAATTGGACTTTAAAGTGGCGATCCATTTTCATCCCATTTATGCTTGTAAATGATCAAATATTCATGCTGACATAACAAAATTTATACCTAAGTTGGCAATTGGGATACTGACTTTTGAGGCTTCCATTGCTCTTAGCATATGAGATCAACTCTTCATTTTCTTCAATCTGCTGGGAATTTTCCCACCAGATAATCAAACGCGAACTCTCCTCAATTCATGTCTAAAAGTAATTGCCAAGAGTACAAAATATGCTACCTGAGCTTCTATTGTACATAAAAGGCGTGTCCCCGAGTGGTTTGTTAACGTTTTGACTTGAAGAAATATCCTCTCATGATTACATCCGACTAGCCTAAACCTTAGGGAATTGTTGGCTCTAAGTATTGCATTGTAATACCTCAAATATTGCAATAAAAAGAACCCTGCAAAGTTTGATTGGATTGACAAATTCATTTTCAAGCAAGTGCAAGAGGACAATGGCAAATGAAAAAGACTAGAAGACACTTTGGCTTGCTTAAGAACAATATGCCATGTACATAATGACGCAATTGTGAACCCAAATCGCAGAGAGACCAAGGAGTTTAGAAGCAAGAAATGGAACGGCAGTTGGCTTGATCGAAAAAATGACTGAGAATATGAGGATTTATGATGATATTGTATAATTTTCTGCCATGCTTCAAATCACCGAGCTCAATTGTGTAGGCAAGGAGACTCTGTAGTCTAGTGAGATAGCATTGGCAATCTCTGAGAGACTGGTCTTCATCTCTGAGATTTTGCATTCCATATACTCTTTATGCTTTGACACTAGTGAATAGAGCTCGAAGGCAAACTTCTGAATTTTCTTCTTCGCCTTCTCTAACGGCTTCCTGCAGTGTTATTTCAGATGTTTGCAAAACAAGTTATATAAATGTACCATGCCGCGTGAAACTATACCTGCTTATTCTGCAAGAATAAGCACAAGAGATTTCTTGCAGAGTAAGCATGTATAGTTTCACGCGGCATCATACACTTATACAACTTGTTTTGCAGACATCTGAAATAAAGCTGCAGGAAGCCATTAGAGAAGGCGAAGAAGAAATCCAGAAGTGTGCCTTCGAGTTCTATTCACTCGTTGATATGGTGTCAAAGCATAAAGAATATATGGAATGCAAAATCTCGAAGATGAAGAACAGTCTCTTAGAGATTGCCAATGCTATCTCACCAGACTACAGATCCTCCTTGCCTACACAATTGAGCTCAGTGATTTGAAGCACGTGAATTGTCAAAAGCAGAAAGCTATACAATATCATCATAAATCCTCATATTCTTGGTCGAAAAAATTCTCGGTCGTTTTTTCGAAATCTCTTGTATTGCTTACTTAGTACTGGGTGTATCGACAGACTTAGCAAGAGGTTGGCAATGTAGGCTTTAGGCCAGGGGGGATTGAGTAGCAATAGCTTATTCTGGGTAGTCAACAGCAGTTGAAAGAATTGTTCAATTTCAGTATCGAAGACCAATCGATGACAATCCTAAAGGAGGGATCCTACTGATTGCATGACATGACTTAAATTCTATTTATCTATAGCACGAGATTTCTAGCCATCTATTTCAGTGCTAAGATTCAAATGATTAGACCATAACACACCTTCAAGGCCTCTGCAGCTTCTCTTTCCTGAATGTTCAACTTATGAGCTGCTACTTTGATGTCCTCCCCAATCCTTTGCGCCTCCACTGCACATCTATCAATATAGTCTCGTGTTTCTTGTTTCAGTAGATTTGTTTGACCCTCAAGCTGAGCAAAATTCTTGTATTAGAGCTTTTGCCAATACAAGGAAAGAGCAGAAAAGTAGACCACAAATTCTTGTGTTATGCTAACTCTCATGATGCAATATACCGCTATTGTCCTTCAGATGTTACAGATGAAGCACTTCTACGTGTACTTCTACAGAAACAAAATAAAGCATGCATTAGCCTATAGTATTTTTCCTGACATTAGTAATAACTTTTAGCTAGTTTTGTTCACAAAAGACACCCATGACATATGCTTCCACAGCTCCTAAATTATGTTTGGCATTGACAAAGAAAAAAAAAATTGAAAACATTAATAGAATTCCTAACTCGTGTCTGCAATGATGAATTGAATGAACTGTTTTGTTCTAAAAGTATATCAAGCATCGTATAACTCTTCGATACTGAAATTGAACAATTGTTTCAACTGTTGTTGACTACCCAGAACAAGCTATTGCTACTCAATTCCCCCTGGCCAAAAGCCTACATTGCCAATCTCTTGCCGAGTCTGTCAATACACCCTGCACTAAGTAAGCTGGAAGTCATCGCCAGTTTCTCTTTCCAACTTCGCCAACAGATCAGTAATTTCATTGGTATCATAGTTTTCATCAGAAAGGCAAAAGCTTTCAGTTCTAAGAGAAAAGACAGTCTGAACAAATTGTGTGTTGGTACTTAATCTAAGTACTTACCTGATCAACACGCGAATAGAGTTGCACAAGACGATCTTTCTTCTCCTCAATCCTAGCAGCAGTTTCTTTGGACTGTTGCTGAAGGATGATTAACTCTTCAAGCTTCTCCACCGACTTTTTGTTAATGTCATCGGCATGCGAGTTGAGTGCCGGCTTTAGTGTTGCTTTGTAGTCAATGCCCATCACCTCAGCAGGTGTAGACCCTTTTGCATTCAACACATACTGGTAATGTGAACCAAGCTTCAACCTAGAATCACAAAACCAAAAAGAGTAGTTGAAGGAGAAGGACTACAGAAAATCACTCAAAAAGAAAGAAATTAATCGATGAGATGATAGCATGGCAATTCGACCAGTCCTCAGGCACGGCACTTAGATTAACTCAATGCATAATTTATGGCTATTAACCTCAGAACAACTTAGAACGGAAAGATTAAAAAAACCCACGGCAGCACTTCTCGATGAGATCTAAACTCATCACGTGCCGAATCAGAACGGGCACAAGAACTGGCACTGAAGAGATATAAACACACAAATACATGAGAATGTTAGTCTGCTGATGTTGAAGAATTCCATGAGATATGTATCAACCAGTGTCTAGTATATAACCAAAGCAGCAAGATACCGGATTGAACCCTGTAAGTACTAGACGATATCCGAGATGGCATCCTAACACCAAAGGCTCATGACATAGAAAACGGTGAAACCAACGAACAAGAACAATTAACAAGATTGCGGCAACTGCAAGAATTAGAAACTTACTTCCGGACAGCCTAGTTGCATTCCTTGGCAACTTCCTCCAGCTCTTTGAACTTGAGTGCGAGGGCCCTGTTGAGATCCCAACACTTCTCCTCGTACTTGTTCCTCTCGATTTCAGCATCAGCGATCTCCGCCTCCACCGACTGCAACTCCTTCTTCATTCTCTTCGTGTCCCTCGACTGCAGCAATTCCCGGTTCTCCTCGCGAAGCCTCCCCTCCTTTCCTCCTTGGCCCTCAACTCCTCCTTCTTCTTTTCCAATTCCTTCTCCAATGTCAGGATCCACCCCATGATCTCCCCTATGATCGTATTTAACTTCTTCACGTCTTGCTCTAGCACGCTCTTTTCCTTCTCCACTCTCGCCTCGACTTCCGCGGCATTCTTCTCCAGGTTCCTCACATTCTTGGCGAGATCATCTCCACTAATGAAATCAAGATAGGTCTAAAGTGCATTATCCATGGCATTGTTATCCCCAAATGAGCCAGGCTTAGTGCTCGCTGTATGATCGATCTGAACTAGTCAGTCGTGGGGAGTGGCTGACGACGATTTGTTGACTCTGAACGGGCAAACCCAGATCTGAGGAAGAGGAAGGAATCGGAGCCGAGGGAGAGGGGCTGAGCGAGAGAGATCGGGAAACGCTCGCAAACCCAGATCTGAGGGAGAGGGGCTGAGCGAGAGAGATCGGGAAGTGAGCGAGGTTTTGGGAAGGAGAAATTAGGGTTGAGAGAGGGAGATCTGAGAGATTCGGGACTCATCCCGGGCCCCGTCGCCATTGCGGCGTCGCCCGCCGTCGCCCTGACGACCAGCCGTGGTGCCGCTTGCCGCCTTGACGACCAGCCACAAGCTCGGCCGCCCTGAAGCTCTCTGGCCTGACGTCAGTTGTTGCTGCCGCTCTGTCCCACGACGACGTAGCCGTTCCCCAGCCTCGGCCGAGCCTCGCGCCGTCGAATGCCGTCGTCCTCTACCGCTACTTGCCTCCATCGCTGCTGTGCTAGGTGGGAGCACCTCCGGTCACTCCTCCCTCCCCCTACGCCTTGTTCGGCGTTCTGGGTTTTCCATCCTCGCCGGAGTTGACGTTGCTGCCTGTCCGTGTCACTCCCGTCGCCGTCTGCCATCGTCCGCTGTCGTCTCTGCCAGCGTCGTCCATCAAAACCCTTGCTGCCGCCCCCAACACAAGTCCACCGTTGTTCTGGAACGCGCAGCCCGCCACGAATCGAGGTCCCCGTCACGGAGTCGCCCCCATTCGCCGCCGTTCTCCCCTGCATCTCAACCCGAGTGGCCGTATGTCGCCTCCACGACGTCCTCTCAGCCACGGTCGCGGTCGCGTGAGAGCAAGTTTGGAATCGGGTCTGCGAACGTGACACCGGATCAAGATTTGGGTCGGGCTTGGGTCGCCGCTCGGGCTAGGGCTCCATTGGCTAGGGCCAACTGGGCCCGTTTACGTGTGGGGCTGATCTAGCGCGGGCCTGGAGGACGCGGGCCCGTTTAGTCTTTAAAATTGTGGGCTTCAATAAAAAAAAAGAAAGAAGAGAAAGAAAAGGGTTCTGGGCCGAGCCCGTGCTCCAGGCCTGTGGTTAGTGAACCGGGTTGGACCCAACCCGGAGATTCGACCCGGATCATTTTTAATAATATATTATTATAAAAAATAATATTTAATAAAAAATAAAAATAATTTATTTTTCAAAGAAAAAAACCCAAAAATATTCTATGTTTTCCCAAAACTCAGAAAAACCCAAAAGTATCCTATATTTTCCTGAAAATCAGAAAAACCCAAAAACATCCTATGTTTTCTTGAAAATCAGAAAAGCCAAAACTATTCTATGTTTTCCCAAAAATCAGAAAAAGCCTAACAAAATTATAAATATTTTTAAAAAAGATCGAAAATCCAAAAAATGCCTTTATACATTTAAAAAAGAACAAAAAAAGAAGACAAAAATATGTTTTCCTCCAAAAATGCATGAAAAATTCTTTGAAAATCCAAAAAGCCTTAGGGTTTAAACAAGATTAGGTACCGAAAGAACATTAGTGATTAACTGGTGTAATCAAGTCCCCAATCCTGATTTCTCTTGTTGCGTAGGAGCGAATATTTCTCTTAATATTTTATTTGGGTTTCTAATTGACCCACCCCAAATTGATTAGTGGCGACTCTTTTTTCTAAAAAAAAAAAAAACTTATAGTTTAAAAAACCTAAACTATAAATTGTGAATTGGTGGGATTGGGAGAGCCCAAGCTAAGCCTAATAGACCTAACCAAACAATTAGCCTTTGTCGATGCTCGCGCATATCGGGCACCGAAAAAAGAGATCGTGACAAGCTCGCCCTCTACCAAGTTTACGAATTTTAGCAACAATGGTGGGGACATCATTTGACTTTTTTTTGAGAATGTCTACGGTTACGTTTCATCCAAATGCAATATATGGTTGCTAAGAATGTAACCTTGAGAAGCCTTGCCGCTAGGTCCTTGCCTTTGGTAGCCCTAATAAGCCATTGGAATTCATCATTCCATCCTCCTAAAGAACGGCGGATTCCATATTGTGTGAGGATAATACGTCATATGCTTCCAGTCCACGTGCATTGAAAGAATAGATGATCTCGATTTTCCAAACCAACCAAATAGAAATTATTTAACGTTGATTATTTAGCCCAATGCTTTGATAATTTTCGCACTTCCAACCCTGTCAATCCTCCTTTGAAAACACACAATTGCGATTGATAAAAAAATCATGAAAATTTAGGTGGAAAATAGGGGGAAAATTTAATTATTTTTGGGTATTTTCTGCTCCAATTTACCACACCGAGCCCTTCCGAACAAAGCCTAGAAGTTCCATTGAAACCTGCGAAGAGAAATGTTTAGTTTATACGTCATGAATTAAGGTGATTTTCTTTTGTGGGGTAGATCGAGAAAATAACTAGTGCGATTTGGTTGTTCCTCATTGAGAATGGGCCCATGGATTATTTGAGATGAGCAACAAAGTTGGTAGATGGTGACTAGAACGGTCGACGGGACAAGGCGGCTTTAGCAACCTTTGTGCAAGTGGGCCACAGGCATGGCCAGTTCGACAATCTATGTGAGTCCAAAACAATACGTAGAACATCCAAATTGGGAGATGAATGGGTGATATCACGAAACTTGACAAAAAATGTGGAATTATATAAGCGTAATATAGAATATAAGCAATAAGTGATATACACAGGATCGTGTAATATCAGGGTGTGCAGTGCAATCCCATCAAGCAAAAGATTAATATGAGCAGAGAGAAGATTTTAAACATGGATCTTTATAGTGGTTTGGTTTATTGCAAACTTGCATTCCTTTTAATATTTGCTTAATTCATGACATGATTACAATAGATTTAACACTTTTTCATGGTAATTTTCTCGATCTTTTTGTAAATCTAGATGAAAATGTGAACTTACAGAATTTAGTCTTTTGCCCGTTTTGCCATTTCATTGTGGTCATTGAAATGCAATATTATATAATGTGGAGACCTGATCATGACTATAATCGCCTGTCTGAAGAGCCAATGGGAGAACCCAAGTTTTGTTATTTTATGTGGGGCGGGAGCCTAGTCGAGGTGCTTCCATCGGACTTTTAGTGATCTTCTGAAAAAGGGTTCTCCGATTGTAACTGTGTTTTTAATTTACTTATTTAGAATATCAGTAACAAATAACTTATACCTACTTTTGTCATTGAATGAGTATTGATCTTTCTGCAAAATAGTTTCTTGAGTGATCGTTCGGTTTTGGAGAATTATCTTTACTTTTGTCTTGGAAAAAGGCAAAGAAGAAGAGACATTGTCGATTTGCCCTCTTAAAGAGCCGTCGACCTCAAGCAGTTTTTAACAATGTAAACCTAAATACAATATTTGTTTAATTATAATCTAGGCAGAGGAAAGTGGGATCTGTTTATTCACTCAATATTGCTTTGTAAGTTCAAGTTATGCCGATTCTCTCTTGCCTCATTAATGCCAGTTGGTTATCAAGGTACAACTAGGTCCGTTGGCGCAATAATTTTCGAATCTACATGAAACCATGGCTCGATATTTATTAAACAAGATGGATGATGGTGTGATGTAAATCGACTCTTTTACACAATCAGTTTCAATAAATGTAAGGCTACTTTCCACTTTACTACTACCCAAGAATGGAATGGAATGAGAATTGAATGGCAATTGAGTTTTATAGAAGAAGCACATAAACTTTTGCACGTAATGCTCTAGAATTTTTTTTACTTTGCCCTCTCTTCTTCAAAGTTCCTTTCTAATCCCGGCCTTTCCTCCTATTCCTCCTCCTCCCTCTTGTCTTGACTCTCCAAAACACTCTTGCCCTTCTCACACGACCACCATGAGCTACTCTTTGACCACTGCGCAAGATTGCTTTGGCCTCGAGGCTCCATGAGGCGTGAGCAGGATGGTTGAGCTCACACATCTCTCTCTCTCTCTCTCTCTCTCTGCCCTGTCTTGAAACTCTCGGCATCTCACGGGACTGCTACTTCAACCACCATGAGTGACGCTCTAACCTCCAAGGCTACCCGACTGGCAATTGAGGTTGGTTTGTCTTCACAAGAGAAATATATGTCAAACGAGCTCTCATGACGAAAACCTTAATACAATATTTATATTGTTAGAGAAAGCTCATTTATTATTTTGAAGTTGACAAAATTTTTCTAAAAGTCTAATTTGAAGACTTGCAGACTCAAATGTTATAGTCTGAAGAACTCTAGATTCTATTGTTAAAGTCTGAAGACCACTAGACTTTATTCTCAAAGTCTGCCCTCATTGACAGTTTTCAGATTGAAGAATGAAGACTTATCCAGATGCGGGATTATGTTCAAAGATTCGATTAGTATGATTTTTGGAAGACCTTATGACTGGACATAGCATTTGATTGATTGATTGATTATTCTTATTGGAATCAATTTTGATATGAAGATCTTTTTGAAGGTGAACAAACTTGGAAGGTTCTACTTATGAAACCAAAGATTCTAATTGTATGGGCGAACATGATTGATGGGTTTTCATCACAAATCATCTAACGACTCAAGATCACCTTAATCGATTCTGTTCAACGGGTAGATTGTAAGAATTCTTTTGGAAAGTGTCAACGGTCGTGAAGGCATGGACGAGTATTTAAGGGGGACTCTCTAATTGTTCGTAGTAGTGCGTGAAAGAAAAATTTCAAAGTCTGAAGCTTTCTAATTCTTTGCTATTTCGATTTTCGAGCTTAATTTGTATTCAAAAGAGAGAAGCAAACACTTGTAAGACTTCGGAAGAGTGTGATAGAGTTTCTTCACTGTGAAGTCAAGATTGTGAGACTGTAAAACCTCTTTTGATTCATAGTGATTTCTAGCTAGTGGGCTGTCAGTGCGGGAGAGTGGACGTAGGCTTGATCTAAGCCGAACCACTATAAACCTTGTGTTTCTATTCTCTTTTCCTTTGTTTCTTACTTTAATTTGTGGCTTTATATAATTGTTTAAAGCTGGTTACGTCCTTAGTCTATTATCCTTTGACGACAATTTACTTTTACTAAGTCTTGCGAAAATTTCTTTTAACACCCATTCACCTCTCTCTAGGTGTTTATACTAGCCATTTTAATTGGTATTAGAGCTTGTGTGCTCATTTTATTGAAGTGTTTTTACTTCTGAGTTAAAGATCTATGGCTAGTACTTTGGCTCCAGGATTGGTTGAAGGCCAAAGCAACACCAAATCTCCTTACTTTGATGGGAATAAATACAACATGTGGAAAAACAAGATGAAGGCATTTCTAAGATCGAAAAATCCTCTGAAATGGGATGCAGTAGAAAAATGAATTATCCCCAAAGCTACATCAATCTCAGAGAGAAGAAAAGAAGTTGCAGATGCTAGAGAAATGGTACAAGAAGAATTAACCAAGAGACAAGCTCTTGATGCTAAAGCTATCTATTCTCTATACTATGCTTTATCTCTTATTGAGTATAATCGAATTTCTTCCTATGAAACAACGAAAGAAGTTTGGGATAGATTACATGTTACCTATGAAGGAATCGATCGAGTAAAAGAAACAAAAGTCAACATTCTACTCGGACAGTATGAAGCCTTCAAGATGAAGCTTGGAGAATCTATCACTGATATGTTCACTCATTTCACTGAAATCATGAATGGATTAATATATCAAGGACAACCAATCTCAAGAGCAATGAATGTTAATAAACTGCTGTGTGGACTCTATAAAGAGTGGAATCACGTGAAGATTTCAATAAGAGAAACTAAGAGGATCATGCCTCTTTCAGTAGACGAATTAGTTGGCACACTTCAATCATATGAAGTAAAGCAACTCAATGAAGAAGAAGACCCTAAAGGTAAGAAGTCAATTGCTTTAAAATCTAATGATGATTCTAATGATACAGATTCATAAGATGACATGGATGATGAAGAGCTAGCATTCATGATAAAGAAGTTCGGGAGCTGAATAGAAATGGAAGAAGATTTAATTGGAAGAAGTAGAGCACTCAAAAATTTCAAAATAAATCAACTGAGAATGATGAAGTCAACAAAGATGTAATCTGCTTTGAATGCAAAAAAAAGGGACACATCAGATCCAATTGCCCTTTGTTGAAGAAAAAGAAAGGAAAAATAGAGAAATACAAAAAGGCTCTCAAAACAGAAACATGGAGTGATACTGAATGTGAGGAAAGTGATGAAAAATATGCTGATATATATCTAATGGCCAATTGAGATTCAGACTCTGAAATAGATTCTTACTCAAACAATGAAATCGAGGTTAGCAATTTAAAAATTCCTGTTAAGGTTTCGAAGTATATAATTGCTAATGAACAATGTTTCCTTGGTGAAATGATTGAATTACAATCTACTTAGTATAAGTCAACTATGCGATACATGATTCAAAATTAAATTCCAAGAAGGCATTTGTTCAGGAACTAATAAAGATTTCTCTCAATCTTTCACTGGACAAAGATATGAGAATATTTATCTTCTTGATATAAAACCAGAAAGTGCTCAGTGTCTAGTATCCATTCAAGAAAAGGCAAACCTTTGGTATCTAAAGCTTGGCCATGTTAACATAAAGCAGATGGCCAAGATCTCCTCTAAAAAGCTTATTCGTGGACTCCCCAGCCTGACTTATCAAAAGTCTAAATTATGCACTCCTTGTATTTTGGGAAAACGGGTTAGAAGTTCTTTTAAACCTATAAATCAAGTTTCTATTAATTGAGTTTTGCAGCTTCTGCATATGGACCTTTTTGGACCAATTAGAATTCAAAGTATTGGTGGAAAGAGATATTGCTTAGTAATCATGGATGATTACTCTCGTTTTACTTGGGTTTACTTCTTGGCAAGTAAGTTTGAAACATTTTCTCACTTTTCAAAGTTTGCCAAGAAAGTTTAGAATGAAAAATGATATACTATTTCAAGTATACGGACATGCCATTGAAGTGAGTTTGAAAATCAAGATTTTGCAAAATTCTGTAATCAATTTGGTTTTAAGCATATTTTCTCTTTTCCATACACTCCAAAATAGAATGGGGTTGTGAAAAGAAAGAATAGATATTTGCAGAAAAGGTCAAGAACACTTTTGATTGAGAGTAATATTTCTTCTCGTTTTTGGGCTGAAGCAGTCTATTAATAGAGTATTTTTAAGACCTATTCTAGAGAAAAACTCCTTATGAAGTGTTTAAAAGGAAAAAGCCAAATGTTTATTATTTTCATGTGTTTGGTTGTGAGTGTTTTGTTTTGAAAAATGTAAATGATCGAACTGGTAAGTTTGAAGAAAAACCAGACGAATGAGTTTTCCTTGACTACTCAACTTCAAGCAAAGCCTACAAAGTGTTCAACAAGAAGACTCAGTCTGTGGAAGAATCTATGAATGTCAAGTTTCAAGACTTTATGTAGAATCAATTGGGTCAGAATTAACTTGAAGAATCTGAATCTGCTCCAGATTTTATTAAGTCTGATTCCCTTGAAGTGGTTCAGATTTCTAAAGATAAATAACAAAATAAACTAGAAGATTCAACTAAAGTATAGGGTCAGCAGACTCTCAAACCTACTAGCAACTGGAAGCATAAGTCAAGTCATCACGATGAACTCATCATTGGCAACATTGATGAATGAATTCACACCAGATCCAAAAGGTGGGAAGAGTCTAGTGCTTTAGCACTCGTTTATGAAATTAAACCCAAAAGTGTAGAAGAAACCCAATCTGATGAAAGCTAGATTGAAGCCATGCAAAAAGAACTCAGACAGTTCAGCATCAATGATGTTTAGGAACAAATTCCTAAACCAAAAGATAAATCTATTATTGGAACTAAATGGGTTTTCAAGAACAAGGTGGATGAGAAAGGAAAAGTAATCAGGAACAAAGCAAGACTCGTGGCCAAATGATATATGCGAGAGGAAGGGATAGACTATAATGAGACCTATGTATCAGTTGCGATGTTAGAAACAATTAGATTATTACTTGCTTTTGCTTGTTATAAAAATTTCAGGTTATTCCAAATGGATTTCAAAAGTGCATTCCTAAATAGATTTATCCAAGAAACAACCATTTGAGTTTGAAGATCCAAGAAAGCCAGACTTAGTTTTCAGACCGAAAAAGGCATTATATGGATTAAAGCAAGCACCTCAAGCTTGATATGAAATGTTAAGTAATTTCCTAACTTAAAATGGTTTTGTTAAAAGAAAGCTGGATACTACTTTGTTCATTAAAAGAGAAGGTAAAGCTTTTCTATTTGTTTAAATTTATGTCGATGATATTATTTTTCGATCTCCTAATGAAAATTTATGCAAGAAATTTTCTAAATCTATGCATGACGAATTTGAAATGAGCATGATGGGAGAATTGACTTTCTTTCTTGGATTGCAAGTTAAATAATCAAAAAGAGGAATTTTTATTCATCAAGAAAAATATGCGAAATATCTCATCAATAAATTTGGATTGGAGAATTGCAAAAAGACCAAGATACCAATGTCAAGTTCTTCGAAGCTAGACAAAGATGAAGGAGGAAAGAAAGTTGACCAAAAGCTTTATAGGAGCATTATCGGTTCACTTCTTTATCTCACTGCTTCTAGACCTGACAATTTGTTTAGTGTTTGCATTTGTGCTAGATTCCAATCGGACCCCAAAGAATCTCACCTAAGTACTGCAAAATGCATCATCAAATACGTTGTAACTACCTCAAAGCTAGGTCTATGGTATTCCAAAGAATGAGACTTTACTCTCCTTGGATATTCAAACGTGGATTTAGCAAGATGTAAAGTTGATAAAAAGAGTACTTCTAGTACTTGTCAACTGCTGGGCAACAAGTTGGTATCTTGGTTATCAAAAAAGCAGAGTACCGTAGCCCTTTCAATAGCTGAAGTATAATATGTGGCTCTTAAGAGTTGTTGTTATCAAATCTTGTGGATAAGACTACAACTAAGAGACTTTGGAATTGAAGAATCATGCACCGAGATCAAATGCAATAACACCAGTGCCATCAATCTTACAAAGAATCCAATTCTTCATTCAAGAGCAAAACACATAGAAATTCGAACACCATTTCATTAGAGACCATGTTCATAATGGAGAAGTTATGATTTAGTTCATCGACTTGAATAATCAGTTAGCAGACATATTTACAAAACCACTAGAGAAAAGCTTATTTGAGTCTATTCGCACCAGACTGAACATAATATCTTTTATTGGTTAAAGTCTGAAGATGATTAGACTCAGAATGTCCAAAAGTTAGGACTGTAAGTTAATTCCTTTTCAATGTAAGACATTTAATTTTTGGATGAAATTTTGAAAAGGTACATTTATGTTTGAATCGCTACTTACTTATTTTATTTTTATAAATTATCTTTTTTTGAGTTTTGAATTTATGGCAATTTTTCATTTTCGGAAAATGTAGTTTTTATTTTTTCCTTTGTTACGATTCGTATACCCCATTTTACCTGCTTTATATATCGTGGAAATTCTTCTTCTTTGTTTACGTTCAAACCCTAGAATAAAGAGATTCTACTTTCTCTCATTTTCTCTCAAGTTTGATCCAAAAAGTTCTCACCTTTTTTCTCGAGCGAGTTCAAGAAATCCTCTAAGACAGTGACAATGTCTTTCCAGAGAAAGTCTTCTAGAATTACGAATAGGGGACCATAGCACATGCCAAAGGGTCCTACCCATTTTGATCTAACTGAGGAAGGGGATCATTCTCAACAGCAACAATAACAACATTCTCAACCATGTCACTCTTCACAGCAAGGGACACAAGTTCCTCCACAGCAACAAGCAGAAGAAGAGATTATTAAAGATGTTGAACCTGTAAGAACACTGAAACCCGAATTACTCTTTAAACTCTACTCAAAGTTAAAAGAGGGAGGTACTGCGATGGCTTTCATCGATGAGTTCTTATAAGAGAGAGGGTACAAGAACAAAACTTTGTTTTTGCAATTTATGGAAAAGATGGGCATTGCACCTGTAGGTTTGGTAGCAAGGACTTTTGCCAACTTTCCAAATGATCCACGGTTTGGAGCTTTTAATCAGCCTGAAGGGAAGATGATGATGAAAGGATGTACACAAATTTTCAGCCTAAGATGGGTGTCGCTGTAAATGTTCGTGATGAGGGGACGGATTTATTTCATTTTAAGGACCACAAGAAGATTTTTTTGAAACTGCTGAAGAGAGGGGTTCTGAACCTTAGAAGTGTGGACTTCGATTTTCTTAATTCTTTAAAAGTGAACCTGAAGGAGAAGTTTGCACTCCTTCAACTTGAACGTTTTTGCTTAGAGACCTTAGTTGTCTACCTAGAGCTAATTGCATATTTCTATTCAAATCTCTCTTTTCTAGATGCGAATAGATTTTCTTTTACGGTTAGAGACAAGGAATTTGTGGTGGATGTAGACATCTTGGCGAATGTGAATGGTGTGGAAAGAGGGAACTTCCAACCAATCAGTGTGTCTGTTGGTCACGCAATTTTGGCTCTTGTTCATGACAGGTTTGTTGAAGGCATGATTTCTTATTCTAGAATGAATGCCTCCAATATCTTGCTTTATAAGATTGTGATTAACTGCATCAGACCAAAATCCACTTCAAAAACTGATGTCTCTCATTCATAAGCAAAGCTGATGTATGCAATTAATATCGAATTCAAGTTCTCACTGCCTCACACTATCTTAATGCACATGTATAGGACAGTTGTGAAGAACAAGGGGCAACTCCCTTATTCTGCACTTGTTACTCGATTGTTTAGACATTTTAATATTCAGCTTCCTACTACTCTGTGTGTTTGAACCATTACTCCAATGGTGGTGGGACTGAAGATGGTTTAAAAAATGAGACCAAAGGAGCTGAATAAGGCATTGGAGAGCCTGAAGGAGAAATCCCTTGCCAAAACTAAACAAGACTCTGCAAATGAAAAAGAGGAAAGACAAAGAACCAATGAGTGCACCGATCAAGAAAAAGAGAGCCCTTATATTGCAGGATGAAGAAGATGGGGATGATATCACTCTCCTCGCTTTTGCCTTAAGAAATTTAAGGAGTTTTGTTAGTTTTGAGAAGCTAGAGGACAGAGAATGGAGAAAGATAAGAGACATAGAAGAGAGGAGAACAAAGAGAAGGGAGGATAATAAAGGAAGAAGAAAGAGGAAGAGAAGAAGAAGAAGAAGAAGAAGAAGAAGAAGAAGAAGGTCAAGATGAATCCTTTGAGCCAACATTCGCTGTATCCTTGTAAGATGATTTTGACAAAATAAGGAGTGGAAATGTAGGAGAAGAAAGAGAAAAACATCACCTTGGTGTTAAAGAAGAGCAAGAATAGGAAGAGGAATTCTTTTATTCACCTGAAGGCTTGGAAACAGGGGGAGCAACTAAGAAAAGAGGTACTTTTTTACCTGTTTTCAGTAGTGATGTTAGTAGATCTCTAGCAGATCTAGATGATATCTATGCCTCTCAATACCTTGAAGCAGATGTTAAGGCATCCACTCCAAGTCCTGGTGATCGAACTGCTGATGTTCCCTCACATTTCAAGACTCATGGATTTGATTCAGCTGGACCTAGTGCTACATCAAAACCAACAGAAGTAATATGTTCAGGAACCAGTAAAGACTCATCTCAGACAGTCACAGGGCGAAGACATAAGAATATATATATATTGGATATCAATCCAAAAAAATCCCAATGTCTAATTTCAATTCAAGAGGAAGCTAATCTCTGGCATAGAAAACTTGGGCACATCAATATGAAGCAAATAGCCAAGATCTCTACAAAGAAGCTTGTTCGTGGACTACCCAACCTGACATACCAAAAATCTGAATTATGCACACCGTGTATATTGGGAAAACAGGTTAGAAATTCTTTCAAACCAATAAATCAAGTTTCCACTAATCGTGTGCTGCAACTCTTGCATATGGATCTCTTTAGACCAACCAGAACCCAGAGTATTGGAAGTAAGAAATATTGCCTAGTAATAATGGATGATTATTCACGATTTACTTGGGTATATTTCTTGGCAAGTAAGTCTGAAACATTTTCTTATTTTATAAAATTTGCTAAGAAAGTTCAAAATGAAAAAGGGTATGTTATTTCAAGTATATGAACAAACCATTGAGGTGAGTTTGAAAATCAAGACTTTGCTAAATTCTGTGATAAATTTGGCTTTCAGCATGTGTTCTCCTCACTATATGCTCCAGAACATAATGAAGTTGTGGAAAGGAAGAATAGACCGTTGCAAGAAATGGTTAAAACACATTTAATTGAAAGTAACATTTCTTCTCGTTTTTGGGCTAAAGCAGTGTCTACATCGTGTTGTATTATTAATAGTCTTCTTAAGGCCTATTCTGAAGAAAACTCCCTATGAGTTGTTTAAAGGAAATAAGCCAATCGTTTCCTATTTTCATGTGTTTAGATGCAAATGTTTTATATTAAAAAATGCAAATGATCGAATTGGTAAGTTTGAAGAAAAAATAGACGAAAGCATATTCCTTGGATATTCAACCACCAGCAAAGCTTACAGAGTATATAACAAAAAGACTCAATCTGTGGAGAAATCGATGAATGTCAAATTTCAAGACTTTATACAAAATCAATTGATTCATACTCAACCTGAAGAATCCGAACTTGCTCCAGATTCTACAAAGTCTAAATCACAAGAAACAGCTCAGACTTCAGAAGACCAACAATGAACGATCATTGAAGAATTAAATGAAGAAAAAGATCAACAGTTTGACAAACCAACTAGCAACTGGAAGCACAAGTCTAGTCATCCCATATAATTCATTATTTGTGACATTGATGAAGGAATTCGTACAAGATCCAAAAGGCGTGAAGAGTCTAACGTTGTGGCTCTTATTTTTGAAATAGAACCCAAGAGCATAGAAGAAGCTTTAACTTATGAAAGTTGGATTGAAGCTATGCAAGAAGAATTCAAGCAATTCAGTATCAATGATGTTTGAGAATTAACTTCTAAACCAAAAGGTAAATCTGTCATTGGAGCTAAATGGGTTTTCAGGAACAAGTTGAACGAGAAAGGAAAGGTCATAAGGAACAAAGCAAGACTCGTGGCCAAAGGATATACACAATAAGAAGGGATAGACTATGATGAGACTTACGCACCGGTAGCAAGATTAGAAGCAATTAGATTATTACTTACTTTTACTTGTTATAAGAATTTCAGGTTATTCAAAATGGACGTCAAAAGTGCTTTCCTAAATGGATTTATCCAAGAGGAAGTCTATGTGGAACGACCTCCCGATTTTGAAGACCCAAGGAAACTATACTCTGTATTCAGATTGAAAAATGCACTATATGGTTTATACCAAGCACCTCGAGCATGGTACGATAGGTTAAGTAAGTTTTTAATTCAAAATGGCTTTGTTAAATGTAAAGTAGACACTACCTTATTTATCAAAAGAGAAAGCAAAAACTTTTTACTTGTTTAAATTTATGTTGATGATATTATTTTTGAATCCCCTAACGAAAATCTGTGCAAGAAATTCTCTAAGACTATGCAGGATGAGTTTGAAATGAGCATGATGGGTGAATTATCATTCTTTCTCGGTGAATATATAATTATAATTTGGATAGAACTAAGTAGGATGTGTTTATTCATTCAATGTTACTTTATAGGTTCAATGATTGATCACTTTTTAATAGCATGGTCCTGTCACAACTAGACAATAATGAACTTGTTGCGTTACTGATCCTCTTGTCATCATTAACATCGCCTTTAGAATATTAAACAATCCAAGAAATGAGTTAATCACAGATAAATTAAGATTTCCATTTTATTTTTTGGATTCCCCCTCTAGAAAAGGATCATGAAAGGCACTTATAATATAACCAATCACTTAAAAAAGTATTATTTTCGAATGATATTAATGATATTCCCGAAAAAATGGATGTCGCCAATTCATGTTTTTCTTCTGCATGAGCCATCTTCAGGCACCTAATACTCACGACACCACGATCAGGGCAAATCATGCTTTCGGATGTACTGTGGAGGTTGGCTTGTGATGCAAAGAAATTAAAAATCTCCGATTTTGGTCCAAGCCCTGTATTGGGGACGTCTGACCACACTTCCGCTCAACTTAGGTCACCCTTTTGACAATTAGATGGCACTTTGGACCTCGGATGTTGTGTGGCTCTGTGAATGGGGCAATAAAATTGGAATGCTTATACCGAGAAAGACAATAACGTGAGGTATAAGTGGGGCAATCCCCACAACCAAGAATCTAAACTGTACGTGAATTATCAAGTTTAAGATTCTACTAACAAGCACGAACTATGGTCATTGCTATCTTGAAATAATTTTATATCTATATCACATTTTCCCGCTTGTAGTTGGGCCAGCATAGCCAGTAGACTTCCAGGAAGGACATACAATGAGATAAATAAATACTGCAATGCTCGCTTGATAAAACGTTTTCTTATGGAAAACTTGCAAGGCCAGCTGCATTCGATGTGAAAGTTAACTCCAACCACATTGCTCCTTAATCTTACCAAGATTCATCAATTGCCCTTACGGATGCTACGAAAGCACACCTTGGGCCTCCCAGTGGAGTTGATCGGGCAACAAAATTGACAAAGAAGAAGAAAACATATGAGAACAATTAGTCACACTGGAAGATCTTTGCAAATCAGAAGATTTTGAAGGTACGTGATCAAACTCAGGAACTGCATCTCCTGCTTCTGAGTGTATGTACCCCACAATGCTTGGATTTACGGATTAATTATCAAATCACCTTCATCTAATAGCTTAATTATCTTTCCTATGCGAAGTTTTTCGGTTGTTATATCAAAAACCTTGAAATGAGATAATAAGGAGGTCACGAATGAGTCAAAAATTAATTGTGTAAGTTGTAGTTCGGTAGTTCAGTCCCTTTCAGATGTAGTGCGAATGGGCATGCCCATCTCCTTTTCTTGATCTCGACAAAAACCTCGCGCGCATCTTCAGGCCCCCATCTCAATCCTTCTGCTTTCTATTTTTTTTTTTTTTCACTTTCTGCCAGGTCATTGGCTGACGTGGTGTGTACTTTTCGCTAAATCCCAATCACAGCTCGACACTCGTGGAGAATCTGGCTAAATGTATTGCTGCCCATCTCCTCCCCGTCTCCTTCATTCACAGCCGCCGACGACACCGGCGAGCTCCCCATCTCCTCCACTCACAGCCACCGATGACCGCCAGCTAGTTGTCCTCCAGTCCTCAGCCCCGCATTCAGGCCCCCACCATCTCGTTGTACTTGTCAAATTCGTCCAGATTTCCAGATCTGTGGAGAGTAAAGCAACCTCTTCATGTACGTCGCTCGCGCCTAGAGCTCGACGATGGAGCCTTGGCCACGAGCACCCAGATTTCCAAATTTCTACAGCCTTGGCCGCAAGCGATGACAATGGTTTAGATGACGCCGACGAAACCTTGCCGTAAGTACCAGATTTCCAGATCTGGAGCCCAAACGACATTGCGCCGGGATCCTTCTCGCCATCCGGCCACCTCCGCCTCGTATTGCTGCGACAATCAACTCAAACGGCGGAGAGAAGATGAACCCAGATTTCCTCCACTTTCTCTTTTTCATGGTCTGCTCATGATGTCTGCTTGGAGAATTAAGAATTGAGGGAGGTTTGTTATTTTTGCTCTGTCCAGTGAGAATCCCCTCCAACGGGATGTATGGGTTCCAGAGGGAAATCCTGCCTTGCCCATGCTTTCCTTCCTCGTATTGTTCTTGCTTCATGTGCCCATGGCTCTACATCTAGCCACGAACGAGCCGCCGCGAGCGACGTGTGCTCTTGGGCAGCATGGCGGAGTGCCTTGGCCATGGCTACCGCCGGAGTCATCGACAATTGGGAAATTCTGGAAATCAAATCCGAGGTCTATGGCCACCGACGGAGTAAGAGAGAGAGAGAGAGAGAGAGAGAGAGAGAGAGAGAGAGAGCAAAAAGAGAGTGAGCTTTTTTTTAATTTATGTCCAGGTCATCAACAATGGCAATTGTAATTGGTTCTTGTGGGTTGCCTTGAAAGAGAAATTTGGGGGATTGGCCAGAGAAGAGAGGAACGCACAGAAGAGCCAGGGAGTTCATACAGAGAGCACGCCCACTTTGGAGTCTCCAATACTTGCACACGCAGACGTTCGAAGGAAAGGGGCACAGTTTGACTGAGGAAAAGTTGAACTGGTGGAGGACGACTTTCCCAAACTAGAAGAAAGAGGATTTTCGACACTGGCATCTTCCACTCGCTGCCAGGCAACGCCTGCTCGATCTCCCTCGCACTTCAACGTCCCAGCGAGCTACGGAGCCCCTTTCTTCGAAGCCAATCACTGCAGCTTCAGTACACACGCAAAGATCTCCAGCAATTCCAGTCTTGCCGTGAGGACCGAATTGGTGTTCTCCCTTGGTGTTATTTTTGGCGAATCGTACTTTAGCTAGTACGTCCATGATGGAGTGCGATTGGACCGCACCATTTGGACTTGATGTGCTACGATGAAGGGGTGTGATGGGGTCATATAAAAGACCCTTGAAGACAACCGTTGGAGGGATTGGATGAACGTACGTTCAGAAAGTTTTCTTCCTTTCTCTCCCCTTTCCATCAAGGCATTCAATTCCTTCTTTACGAGAACAATTTGCATTTACGCCGTGGAAATCGGGTGCTTTCCTCGTGATCATATCTAGACCAACACGAGATAGTTTTGCTCATGATTCATCCGCAATTTAACGTTCGTTTTGGGGTTAATTGCTGTTTGCGCATCGGAATCAGGTAAGTCGTCTTCCGCCGACTTGAATTCTAACATTGGTATCAGAGCTTGGTAGTGATTTTTGCCTTGTTTTTCATTGAATTTTCTCGTTCACCTTTTGATATTGAGATCAAGAATATGAAATATACATTGTTTGGATGTCTAATGGTCGGAATTGCCATATGAAAACTCGAAATAGAACCGAAACGAAGAATAGGTTCGAGGTTGCGTACACCCGTATAGTTTTGGCCATTTTTCGAAATAATTTTTGCCCAAAATTAATCTTTGAATATACAAGGTGAAAGTGCTCGTCGAGATGAGTCCGACGATGGGTAGAGCACCGCCAGAGGACGCTGGATGCGCCGACACGCGCGGTTAGAAACCGTTGCGTGTGGGATTCATGCGCTAGACATGTTGGGGACACCGGCGAACAGGCGTGTGACGTCATGCGCTGACATCGGCGAACTGAAGCGTGAGCATCATGCGCACATCGGCGAAGCGACGCGTGCTAACATCACGGATGACGTCATCCAACGGTCTATAACCACTTGGATGACGTTAGCGCCGGCGGAAGTTGGCCGGCCAGTCACCGGCCGGCGACTCGACCCGTGACTCGACCCGACCCAAGATCCGACTCGAGGTTGACTCGACCCGACCCAACCGTTGACTGGTCAACAATTGGACCGGTCAACCGATTGAATTGGTCGGACCGGTCACCGGTCAAATCGGTTGGATCGGTCACTAGTTGGACCGATCACCGGTTGGACCAGTCGGACCAGCCAGGAGCCGTTTGGCTTGCTGGCGCGTGTGCCACACAAGCTGCGCACTCAGACGGCGCGTGGGAGCGCGTGTAAGCTCCGATTGGAGCGTGGTCGGTAGCGTTTGGTTCGTATGAATGTGCTTTGTATTGTGGTATAATTATTTTACATTTTTTAATTTTATAAATGTATGAAAATTCGTAGGAAACCCTAAGTACGCATATTTTTTGGGGGTTTAATGCATAGTTTATTCATTTGTAGCTTGTATTTTCTTGTGGTTTAGGAAATACAGTAGCTAGCTTGTGTGCAAATGATGTCATATATGCTGTGTCGAGCTTGGTTCGATGATATCATGTATATAGTTTAATATACTTGCAATTTTCTAATTGCTAGAAAATTTGAACAATAGTAGAAAATCCATTACATGTTGAATTGCGATTTTGATTATAGTTGAAGCATGATTGTTGTTTGTATGTTGGTTCATACCATGCTATGTTTTGTGTTAATGGAAAAATATAGTTTTTATATGAAGTTATGTAATTATTTTTCCTAGTGGGAGTTTGTAGGTTGGTAGAATTCGAAGGTGTTCTCACCTAGAACTTAAAATTTGTGCAAATTAAATTAATTAATGATAATAGAACAATTGTACATATTATCATTAATTTAGTTTGTCTTTGTTGCAAATTAAATATGTGTGTTACTCTGTAAAGTGTGATAGTATTGATTCTACATTTATTATGTCAATGTGTTATATTAATTGATTATGGTTTCGGTATCCAAGACCATTGTGGCTAACCTCAATAAGGGTGAGAAGCTAAACGGTGACAATTATGATATTTGGCACCGAAATGTTCAGTACATCCTTGAGGAGCAAGAGGTTTTGGAAACCCTCAACCATACCATGGATGAACTTGAGCATGGAAATTCAGTTCAACACATGAGAGATCTAAAAGCTTATCAAGCTTGGAAAAAAAAAATAGCATTACTCGCATCACGTTGTTGAGCTGTATGCAAGATGATCTCCTGTGTGAGTTTGAAAGTTATGATAAAGCTCAAGTTATGGGGGTTGCCTTGAAAGAGAAGTTTGGAGGATCAGCTAGGGAAGAGAGGAACGCACAGAAGAACACTCGTCAGAAAGAGCCAAGGAGTTCATACAGAGAGCACGTCCACTTTGGAGTCTCCAATACTTGCACACGCAGACGTTCGAAGGAAAGGGGCATAGTTTGACTGAGGAAAAGTTGAATTGGTGGAGGAAGACGTTCCCAAACTAGAAGAAAGAGGATTTTCGACACTGTGGCATCTTCCACTCACTGCCGGGCAACGCCTGCTCGATCTCCCTAGCACTTCAACGTCCCAGCGAGCTACGGAGCCCCTTTCTTCGAAGCCAATCACTGCAGCTTTAGTACACACGCAAAGATCTCCAGCAATTCCAGTCTTGTCGTGAGGACCGAATTGGTGTTCTCCCTTGGTGTTGTTTTTGGCGAATCCTCATGTTGTACCTTAGCTAGTACGTCCATGATGGGGTGCGATTGGACCGCATCATTTGGACTTGATATGCTACGATGAAGGGGTGTGATGGGGTCATATAAAAGACCCCTGAAGACAACCGTTGGAGGGATTGGACGAACATACGTTCAGAAAGTTTTTTTCCTTTCTCTCCCCTTTCCATCAAGGCATTCAATTCCTTCTTTACGAGAATAGTTTGCATTTACACCGTGGAAATCGGGTGCTTTTCTCGTGATCGCATTCAGACCAACGTGAGATAGTTTTGTTCGTGATTCATCCGCAATTCAACATTCGTTTCGGGGTTAATTGCTGTTTGCGCACCGGAATCAGGTAAGTTGTCTTCCGCCGACTTAAATTCCAACAGCTCTCAACAATAAAAAAAGAAAAAATAATAATATATATATACACACACGACGTGTCAGTAAGTGACCCCTGACCACTGAATACTAACATCCCCTTCCTACTTCGGCCTATCTGCCCTACCTAGCTCTACACTTCCTCGGTCTCACTGCATACCACTCGCTTTGGATACAAACGAAACCGACGAGGCGTTTCGCTTCTAATGAGAGATGTTATACGACAGCATGTTCTTTGGAGGTCAAGAATATCCCGACACCACCCTACTATACGAGTCAGTTTTGATAACTACGTGCTAAATTTTCCTTTTCCAAAAATTATCTTGTTGACCACACATTGTTCATATCCAATATGGCATGACAATGACAATGCATTCGAGACTACGTATCACTCGGTCAATACTGTTTATGTTAACCGTCTCTATTGTCAATCATTAGTCATTAAGTATAATTTACAGTCGCGTCTAATGAACATTGGTGGTAAGTTAATAATCATTGACTTAGCAAGCAGGCAATGCCTTGTTATCGCCCATGGTCTCCAATTCCTGCAATTACTGTTTGTTATTATAGCGTTGAAGTGTCACGTTTCGCTGAGTCACTTCCCCGTTGCTGCAGCCATGGCCAGTTTGATGGTTCGATGTGGACGGACAAAGACGAACCACCATGAATATGACCCTTTTTAAATAGAAAAAGGAAAGTGGGAATGAAAGGAACCTCATGGCGGCAGTGTAGCGATCACAAGTTCATTTGCGGTGTCGCGTAAGGCACAGCAGAGACAAGATCTCTAACTTGCATGGTGTCAGATCTTAATTGGGGTTGATTTATTGATCTTGAGCCTTTGCTATATCAGGTTGGCGTTGGCAGGTTTCTTCTCCAGCTTTTATGGCGGAAATTCA
This sequence comes from Eucalyptus melliodora, assembly GCA_004368105.4. Taxonomy (NCBI): domain Eukaryota; kingdom Viridiplantae; phylum Streptophyta; class Magnoliopsida; order Myrtales; family Myrtaceae; genus Eucalyptus; species Eucalyptus melliodora. The sequence goes on along the minus strand of CM023402.3, from coordinate 28,776 downwards.
TTTTCACCGTATCAACTTGGGACTAAACTCAACGGTCGGTAGAAAAAACATGCTGCCACGATTGAAAAAAGAAAAAGAAAAAGAAAACTAAACTCAATGGTTGGTAGAAATTCATGTTCACTCCAGCGATCGATCATCATCCAACGGCGGACAACGAATTTGTTTCATCTGATGGCTTACAACACACCAACAAGCTTATTTTGCATAAGAGCACTTTGTTTCATCTGATGGTTAACAACACTTATTTTGCATAAGAGCACGATGGGGTAGACAAGCCCATCAACATGTGTGACATCCCAGATTTTCACTCCTGTTTTCTACTGGATAAATCGGGCATTTCATTCATGCGCCTCTAGAGCTGTTCTCAGAGCTGATCACTCTCAATATAACTAGATTATTCAGGGAAGCTATTAGGAAATTTTAATGCAATAAACTTGAGAATTCGACCAGAAATCAGTTTCTCGACTGTGCTCATCTTTAGAGGCTATTACAATATAGTTAAAAAATCGATGTGAGATTAGAAATAGGTCGGTTCGACTAAGATGTGTGGCCGATCGTGGGTGATTCTACTAAATTGGGAAATTCTCATCGACCAACACTAATTTGATTTTATCATTGTTTTGGTACCCTGTGCCCGTAATTGAATCATTGAGATTTTCACAATAATTAAGAGTTGTCAATGTGTCGAGTGGGTTTATTATGGCTCAAAGAAAATCGACCACGGGTCATTTGCACTAAAAATCTCTGAAAACTAGCCGATAGCCTAGGTCACGTTAAAAACGTGTCGAATGGAAATTAACTGCCAATTTAAGTTTGATTTCAAAAATTGAAAATCCTGTCATGTCATAATGAATTCTAGGAATGTCGACTCAGTCTCAAAAGATTTTTCTGACAACCGAGACTTTTTGGGAAAAAAGTTGTCACAAGGCCGTTTTTATTCAGAAATTGCCGAGGATTATTTTTTATTACAAAATTGAGATGTAAGATGGAATAATGGGTGAAGAAAAATGTCAATTGAAGCATTGCAGTACCAATTGAATTTTTTAGGATCAATTGAAGTGGTATTGAAGTAGATCAAATGTCCAATTGAAGGGAGATTATGCCAAATTCGTAGCCCCATTTCCCCTAGCATTTTGGACCATCTCACATGTCCAAGAAGGAGGCATTGGTGGCCTATGGATAGCCAAGGGATGATACTTGGCCTAGGATGAGTGTAGAAGATATTTTTATGGAAAATATTGGCCATATGGACCCCATGCCCCCTCATCTCTATCCTCTCCCTCACTCTCTTCCATTCCCACCGTCCAAGACCCCTCTTCTCTCCCTCGATCGCTCTCTACTCTGCTTTCATTTCATCTCCCTTACAATCTCATTTCTTTGGTTATTCTTTGCAACCGAAGCTGCCCATCACACGCCCACCTCCACCACCAAATCCTCCATTTAGCCGATCCACCGAAGCTGCTCTCCTCTCCATCGCCTTCAGCCCCAATCGGCAGTTGTCCACGCAAATCAAGCAGCGACTGAAGCTACTTCTCGTCCCTAGCGAAGCCCACTGATTCTTCTCCACCGTTTCACCAGCCAAAGCCACTTGTCCACGTCCCCCTCTCTCTTGGTCAACCTTGTGTTCCTCAGCAGTTTATTGACCCCGCAGCTGCCAGCAACGAAGACGCTGTGCCTCCACCAGCGAGCTTGTCTGCCATCTCCACTTCTTCGCACGTCCAGTGGAGTCCACCGAGGTCCAAACTCCACCAAGTGAAGCCCATCTTTGATCACAAATCTCCACCGCTTCGGTCTTCCTCTACCTTCACCACCAGTAGCTGCTTTCCCTCGCGTGCCAGTGAAATCCAAGCGAGGCAGCACCACCGTCCAAGCCAACGAATTTTGGTCCAGCAGTTAGGCCCGTGTCTTCAGCCCAGCGAGTTCATCTCTAGCAATAGCAGCCCACGTGGATTTTTCTTGAGCAGCCCAGCTACATTTGAAGCCCACGAGCCCAACATTCAACCCATTTTCAGTGGTTGTCTAGCTCATTTGAAGCCCAAAAAGCAGGCCCAAGCCCATCAACCAAGCCTGGCATTTGTTGTGGGCTTGCAAGGCCTTTTGGGCTCGGCCCAAGTGTCCATCGACCCTGCCGAAAGTTCAGGTTTCGGCCGCCGTTGCGGTGATCCGGTCTCTGCTTTTAACCAAGTGAGTTTTGCTCACTAATCCCTTCTTAGTTTGCTAATGATGTTTAGGTTGATTAGATTTAATTAAGTGCAATTAGGTGGTTAGATTATATTAGAATAATTAAATTAGGGATTTATCTATGCATGTTAGGCAAATGATTAGTGTTCTTAGCAAGAAGACAAGTCCTATTATTTATTGAACGAGTCTCGGTAATTTTCTGGGCTCGTATCGACTTCCAATTAGGCATTGCGGGCCTAAATTGGATTTATCGTATTTATTTATTAATTTTCGGAATTATTTATTTATTTATTTATTTTCTGAAAATTAGACCGGGATGCTCGACGATCGAAATTTTATGTTGATTATCGTGGCACAATCCATTTATTTAATTGAGCTTTATTTTGTGTTGAAATGAATTAATTGTGATTATGAGATTATTTTCTTGAATTAATTAATTTGGATAATTAATTGAAAAATAACCGGGTGTTGGTTGACAGCACCAAAAATGTTTTGGTGAACTACAAATAAGGGTGAGATTTGTGGAAATGAAATTATAATATTTTGGCTAAGGCCGACCGTGTGCCTACGCACGTGTACTTTTGTCGGAAATGAATAAAATGACAAATTGATTGTACGTTCGAAGTATTGTGTTATACAATATCGGCTCGGTGACCCTATAGGTCATTTTGTAGAATGGACGGTATGCAATACTAGCTCAGTGACTCTATATGTCATATTGTAGAAATGACGGTATAAAATGTTGGCTCGGTGACCCTATATGTCGGTTTGTAGAATGGATGACATGCCATAACGGCTTTGTGACTCAATATGTCATTTTGTAGAATGGACGTTATGATGAATATACTTGGTGACTTATAATGTCACTTCAGAGAATGGATCATTTAAAATACTGGCTCGATAACCTAATAGGTTATTTCAAAGAATATACAGTATTGATTGAAATGACCAAGGATGGTCTGTCTGACATGTAATCGACTAGGTTGATTGATCGATGTTTCGATCTGTTGTGATTGTTTGGGTGCCTATTGACTGTACTAATTTGCAGGTGGAATCTGAGGTCAAGGTAAGTCCTCCGACCTGTGTGTGCTTAGGCAGCCTATAGTGTATTGGTTTACTAATCGAGTCTTAGGGGGTGGAACTTGCTGAGACGTTGTCCACTAGTTATCGAATAACCATTTTCAGGTCCTTAGATGGCATTGGTGAAGGACTGGAGACCCGAAATGTGGAAGGGAAAGCCTGAAGAATTGACGATCCTAGCTAGTCATAGAGCAATTATTTTTTGATAGAAGTCGATTCCATTTTGCAGACTCTGTTTTAGAAACTTGTGGTTTAAACCTGACTTAACAATTCGACTTGTATATATTTGCACTATGTTTGGCAATGTATATAAGTGTGGATGCTTTAAAGTGGAAATTTGGAATCTTACTTTTCTATCCCATTGCTTTATTGTCTGGGGATTTTATATGCTTCCGCATGCGTATATTAAATGAATGGGTCGGCGATGCATCTTGGGACGTCGCTATTAATTGACCAAGGTAAGGGATATGTGCGTACTCGAGGATCGGGGTATGACATCTTATTTAAGTGATATCAGAGCGAAGTTCAAGATTGGAGTGATAAGGAGTGATGAGTTTTGGGATAGTAGTAGGAAAGACCTTTAAATTCATGCCGATGCATGTTTGTGTTAACTGGGTGCTAGATTGCTTGTTATTTGGATCGCTTTATTTCTAATTCGGTGTTGAATTGGAAGCAGGCGTCTGTAGATAAAGACTGAGCCATGAGTGATTTGGAGCCAAGAACTCCTAGCAAGAGGGCCAGTAGGGCCGTGACTCGGGGTAGAGCACCGACCAGGGTTGATACCCGAGGAGGCCGTGGTAAAGCGCCAGCTGTAGCTAGTGCTAGTGGTGAAGCACCACATCCCTTTAGTGCTGGGGTAGCAAACCCCAGAGATCCCAGAGTGGACGGGATTTTGTAGTCATTGGAAGCCATGAGGGACTTGATTGGGCAACAGGCCTAGAATCAAGCTGCCGCTGTTGAAGCCGTCGCTTAGGTCGCCGTTATTGTTGCCGTTGCCGCTGTTACTAAGGTTGCCCCCGCTGTAGCACCTGCCGTTGACCCTACTGAAGTTCTGCCAGGAGTTGTGGCCACTGGGAGGCTGATCCACAAGTTAGTGGAACAATTTTTGAAGCTGAGCCTGTCGAGGTTCATTGGTACCAGAGACGCCAAGGCCGCGTCTCTGTTGATACAAGATTTGGAGAAGGCATTTGCACTTCTAATGTGCAATGAAGAGGAAAATGTGGTACTGGCTGTGTACCAACTTCAAGGTAATGCAAACATTTGGTGGAGAGCTACCAAGGACACTGTGTTCCTGGAAGGTGTGGTCCAAGTGTGGGACACCTTTCTCAGACCTTTTAATGAGCAATATTTCTCAGGTACAGCTCGGGAACAAAAGATAGAGGAGTTCCATCATCTCCGCTAGGGGAGTATGACAGTTGATCAATATGGGTTCAAGTTTGTAGAATTGTCATAGTATGCTCCTAGATTGATAGAAGACCCCGAAGAGAAAGCCCTGGAAATTCAGAAGTGGTCTTCGTACTGAATTGAAACAACCTCTACTACCTTTTGACTTGAAAGATTACAAAGAGGTCTATCGACGAGCTCAAATGATAGAGCGAGGTTTAAATGAACAAGCTGCCTCATTTGGATTGAGGTTCAGCTCCCATTGAGAAGGGATTCGTCAAGGAAAGAGACCTATGCTTGGAAATGGATTCCAAGTTCCATCAAACATGAAAAGCGGAATTGGAAAGTCAGGATTGAACCTGAATGGTTTGTGTCGTCTATGTGGAAGACGGCATGGTGCGAATTAGTGCCCGCGAAGGACAAATGTTTGTTATGAGTGTGGCCAGTAAGGTCACATAGCCGGAGATTGTCATAGAAGACCGAAAGGACAACCACAGTTGCCACCGCCACCGCTGGTGGGTCAGATCAAGGGTTATCCCTCTCAGAACGTGCAACAGGGAGGATAGCTGAGGCCTCCAGTTCAGGGCACAGTTTATGCTATCACATAGGGTTAGCGGAAGCTGCGCCTAACGTGATCACAGGTATGGTTTCGCCGAATGACCAACCTGCTTATGCTTTATTCGACTCAAGAGCAACTTATTCCCTTATTGCCGATTAGTATGTTAAGTTGGTAGGATTAAGTCCTATATTGCTGGAGTCAGCAGTTTGCATATCTACACCGTTAAAGGATAAAGTGATTGCTGATTTGGGTTGTTTTGATTACAAGTTAGCGATTGGTGAGCGAGTGGGGAAAATAGAATTGTTAGTCCTAGCCATGTATGATTTTGATTTGATAATTGACATGGACTGGCTCACCAAGCAACGAGCTACAATGAACTGCTATCACAAAGCGATTCAGTTTGACCCATTAGAAGGTAAGAGCTTTGAGTTTGTTGGGAATCGAGGAGGACCCTCGATTGTCCTGATCTCGTTGCAAGAGTCAACTCGTCTATTAGATGAAGGTTGCCAAGGTTACCTAGCAATTGTTGTGGATATGACAGTTATGGAGCTAAAGATGAAAGATATAGCTGTGATACAAGAATTTCCAGATGTCTTTCCAAAGGAATTGTTAGGTCTACCACCAGAAAGAGAGATTGAGTTTGTGATTGAGTTGGCCCCCGAGACAGAGCCAATCTCTAAGGCTCATTATCGGATGGTGTTATCTAAATTGAAGGAACTGAAGGTGTAGATGCAAGAGTTACTAGATAAATGATTTATTCGCCCCAGTGCATCATATTGAGGAGAACTCAATCAGGTAACGATCAAGAATAAGTATCCACTGCCAAAGATTGATGACTTGTTTGATCAGCTTCAAGGAGTGTCGATTTCTCAAAGATTGACTTGAGGATAGGATATCATCAGTTGAGAATTAGAAAGAAGGATATTCCTAAGTCATTATTTCACACTCGTTATGGTCACTATGAATTCACAGTGATGCCATTTGGGTTGACAAATGCTCTAGTTGCTTTCATGGATTTGATGAACAGGGTATTCAAGGAATACCTAGATCAGCTCGTGATCGTGTTCATTAATGATATTCTAGTTTACTCGAAAAGTGACGAAGAGCATGAGTCATCTGAGATTAGTGCTGCAGAAGTTGAGAGTTCATAAGTTGTATGCTAAGTTCAGAAAGTGCGAGTTTTGGTTGACTCGTGTTGCTTTCTTAGGGCATGTGATTTCAGGCAAAGGAATTTCAGTGGACTCGAGCAAGATTGAAGCCGTGATCAATTGGCCAAGACCGACTACAGTGATAGAGATCATAAGTTTTCTAGGCTTAGCAGGTTATTACAGACGGTTTGTGCAACACGACGGGGTGAGACAATGTCTCAGCAAGTTCACCTCCTAAACTCTGACTAGAAAGGAAATACGCCTAGAGGCGTCTTAACCACACAACCACACGGTCATAGAGACTTACCTCGTCTCAGATCTTTCCTGCATGTCAGCACAGTTCATATCACAGACATAAACAATATTCATACTCAAACAATTGGAACGCCGCCATTCATCTCTTAAATAGCCACATGGGTCCTGATTATAGGGCCAAATCGTTATAACACGTCTTATTCCGTGCCACATAATTTTGTCCCATAATCCAGCGCGTCAATTTCATTTAACACGCGTTCCAATTGTTAATCATGGCCACATACGGGCACGGCCTACTCGAAGTTCGACGATCTTCTGGCGTAGCCAGGCATTGTCTCACCCCATCGATCACAACAACGTCACTACGTTGATGGCATTCCATAAAGAAGCATTGGTCCAGCCTCTATTGTGACTGGCATCCACTGATAGGCCATCCCATATAGGGGCACGTCCACCTGACTCATTTTGGGGATAGGTTCTCTTAACCAACACACAACCATTCAATCTTGGCTTAAGACACCGTGCATTGCACTCAAATGCCTCAGTTAAAATGGTGAACTAGGCTTATTTTCTTCGTATTAAAAATACACGGTAAAATAATCATGTATGGGTACACGGTCAAGTTGAACCAGAAAAACCAGTACCCCTCTTTTTAAAATCTCACTGTTTGATATAGTCCTTAACCCATTTTTGGCGTCAAAACCCGACATCCAGGATTTTCTAGTTAAAATATTGAAATTTCACAAATTTTGGAATAAATAACCGAAATTCCAATCACTACTCTGCAAAAATTGACACTCAATTAATTAAACCAATCACACCATTGCAATTAGCATAGAATTCCAGTCACCAGCTATCCCGGTACAATTTTCCAAAAATATTAAATAATTAAATAAATACCAAAATTAATTAAATAAATACAATTAAATGCCAAAAATAACAACCTAGGCCGTAAATGCTTAATTAACCACCCAAACGGGCCTAGAAAATTTCCGAACCTATCTAGATAAATAGTACGGCTACTTTAGTCTCTAATCTATCCGTTCTAACCAACTAACATGCACAAACAGATAATTAAATTGCTAATCCATTCTAACTAACCACCTAAACCATAATTAGTCTAAACTAATCAACCCCTAAGCATCATTAACTCCATAAGCGGAGTTTAGCAAGTAAAATTATTGGTTTTGCAATCCGGTGAGTCCACGACAACGGCGACACGGGGACGGGCGATAAACCTCCTTGTGGCGACATTGAACAGAGACTGGGCGGGCCTAAAAATGGGCCACGAAGCCTAAAAATGCGATTAAAAAATGGTCCTTTGTATTTTCTGGTAAAAAATGGCCCTGCTTTGAATTTCCGCCAAAAATCTCGGTTTGTAGAAAAATCTTCGGAAGGTGAGTCAACTTTCCAAAAATGAATTGTGACATGATAGAACTTTCAATTTATGAAATCGGGTTTAAATTCGTAGTTAATTTCAATTTGGCGCTATTTTAGTGTGACCTAACATACCGGGTAGCTTTTAAGAATTTTTAGTGCAATTAACTCTTGGTCAATTATTTTCGAGCCACATTGTAGATCTTCGACTCATTGGCGACTCTTAGCTGTTGTGAAAATCTCGAGGTTTCTAATATGAACACAGGGTACAGAACTGACAGAAAAATCGGTCTAGTGCCGTTCGATATAAATTTTGCAATTACATGGAATCACCCACACACTAATCACATACCTTTGTTGAATTGACTTATCTCCGGTCTCTGATCGATTTTGACAGTGCCGTAATGATCCTTGCAAATTAGCACGGTCAAGCAATCGATTCTTGGTTGAATTCTCAATTCTATTGTGTTTAGATTCCTTAATGGCTTTACTTGATATATTAGTTATCTCTTGAGTGGTTAGTTGAGAGAATAGAACTATAGGAGTGTCGATGAAAAGCCCGATTCATTTAATTGAAAATAGAATCTAAAAATTCAGGATGTCACAATTCTTCCCCTCTTATAAAAATTTCGTCCTCAATGGGATGGGCGTGAGGACAGTCACGGATGGCGGACGGGCTGGTGCGGCTCACGAGCAAGCACACAATGGCACTTGACGGTGGGGCAAGCGAGCGGTCGATGGTGAGGGGGTGCTAGCCGATTTCTCTACAAATTCAAGCTCTCAAAACACTCATTAATGGAGAAAGGGGCTGCTGAAGGAAGAAGAAGGTTGCTGAAGCTTGAGGGGGCCACCAAACTATCCAAAATGCTTGAGTGCTTGGCCCTACCATCTTGGCTAGCATCCTTAGCCAAATTGCAGCTCCTTGGCTTCTCAAACAAGCCTCTCAAATGGTCCATAATGTTGTAACAACCCTTAGCTACGAATTTTGGACCTTACCCCTCCAAATTGAATTCAATTTCAACTCGAATCAAGCCCAATTGATGCTTATAAATTCTACCAAGGTGCCCACACTTCAATTCACATTTTTCCTCACCAATTGAACCAACTTGAATCCCAAAAACACGATTAACAATGGTCCTATGATTTTTCAGATAAAAAAGGCCATAATTTGAATTTTCGCTAAAAATCTCGGTTTGCAGAAAAATCTTTGGAAGGTGAGTCGACGTTTCTAAAATGAATCGTGACATGACAAAACTTTCAATTTTTGAAATTGGGTTTAAATTCGCGGTTAATTTCAATCTGGCGCAATTTTAGCGTGACCTAGCTACCGGATAGCTTTTAGGAATTTTTAGTGCAATTGACTCATGGTCGATTATTTTCGAGCCACATTGTACATCTTCGACTCATTGATGACTTTTAGTTGTTGTGAAAATCTCGAGATTTCAAATATGGACACAGGGTATATAACTGATAGAAAAATCAGTTTAGTGCCGTTCAATAGAAATTTTGCAATTCGGAGGAATCACCCACACACTAATCACATACCTTTGTTGAATCAACCTATCTCTGGTCTCTGATCATTTTTGACAGTGCCATAATGACCCTTGTAGATTAGCATGGTTGAGCAGTTGATTCCTACTCGAATTCTCAAGTCTATTGCTTTTAGATTCTTTAATAACTTAACCTGATAGACTAGTTAACTCGTGAGTGGTCAGCTCAGAGAATAGAATTATAGGTGCGTTGATGAAAAGCCCGATTCATTCAATTGAAAACAGAACTTGAAAATTCAGGATGTCACAAAGCTTGTTCATATGCATTAACTCCTCTTTGATTCTTGAAAGCATATAGACGGTTGAAAGCCTTTCATGTGCATAAGCGGGGAAGGCATGAACCTTGCTATTGATTTGCCATCGACAAGTGGATGGTGACCTTGTATCTGACGAGATGTCCTCTTATAAGAGAATTAGGGATTTTTACTTACTAAGTCTTCGACTCACTATTTTTGTTCCCACCATTCTAGGTGTGTGATGGGTGAACCAAGGTCCGAGAGGGGAATGCACATAGTATGGGGGTTGCTTTTAGGAGCAGCTCGGTAGAGGAGTTAGGCTACCCCAGCCTTTTGATTAACTATATATATGGAAACAAAAATAAGTAGCCTAGGACTAGGATGGGCATGTAATCAAAACAGCTTTTGATATGTGAATATGTGTATAAATATGTTGCTTTTAATTGCTTGGCTTGCATATGTCTTGCCTGACTTCCATGTTTGTTTGTACAGGGATTGTTTATGATCACTTCCACATGTGCTTAACTAAAGATAAAAGACTTTCGGGACGTTCGACAATGCCTGGGGTGTCGATGCTAACCCACCGGGTCATGCTCTCATGCAAGAGGTGGGGCAGGGGTGTGACATCCTACTTTTGGTATCAGAGCCAGGTTAATGACCTGGAGTGATAAGGTGTGTTGGCAGTTGGGCTAGTTAGTTAGGAAAAATACCATGCATGTGCTTGTTTGAGTGATTTGTTTTTGCTAACCTTAACCCCTCTCATTTTATTATTGCTATAGATGTGCTCATTCTTTTGCATAGGTATTCTTTAAAAATCTAGTTGAACACCATGAGTGCTCGAGACCAGTCGACTTCTGAAGGAAAGTCGAACCAAGATTCCCAACTCGATGGAATACTGCAAACCTTTGCGACCATATGAGGTTTAATGGAACAACAGGCGTAACAGCAGGCTAATGATGATAGGAATGGTGACCGACCGATATAAGGACTAGTTGAACAGTTCCTGAAACTTAGGCCATCAAAATTTGCTGGAATTGGAGATGCTGAGGAAGCAGCATCATGGATCAATGAATTAGAAAAGATATATGCGCTACTAAAGTGCTCTGATGAGGACAGAGTTACATTGGCGGTGTATCAACTACAAGGCAATGCCAGCCATTGGTGGAAGGCAAATTGGGGGAGGATATTCCCTGATGGTGCAGCTATTACTTAGAATGCTTTTGTGGAAGCATTTAATGGAAAATATTTCTCGGAGTGTGCCCGTGACCAAAAGATGGAATAATTTCTACAACTCCACCAGAATAATATGACGGTTGACCAGTATGAGACAAAGTTCTATGAATTTTCCAAGTACACTTCCCAATTGGTTGAGCATCTCGTAGATAGGGCTAAGCGATTTTGAGATGGATTAAAGCCCAAAATACGAATCCAACTTGTGCCATTAAATCTCTAAGATTATGGTGAGATATATGAAAGGGCTCAATTGATTGAGAATGACGTCATAGAGAGAGTGGAGGATCAATCTTATTATTCCACCTTGAAGGATAAAAATCAGTGCTTGGGTAAGCGGCCGATGATGGGAGACAAATCTTCCTTTATCCCTAATAAGAGGAATCATAATCAGAAGCCCCATTTTACTTCAAAAGATGGGTGCTGCATTTGTGGAAGACATCATGGGAATGCTCCCTGTTATGTAAAGACAGGAGCTTGCTTCAGATGTGGTCAGCAGGGCCACCTCCTTAGAAATTGTCTGCAGCGGCAAAGAATACAGCAGTAGTCACCAGTGAGGGTTATGCCTTAGGATAATCCTAATCATTCGTCAGCACCAAGAAGATTGTGTGCAATGACGTAAGAGGAAGTAGAGATTTCCTAGACCGTTATCATAGGGACTTGATGAGTTGGATGATCACATTGTACTTGGACCATTTTGTTACAATATTTATGGACGACATTTTGTTGCTCAAAAAAATGTCTAAGTAAGCATAAAAAATATTTAAAAGTGGTGCTGTAGATACTTCGAGAACACACAAAATATGTCAAATCCAGCAAGTGCGAATCTTGGTTAAACTGTGTGGTAACTTTAGGCCACGTAGTGATCGACGGAGAATAATAATTAGAGTAGCGCAGTTAAAGAATGATGGAGCCAAAGAAGACATGTTATGAGCCTATGTCTTGGACTTTAAAAGAAGTTGGAACAAGCGGCTACACCCCATTAAAAATTACCTAGAACATTAGTTATTAGTAAAGCATCAGTATGGCACCATTCGAAGCACTCTATGGTCGGGCTTGCAGGACTCCAATGTGTTGGGATGAAGTTAGGGAAAAGAAGATCACTAGTCCAGAGCTAGTTCAACTTGCTATAGACGTTGTTTAGACGATCTGAGATAGAATGAGAGCCGCCCAAAGTCGCCATAAGAGTTATACTGTTAATAGGCCGAAGCCCCTAGAATTTCAGGTTGGTCACCATGTTTTTCTTAAAGTTTTGCCCATGAAAGGTATATCCCATTTTGGTAGGAAAGGAAAGTTGAGTCCTAGATTTATAGGACTCTTTGAGATACTAGAACATATAGGGAATTTGGCCTACTCATTAGCTTTGCCACCAAAGCTTGCTCAGGTCCACAATGTTTTACATGTTTCAATGTTAAGAAAGTACGAACCTGATTCATCATACGTGTTAAACTTCGAGGAGATGGAAATAGATGACAAGTATTAAAATTTCAAAGAGTTTTGTAAAGATTTGGATTTCGAAATGAGTTTCTCTCTCTCTGACCGTTGAATTTGCTCGATGGATGAATTTTTGGGTTGTGTTCAATGAATTGCGGCTCTTTCCACAGAATGAATTTAGCTTGGATTCCTCATGAAAAATGTTTTCTAAAGTCTTCTCTACAACATAGTAAAATTTTATAATTTTTCAAGTCCATTTGATAAGGTAGTGGTGCTGATTTCGAAAGTTGTTTAGAACTGTTTTCGCCTTAGAATGGGAGAACGACATGCCCAACTTTGAGGGGAAGGGGGCCGCAAGCCCAACTTGAGGAGGAAGCTAATCTAGAGACTTCTTGGCTTGAAGATAAGAATGCATTAAATGCTTTTGGACCTTAGTCTATTAAAGAGAAGAAACTTGGAGAGCAAGTTGACTAATATGAACACATCTAAGCCTAATGATTACATGAAATTTTGGCAATTAATAAGTGAGGTGAGCCACCTACTTAGGTGTCCCTTAGAATCTTAGGTGAATCTTAGATTATAATGGGCCTAGATTGTAGCCTTGGTGAACAAGGTAAGCACCAATCGATTAGAAGAAAACATTAGGCATTAAAGGGGCTTATGCATCCCTTAGGCTCCATAGGCAATAATGAGCCTAGATTGAGTCTTGGAGAGCAAGCACATAGGTGGACCAATCACAAGCCAACACCAAAAGACCTAGGTGCCAACTCGGGAAGATAGGTAGGCCAACTCGTCATTTAGGCGTTATCATGAGTTTGCAATAAAAATCTAAGAGGAAGAGGCCTATAAATAGGATGAGCCATCCTCACATTTCAAGCCTTGGGCTTTCTCTTTTTTCCTCTCCCTTCCTCCCTTCTCTTTCATGCCTTCTCTTCCAAGCCGCCTTACACGCCGATTGACCACCAAAGAAGCATCTTGGAGCTAGGTCCAGAAAGTAGAAAGTAGATTTTCCTAACTCTTCGATAGGGTGATGTGCTACGCTTATCGATTTTAGGATCCTATCATCGTTTGTTTGTGTTGGCTTTATATTGTTATGCTTATTATGTTTTTATTGCTTGTTGTTGCATTTAGTAAGTTCATGATTCCGCATGAGTGTCGAGCACACCCGGATGTCGAGGCGAGGTCTCGGTGACTATGGACAATGCTAAAGTCTGAGCGAATGGTTCCAAGTCAAGGTCACGAGCTCGAATCGCATCCGGCATGAGTTTGATTTAATAAAACACAAGAGTTGTTCATTAGTTAACCTTGCATGGCACGCCTTCAGGCCTTTCATTCTATTAAGATTTTAAACATGACATGAATCGGTTGATGCTTGAAATGCATAGACACACGATGGACCTATATGTCGACGCTGGGGGATGTTGGGTCGTTGCTTGGGGTAAAGCCTTGGATGTTGTCCTGATATTGAGATCATGGACGATGCCGGCCCAGGTGAGGCCGATGTTTGGGGGTCACCCTATATGCCATCCTGATAATGAGATTGGGACGATGCCAGTTGCCAAGGGGGGGACGGATGCCCGGTTGTTACCGGAAGAGTCGGTTAAGTTTAGCTAATATGGTATGGAAAAAAAGAAAAGTGAAGTCCATGTGAAGTCCATGACTAATACACGTGTGATGCTTGCAAAAGCTGAGTTTGATATGTATTGTTAAGTCCTTGCATCAACTTGAGTATATGTTTGAATGGGGTCACTTAGTGCTTGAATGTGTTTCATGAGATGTGAGCATTCCTTTTTATAATTGAAATGATCATAAGCCACGGATTCTTGGGAAAGCTCGTTCATATGCACTAACTCCTTATCTTTGATTCTTGAAAGAATATAATGGTTGAACGCCTTTTATGTGCATAAGTAGGCAAGGCACAAACCTTGCTATTGATTTGCCATCGACAAGTGGGTGGTGACCTTGTATTTGACGATTGATAGCGAGATGTCCTCTTATAAGAGAATTAGGGATTTCTACTTACAGAGTCTTCGATTCACTCTTGTTGTTCCCACCATTTCAAGTGTGTGATGGGCAAACTAAGGTCCAAGAGGGGGATGCACATAGTATGGGGGCCGCTTTTGGGAGCAGCTCGGTAGAGGAGTTAGGCCACCCCAGCCTTTTGATTGACTATATATATGGAAATGAAAATAAGTAACCGATGACTAGGATGGACATGTAATCAAAACAGCTTTTGATATGTGAATATGTGTATGAATATGTTGCTTTTAATTGCTTGGTTTGCATATGTCTTGCCTGGCTTCCATGTTTGTTTGTACGGGGATTGTTTATGATCACTTTTGCATGTGCTTAACTAAAGATAAAAGACTTTCGGGACGTTCGACGTTGCCTAGGGCATCGATGCTAACCCGCCGGGTCATGCTCTCGTGCCAGAGGTGGGGCAGGGGTGTGACAAATCCTTTTGGAATAAGTAAGATGCGTAACATGTTATGTTGTGTAATCTCTTTAATGAACATGTTGTCATTGGATTTAAATAAAACACGGTTGGAAATGCATTTGGTTTTACATAATGAGATTTATAACGAGTTGGGTGTGAGGCCAACATTAATCTAGTATTCATTCAGCTTCATGGGAAACGACTAACAATGCATTGCCTTTATAACTCAATTCAGCTTTTTTCTTTTTAGCTGGAAAGAAATGAAATGACGAAGGTTTTCATTTTGGCGTTTAATGGAATGATTCGACAATGGACTTATACGCCAACAGGCATGCGGTCCTGCTGGTAAAGGGATTGGGGGATGTGGCCACAGAGTATGAGGTCCAGGGTTTGATCCCCATGAGTAACGTACAAACATATACATAGAAAAGAGGAGTAAGACCAAAAAAGAAAAACAGAAAAACAATGGATTCGTGCAAAATTTCCATGTAAGGATATTTACAATAGAGAAATGATTACGTGACACTCTTTAATAGTTTGTAAGAATAAATTCTTACATTATGCCAAAAATTGTTATGCTAGCAGAACCCTTTACAATATTGAAACCATTAAAGCCTTCTAAAATGGTACATTTCAACGGATGTGTGATTGATCAAATCTAAAGTTTTACTTAGGTGGCGTCGCTTATCATCATCATCATTCATTAACAAAAATCAGGGAAAACTACTAAATAACTCCTCAAACATATTATACTAATACAGTCCTACACTTTCTAATTTTGTCAATGTAGTCTAAGCATTTGCATGAAATTTCTTCCGAATCAATTACGACTGGAAATCGCTAACATGGCAGCACACGTAGGACGTTCAATTCTAGTTAAATTATTGACGTCAACATACCACGTTGGACAGTAGATGCTAATTGGACGTCAAGTCAATATAAGAAAAAAATAAAATAAAATAAAAAGATAGGAAACAAACTGAGTCCCACTCATTGCGCTCATGATAAGATGATAACTTTCGTCGCACTGTGATTAGCTACCATGAACTGATTCATCACGTGATGAGGCATACGGTATTTATATAGTAGTATATACTGCCCCATCGATATCCGAGCTTTTTTTCTTTTGAATCCCTCTATCAACTTCTCTGTGAGTCCTTAAATGATTATTGGTTGGATGATACCCCCTTAGACCCAATTGTCGCACTGTGATGAAATATAGAGTGCGTTTATTTCACAAAAAATGAGTGATTCAGAAAATATTTTCAGAAAAATAATTATTTATATAATTTGGAAAAATTAGTTAACGGAAATTTTTTTAACATTGATAACAATTTATATCTAACTATTTTCGTGAGTGATAAAAAATTTCCATTCATTTATCTTTCTAAATGTTATAAATGATCAGTTTTTAGAAAATATTTTTCAAATAACTCATTTTCTGTAAAATAAGCGCATCTCTAATCAGATGTGCAATTGATCATGGATGTGGAAGCCACATGATGATCCGAATTAATGGGCACGGAGATAAAATTGGATAATTTGGACGAGGCATCTAAATTTCAAAGCTCGATCAGCTCGAGTAACGGTGCGTTGTTTGTCCAGATACACTCTTAATTCTAAAAATAAAAATAAAAAAATTACTCAATTTAATTCTTATGACAAATTCACTCTGAAATTTTTTTATCCGAAACACCCGCATTATTCCAGGTGAGGATCCTTTGCCCCGTGCAGTACTTCCTCAGGTGTCTCTGCTCGGAATTTTGATTTGGATTTTTCCGAACATGATCCCTTCGAGGAAGTTTACAAATCAATTTTTTATTAATTTGAAGTTTTCCGGACATGATCCCTTCGAGGAAGTTTACAAATCTCCTTTTTAAGTCCAACCTGCACCATTTCTTCAAAATCTGTCAATGACTTAAGTCCAGATTTTCTCACGAGTCAAGAACACATTCATTTCCCGTCGCAACTCATCAGAAATTCTATTATTATTATTATTATTATTATTATTATTATTATTATTATTATTATTATTAGTAAAATTCAGCCAAAAGCCTTCGTCAACGTCAAATAAAAGAGGATATATCGCCGCCGCCCACCACTGACTATGGCGTGTTCACACCCTTGCGAGCCGACTTTGACGTATTCTTCTTTCAGGGGAAGAATAATATACTATTCGCCCTTTGAATAGTCAAGAAGACGACTTAAGGTTAGTCTACGTTTTCACACCGTGGCCCCCGTGTATATACTCTTGAGGGAGCATTGAGAGAACACATCGAAAGAAAAGGGCAGTTACGAACAAAGAAGAAGATGAGTGAGGTGAACTTCGACGTGTTCTTGAGCTTTAGAGGCCTAGACACTCGCACCGGCTTTGCCGATTTCCTCTACAACAGCCTGGTGGCTGCTAGTGTCCGCGTGTTCCGGGATAACGAGGAGCTCCCGGTCGGCAAGCAGATAGACTCAGAGCTTTCCCGGGCCATCAGGAGTTGTAAGACTGCAATCCCCATCATCTCCAGACAGTATGCGGAGAGTAAATGGTGCCTCCGTGAACTTGCCAAGATTATTGATTGCCACAGAAAGCATGGCATGTCAGTCTTCCCTATATTTTATAAGGTGGATGTTCTTGATGTCTGTAACCGAGGCGGTAAGTTTGGAGAGGCTTTTCGAAAACTGGAGACGCAGTGCAGGCCAGAAGAAGTGCAAAAATGGAAGGACGCGTTGAAGTCTGCAACGAATATTAAAGGATGGATATCACAGACCATTGCTAATGGGTATGTGTGTATGTATGTTATTTATTTATTTACGAATCTGAACCCGAACTACTATGCACTTGGATGGGAATGACCGATCTGGAGTCGCACAGTTAGGGAAGGAAGGAATCCAACTGTACGCCTAACTCTGGTTTTACACAAATAATTTGTGGGCAGGCATGAAGGAGAGCTGGTGAAAGTAGTGGTCGCAAAGGTTTCGAGCGAATTGAGGACTACGTGGATCGAATGGCTCTCCAAGTTTCCTATGGTGATGGCTAATTTCCACGTAAGAGCAGGTATCTCCCATTTCCATCTGGGCCAAGCGCCAACCTTTATTAGTATTCTCTGTGTTCATCATGTGAGCTTTGGCTTCGGCCTCCCTTAGTCCCCACATGGAGAAGACATGTAAGGCTGGCGTAATTCATGACCTAGACTGATTTCGTGGCTTTTAATAGTTACCTTGGTCTTTTTGAAATTTTGGGTGAGTTTATTACGTGAAAAACTTCTAAATGCAGGAAATGTTCTCTGTGAAATTATTTTTTTGTTTGGTGGTGTACTTTTTTTTGGGGGGGGGGGGTCATTGTTAATGTACATGAAAGTGAGACGGAAAAACTGTCGGAAGTTCGGATCTGACTTTCAAAAATTATTCTCTCCGTTATAATTAGATTTTGTTCCTAATATAAGATATTACGATGATATTCAAATCATTGTCTGAGATATTACTGATACATGAAGTGTAAATTTCAATTTCTTAGATGATAAAAATAAAGACAAATATATTACTAACAAATTTAGTCTCTTAGTGCTCATAAAAATTTTCATGTGAAAATGATTCACCATTCTATGGGAGCGTGCGCATAGAAAAGGAACTTAGGAAAATAATTTCTTCTTCTTTAGATGGAGAAATAATTTTCCTCAATTTTAATAGCGGCTATATTCATTGGCCATAAAGTCTTTTTTGTTGATTATCCACTTTCAGCGAGCCAAATACACCAAAGTTTGGAAAATCATTTCGTGGGAATCATTTTTATAAAAACAAGCATAACATATTATCGCTTTGGTTTGTCTTGCTTAATCGCAGCGTATGATCACTTTGCGGATAAGAGAAGATCAGAAGTGTTCTTGGCCTTTCGTTGCTGTGATACTGGAAACGGTTTGGCTGCTTACCTCTACGTCAGCCTTCTAAATGCAGGAATCAAAGTATTTAGTTTTGATGATCCATCCCTCATAGGTAGAGAATTTGCTCAGGAGATTCAGTATGCCATCAACCACTGCAAAATATCCATTCCAATTCTCTCTAAAAATTTTGTCTCCTCTACTTGGTGCCTTGATGAGCTAGCTCAAATGGTTGAATGTAAGCAAAAAAGGGGACAAAGGATAATGCCCATCTTCTATAAAGTGAATCCCAGGGATGTGCGACATGTATCAGGCTGTTTTAAAGAGAAGATGCTTCGACATAGGGAGCGAAGTAATTATAATCGGTGGGAGCAAGCTTTCAAGGAGGTTGGGTCGTTCAAAGGATGGGAATCAGAGAGCATTGCCAATGGGTACTTACTTTCATCATTCTCACCAAAATTTAACTAGATCCTATTACTCGGAAATTCTTATACTACTCAAAGCTTACTTCAACTTATTTGACAATTGGCAGGCATGAAGGGAAACTTGTAAAACAGATCGTCAAGGATGTTGTGGATTTGTTGAAGAATCCCAATCACATGATCGCCCCACTCGCAACCACTCGGTTTTTGAATAGATGAAGAATTAGCAACTTGATTCCAGTTTTCCAAGTGGATGTTTTGTTGGAAATTATTCCAGAGAAGACAAACTGTTTATTGTAATCAAAACATCAATGTAAAGAATACGATAACAGTTATATAATATCCTTTTTTTTTTTATGTAAACTTACAAATCTTGGAGAAGAATAAAATAAGATATCACTGGAAAAATAACATAAAATTAGAGGTAAGGTACGGATATCCGAATCTCCTTAAGGTGATTAGTTCCTACCAATGATGCTTCGCAGATTCATGAACTATGCCTCCCAAGATACAACACCTTGAACCTGTTTTGATTAACATTATGTAAACAGGATTCAGTCGAACTGTTCAATTGAACCAGCATACCCAGAAAAATTGGAAGAGTAGAAAAGCATATCAAAGCTCTTTTGGAATCTAGTTGGAAAAACCAAAACTCAATCAAAAAACCATTAGCTCCCATCTATTTATAGAGATTTTTTGGTTCATGTATTGAAGAGATACATGAATTAAATAAATGCATGTATCCACGAAATTCATGAATCAAGAGATACGTGAATCCAAGAGATTCATGAATCCAAAGACACAATAATTCAAGAGATTCGTGGACTCAATAAATACATGAACTAAAAGATACATGAATCTAGGAAATTCATGAATTCAATAGATACGTGAACAGAAAAATTTAGATACATGAATCTAGGAAATTCATGAATTTAATAGATACGTGAACAGAAAAGACATATCTTAATTTATTGGCTTTCGTTGACCCATTAACCATAATTACAACAATCCCCCACATTAATGGATCAACAAAACATTTTTGACTCGAAGGAATTTGAGCATGCCTGTTGAAATACACTACATCAAGATAGGTAGCTTTTGCTTTGAACCTTCTTTAGTGAAAGCCTATCGGACTTACTTAACTAGTCGATGGACTAAGCCTTGAATCGCCAGTTGTTTGTTTAAGCTTAGACAATAATCCTCACACAGAGTATTTCCAATTCAAGATTGGTTCTCGATTGTGTTCGTTCTTTCGGCCTTGAACCTCTCACGATTCATGCGTGTTTTAGAAAATCTAGCCTTTAAAGATTTTCATAGAGTTGGCCAGCTCCATGCATATAGGTTCATTCCTATTAAAGATATCCTACCATATCTTACTTGGATGTTACATTACAAGTTATAGGAATCATTAAACACATAGTGTACCCTTAATAACGTTGTAGGAAAGTTCTGTTGCATCAGGAATGGGAGATAGTGCTTACACTAGAGTTTCCAAAATTTATGTTATCCTATTGAACCTAGACCATGGGATCTCCAATCGCATAGGTTAGGTTTCCACCTTGGAATCTCTTTATTAGGTTAAGGCTTTTAAACCCATTCCCCTCGATGCGCAGTTTATCTGCTCTTTTGACAAACCTTTTGTTAGCGGATCGGCAATATTTTTCTTTGACTTTACAAAGTCTAAAGAAATGATTCTATGTGAGAGCAACTGCCTTACGGTGTTGTATTTACGACAAATGTGTCTAGACTTACAGTTATAAATCACATTATGTACCCCCACACTTTTAGAAAAATGAAGGATGGCAACTTTCCATTCCATAACTCGTATGGAGTTTTACCTGTCTTTTTGTGGGGTATTTTATTAAGAATATAATTTGCAATTAAAACTGTCTCCCCTCACAAGTTTTGAGGTAAACCTAAACTCAAAAGCATGGCGTTAGCCATCTCCTTTAATGTCTTGTTCAATCATTTAACAACTCCAATTTTGTTGTGGAGTAGAAGGTACAGTCGTTTGGAGAATTATTCCAAAACTAGCACAGAACTCTTTGAAATTGATTTAACTGTATTTTCCTCCTCTATCAGACCTAAGCACTTTGATTCATTTATCAAGTTGGTTTTCAACTTCATTTTTATACTTGACAAACATGCTCATAGTCTCATCTTTGCTAGTTAGTAAATAAACATAGCAAAATCTAGTATAATCATCCACAAACGTGACGAAGTACTTCTTTCCATCTTTACTTTCTACAAACTTTAAATCACATAGATCACTATGGATTAATTGTAGAGGTTCACTTGTTCTTTTAATGGATTTGAAAGGTTTCTTGGCAAATTTGGCCTCAACACAAGTCTCACACTTGTAACGAGCATCCAACTCAAATCTTGGAATTAACCCAAAGTTTGCTATTCTCTTCATTGTACCATAGTTTACACGTCCTAATCTACCATGCCATAGATAAGGAGACACAATATTGTAAACTGAAGACTTTTCTTTATTAATAGTCTTTGGGTACACATAATTCGAGTTATATGAATGACAGCCACATTGGCTTTAAGCAGGTCATTACACAAGTACCCTTTCCCCACATACATCCCTCCTTTTGAAAGTACAAACTTGTTAGATTCAAATATAATTTTGAAACCCTTCTTGACAAGTATGGGGTCAGAGATTAGGTTTTTCCGAATCTTTGGTACATGTAGCACATTCAACAGGATGACCTTCTTGCTAGATGTAAACTTTAAGATCACCTTTCCTCTTCCAGCAATCTTTGTTGAAGCACAGTTAGCCATATAAAGCTTCTCATTTTCTTTAGCCTTCTCATAAGATGAGAACATGTGTTTATTTGCACAGATGTGATTCGTGGCACTTGTGTCTAGCCACTAGCCATTAGTATTTGACACCAGAGATGCTTCGAACATTACCACAGTAGACAATCTCATAATAGCTGTAACTAGAGGTGTTGCCATCACAGTAGGCAATGTTTGTTGAACTATCCCTTCAGAAACGAAGCTAAAAGCCATTTGGCCTGTATTGTTATGAAAAATAGTCCTGAGCATACCAGTCATATGACTTGTACTCACACCATCAAAATTGGTGTTGACCCAAGGGCCCGTAGCATTGGCTGCTACAAATTCAGACCCTGAGGGTTGAACATCTTCCATAGCAGCGGTCGAATCGACCATATGAACGTCTCTTGAAACATTATAGACATTGAATGGCATTTGATTGTTTTCAGCCATCTCAATAATCTGACAAGAACAACAAACAGTGAGTGATTAATCGCCTTAAGATTGTTGGAAATTATTCTAGCAAAGACAAACTGTTTGTTGTAATCAGAACATCAAAGTAAAGAAGACGATAACAACTATATAACATTCTTTTTTTTTTTTTTATGTAAACTTACAAATCTTGGAGAAGAATAAAATAAGATATCACTAGAAAAATAACATAAAATTAGATGTGAGGTACAGATATTTGAATCTCCTTAAGGTGATTAATTCCTGCCAATGGTGCTTCTCAGATTCAGGAACTATGCCTCCCAAGATACAACACCTCGAACTTATTTGGATTAGTACTATGCAAACAGGGCTCAGTCAAACCGTTCAATTGAATCAGCATACCTAGAAAAATTGGAAGAGCAAAAAAGTATATCAAAGTTCTTCTTGGAATCTAGTCCAAAAAACCAAAACTCAATCAAAAAACCATTGAAGCTCTATGCTTCCATCTATTTATAGAGATTTTTTGGTTTATGTACTGAAGAGATATATGAATTAAATAGACTCATGTATCCACGAAATTCATGAATCAAGAGATATGTGAATCCAAGAGATTCATGAATCCAAAGACACATGAATTCAAGAGATTCGTGAACTCAATAAATACAAGAACTAAAAGATACATGAATCTAGGAAATTCATGAATTCAATAGATACGTGAGCAGAAAAATTTAGGAATTTATGAATTCAATAGATACGTGAACATAAAAGATGTATATTAATTTATTGGCTTTCGTTGATCCATTAACCATAATTATAACATGTTCCTCGACAATCGAACGTGTCTTTATTTATTATTCATTAGTTGCATAAATTTTCAAAAGACTGGCGAGGAATCCTTTTGGAATTAGTAAGATGCGTGTAATCTCTTTAATGAACATGTTGTCATTGGATGTAAATAAAACACGATTAGCAATGCATTTGGGTTTACATAATGAGATTTATAACGAGTTGGGTGTGAGGCCAGCATTAATCTGGTATTCATTCAGCTTCATGGGAAACGACTAACAATGCATTGCCTATATAACTCAATTCAGCTTTTTTCTTTTTTGTTGGAAGGAAATGAAATGACGAAGGTTTTCATTTCGGCGTTTAATGGAATGATTCGACAATGGACTTATACGCCAACAGGCGGTCCTGCTGGTAAAGGGATTGGGGGATGTGGCCACAGAGTATAGGTCCAGGGTTCGATCCCCATGAGTAACGTACACACATATACATAGAAAAGAGGAGTAAGACCAAAAAAGAAAAACAGAAAAACAATGGATTCGTGCAAAATTTCCATGTAAGGATATTTACAATAGAGATTACAATATGCCAAGAACTGTTATGCTTGCAAAACTCTTTACAATATTGGAACCATTAAAGCCTTTTAAAAAGGTACATTTCAATGGATGTGTGATGGAGGATTCGTGCAAAATTTCCATGTAAGGATATTTACAATAGAGATTACAATAGAGAAATGATTGCGTGATAGTCTTTAATATTTCGTAAGAATAAATTCTTACAATATGCCAAGAACTGTTATGCTTGCAAAACCCTTTACAATATTGGAACCATTAAAGCCTTCTAAAAAGGTACATTTCAACGGATGTGTGATGGATCAAATCTAAAGTTTCTACTTAGGTGGCGTCGCTTATCATCATCATCATTTATTAAGAAAAATCAGGGAAAATTACTGAATATCTCCTCAAACATATTATACTAATACAGTCCTACACTTTCCAATTTTGTCAATGTAGTCCTAAGCATTTGTATGAAATTTCTTCCGAATCAATTACCACTGGAAATCGCTAACATGGCAACTCATGTAGGATGTTCAATTTTAGTAAAATTGTTGACGTCAACATACCACGTTGGACACTAGATGCTAATTGGACGGAGAGTCAATAAAAGAAAAAAATAAAATAAAATAAAAAGAAAGGAAACAGCCTGAGTCCCACTCATTGCGCTAATGGTAAGATGATAACTTTCGTCGCACTGTGATTAGCTATCATGAACTGATTCATCACGTGACGAGGCATACGTTATTTATATAGTAGTATATACTACCCGATTGATATCCGAGCTTTTTTTTTTATTTTGAATCCTTCTATCAACTTCTTTGTGAGTCCTTAAATGATTATTGGTTGGATGATGACCTCTTAGACCCAATTGTCGCATTGTGATGAAATATAGGGTGTGTTTGTTTCACAAAAAATGAGTGATTCGGAGAATATTTTCAGAAAAATAATTATTTATATAATTTGGAAAAATTAGTTAACGGAATTTTTTTTATCATCGATAACAATTTATATCTAACTATTTTCGTGAGTGATGAAAAAATTTCCATTCATTTATCTTTCTAAACGTAATAAATGATCATTTTTTGGAAAATATTTTTCAAATCACTTATTTTCTGCAAAATAAGCGCATCTCTAATCAGATGTGCAATTGATCATGGATGTGGAAGCCACATGACGATCCGAATTTGTTGCGGAATGTGGACTAGTGAATTGGATAAAATAGTCGGAATGAAGGAAAGGGAATCCAACACCGGATTTACGTGGTTCGGTCCAAATATCGAAACCTACGTCCACGGGGAGAGTAGTACATAATTCCACTATAGAAACAAGCGATACACCGGAGATTACAATCACTCGAGCACTCAAACATACTCTCAGTGTTTCCTAGACCCAAATTACACCTAAATAACTCACATAGTATTTAGCCCATCATAATTTCTAGTGAAGCCTCACTCAAGGAATTAAACAAATTCTACTAACAACAATTTAACTGGCTAAAACACTCAGGTATAATTTGTCACGCCCCGACTCTCGAGCGTGCGCACATCCCACTACGGTCGATACGATTGCGACTTCCCAAGACTAGTTGCCGACCCTTTCATTTTTAATGTATATGCGGAAGCGAACAATAACCCCTGACAACAAACAACATGGGATAGGAAAGCAGGGCAACATTTCACCAAAGCACACTTTTACAAACAATTGGGTTTATATAAAAAAAGGTTTACAAAATGATCGACTCTCAAAAGAAGCCATCCTACAACATCCTAGTAGGACACATATGCCGATCCTCCAGACTTCACCTCCACAGACTCTGGGGCTTCGGTCCTCCACAACCACCATTTAAAAACCTGGAAATGGTTATATAATAACCAGTGAAATAATGTCTCAACAAGTCCACCTCTTAAACCCTTATTAGGATGGAAATATGCCTCTCTAGCCACACAATCACTTAATGAGAACAGGGAACTTACCTCACCTCAGTTCCTTCCTGCATGTCAGCACATTTTATTTCCCAAATGCATATAATTAATGCACACAACAATTGAAATGTCTCATTAGCTCAATCAATCATGCGTTCCAAGTGTTAATTTGACCCTTAAGGGTACCACTTACTCATAAGTTCGGTGTCTACTGGCATAGCTAGGCATCGTCTCACCGCAATTGAGCACGATGACATCTATATCTTAATAGATGGCTTCCCCAAAGGGGCGTAGGTCCAAAATTTACTACGACCCACGTACGACCTATTCATAAGTTCGGTGTCTTCTGGCATAACCAGGCATCATCTCACCACCATTGAGCACGGCAATGTCTATATCTTAATGGACGACTTCCCCGAAGGGGCGTAGGCCTAGAATCTGCTACGATCCGCGATCCAAAGAATGGATATCCCATATAGGGTAATGTTTGGCTTAAAAGCTCGAGACGGGTTCTCTTTAACCAACATACGATCAATCAATATCGGCCTAGGACACTATGCATTGCACTCAAATTTCTCCATTAAAATGGTGATCTTTGCCTATTTTATTCATATTAAAAATACCCGGTGAAAATAGTCGTGTGTGGGTACACAGTCAGATCAAACCCGAAAAATTCATATCCTCCAATTTAAAATCCTACTGTTTTATATAGTAGATAAAAATATTTTCGGTGTTAAAACGCAACATCTAGGATTTTCTAAATAAATATTGAAATCCACAATTTTTGGAATAAATTACCAAAAATCTAATTAGCACTCAATTTGCACAGATTAACATCCAATTGCATAAATTGAACATACCATTGCAATCATCAAGAAATTCTAGTCACCGGCTATCTCGGTCTAATTTTTAGAAAATATTTAATAATTAAATAATTACTAAAATTAATTAAATAATTCAATTAAATACCAAAATAGCTAATTCAAATTAATAATGAAATCATGAAATTCCGGTCACTGGTGACGGCGGCGCAATGGCGAGTGATAAATTCCAAAATGGTGACGCCAAATGGAGATCGGGCTGGGCCGAAATTGGCCACAAGGCTCGGGGTTGAGGGCTGGAATTTGACCGAGCTTCGTGTGGGCTTGGGGCTTCAAGAGGGGTGGCTGAAGTTGACCGAAGGAGACAAGACTCGGTGGAGTGAGTGGGCTGCGGCGGCAGAGGATAGAGGAGAATGGCCGTGTGGCGCTGAACTGGAGGAGAGATGGAGCCGCTTCGGTCAATGAGGGGGAAAGGGGCTTCGCCAGGTTAACCGAGAGGAGAGAAATCGTGGATGTGTGGCACTTGCAGATGGTAAAGAAGCAGCCGGTGGCGTCGATTCGGTGAGGGGAGCAGACGCGGAGAGAGAGAGAGAGGCTCGGTGGAAGAGGGAACAACGGCTGGTGGGCTGCAGGGGCTGTATGCGGTCTTCGAGCGGTGCTTCGGCCGAGCAGAAAAATGAAAGGGGAACAGGAGCCATTGATTTCGGTGAAGGTCGCGTGAAGAAGAGAAGAGGGGGACGAGAGAGAGTGAACGGATGAGGGAAAAATAAAAGATAAGGGAGCAGGGGGGGTTTGTCGGCTAAGAGAGAGAGAGAGAGAGAGAGAGAGAGAGGTAGGGAAGAGGAAAAAAAATTAATATAACAAAATCTAAAAATCAATATCTCTTGGTCCAAAAGTCTTCAAGCTTATCTACTTAGTCCCTCCATTACTTTCTTGCAAGTAAATACCCTCCAATTTTGAAGCCAAAAATGCTGCCCCTATAAAGCTCTCAATTTACTCACTTTTGGGACTTCAATTTCTTCAACAAATTTTCCAATTTGATGTCCAATTTTGATGAAGAAAAAACCCACACAATTTCTCAAATTTCCTTTAACCAAGTAGCTCGGTTTGCAAGTAAAAAATCAATTCAATTCGGCCAATCCGAATTTCCGTTCATTTTTCAAATCGTTCAAATCGATTTTCTATAAAAATTCCGGAATCGCCGAAAATTCTTCTAAGGATGAGTAGACGTTCCTAAAATGAATCGTGACATGACATAACTTTCAATTTCTGAAATCGGGTTCAAATTGATGGTTAATTTCAATCGGACGTGATTTTAACGTGATCTAACCTATCAGATAACTTTTAGGAATCTTTAGTGCAATTGACCTGTGGTCGATTATTTTCGAGCCACATGTACATTTTCGACACATTGACGACTTTCAGTTGTTGTGAAAATCTCAAAGTTTCAAATACGGACACAGGGCGCTAAAACGATAGAAAAATCAGCCTAGTGCCGATTGACGAGAATTTTGCAATTTGATGGATTCACTCACGTTTAGCCACACATGTCAGTCGAACTGACCTATCTCCGATCTCTGATCGATTTTAATTGTGCAATAATGACCCTTGCATACTAGCACGGTCAATCAGTTGATTCCTGATCGATTTCTAAAGTTTATTGCATTTAAAATCCCTTAATGACTTCCCCAGATAGTCTAGTTATTTCATGAGTGATTAGCTCAGAAAATAACACTATATGTGTGTCAATGAAAGGCCCGATTCATTCAATTGAAAACAGAACTGAAATTTTGAGGATGTCACAACTTTTCCCCTCTTACAAAATTTTTTTCCTCGAAATTTAAACCATTACACTCTTTAAACAAAAAGTGAGGGTACAGTCATCTCATCGGTTTTAACTTTCCCCAGTTACTTCTTCAGCCTCGTGGTGTTGTCAGATCATTTTGACAAAGGGGACCATTTTGGTACGCATAACCTATTCCTTCCGATCCACCGCTGAACCGGGCTTCCCACATACGACACTCTGTCATCCATGTCTAAATCTTCAAGATTTAGCACGTGAGTTGAGTCAGGCTCATACGTCCTCAACGTCAAAACGTGAGAAATGTCATGCACTTGCGCCAACTTTGGCGGTAATGCAAGATGATACGCTAGAATCCTGATTTTTTCTAGAATCTCAAATGGATCCACGTACCTCGGACTCAACTTTCCTTTCTTGCCAAAGCATGAAGTACCCCTCATTGGTGACACCTTCAGAAAGACATGATCACCAATTTGGAATTTCAATGGCCTTCGACGCTTATCTGCGTAGCT